>CM051030.1:43809452-45010618 GCA_027627225.1 Congeria kusceri
TCGCGCGATCTCGATGACCAGGCCTCGTATTCCGGTAAAGCTACTAAGGGAAGTCTTAACTTAAACTACATTTATTTGAACTTTTCCGATCAAGTTTACAATGCGAATTTCAACAATTTGTATGTACGGGTTGGTTAAATAAGCAGCATAAAATTATGTACAGTCTTTACACAAATAAAACGTTTTAATGCAAATTTAACCATAAATGACGCTGTGAAAACTTAAGGAATTTTACTATCTTAATAAATTTACTAAGAAGATTTTCCTAAGGAGCTTCATGAATACGGGCCCTGACGATCTTTTGTTGACACGTAGACAAGTTGTTATATTTGTGTTTATTTACTCAATATGTGTATGCAAGTGCAAGTGAGTTATCTATATGGTTTATTGACATTATATTTGTCCAATAACATTTTGCATGTATCTAAAATGTATGTTCTGGTTTACATTATTAATTACACAAAACACATATGGGTTAACCATTCATTGATTACACAATATTCTAACATGACACGAGCAGGGTTGTCTTTAGATAAAGAACAAAATTCATTGTTGTTAAACTACCAATAAATAAACCCTAAAAAAAGCTCCGACTCTGTAAAATGTAGTTCGCATTGTAGAAAATGTTGTCAGGTCATGTTATAATCGAAACAATTTTTGCAATAGGCTGATCGTTGTTTATCGGCTAATAAACACCGATTTGTCGTTCTGAGGCGGAGGAGGTTTAAATATTCAACTGGGAGGATATCTTAAATTACATCTTATTTCATTCCATGCCTTGTTTTTAGTGTAATACACCTGTTACGGATATATATTTTTATCACATGTCATATCTTGTTTGTCCTGAACTCGTTTAATAAAATCTTTTATTAAATGACAACTCGTGTCAGATCCTACTAATCATAGTCTTTAGAACAATTTTAAAACCAAGTTATACCATATTTAAGATAGTTTCTTTGTTTGGCGGTATTCAATAAGTGTAATGTTAATGGTGGGCGGAGCTTAACCGTGCAATAAGTAGCGTGCGTGTAAATTACAACTAAATATCAATATATACCGCACGCTAAATATGGTATACAATGCTTGTAGTTTACGTTTACCTCAATATGTTAATTATTTAACATCGCCCTGCGGTCTCGTTAAACAACAAACATATTTCGGTAAAAGTATGTTACAACTATTACATAATGCAGTTTAAGAATACATTATAGAAATATACAAGTAATAGTTGTAGCATACTTTGACCCAAATATGTTAGTTATTTAACAAGTCCGCCGGGCGAAAGAAATAATTAACATATCAAGGTCACAGGGTGCTAGTGTTTTATACTATATTTACCAATCACATCGCAACTGTCTACGATGCCCATTCCGATGGGCAGTTCCTCGACGTCACGTGATGTCTGACATGCTTTGCATGTGTGTCAAGCATGTGTGTCGTTTCTAAAGTTAGCGCTGTCGAATGTGGAAGCTTTCGGTGCAATAAGTAGCGTGCGTAGAAATTAACACAAATTCCAATATACTGCACGCTTCTTATTGCACGATAAGTTTGCATGTTAGGTTTCGCCCACCCGTTTCTGTTCTAATATAACGGTTAGTGGATACCGCAAAACAAAGAAAACTCTCTGAAGTATGGTATGAAAAAGTTATTTTAGAAGAACCAAAAGTTTAAAACGTTCCGACTTTTACCACTGACTTAATTAATTACCAACATCTGCCCAAACGTGATGTTGAAAATCTTTATATACATTTCGCATTATACGGACAATATAGATATGTGAATGTGGGATGCATATCTGTGTTTCAGATAAGATATTGACCTACATGCCAGACTGGAAAGCAGTACAAACATGGAGACAGTTGGAATTATTGGATGGTAAACATTCATTTCTTCCTTATTGTTGTTTTCTCTTGAAGTCTCTAATGGTATCGAATAGTTTAATTGTTTTTAGCAAAATTAAACCTTTAAAATAGTATATAATATTATGAAAAACGATGCTAAATGTTTGTTTCCATATAACTTCGATAAAATAATTATCAGTTTCGACACAAATTCTGTGTCGTTAACATTGTTCTAAACTACCGATGTGCTGACGTATGTATTGCATTGAATTATATTTCAACTATTGTAGCAGTTACCCGGTTCAAAAATATGGTTTAAATTTGTAAAATTGTAATATTCGTCTGACATCGGTGTATATGACGTTGTTCTCATTACTATGCTTCAGTGGTCTGGTCGGTCAGAGCTGGGCGATTGTGTTTTCCACAGCCGGACACCCGGTGCGTATCTATGACAACGACCCTGGCAAGTTGTTGACTGGTACCCAGGCGATTCTGGCCAAAATGGTGGAACTGGAAACCAAAGGTGCACTACGGGGAACCTTGAACGCGGAAAAGGCGTTCGGTCTCATAAAACCCTCGTACTCCATTCAGGAGTGTGTGCGTGAAGCGGCATACGTCCAGGTTAAATGTTAATTGAAATTTAAATTTGTGTGAGATCAGATCGAATATCAAGCTTAGTATATAGTTTATATAGGTGTCCTATTTTTGGAGAATGGTACAATGTGGATTTCATTGTTGTACGTTGTTATTCAACATCGTATTGATTCGATGGTCAAAGTACGCTTTATCAACCTGATTTCCACTATTTTCTTTTGCATCTAGTATACATACAATGTTGCTCATGATCGCGGGCTATAAAACAAGCACAGGTCGATCTAATTATCTGCAACTAAACTTTGCATCAATAGTTAGAACGCACGTATAACACATGTATAATCACATTCTCTGTTTCTGTTCTGTGTGTATCAAGGAATGCGTTTTCGAAGATTTCTCACTTAAACGGAAAGTGTTTGACGAGGCAGCGCGTTATGCACCCGATGACGTCATATTGGCTAGTTCTACGGGAAACATCTTTGCGTCACGTCTGTCAGAGGGTCTTGACAAAAAAGCCAGAATTATCGTTGCTCATCCGGTAAATTGTGTAATGTTCGTCGTTTAGTTATAAAATATATAAATATATGAGTGGACAGTATTGAACTGACCCAACAATAGTACGCGGTATGCCAATTAATTTGCTAATGTAGAGAAATGCATTTGATCTTAAGACTATGCAATAGGAAATACCTTATCTACAAACACTCAATATAAACATGTTATGCAAAGGACTTCACAGGCGACAGAGCAATTAATAAACGTTCAATAGTAGAAGGTTCATTTAGGTTGACCGAGCATACGGTAATATGGTTAGTAACCATCGACTTTGTGTTAAAAGCTAAATCCACCACATCTTGTGCCGCTGGTGGAAATCATACCAGCACCGTGGACGGACGACGACGTCATTACTGGCGCCCGCCGCCTTCTACAGTCTGTCGGCCAGGAGCCAATCGTGGCCAAGAAAGAGACGGCTGGGTTTATTATCTGCCGCATACAGCACGCCATCACGGCCGAGTGTTTCAAGCTTGTAAGGGTACGCACCGAAAGTTCTGCGTTATTGTATGATCTAGTAGTAACCAAGGATGGCACATTCAAGCTAGAAAGCTTTTTGCCCACGTGACCCGGGCTGGTTTGGAATATTCTCCAATCTGACTGAAGTGCACGATCTTCCTACAGTCCTCCTACAGGAATGGGTGGCGTATTTTAGGATATGATTTTAAAACATTTAAAAAAAATATTTTTCTGGGTAAAACCAGTTTTTGTTGTATCTTGTGGATAACTCTTGAACACACAATAACAAGGGATCGTAATCAAAATCTCCCGTCTGAAAGGCGGACGCCACATCTGTGTCACACTCTTGAAAAAAATTCGTATACTTATTTGACTATTTGTTTCTTCGGTACCGATTTTCTTTATATCTATTCGGTTAAGAATATGTATATGTTAAAATACGCGTTGTTTGGTAGAATATTGAAATAATTATAACGTATGTTAAATCCTCCTTATGCAAAGGATGACGTGGTCAGCGTGGACGACCTTGACAAGCTGATGCCCCACGGACTGGGCCTGAGATACGCCTTCCTTGGCGCCCTGGAGACCTCGTACCTGAACGCCAACGGTAGGTGGCGCCTTTATGTACGGACATATTGCATGCGATATGGTGTCATGAATGTCTTGTGTGTTCATGTGCTTTGCCTCACGTCTGCTATTATGGTGTTGATGATCAAGTGTTGCGTAGGTTTTCTGTAACTATGTCTGTGTCTGTTTTCTGCGTCCTGGCTGCTATCCTGTATGCGTATGAACCAAATGTTGTGTGTATTTTCTGTTTTATATGTGTTGTGTTTATATATTCTGTATAGCATATGTGTTCTGTGTCATGTTTGCTACCCTTGATGAGTATGATCCAAGTGTGGTGTGTATTTTCTATTATATATGTATTTTGTTTATATATCCTTTATTCTGTATAGCAAATGTGTCTTGTGTCATGTCTGCTATCCTTTATGTGTATGATCCAAGTGTTATGTATGCTTTTTGTTATGTAGTGTTGTGTTTATATACGGTGTGTGTTCATCATAATTTCTGCTACCTTTTATGTGTATGATCCCTGTGTTTTTATGTTTTCTGATAGCCCTGTAGTGTATGTTTTCTGTACTGTGTCTGTATTTTGCGTCGTATCTGCTATTCTTTATGTGTATGATCCTATGTTTTCTGCTAGCGTCTGCTATCCTTGAGGTGTACGACCCAAGTATTGTCTTCGTTTTTGTTGCCGTCGTGTATGCATCCTGGTTATTTATGTGCCATGTCTGTTACATGTGTATGCAGTACTGTGTTACGTCGACATTCGGTAAGTTTACCAAATAAATAACGTTATAGTAACTATTCCTTTACACTTTTACCTTGCGCTGTCTTCGGTCATGAAGATCGGATAAAGCGCCTATTATCTGGAAATCCATTCATTTTTGTCATCTTTTGATATCAAGCCTAATAGAACACATTGTGAGCTGAATGTACAAATTAAACTGTGGGTAAGGAACATTGGGTGATTTTGTATCTCATACCAGCTTTCTGTTTCTTACATGCTTTTCCCAGTTGTTGTTTTTCATTTTATGTTCTTGGCACTATTGTTTACGGTACACTCATATTTGTTGAGTAAGTCTCTTTCATGCGTCACTTCTAATCAAATATTTAGAAATCACGTGTAATGTATAATATTTTAGGCCTAAAACATTTCTGCTCACTGTATGGGGACTCAATATACGAGCTACAAAAGCAGTCGGGACCGCCAATAAAGCTAGAGGGCGCCACGCTGGATAAGATTCAGCAGCAAATAGAGGCACGCATCCCATTGGACAAAATCGAAGAGCGCCGGAAATGGAGGGATGAACGCTTGGCGGAGCTTTTCAAATTGAAGAATAAATAAATGCGTTTGAATACAGAACATACATGGAAGGACATTGTATGAACTGCACATGATGTAAAATAAAATAATGTTGTGTGTAAATTTACGCTTGACCCGAACGGTACGGCGTATTAATTGGCCACCTCAAATAAGCGCACTTGACATTCGTATTGCAGCTTTGCATTATATAAAGTTTCTCTATCAGTAGTCAATAATATCTCGTGTGCAGGTACATGTTCAGCTCAATCTGTTTAGACATACCAATGCGAATGAAATGGAAATTTATTCATGACATTTTGATTGCACCGTTAGTGGCCGTATTGCTTAAACCAACTTCTATATACCGGTAATTCCACACATCCACGTTTAAAGATAGATGAAATAAATTTTAGTGACCGTATTATACCGTGCTGTTTGTGAACGATAAAGAAAAAAATAAACCCAAGCCGAATTAGGCAACACAACCGAGCCAGAATCTCCAAATAAACCGCACTTATAATACACACATAATTACTAAGAATAGAGAAATATATTAGTGTGTAGCTTTTATTTAAAATTTTAACACACGTATTAATTTTTTACAATAAACGACACAACCACTATTGAAACCTAACATGTTTCTATATAAGTACAAATCAAGCATGAAAAATGTGAATGCTATTAAACATAATATGGTACACACGCATGAAACCGAAAAACATGAAACCGTTAGTCGCATATAAGTCTACAATATGGCAAAGAATTATAGAACTTAACATAAACATTATCAACATACAATAAACAATAAGAAAAGAGGTAAACCTATTGATATTTAATCACAAGCTTTCATGGTTGAAGTGTAAAATAAACGTTGTGAAAAAACAACAACAATCTCTTGAAAAAACAGTTCATCATGATCAATTCCGCGTTATTTAGAGTTGTTTCTGTCAACAATAGTCGTGACGACATCATGCCTTATTTTCGATGCCATATTATTCTCAACATGTTGCATATTTGATAAAGAGGCCTTTTCGGACTGCTCGAGTGACATTGATTACAACCAAGTCCATACAAACTGAGGTGTCTGACAATCATGTAAAGCATCTCATTTAAACTTATAATGAATATTAATTGCAATCAGTAATTCAATCAAAATAGACTCGGAGTCATTAAGATTTAACTCAATGCATATACTACTAAGTACATATGACATAATAAATCAATTCAGTTTAAACATAATTTTATACGATAAAAACAGCTAATATGTTAGTGTAGACGCTGTTAGTACACAACACACAAATATGATATTAAAATATCGCCTTATTATATTTACATTATACTCTCTCCTTAACGTTTTGTCATTTGTATTGGTGTTTTAATTTGTTTGTTTGCTTGTTGTTTTTTCTGAGCATCTTTTTCATACAACGCCCTTAGTATTAAATAAATTACAAAACTAAATTTCAGTTAAAACTCTGAAAACATAACATTTTATCCATGTCATACATTTAATACAGTTTCTCGCATTTTTAAATTCCATGCGCACAACTACACAAATTGAAATGTCCATTTTTGTGTTAAAAACTGATAAAACTTCTCGGGGATGATGCTTCAGTGTGGAGTATTGGTCCCGCTGTATGAAAGCGGTTACTTCTATATCCAGGAAGGTCCGTTCAGCTTTTTGTTCTGAGGTTTCACTCTGGAACTGGCATTTTTGGGCAGGATGGCTCGCCACTTAGCCTCTACGCTGCTCAAGCTATTGCTCGAAGACACGAACCGCAAAGTTGTAAACGAATCGTTTTTCCACAAGTATTTGTCCTTTCCATCTGTAAAAGATGCAAGTACATGTTACCCTTATTATTATTTCTTTTAAATACCAAAATGAATATCCGATTACCTGGTAAGGGGGTATCCAGTCTCCATACAAGTATCAGACCTGAAAAACACCATGATTTAATATTTTTCCGCACAAAACTTTAATTGCTATCAATTAGAACTGTTATAATTTATTATACTGAAATTGTTACAGTAAAGAACTACATGTAATATGTATGGCAAGAGATATTAAAATCAAATGCAGGACCAAATATTTAAATGACATGCACGTAAGAATTGTACTCAACGAAATATTGGGTATTATAATATTAAAGTGAATTATTTTGTGCATAAACTTTACACAGATCGCATATAATCTATACATCATAACATATTAAGCAGCAAATATCGGCAAATATCATTGTTTAAATAATAACATCAATAAATACAATCTGCATCGTACCAGTATACATCTAATTAAATTCTAATTTGTCGGTTTAACTATGACAGTTATATTGTACCCTTAAGGTTTAAACTACGTTTTCACGTATTTCTTCACGAACTCAAGAATGCAGAATCACGGTTCGGATACAATACTACGTTCTCCAGACACCGTGGTTTTAAAGTGACCCGTTCACAGCTTGGCAAATTGACCATGTTCAATTTTTGTGTCATAGATCCCCCCCAAAAAAAAATTACATTTTATATAAACAAGCAAAAAAAAACAACTTCTGACTAAGAAATATATTGGAAATATAGTGTTGTTTATGAAAATTCATCTACTTTAAGTGGATAAAGTTCTATATAGCGTTTGTAACACTTTTCATCCGTATTTTGGGAAATACGTGTATCATAGCGTTTAAAATTCATTGAAATGTTTGTAAGACGGAATAGCCGAGTGGTCTCATCCGTATTTTGGGAAACACGTGTATCACTTACATAGCGTTTTAAAATTCAGTGAAATGTTTGTAAGACAGAATAGCCGAGTGGTTTCATCCCTATTTTGGGAAACACGTGTATCACTTACATAGCGTTTAAAATTCACTGAAATGTTGGTAAGACAGAATAGCCGAGTGGTTTGCGCGACAGATTTTTGGTCCCGACGGACGTGGTTCGAGTCCTGAGGAAGGCAATTTTTGGTCCCGACGGACGGGGTTCGCGTCCTGAGGAAGGCAATTTTTGGTCCCGACGGACGTGGTTCGAGTTCGAGGAAGGCACGACGGACGTGGTTCGAGTCCTGAGGAAGGCACGACGGACGTGGTTCGAGTCCTGAGGAAGGCACGACGGACGTGGTTCGAGTCCTCGACGGACGTGGTTCGAGTCCTGAGGAAGGCAAATTTTTTTCAATTTATTTGTTTCCATCATAATTATTATAGTTGGTTTTGGTTAGTCCAACTGTCTAAGTTTTTGCAGATAATACATTAAATGACTTTTTTCCCTTTAACTTTCATAAGTACGTATATCTCATCCTGGACTGGTATCCACAAAGCTCCTAAGGAAAATCTTAACTTAAGTTGTACTTAAGTGAAAATTTCAAATTTTTTATTTGAAACGCCAAGATTTTTTTGTATTTTGGTAGCATATGAAACTTCTACGCAATATTTACGAGTTTGAAACATTTTAGTGGATATTGATCTATACATGAAACAGACACAAACTTAAAGAATATTATAAATTTAAGACATTTACTTAAGTTTTCCCTAACGAGCTTTGTGTATACGGGCCGTGTATTTTGGTATGCGTATGAATACAAGGACAAACGTCATTCAGTGTTCGATCTCTTCTTGGGTTTCTTCAAGTACCTCTGTACGACCACGATTGCAATTGCAACGGCCAGCAAACAGCAAATCACAATCAGGGCGATAAGCCATCCATCCATCATAGTGTCGCCACTGGGCTGCACAGGGATGCAAATACAACGCTTAAAATTGATTTTTGTTTAAATTTCGTTTGCCTAAAAATTCATTATAAATAATCTAAAAACAATAATACGTAAAACGTAAAGAAGCTTTAAAAAGTAACGTACCAAATATAAGTTTGTTTTCATTTTGCGTACATTGTGTACCACTTGTTTGTGCTATAGATAAGTATTATCTATATATTATTTTGGTTTTATATATACCTCCACGGTACTTTTGTTTGCATTACGATTTTGAAGGCTTAGGTCTAAAAAGGGCTTATTTTAATGTTTTAAATAAGTACAATACTAAAACTGAGCATGAGATCAAAATTGCTCTACGACAAATTGTTAACTGCAACAAATACGAAGAACGCAATGTGGGGGCTGTCTGTATCTCCTATATGTGAAAGCGTGAACAAGACGTGTAAATTAATGGACACCTAAGTGACATACAAATATAACAATAGCACCACCAACGGGTGCTACCACTCGTCTGAAGAACATCCTAAGATAAAGCGACGGCATTGGCCCGAACAGATATTTAAAATCAGTAATAACTATATTGAGTCTGAAGGCTGTTGTTTCTAAAGATGCACACGGACAGGTGAATGAACGCGATGGAACTGTAATAAAATAAGAGCTGTCAGAGGACAGCGCGCTCGACTATTCGAAGTATTTCAGTTGGTACGTATTTTGGATAGTGGAAGGGGCATACATTTGTTAACGTACAAAACTTTTAAGTGAAGCCTTGTATAGTTTATAAATTTTTGGAACAAAAACGTTAACAACAAAGTCTATGTAAAAAGTGGGCTTACTCTGTCAAAATACAAAACAGAGTTATGGGTACTGTTGCCCCTGATACTAGAGTTGATGACAAAGGTTAGTTCCAAGTTTCAAGAGAATAACTTATCTAGTTTTGAAGTTACAAAACTTTTGAAAATAAATTTTAACCAGAACATCTATGTGAAAAGGGGGCATATCTCTGTCAAAATACAAAACAGAGTTATGGGTAATGTTGACCCTGATACTAGAGTTGATGACAAAGATATATTCCAAGTTTCAAGTGAATAGCTTTTGTAGTACTGAAGTTACAAAACTTTTGAATATAAACTTTAACAAAAAAAATCTATGTGAAAAAGGAGCATAACTCTGTCAAAATACAAAACAGTGTTATAAGGAATGTTGCCCTTGATACTGGAGTTGATGACAAAGGTTAGTTCCAAGTTTCAAGTGAATAACTTATGTAGTCTTGAAGTTAACAAAACTTTTGAATATAAACTTTAACCGGAAAATCTTAGTGAAAAAGGGCATAACTCTGTCAAAATACAAAACGGAGTTATGGGGAATGTTGCCCTGACTCTGGAGTTGATGACAAAGGTATATTCCAAGTTCCAAGTGAATAACTTATGATGTTTTGAAGTTACAAGACTTTTGAATAAAAACTTTAACCAAATTCAGATGCGGACGCCGACGCCTGGGTAGTAGGAAAGCTCACCTATTCTTCGAATAGTCGAGCTAAAAACGAAATTTAAAATGTATTGTATCACTTTATTAAATAATTTACCAATTTGACTGTAAATGTACATACGATGTCACCACAATGTACGCCGTACCAACCTTGTTCATTGACCTTCATCGTTGGGGCAAGGGTAAATTCGTTACCATAGAAACTGTAATTTGTCTGTTAAAGTACGCTTTCGCAAATGGCAAATGTCACTTTTTTAACTGCACTAGCGTTACCCGCAAACACAAACGACACCAGACTAAATTCTGCAATTTAATTAATACAATATTAAATTGATACTGTGTACTTGAAGATTTTTCAATATTCAAGACTGACGAAAACATTCAAGAGCACACTTAACAACATTGTATACACGGAAAACTGCTAACGTTAAAACGTAAAATTACATTCTAACATAAGCCATAGTATATATTCAAGTGTTAATTGAGAAAAAAACTTAAATTTTGTATCCAATTGCGCAATGCAATAAAAACAAAACCAACAAAATCCAAACCTTCATTCACAGATGTACATGAGCTGTACAACGGGCGATACGTGGGCCATCTCGTTGAGTGTCATCTGCTCGAACTCGTGGCGTTTGTCGTCCGTCGACAGAATGGAGTAAAAGTCTTCGTCAAACTTCATCTAACGACATATTCACATTCACTTTTTTCACGTGAATTCTCGGCACGTATGTTGAAATTAAAATGTCCAGTGAAACAAGTGATAACCTTTATTTAAATATAATTTGTCCAATAAAAAATAATATTATATTTGATTATCAAGAACAGTTGCAAAAGAGAAAAGACTGTGTTTTAATAATACACTTATAAAAATAGTGTTTTAAAATCGAATGTTGGATATTTTAGCGGTTGCGTACGCCGCCTCAACCCCCATTCTAAATCTGCATATGGTTCACACACATTTTCATAAATTTAATATGCACGTATATAATAGTTAACAAAGAACACCATTCAATAACTATCAATACTAACGCGTATTTTAATAAGTGTACTATTATTGGGGAGTTTGCTACTTCTATTATTGCAAAAGGATAGGTGCTACTTACAAAAACCTTCAGTTCGCTTTCCACTTCTGGGGTAAATCTAATATGCTGTCACAATAGGCAGGTTCGGACAAGACATGGTACTGCAGATCTGTCACAATAGGCAGGTTCGGACAAGACATGGTACTGCAGATCTGTCACAATAGGCAGGTTCGGACAAGACAGGGTACTGCAGATCTGTCACAATAAGCAGGTTCGGACAAGACATGGTACTGCAGATCTGTCACAATAGGCAGGTTCGGACAAGACATGGTACTGCAGATCTGTCACAATAGGCAGGTTCGGACAAGACATGGTACTGCAGATCTGTCACAATAGGCAGGTTCGGACAAGACATGGTACTGCAGATAAAATACGCCTTAGCCTGTCATACTCAAGGAAAACACTGCTCTAGCTTTTGCAGTGTCGACCGGCATAGCTGGCATTCTTGTCTGAAGCTCTCCATAAGGCGATGAACTCAACATTCGGACGTTCGCAGTCCAAACATGACCCTGTATAAAAAAAGAAATACAAACTCTAACAACGTTAAACTTTTCAAATATGTAAACACTCAGCGGTTCCGACACACCATTTCAATTATCTTCAAATCTCGCCTACCAAACAATCCATACACACCTGCCATTCAATATCCTCAAGAATTTCCCCAGAGTTAACTGCTTTGCCTTTTCGAGATGTATCACATGGAAATATAAAATATATCTACGACTTATGTGGGAAATTGAAAGGCCAGAGAAATTGAACCATCCATTTTCGGCGGTTACAGTGTATGTTCCGCCTTCGAGTTTAGCGCTAGGATGGCCTTCACTTTAAGTGACCACGAAGACTCAGCCGTTCCAAGGTTTTTAAAAAAGTTATTCTAGAAAAAGAAAAAAAACTGTTCTCAGATAACTATTAAATAATGAGTATAGCAAAGCATCCAAAGATTTTCTTTCGGAATGTATGTATTGTAGTTTTGGGTGTCAATGACATTTGAGTGTGTTTGATATACATATATATATGCATATATCAATATATACAATGTAAATACATTGTCGCAAATGCACAAAATAACACCAAGCAATGCCCCACTAATATTAAAGATTATTAATATATTATCTAACAGTGCAAGTGTGTAACACCTGATTCGTTTAACAGTATTAAGTTATTAACAAAAACGTACATCAATATCAGCTACACGCACTTTTAAATAGGACCTTCTTTAGGCCATCACAGTCCATGTCGACACAGTCTGCGGAGTTAAAATGTAAACAATTGTATATAACAATAGTAATAGATTAATAGATGGAACCACATTATTTGCATACACATAGGCTGAAAGCAAGAACGGGCCTCTTAACAGATATGTTAATGACACCTTCTGGTTTTCTAGCGACAATGCCATTAACAATATTACTATTAAGAAACTGAAGATATATATAACATTGAAACTGATATTTCTGCATAAAATAGTTAATGTGACAAAATAACTTACCCAAGATTTGGCCTATGATAAATGATTTTGTTCGTATCAGCTACGTTAATCATCTGTGACTCTGATGCTTCAACCGGATGCTGACAGTCATCATTTGAAGGATTTGTAGCAATTATAAAATTGCCTTTTGCGCTGCAACCTACATTTCCATATTTAGCAAATGTGTTATTTTGAAGAATCATCAAACCACCAAATGGCATTGAACATCATAATACCAGTCCACTGTTTTATTGGTATAGACATTGCCACTGAAAACATTTGCGGAAACACCAGGCCGACCATTCCTCCACCTGACAAAGCGATGTTATCGTCGTCATCGGGCGTTCGATCAACGGAACAGTGATAAGACGTTGTCTGTCCAGCAAATAAGTTATTGTTGGCATATATACTTTTGTTTGCGAATTGATGTGAAATTGCTAATGGTCCAGTTACAATTGAAAACATTTCTATTTTCGATGAACGTATTTGTTTCGGTCATGAAATCTAAATCATCTTCGTAATAGATTCCAAAGTCGTGACTCTTCCAAAAGAGGAAGTTTTTTTGTTTCCAGGCATATGGGCAATACATATCAAGTTTGCAAATGCTTTGTTGTTTTGGTATGGTTGGGACAGGTCATCACATGACAATGGGAACAGATTATACGCCAATCTTTCCGATCCAGATACGAGCTTGTCTTGCAATATTAAGCGCTGCGATTTTATGGCTTCAACTCCAGCTTCCCATCGATTTTTGGATTTGTCGAAACGGTCTTGGTAAGTGGCCATTGCAATAATTAATACCAAGAAGTTGCTTATTACCCTGGTGTCGTCTGAGTGTGTTACAAGACCTGTAATGTTACCAAAATCCACCTAGTTACTAGTAAATATATTCCCAATAGATACTTCACCTTCGTAAAAAGGTAAAATAATGAACATAAATGTAGCACAGCTATACAATGGACATTTTTATACTGGTATATGTTAAACATACCATTTCCAACTGTTCCATAGACAACGTTTATTTGATATCTCTAGACCGCTGATACCGAATACTCCAATGGCTGAACTGAAGCCGTTATGGAATGAGCACTTGGTGATTTTTGACGGCTTCACATGGCTCACTTTTCCCAAGCTAAGAAATGCAACTGAAAATCTTGGGTCATATTCATCGATCCATTCTTCCTGTCCAGTGTGGTAGAATTCTACATTTGAAAGTCGCGTGTAGCCTTAAACTATGTTGAATTTTGTTGAGCGCAAATAATGTAAACTTAAACAATCTTACTTACACATTAAGCCAAATGATTTCCACTAACTACATTGAAATAAGTAAAACAAATTATAGAATATATTAAATATAATAGTAATATTAAATACATTTGATAAAACAAATCGATTTAAAAACACATTCTCTAACAGCATGAAAATATATTTGCGTTAAATAAATATACCCGTGTACGATTGCCCCCAGTGTTCAATAAAACCAACTTTGACGCGAGTTCCAAACGATTCCTTATAAAGATCATCATAGTCTTCGCCAACAATCTTGATATTGCGTGTCAGCAACCCTACTCCTGCACCGACATCAAAGTGTGACCGCTTTTTAACATTTCTTTATGGGCTGTAAAATATAATACACTTTCATGTACTTCAATAATCCACCCCAGCAAAATAGTGCAAAAAACATCGAGAAAACTATCAATAATTCACTGATTTCTAGCAGCAAAGTTCGCCTTAGTTAGAGAATAAAAATAATCTAAACAAATGTAAACAAACTGAAACTCCAACTTCGTCAGCAGGAGAGAACTCTTACTAGCAGCACGTGGTCCTTTATTTACGGCAAGTGAACAAATTGGGGGCTTAAACCGGTTTCATAGGCTCCAAACAGCGCGCACTTAGCCCATAATAAATCAACTAAAAGGCAAATGTACACTTAAAACAACGTGGAAAAAAAGAAAACAGACAAAAAGACATACGAAAAATGAATAACACTGGGGACACCGCCTTGGAGCGTTCAGAGCATCAACTACATCGCTTTTTGTCAATAAGATTTAAAGGACTATGTCAATTGAAGTATAAATGATGTGAGATGATGGAAATGTGCTATGCTAAGATATTCTCATTAAATAAAAAATAAATAAAATAATACATAATGATATATTTGATAAAAACAAATGAGAAAAAACGTTTTAAAACATTAAAAGTCCAAGCGGGTACCGAACTCACGACTTATTAGCCTTACAAAGTAAATGACAGTAGAGAACAAGTGTGTTAACTATGGTTATACCAAATGCTCACAATTCTGACGTCAAAATGTCAACATGAAAAGGGCCAAACAAATAAGACCTATATTAAACATCGATTTTTTTTATCTCAGAATGCGAAAACTCTTTTCCCATTATATGTATGTTATTTAACCGTTATTATATGACATTATAAAAATCTTAATTTCAGATTTTAAACAAATTACCCCATTGAGGCCCTTTACCGACAAAACATCATATAGTTCAATTCTCATATTATCGTCATGCAATACAAGAAGAAGCCGATATGTTGGGTGTAAAAAGCCAGATAACATAGCTTTATTGTATTTGGTAGTATTATTAACTTTTTATTATTCTGAATTACATCTAATAAATTAGTCAACATTTGTAAAATATTAGATTCTTCATGCTTACATAATTATATAAAAAATAATGTTTAACATGAATGTAAAATCAGATTTAAAACACGTGTTTAAACAGTATCGGACACCAGACAGTTAACCGTTAAATAATTATGATGCAATGTTTACTTGACCTTAAAACTAACCCCCAGACAATGAAACTATGTCGATTCCTTATACCTAATCCAAAGACGCGCAAAATACTTGATGTAATGTAAAAGGCAAAGAAGTTAAAGTAAGTTATCCACCAGATTGAAACGACCAAATTTGTAAAGAAATGCAGTATTAATCAAAACGCTGACAGCGTAAAAAGACTGTTGGGGAGAAAAGGAACATAAAACACGCAAATCATGGTTGTGTGTTTGCTAAAAAGAAAGCATTTATGTTTGAATGAAGTTCAGTTTCCCCCTTCTTCAAACTTCATAATGTGGCTTCTTATTCAACAGTATACGAAATCATAATAAATAAAGATTGGTAAGTAACGAACAAGTATGTTTTCGAGCTAATTATCTAATACAAACAGAATTTTATATACATAATTACGAGTAAGCAAGCTAATCTGCAACGAGCCAAAATAACCGATGAAGCGTAGTAATTAGGAGCATCTATTGTTAGCGCTTCGTAGTTTATAGAATCAAAGTAGGCCATACGATGCGTGCTCTCGACTTTCAATACAGCAGTTTAAATTATACATTGCAGTAACTTGTTGTCAAAGTATTTAGAATAAGATTCAGTAACAAGAAATGTAGCGCATTAATTTGGCGATCTTATTCCAGGACACGCAGGTAAATATTTCGGTTTCATACAAGTAAATAGCGAAAGTAGGGGTGTCATTAGGGGTGTTAGAAGTAACAATTGAAATAAACTGACTTTTAAAGAAACTGTAATTATAATAAATCACATTATTATACATATGGCATACACTATTTAAAAAATTAAAGTTGAGAAAAAAGACGTGAAAGACGCTTTTTAGTTTCAATTTACTGACTCGTAGCCTGCAGAGAAGTGGTCACACGATAAGGGGGCACTATACAGTTTCTTGGGCTTCGGACTCGGCATGGTGGGGTCTGGGTTCGAGCCGTCTTGCACACACTGATAATGTCAACACCTGAAAACAAACCAAACATCATTTCAATATTGTTGTGGCTGTGGCTTCACAAAAATGTAGGAAAAAGAATTATGCACACAGTTCCACTATAATTTTAACATGCATGATCAGCCAATTTTGGGGTTCAAATATCACCAGTTTTCGCGACCATTTCGGTGATTTTCAACATCAATTTGAAATTTTCCTGCGAATGCGAGCATTTGAATAAAAACCACATTTTTAATAAGTCTGATCTATTTCGAGAAAGAACATGAAGTCCTATCACACTGGTATAAGGATTTATTGGAAAAAAATAAAATTGAAAATACCACATATAAAGGCATTTCGAGACAATATTTTAGACAGAAACATGTAGTTAGGTACATCTTGGAAAACATTATTTTAACTCAGAATTAAGCATAACTTTGAGTTTTAATAGGCATAGCAGATGTAAAATATAATATCAGAAGTGAAAACAATCTTCATTGGCATTCTAAATGTTAAAGACCAGGTTTTTAAGCTGTTTTGAGCTAAAAAAATAATAATTTTCTGCATTTTTGGGGGTAAAATCCATATAAAAGTAGCATGGTGGGGTCTGGGTTCGAGCCGTCTTGCACACACTGATAATTTCAACACCTGAAAACAAACCAAACATCATTTCAATATTGTTGTGGCTGTGGCTTCACAAAAATGTAGGAAAAAGAATTATGCACACAGTTCCACTATAATTTTAACATGCATGATCAGCCAATTTTGGGGTTCAAATATCACCAGTTTTCGCGACCATTTCGGTGATTTTCAACATCAATTTGAAATTTTCCTGCGAATGCGAGCATCTCAAACACTGCATGCCTGTCTGTGTAACCTACCAGGTGCTTGATTGCATCTGAGCAAACTGGGGATCAACCATTCAGATTTTCCAATAAATTCCAATGTATGTACGCCCTTTTAAAGGTTACGCATGCGCAAATAAATTCCTTCATTGTTACATATAAAATATACAATGTTTGATCTCAATTTTCACCATGACCAAGCTACTTTTTAATATATCACCATACATCGTTGGAAAGATAAGGCCATAACCTTTTGAAAAAGCAGCATGTCAAAAAATTCTATGTGTTGTAACTCAAAATATTTACCTTAGAATAAACACACCGGTTTTGACTGTCATGGAGGCTGCCATTTTGTGCATGAATACATGGGCCAAAAGTTATGAAGCTGGGGACCACTAAGAACAAAGTAGTGCCAAAAAAAACTTTTTTTCTTATTTCTTACATATATACCTTTAAATTGATACCAAAACATATCATTTAAACTGTATTTTTAAAATCATATGCATTATACACTGAACCATATGTGGTTATTATCTAACTGACAGCATGTAACCCTGAGGATGTGACTTCCGTTTTGGTGTAATTTAACCTTTAAGAGAACCCAACCCTTTCAAATTTGAATAAAAACCACATTTTTAATAAGTCTGATCTATTTCGAGAAAGAACATGAAGTCCTATCACACTGGTATAAGGATTTATTGGAAAAAAATAAAATTGAAAATACCACATATAAAGGCATTTCGAGACAATATTTTAGACAGAAACATGTAGTTAGGTACATCTTGGAAAACATTTAGACAGAAACATGTAGTTAGGTACATCTTGGAAAACATTATTTTAACTCAGAATTAAGCATAACTTTGAGTTTTAATAGGCATAGCAGATGTAAAATATAATATCAGAAGTGAAAACAATCTTCATTGGCATTCTAAATGTTAAAGACCAGGTTTTTAAGCTGTTTTGAGCTAAAAAAAATAATATTTTTCTGCATTTTTGGGGGTAAAATCCATATAAAAGTAGCATGTCAGATGCCATTTGACCCCAGAAAAGGGTTTGTTTACATAACAATCAACAGACTGTACCTCCTGACACACAATAAACAAAAACATGTCAATGCCAGGTACTAACTAACAGTCTTTTGTCACACCTGAACCTGTGGGTGAGGTGTGAATTCCTTCTTGGCCAGTCTCCAGCAACCTTCAGTCTGTATCCAGTACTCAGTGCTGTGTAATCTGTGGAAATAAAAAGGTTTTCTGTGCATGTTTACTCATTATTGTGATTACTAGTGTACGTTATATATAATTAGTGTACATATACAATAGTTTACTTTTTTTTTTATTGTGATAAGTCTAGTCGCTATGCCGGCTTCAAAGCGTCGAGCTCACTTGCGAAAAAGTGGGTTCAAAAAGGGGCTTGGGAGTCCCAACAAGGGTAGAACTCTTTCTTTTTCTACTGTTGTTGATAAGAAGTATGTGAGATTGGAAAAGAAGTCATTTGATAGTAGAATACATGACAATAACAATGTACTAACCTTCAAAGATACCGATGGTACGGACACGACTGTGTCAACGTTACGTCCCCGTCCCAATGCCACTAATGTAGTTGATGAGTACAGTAGTTTTGATGACTCGTCACTACATCCAGACTTGTATACCAATAAGTTGATGGCTTAGGCTGAGGTCCTGGTTCTTTTCAACACTGTATTTAAAGAACATACTCAAATTAAACCAAACTGTGATGGCGATTTAAATTTTGATGCCGCTAACTCCATTAGGTGGGGTCTAGGTTGGCGTGAGCGGCTAAAATGTAGAAAGTGTTCGTACATTAGCAAGAATCGCAATCTTTACGAGGAGGTTGATTGTAAAAAAGGTCGTGGTAGGCGTGCCGCAAAAGTAAACATAGGCCTTCAGCTTGGTCTGTGCACAACACCATTTAGCAATACCGGTGTGCACAGAATTCTAAACAACGCTAATATAATAGCCCAGTCCTCCATGCAAAGGTTAAGTAATAAAGTTAATGAAAAGGTAGAAAGTGTCAATGTTACGGACATGCATGAGCAAAGAGTGTCCCTTGTGAAGGAAAATGCCCTAATAGGTCAAAAAAATGCCAAAACTGTAAATGTAGAGGGCGACTCGTGCTACAATTACCCCATGTTTAATTCCGACTCGACCCCATTTCAGGCAGGGTCTGTCGCGACAACCACGTTTGTTAAAATAACACTAAAGACAAGAAAATAGTAGGGGTACATATTGCCAATAAACTTTGCATGATTGGAGCTCGCTTGCAAAATAAGGGGAACAATGTTGTTTGCCCAAACCATAGGGGTCATTGCTACGCAAATGTATCCGAATCTGATCCAATAGGTAACGAAGGTAAATGGTCTGAAATAGTGTCCCGCAACATATCAAATGATGTTAAAATAGCGGGTTATACTGGTGATGGTGACTCTAGGAGTCATGCAGGTGTGAGCAAAGGGAATAAACATTAAGTTAAACACTTTAAAGACATAAGGCACTTAGGAAATTAATTGAAGCGTGCTGTTCACAAAGCCAACTTTAGTTCAAATATGTTCAAAGGGTCTTCAAACACAAACATTAAGAATCGCTTTGCTCTTTCGATAAAACAACGGTGTGTGGCAGAGTTAAAGACAGCCCACAAGGTTTACAATGGTGACCTAAACAAAATAAAACAATGTATGCCCAAGGTAGCCGATGGAATTGTTTCTTGCTTTGGTGGGTATTGCGGAGAGCCCTGCAAAGCATCTACTTTAGTTTGTTGTGGTAACTACCGACAGGCTAAAAACTTCATGCCAATGAATGCTAAATTAAGAATGACAGAGGGTGATAAGCATTACTTTTAAAATGCATGGCCATTATGCTGTCTCCCTCAGCCCTTGATCAAACCAAATTTTTGACCACTACGCAAAAGTGAGAGGCCGTGAATCGATCTTACCAGACAGTTAACCCAAAAATGATAACTAACCCTAGGAACTTTGTTGGAAGGATTCACGGCCAGGTTCATAAACTAAACAATGGGTACGCAGTGTCTGTGTTGATTAAAACCAAGTCTCTAGGGGCCACCCTTACAAAAGGTTCCACGGTCATACGTCAAATACGGAAGACCGATCAAAGAACCCAAAGGCCGAATAAAGAGGTAATTGAAAAACGCAAAACTACTAGGTACGCGACACGCCAGAGACGGTATAAGTTACATGAAAATTTGCATTATAGTAAGGGTCTCACTGACATGGTACCAGTCGTGAGAAGTTCTAGACATTTAAGAGACCACAGTTATGTATAAATACAGAATACTAGGTTAGCGTTGAATAAAGATAAGTTTATTTAGCGAGGCTTAGAAAACCTGGACCGAGCACGAGCCTTGTACTTGTGTATGTATAGTTTTGCCTTCATTTGCTGCGTTTCATGCATTTTTTTCAGCTGAATGCCTGATTTTAGTACAATTACAAACTAAAATGTGAACTGAATAGAATCTGTTAACTTTGCAAATTAGGAAAATTGGTATGATTCAAAGTAGGCATTTCGGATGGTCATCATGGCCGATGCATCGGCCAGTGCGGACACAAACTTTGCGGGCATTATTAACAGTTACAGGTTCTAAAACTAAATGATAAGGATTGCAACACAAGGTATTATGACATAAATGAGATAATTGTTGAGACTCGTGCAAATTAATGTCAAAATGAAACTGAAAAACAACACGGTGAACATAATGGGTCTTGGATGGTGACTCTGGTGGACATTTTGCTTTAACTTTCCCATATCTACCCCATGTCCACTAGAGCAACCATCCCATAAAATACAGCCTTTAATGGGGTCCAGATGGCATCTGGCAGTAATTCTCTCCATTACAGTGCATTTGTAAGCATCCATTTAAAAAAAATTGCACCGAAGTTCTTAAAGGTTACGCATGCGCAAATAAATTCCTTCATTGTTACATATAAAATATACAATGTTTGATCTAAATTTTCACCATGACCAAGCTACTTTTTACTATATCACCATACATCGTTGGAAAGATAAGGCCATAACCTTTTGAAAAAACAGCATGTCAAAAAATTCTATGTGTTGTACCTTTTTTTCTTATTTCTTACATATATACCTTTAAACTGATACCAAAACATATCATTTAAACTGTATTTTTAAAATCATATGCATTATACACTGAACCATATGTGTTTATTATCTAACTGACAGCATGTAACCCTGAGGATGTGACATCCGTTTTGGTGTAATTTGACCTAAATATCCTACCAAAATGGCGTTCAGAGCTAGGAATCCTCATTTACGAATTTTATGTGCAAGGTGGCTTTACACAAACACTGGCTTTACATAGGTTATTTACACAAACACTGGCTTTACATAGGTCATATTTTTGATTTCAATAAGCATGCAATTAAAAACTCCAGCCCTTAAATCTGATACTTACAACTTCTAAAACACTCAAAATGCTGCTCAGTTTCACTGTATCCCTATTTATTAGAATTTTCTCCCCTGCCAATTCGAATTTTTGACTGAAACTGTGTAGTGCCGCCTAAAAGGTCCTGGAAATTACCCTCTCAAAAGACCGTTGGCTTCCGCCAACAGTTTTATCAAAACGCTGACAGCGTAGAGAGACTGTTGGCGACAAAAGAAACTAAAATCATGTGAATTGTGAGTGCATTTTTGCTAAAAGGAAACATTTGTTTGAATTATATTCAATTTCCCAGCTTTAAACTTAATATTATAGCTTCTTATTCAATAGTATATACAACTAACAAAAAATTATTTGTCAGTAACAAACACATATTTTTCAAGCTAATTATCTAATGCAAACGAAATTATATACATGCCAGTTAAACGATAAAGCGGGTAGTTAGGAGCATCGATGTTAGTGATTTGTAGCCTACTGAATCAAAAGTGGGTCATACGATGCATGCTAGCGATTTTCCATACTACAGTTTAAAATTAACACATCACAAAACAGAGTTATGGGGGTTGCTTTCCCTGGTGGTGACGTTGATAGTAAAGAAGTATTTTACGTTTAAAGTAAATACCTTTCATACTATTCGAGATATTGAATTAAAAAACCTTTAACATTGGCCAGACAGACGAACAGACTTACAGACGGACAGTTCGATTTTAATATGCCCACCTTTGGGGGCATAATAAATCTGCAAATACAAAATAGAACAACCAGAACATACTTGGAAATAAATGCATAATAGTATCATATACTTTAGATAAAACTACTGAAACATTTTCTATCAAACATATAAAACTTACCTAAAACTGGAAATAATATTTGAACAATCTTTGCCATTTTTGCATTATTTATTTGATAGAATATGTATGTGTTTCCATGGTATATTAACATCACAACACTTAATATCAAACTTTTATAAAATAATTTTCACTGTATACAAAATGTAATTATAATACTAAAAATACAGTAAAAAGCAGACCTCTTTTTGAGATGAACTCTAGCAAGTACGTTGGTAGCTCGGTTTCTTGCCTGGTAACCACAATGAACCCCTCGCTACCAAACACAGGCAGGTGGTTGAGTGCCTCAGAGATCTGTATGTCGTCCATGTCCAGGGATAGAGGCTCTGGAAAAATCCATACATCTTACCAATGTATGTGTGTACTGTGATGTTTCTGAGGTCCTTAAATGCCAAAGCTGCATTATTTGAAGTCCAATGGTGTGTCCCAATACCACTACCTGATTTACTTTTAGAGACATATTCAAAGTTGAATCATAGTTGCAATGTCCATCTATTTATGTTCACTGAAATATCTTTTAATTTTGGTGTGGTCTTGTACAGTGGGTTGGAAACCAGAGAACTCAGAGGAAACCACTAGTGCGGTATGGTGACCAACACCAAACTCACATGCGTCTGGACATGGAATTGAACCCCGATCGCCATGGTGACACATCTTACCAATCAAATTCGATGTCTCATATCTTTTGATTTTATACAAATGCTATTATAAACTTTATATATTTTATACTTTCCAGTGAAATATAGAATTTATTGGTGAAATAAAATTTGATATTTCCACTGTTCGAACAGTAAAAATATATAATTGCATGTTTTCACTGAAAATTTAACAAAACAGTCCAGTTCACAGTAACTATTTTCCCACCCATAACAATTTGGAATCATGAATGATGTCCTTTCGGATGTCAGAACACAAATTTGCGATGTTCAGAGCATATAGCAAAATTTTATATATTTTTTGTCTAAAAGCATGAAATAAAAAGAACATTTGTTGATTTCAGTGTAAGTTAGTATTATATTTCATTTGTGGTCATAGAAATAGTGAAAATATCAGTTTTTCTATGAAACCCCATGACATAAAATATGTCATCTTACATTGAAATCAACAAATATCCTCTACATGTATATGATCTAGTATAAGTAAAAATCCGGTCTACAATATGTTTGTGTTTCTTTCTTTTTTTCAAATGAAATTGAATCTACAGAAATAGTTGTATATATTTTGCTTTAACCGATATGTTACATATTTACTGTGATTACAGTAATTTCCCTTGGTTGAACATGATTGTAATAGGCACTAATGCATTTTAGAAATGCCTATTTCTTCATTACCAAACCCAAGATAAACAAAGGCACAAACCTGTATAAACACCATAGAGGCCTATTATAAATCCACCTCCAGATGTAATTTTCAAGGTCTGCACTTCCGTGACTGAAGATTTACTTGCGAAATCAGAAAATTCCAATTGCTGAAAAGAGGAAATGTATTTAAAATCTTTATTAAGCTGTCTTAGCTGAAGTGTTTCTTTCTTACATCTAGTTTATCTGGCTTTCTGACAATTTTCTACACAATTAATGATTCAACAAAATATTTTTTTGGAATTGTTCCATGTAGGTTGTTCCCATTATTTATAATAAAAATGTTTCACTTAAAATATGCTAACCAAAACTATGTTGTAGGTACACATGCTACATCATTCCTGTGAATTTAGAAACCACAAATATATGTACCAGACATTTTGAAAATTGGAGTTAATAATATGCAATATAAACTTTATTATTTATTATGAAATGACACCTATGCTGCCCTGTCTAAATGGCACCACTTTGTCTTTATGCATACAAACTATTTTGCAAAAGGAAAATTGTCTTTTTATATTGAATTTTCTGAGGAACCAAAAATATCCAATCAATAATTTGAAAACTAGTGTCCTGACAAAAAATCAGAAAAGGGAAGTAATTAAAAGTTTTTGAAGTTATTAACAGACTTCACAATTCAGTTTCTCTCATTCAACATACCATGTTGTGATGCTGATCATTTCTTCCAACTTGTTTGAAAATCCCTGCATGAACGAAATATTATGCTTTGGACATAAGTATTTGACCTTTAATAGTGACCTTGACCTTGGACTTAGGGACCTGGTTCTTGAACATGTCACACCATCTCATAATACAATGCCAGACAAACTTATACTCTGGACATAATCAATGGGTTTCATTCTTGACCTTGATTTTGCACTTATGAACCTGGTTATTGAGCACAACACACTGTCTCATAATGCTTATCACTTTTGCCAAATTTTTTTGAAAATCATTTAATGCTGTACTCAATTTTTTTTTCATTTGTATTCATTTGTATTGCTTGCCAACAACAACTTTGTGCCACAATTTACAACAACAAGAGCTGTCAAAGGACAGCGCGCTTGACAATTCGAAGTATTTCAGTTTGTGCATTTGTTTGAAATTGGACAGGAGACAGGAACAATTTCAATGCAAATCACTAGAAACATAAACTAGATAATCAATAAACATAGTAAAATAAGATACACACTACAATGGTACCCTAGCAACATCTCTACCAAAAGAAAAATAGACAAAGGTATACAGGTATATAAAGTCAACTGGTAGGTTTTTTTCAGTGTTACAGTATCAGTAAAACAGAGTTTGGTGCAATGTTGTATGAAATGCTCTATTTCATGAAAATGTTCCTGGTTTCAAGACATACTTACTTTTGAATAAAAACTCTCACCAAGTTCTGACAGGGACACTGACACTGAGTCGAGTAGGAAAGCTCAAGGAATATTCGAATAGTCAAGCTAACAAGAGCACCGCCTACGGGTGCTGGACACTCGACTTTCTGGTATTTGATAGTATTCTGGTTTTAGTTAATAGAATGGGTTCATCACTGTGATGAAGTGTGTTGAATTTCAAGTCAATACTTCTTATAGATATTGAGAAATTTGGCCTAAAGCTAAAATTCACATTTGAAAAAAGGGTAATAATTCCACCAAAATCCTCATCTTGTCTACAGAATAGTCTCATAACTGTGATAAAGTATTTTGAGTTTCAAGTCTATACTTCTTATAGTTATTGTGAAATTTGACCTAAAGCGAAAATTTTAAGTTGAAAGAGGGCAATTACTCAAACGAAATCCTTGATAGAGTTACCTCCTCTTGTCTACAGAATAAATTCATCACTGTGAACAAGTACTTTGAGTTTCACGTCTGAATACCTCATACAGGTAATGAAAAATGTGGCCTATTGCAAGAATTGTAAGTTGAAAAAAAGGGGAATAACTCCATAAAATCCTTGAAAGTTACCTCCTCATGTCTGCATAATGGGGTCAGCACCATAAACAAGCATCTTGGGTTTCAATTTAATGTCTTAGATAGTAATTGAGAAATTTTATATTTAACAAAAAAAGTCAAAATATTCTAAGTTGTAAGTCCAAAAAAGGCATATAACTCTGGAAATACAGGGTTGCCTGCCTTGTTGTAATGGATTACCCTTTTGAAAGTGAACAAGTATTGAAATGCAGATGCAGACGACAGAGCGACGACAATAACTAAACTTTTTTTCTTCGAAAAGTCTAGCTAAAAATGTCCGACCAAGTAAGACACTTACTTCTGTCCTTGATTGAGGTTTATCCTATGTGACTGCTCCCACCTTACATTGTTTGCTGTGAGCCCAGGCACCTTGGAAGCAGTTACCATGGACACCAATCTTCAAACATCTAACCATATTAAACCAAAAAAAAAACACTCTTTGTTCAAATAACTGTCACAAAAAAGCCACTTACAAAATTTCTATTTTTTTTATCATACCTGAGTAAACATCATCTTAATAATGTTAAATCATTTTTCAATACCAACAAAACATAATGTAAAATAAAACCAAATATGACAAATAAAAAGATGCAAAAAAATCTAAACAGCTTAACAGAAACGTATTTTTAATGAAAGCCCTGGTGTGAAACAGACAGGATTTACTCTGTCATTCACCAAATTCAGCAATGGCCACAACTGCCACTTTTAGCTAAAGAAATTTTCATTAGGCTAAAAAATCCCAAAGTCTCAATGGGAATTGAACCCGGGACCTCCAGGTTCCTAGGCAAACGCTCTACCGCGTCGCTATAAAAGCTAGCTCATATACAAGGCAGTATAAGTGTCGTGTCCCTTATACATCACCCTACTACACTACAACTTTTTCTTCTAAAACACTATAAAATACCCATCATGGTTATGATTTCAACATAATTCTATAAATGAGGCGCATCGTGGGAAAACCGGACTTAATGCATGTGCGTAAAGTGTCGTCCGCACAGGCTGATCCAGGACAGCACTTTCCGCCTAAAGTGGATTTATTGGTAGAATAGACTTCCTTGAAACAGAAATACCATAAAAGCGGAAAGTGCCATCCCGGATTAGCCTGTGCAGACTGCACAGGCTAATCCGGGACAACACTTTACGCACATGCATTAAGACTGGTTTTCCCACGACGCGCCACAAATTTGGCTAAAGGAATGTTCAAGGAAGACGGAACCCTGATAGAAACTTACTCCATCCACAAAGAGCCTTGGTATGTCATCAGCCCGCAGCCAGAAGGTATACTCTCCGCTATGTGGGGCAGTGAAGAACATCGTCATCCTGCTCACATAGTTATTCCTTCCCCAGTCCCCATCATAGAAGTATGTCTCGTCAAGCCATTCAGAATTGTAGTTTGGACTGGAGTCTGTCATACTGAGGATGCTGTCGATGTCAGTATTTGCCATCTGAGTGTCCATTCAGTATTCAAAGGTAACTCCCCTGTTTCCGGGAAACTTGGTTGCCGAGTTACTAGGGTCAACTGCAACTTGACACTCAATAAACTGGTCTACTACAACCTTTGTGATTTCACATATTGTGTCTGGAAATATAAATAAACCAAATAAATGCATACTCATTTTGATGTCATTAATTAGTAGGTACATACACATGTAGGTGTAAAACCACTAATTCATTATAAAGACAGCATTATTGACCTTTATTAAACCAAAAACATGTTACCTCTCTAGCTTACACTTTTATAATTTTAATATTCCTCTCAGAAATCACTTTCCAGATTTTATTTTTTTTATTAATTAATGACTGTCCAAACTTCTAATGGCTCCAAAATGAACTGCAGTTTGGGAAAAATAAACTTTAGTTAACTAAATATAACAAACAGTTTTGGTAAAGATGCATACCTCCAACATAAGCCCTGGGTTGCACATAAGGCGGTCTATTGTCAAAGTAACTTCCGTGGATGGTGAGCGCCAGTCCTCCTGCAGTACTTCCTGTGGAGTGACTGATTGATGTAATGTCTGCAAAAAATGTTTATCATTCAGCAATAGGTTAGGACATTTAAATTTATTTGTCAACCATTAATTTTTAGGTTTTACAAATCAAAAGTACACTCACATGAATATGTGCCAGTTTCTGACAAAAAAATGACACATTTACAACCAAATATTAACTCACTTGTAAAGGACACTGTACAATTGTGCCTTGGGACATGCAAGGTCATAGTCAGGAAGGTCAAGGGGAAATCTTATATTGGCATGTCAATTTTTGACTTTAAATATGATATTGGCTGCTTTACCGTAAAGTAACAGGTATGCCCCCTCTAGGTTAAAAGCAATCTTTAAAATATCAAGTTTAGATTGGATGAAAACTGTTGTACATTGAGAGCAAAAACTGCTAAAAAGTCAAAATTTAGATAAATCAAGGGCCATAAGGCCAATTTTAGATAATTCAAGGGCCATAACTCCACAACTCCTGGGGCAATTTGGATGATTATCAAACATGGCTGAGATATTAATCCCACAAACATTTTCATGAAGTTTTGTGATGATCAGATGAATACTGTTGAAATTAAAGAGCTGAATCGGCTAAAAAGTAGTGATGGCAATACTATCCGAATATTCAATTGAATGGTCGCCATTCGAATAGTTAAAACGCCATTCGAATATTCACAATTTTTTATTGCTGTTTAAAATCAAATAATTTTCTGATCGTAGAAAGTATTTTTCTGACAACATAAAGGAAGTATTTCACCAGTAGATACCTAATACCATGTTTTCACTATAATGGCCCCGTGTCACGTGTCAGATTGAAAGATATTGAATATACTGGTCGGTGTCAGTCTCCACGTGTCTAGTCGGCAGTAATATACAATTACATCCGACAGTAGGAAACCATAATTGTTAACTGTTTATTACAACCAACGTTCTGGAACGAGTAACAACTACTAAATTAAAGAATTGCGATCACACATTTAGCAGTCATTATAATTGAGAAACATTGCTCAAATTTGCTAATAAACTAATGCTTATTGGACCGTTTCCAAACTGATAATAATGTGTGATGTTTTGACAACTGTTTTTTTGTCTTTTTTGTAGAAGAACAATTAAATTGAGTCCCGCAATTGTTATTGCTTTTGTACAGTACACTTTATGCATTAGTAAGAAAGCGCAATTTGTTAATGAAGATACGACGGTACTGGCAATTCAGTACTAAAATGTCATAAAAATAATGGTAATGTCATTTAGGCCACAAATTTCACAGTAGTTAATACAAAAATTAAAGCGAATATTCGAATACTTTATATAATGAAAAACCGAATATTCGAATACCGGTTTAGGTATTCGATGCCATCCCTACTAAAACGGCAAATTTAAAATAATTCAAGGGCCATAACTTCACAATTGGCTGGTTATCAAACTTGGTCAAGATATTATGCCCACAAACATTTTCATTAAGTTTGGTGAAGATTGGATGAAGACAGTTGGCCTTGCAGAGCAGATACGGCTAAAAAGGCCAATTTTAGATAATTCAAGGGCCATAAGTCCACAATTGCTGGGGAAATTTGGCTGATTATCGAACTTGCCATTATATGCCCACAAACATTTTAAGAAGACTGGAGAAGATAGGATGAAAACTGTTGGACTCAGAGAGCAGAAACGAAAGTGGTCTACAGACAGACTGACCAACCAACATCATCAAACCAATATACCCCGCCATCTTCAATTGGAGACATAATTATATACTACATTTTGGCAATATTTCACTTGTTCATACATGCTCTGGGACAAGCTGGGCAATACGGACCACTAATTTTGCCACTCCTGAAGATCAATTATGAAACATTATTATAGTGCTTCACACCTGTTATATGACTAGGGAAAGATCTAGAGCTAAATAGTAGGGTGCTGCATCATGCTCCTGTTTGCTTCCCCCCTGCTGCCCCTAGCAGGGTGCTGCACCATGCTCCTTTTTGCTTCCCCCCTGCTGCCCCTAGCAGGGTGCTGCACCATGCTCCTTTTTGCTTCCCCCCTGCTGCCCCTAGCAGGGTGCTGCACCATGCTCCTTTTTGCTTCCCCCCTGCTGCCCCTAGCAGGGTGCTGCACCATGCTCCTTTTTGCTTCCCCCCTGCTGCCCCTAGCAGGGTGCTGCACCATGCTCCTTTTTGCTTCCCCCCTGCTGCCCCTAGCAGGGTGCTGCACCATGCTCCTTTTTGCTTCCCCCCTGCTGCCCCTAGCAGGGTGCTGCACCATGCTCCTTTTTGCTTCCCCCCTGCTGCCCCTAGCAGGGTGCTGCCCCATGCTCCTTTCTGCTTCCCCCCTGCTGCCCCTCTGGCCTGGTCAACACAAAAATATTGAAAATCTTTTGAAATTTAATATATTTTTGCAAATATTCAGTGACAAATGAATTGAATATGCTTAAAAACCTTAACTGCGAGTATAAGACTTAAGAAATTCTCTGAATTTAGCAAATTATTAGAAAATGTCATCAGAATGGTCCGACTTTCCACCCTGCTCCTGTTTAGCAGCACCCTGTTCCTTTTGTGATCCTAGATCATTCCCTATAATATGACATATAGCACATTTATGTTGTTGCTGTAACTGTTGCAGCTGAACATTTCAACACACATCAGAGAGAATTGTAATGAACAAGTTAGAAGATATTTACTGAAAACTACAAACTGTTTTGTGTCAGTAGATAATTATATGCATCTGGCATTGCAACTACACTTTTACATTCAAATTATATGTCAATATTAAAGCAAACAATGATATGTTTTACATAAAGTTACAATGAGTTGTTCTACCTGCCAAATGGTGATTCAACAATGAAACTGGCATTGAAGAATCCTGAAATACAGAAAGACTTTGCGGCACACAATCTACCAAAGTTGCATAAGGAAAATTACTGATTGCTAAAGGATATGATTAAAACAGAGTGACATTGTCCATGTACTTTAAGGTTAAATCTATAGTGGTGGGGGATTCAGAATACCAGGTATGTACCAAATTATGAACTAGAACATCACTACCAATGGTAATATGAAAATATTTTAGATTCTCTTAGCTTAGCTTTTGTACTGAATGTTGCAAACACAACTAAATATTTATGTAAAAATGTCATACCAACTGAAGTTCCTTTGTACTTGCAGGTCAAAGAACCATAACCTGTGTATTCGCCATTCAAGGCCAAACCATAACTGAAAGTTTACAAGACAGAAAAATATTTATGGAAAAATAAAATCCCTGCTAATATCATTTAGAATGCAAAATATATAAGAAATAATATTAATGACACTTGACACCAACAAATGCTAGATGCCAACAAAATCTTGAAAAATGATGCTTTTTAAAATGTGAATCTTTTTTTCTGAATCAACAGTAGCATTTGCCTATGTGTTTTACGTAAGCATTAGAGATAACCACATACAAGTCATCTCCCTCCTTCAGTCCGCAATCCTGGGGCCCAACATAAACTCTAAACAGTTTCTGCACTTTACCATTGGTGGCACTTGCAAGGTTACTTCCATAGCGATCACTAAACAACTTCCCTGTCATCGTCACGAGCGTTCCTGAAAACAAGCCACAGGAATTTCTATTTTGCAATCACAGTTCAGTAATTTTATAACCAGTTTATGTTTTCTTTTTATCATCATCATCAACATTATCATCATCATGATCAGCAGCAGCAGCAAAAGAAGAAGAAAAAGCAAGACCACCACCACCACAACTAATACAGTAACAGACATCACCAGTTATTATCATCAACACTATCATAACCATCATGATTTTCTATGGTTAAAAACAGACACTGTTGTTTTGTTTGTGCATGTATTTGTGTTTTACTGTTTTAGTTAAGTACAGTAGTGTTTGTTATTATTACTTTTGACAATATTACCACCTAGGTCAAGCTGATTTTCTTGGTCAAAAGCATTATGGCAGATCGTGTAATTTAAGAAGAACTGACTATTATCAAAGCCTGTCACATCCACATAAATCTTTCTGTTTATATTATATTAAATCATAATTTTAATCAATATACAATAACATCAAATTTGTCAAATGTAAAAATGTGAATATGATAGGTGTATGTAACACATGTGATCTATCAGACTCACAAAAAATAAAAAAAATGTAAATAACCTTGGTAAAATAAGTTTAACAGTACAAGTGTTGAGCATGAAACTAATGTAATACTTCAATTTTATTTAAAAAAAAGACTCAGTTTCAATGCAGTTTATTTCACCCAAAACAAGGCATCAAATTTTCTAAGTGTTTTCCACCATTTTTCACTCTTTTTCTCTCAGATATTTTCTAAGTTCCAATTTTGTATATGTAAAATATACATTTGTCACTCCTCAAAATGACTAGTCCAATTTTCCACCGTTTGCCAGTGAATTTTCACCATCTAACATCAAATGCCACTACCCATTTTCCACCGATTGATGAAAACGATGGCGTCTCACTGATAGCCATCGTTTTTACACTGTTTGCCACCGTTTTCCACGAAAAAGAGTGATAATCGGTGGAAAATGGTGGAAATCGGTGGCAAATCTACAGACGAGCTAGCCCACCCTCTACGATTTCTTACAAACACTGTAGTACCGGCGCCAAAGTTCATCGAAAACGATAAACTATAGACAATGGGTATATATACCTTTATTTGTGAATGATATTGTTTTCTTTTTTAAATTCCTATATTATATAAGCATGTCCGATGCAATACACCCGTGACCGTTGGAACAGGATACCACAAAAAGACATTAATATGTTTTGAATAATTATGATTTTAAGTCGAAATTCAAGTCAAATCAATGACTACTTTCGAGTATAAACAGCTTTGTCTGAATAAATAGCTTAGTTCCCAAAAATCTAAATCAACAAACATTTTGTTCAATGTTACATTAGCAATCACACCAAATTTCATATTGTTTTTTATGCATTCATAAAAAAGATATGAAGTGATAAAGTAGAGGGGTGTCCACAACATTGGCTCCAAATCCTGGCGATTTTATATTTGTTCAGGCACCATATATCAGCAAAATTGACACTACGTCGGCATCACTTGCAGTATTATTTCACAACGCAGTCATACGAGTATCTTTCACAATATTTCTTGTAAAAAAACACATGTTTGTTTGTCTGTCCATAAGTTGGGTTCAATGAAACAAAAACACAGTGCATAGTACATTTCCAGACAATTGATAAGCATGACTGTGAACGTGTGTTATTTAATGACATTCACATCGAAAAGATACCATTATAATTCGGTAAATGAATAATACAAAAATTCTCAATGCGTGTGTGTTTGAATTTAGTCAGCTATGGATTTTATATGTTTAAAGATGTTCCTGATAATATATATAACGATAAATGTGAAATACAATTTAGTGGACAGGCACATCAAACGAGGGCAATTTACTGTCAAAGCAGGTGTATGACATACCGATGAACCAACATGTCTTTCGAACATATGGTAAAGTATTAATTTATTCAGTGAAACAAAGTGCATTTGGTGATGACGATGATAATGATGATGACGATCGTGATGATGATGATGAAGATGTGCAAAGATTTATCCTATATATTTGATACAGATTTGTAGCTGAATACTGCAGACCCACATACAACATAAAGGGGTTATAACTGCACGATTAGAAGTTTACGCCCCCCCACCCCCCCAAACACAAAATCCTGGATCTTGCCCCTGGTACATGCCTTATCTGCTCATTTGACTATTTTCTAAATTATAACTAGTTGATTTTGTGCATATGTGTCACACATTTATAAATATTTATTGCAATTATAATCAACTTGTATTATATTCATACAAAAAAGTCAGTGTCAGGTGTAAATTGTCAAACCTATCCAAAAATCATTGCACTCTCATCATGGGTTCAACAAAACAACCTCTACCGCTTAATTGCTGGAAACACCAATATTTTTTATTTCATTATTCGTTAAATAGATTTCTCAATAAATCATAATTAAAACTGATTTATACCATGTTATATTTTTGTTTAAAGATATATTAAGTACTTTTTGACTAAAAGGAATTATTATTACACTTTAACCCAAAAATATTCTAGGCAAATTAGCAATAGTACGAGATATTTGTCTAACGATATGTACTTGCAAATAACATGTGTTACAATTTTTTATTATTTTTTACAGTAATTACCAGTACAGCTGAACCACGTTTTCTCGAACTCGGTTAAGTCTAACTTCTGGTTAAGTTGAAGTAGAGACTTATTCCCGATTGTCCGTCTTCTAATTTCATATCAAATATTGTAACAGTTGTTTATCTCTAGGTTTTCAACTGGAATTATCGGATAAGTCCAAGTGAATTGTCATTCCCTACCTATATTTTTCACACATATTGTGGTTTGTTTATCTCCAAGTGTCAACATGTTCCCCAGTTCAAACCTGATAACAGCCTAATGGCAGACCCCTGTCAAAGTTTATCACACGTTGCAAACATGTTAGCCCATGTTCGCTAACTATCAAGTCTTTGATCTCGGTTACATGTTTTTTGATTTAATTATTTTTTGTTAATTGATGGCGACATCACTGGAAGCATTGGTGATACGTGGAACAGTAAGAAGTTTCCTCGAGCAGCTGCTAGGTAGATCTAGTTGGTACTGAAGAAATGATCTACATATTTGATGACAACAATCCCTTTATTACAAAAAATATCTGTTCAACAACCTCTCCAAACAGAAAGACATATGCTTGTTTATATCATGCTTTGTTGTGTATGTTCAACTTGTTATATTTTATGCTGAAATGTAAATTACATTTGTTATATTAATAAATTTTAATAGTCAAATAAAGCACTAAAATAATAATTTTAATAATAATATTGTCTTTTTTATAATGACAGCATTGACAAACAGTTAAATATAACCAAAATGCTAATTTCACAACGTCCGAGTTCGGATAAGTGGAACTACGTATATCTTGCAGTCGCTATTGCATTCCGTCGACTTCAAGATGAGGTTCAGCTGTATGTATTACTAGGTCAATGCTAACCTGATTAGCTGAATGTGAATTAACCCAGTTGCTTGGATTTCTATTTCCATTTGATAAATGAAAAGTAACGCATAAATTATTACTAACCAGAACACAAATTTATGGTATTTATATAACTAATTTATAGCTACACTAATAATTGTTTGGCCCACTAGTTACTAATTCCCGTGAAAGGGAATAAAATGGCCTTTGAAAAACTCTAAACAACCTTAACAGTGTGCCAATAAATTCCAAGAATAAATACCATAATCCCCAAATCTGTAATAAAATAGCCATAAAGGAATTCATTGGACTTATGTTATATGGAAATACATTTTTGCTTGTGCTTTCCAAAAATATATATTCTATTTACAATGGAACAGTCTGTAACTAGTTTCAAGATCTTCTGTTATTGATCCACCAGAAAATGCAACATATTACTCTAATGACTTGGGAACGTTCTACGTTACAACCTACTCTTAATAAGAACTAGAACTCTGCGAGTCGGATGTGTTGCCTGATAGCTTACGTGAATCCAAATGAAGAAGCACTTAAGGTTAATGCTCAAATTTTTTTAAACAGATTTATTGAAATCTTCAAAAGCACTGCACTCTGGCTAATTGCAAAGAAAAGACTACTTAAAACCAAAAATGCGACACAAAAATAAGTATAAAAATTTACAAAGGGCAATAACTCCGAAAGTATGAGGTGCAGAGTAACGGTTCTTGTGCACTGCACTTTTCCTCAATGAGATCTATCTACTGATTAAGTTTCAAGTTGATAGCTTTCATAGTCTTTGAGTTATGCTCCGGACAAAAATTAAGTATGAAAATAAACAAAGGGCAATAACTCCAAAAGTATGAGGTGTAGAGTAACGGTTCTTGTGCACTGCACTTCCCCTGAATGAGATCTATCTTCCTATGAAGTTTCAAGTTGATAGCAGTGTTCTAGCGAGGCCGCGAAATAGCGATTTTATCGCATAATTTTCACAAAAGTCGCAACAAAATAGGTCTAGTAGCAATTTTCGTCGCATACAAAAGTTAATGGGACGAATCGTCTAAAAAAGCAACACAATTTTAGGACGAATATCAAGTCTCTCGAAGTGTACTGAGTACGAATCAAACTTCTGGTTTAGGTCTGCTTTCTGATTGGTTTAATTAAATATGGGGCTACAATCTAAGCCATTCGATATCATAATGTGTTTGAGGTTTATCTCCGTATTAAAGAGTATTTGCTTTATATTCCAAGATGGAGTCGTCTGCTGCGTCGCCTACGAATTACTTAATAACGTTCGAGGCTTTTTAGCCTCGAACGTTATTAAGTAATTTCTCCTCGTAAAACATCAAAACAGACTTGTTCGTTGGTAACGATATGAGTCTGTCCGGCGCTTCGCATGCTGACTGCAGCCCTATTAATAAAAGCAGTGACGGAGCAGTGGAGCAATAACTCCAAAATTGGAAATGTCCCAATTTTTTCATGAGCAGTGAGACATATGTCTCACCTTTCATGATACCTCGCCAGAACACTGTGATAGCTTTCATAGTCTTAGAGTAATGCTCCGGACAAAAATTAAGTATGAAAATAAACAAAGGGCAATAACTCCATAAGTATGTGATGCAGAGTAACGGTTCTTGTGCACTGCACTTCTCCTCAATGAGATCTACCTACCTGTGAAGTTTCAATTTCATAGCTTTTATAGTCATAGAGTTATGCTCCGGACAAAAATTAAGTATGAAAATAAACAAAGGGCAATAACTCCAAAAGTATGAGGTGCAGAGTAACGGTTCTTGTGCACTGCACTTCCCCTGAATGAGACCTATCTACCTATGAGGTTTCAAGTTGATAGCTTTCATAGTCTTAGAGTAATGCTCCGGACAAAAAGTATGAAAATAAACAAAGGGCAATAACTCCAAAAGTATGTGATGCAGAGTAACGGTTCTTGTGCATTGCACTTCTCCTCAATGAGATCTATGTACCTATGAAGTTTCAAGTTGATAGCTTTCATAGTCTTAGAGTTATGCTCCAATTAAAAATTAAGTATGAAAATAAACAAAAGGCAATAACTCCAAAAGTATGAGGTGCAGAGTAACGGTTCTTGTGCACTGCACTTCCCCTGAATGAGACCTATCCACCTATGAAGTTTCATGTTGATAGCTTTACTAGTCTAAGAGTTATGCTCCGGACAAGCACAAGGGGACACCACCGCCCACACCGCCGCTGCCGACACCGACATCGCCGCCAGCTGACAAAAGTAACACATTTATGTTGCCTATTCAGGCGACACAAAAATGAAGACAAATTTCAAGAAAATCCATTGGATACTGTAGGAGAAGTTGTGCTCACAAGGAATGTTCCCTATATAATCCATAGAGGAGAAATAATCAAAGGGCTATAACTTAGGAATGGAGGAGTTAATTTAATTGACCTTACGACGAGATTTTATTGACAATGTGTCATTCAGAAAGCTAGGACTTAATTGTTTGACGGACATGGCTTGTAAAAACATTCGATCACTCACAACGGTGTTTGACGGACTTCATCCTAGGTAGGCGTGGTTATCAATACCTTAGCGTATCGTCAATTCCCCATCATTACGAACAACTACGCGTTACCCTCAATAATGAAGACAAGTTTCAAGAAAATCCTTTGGAAACTGTAAAAGGAATTACGTTCACAAGGAAGTTATTCTATATATTCCATTAGAGTTATGCTCCGGGCAAAAATGAAGTAGTAACTTCAGAATTATGAAGTGCAGAGTAACGGTTTTGTGCACTGCACTTTTCCTTAATGAGATCTATCTTCCTATGAAGTTTCAAGTTAATAGCTTCCACTCTTTTGAAGATATGAAGGAAAAACCTGAACAAGAGCTGTCACAGGACAGTGCACTTGGCTATTTATACCTGTGTCAGTTATGGGCCTTGGTCAGTGAAATTACATAATGACCCCAAAGACGTGTGTGGTTTTAATAGAATACCCGGTATCTGTAGCAGATAAAGAGATATGAAGTTGTTGCACACAAACTTTAACCTGAATATCTATTTACAAAAAGGTGCATAATTCTGCTAAATTGTAGGTCAGAGTTATGGTCCATGTTCAGTGACCTCAAATAATGACGCCGAAGACATGTGTGGAGTTTCAATTGAATATCTGTAGTAGCTATGTACAGAGATATGTACTTGTTGCATGCAAACCTTAACCAGAACATTACGCCGATGCCAACAAACCACTGTGTTGTATAGCTCGGTGAATAGTCCAGCTAAATATTTGGAATGACAGATGAATAGACAGATGGTCTGGCAGACGGACAGACATGGTGATTACTATTCGATACCTGCAAAAAATTGCAGGGCCCTTATAAATTTGCTTGTTGAACTGCTATGTGTTATAAAAATGCCAAATCCATCAGATTAAAAACAATTTTCTTTAAAATACATGTATGTACACCTTATAATTACATAAAGGGACTTTGAAGTACATGTGTAACTAAATGAGGTATATATAAACAGGCTTATAAATTCATATTACAATTAAAATTGATAAAATTGTACATCAAAATGTGAATTTAGTCAATTTACCCTTTATGTATCGCTTCTAAGCTATACTTGTAAGCCCTGGACAAACATTAAGATACTTTTTATATTGGCAATGTTTGTCTGACTATACCCGCAGAAGGACCATTTTTGTAGTGTAAAGTTTTCCTATATAACACATATTGCAGTGACAAAATTTCTATAATTACTTTCATACGCTGGCATGGTTTGCATTAATATTTGGTGACAGTACCTGCGAAGAGAATTAATCCCTCAATAATGTTTCATAAATATTTGTCTGATAACACTCCCATTTGGGATGATTAACACTAAATTTGCTGCACGACTTATTAATAAGACTAGTGTTGCTAGTACATTAATTAATCATAAAAACTCACAGGCAAGAATTTCACTATCTCTTTCAACTACAACAGAGTATATACTAAATCAAATGTACCACAATGTATATATAGCTTCAGAGTCCCTGTTATGGTAAAACCTACTGTGGTGTATAGCACATGATCTGCATCTCAGTTGTGCCATCTCTGAATACAGGGCAGGTGAACTCTGTCCCTGACTCTCTGACAAGATAAGACTCGATATCCAACATCCGGATCATCTGTTTGACTGAACTGGTTGTCAGCAAATCCTTCAAATAAATTGTGTGAAGATTTTCAACTAAATGCTGCATTCAAGTAACAAACAGTCATACTGAAAAGTAAATGACAATTCACACTTTTATTCTTTGTCAAATGAACAAAGCTGCCTGAATTTTCAAACGTCACCTGAATAGGCAAAATTTCAAGATTCCAGTTGCACAGCCATCATAAATGAAACCAATACTTAATTAAATGTCTCTTTAAAATGTGGTTATGTTCGGGGACGTTCTACCGATGCAGACAAATAAGTGGAAAAACTGAAAACAAGGGAGGAAACTGCCCAGGAAGAAAAACTCGATTTTACCATTTCCGTAAATTGTTAATCGAATTTTTCCGGCAATACTTCCATATCGCGGCTGAACCTCTCTTACAATAGCCGCTGCAATATAAAAATATATATAATAAATTAGGTATAAAATATATTATTTTATTATTTATGGTATGAAATTTGTACAGTACTGACGGCGCTTGTAAAATAAGTAAAGGGACTTGTTCACAGATTTTTGTATTTTTTTAATGTGCCATTCAAACGTCTTAACTTGGCAGATTAAAGCATCTTAACTTGGCATATTTAAGTATCTAAACTAGCGAGTTTAAGTACGATAAAAAGAAAAAAGCATTTAAAAAATAAAATAAAATAAAAATGTTGCTCACACCGGGGTTCGAACCTCTGGATCAAAAGTCTATCGCGCTTAACTCACGGCAATCAGTGACGACTTACATTATTTGTAGGCCTAAGCGTATTTTTTAATTTACCATAGTGATGCACGTGTTTTTAACAATTGAAATGCAGCAAAAACAACAGAAACCACTAGCGGATCCGGGGGGGGGGGGCAACCGGCGCCTAAAACCCCCGGACCATAAATATTCAGAATTTCAGTAAAACATACCCGACCAAGCCCGACCCCAGCGATTTCCTACGTTCACCGAAAACGATAAACTATAGACAATGGTTATACATACCTTTATTTGTGGCTGATATTGTTTTCTTTTTAAAATTCATATATTATATAAAGATGTCAGATGCATTACACCGTTGGCAATAAATACCGCATAAATACATTTATACGTTTCGAATATATATGATTGAAAGTCGAAATTCAAGCCAAATCAATGACTTCTTGCGAGTATAAACAGTTTGTCTAAATAAATAGTTTAGTTCACTAAAATCTAAATCGAAAAACTTTGTTTTCAATGTTCCGTTAACAATCATACCAAATTTCATATTGTTTTTATGCATTCACAAAAACAGAAATAAGCCGTGTCGTGGGAAGATCGGGCTTAATGCATGTGCGTAAAGTGTCGTCTCGGATTAGCCTGTGCAGTCCGCATAGGCTAATCCAGGACGGCACTTTCTGCTTTTATTGTATTTTCTGTTTCAATGAAGTGTCTTCTAAACATAAATCCGCTGTAGGCGGAAAGTGCCGTCCTGGATAAATTCGGGACGACACTTTACGCACATGCATTAAGCCCGGTCTTCCCACGACACGCCTCATATAAATTGATGAAGTAGAGGGGCGTCCACAATACATGGCTCCAATTCTTGGCGATTTCATATTTTTTTCCGGCACCATATGTCAGCGAAATTGACACTAGGTCGGCATCCATTGCCGTAGTATTTCACAACTCAATCATACGAGTATCGTTCACAATACTTCGTGTAAAAATATGTTCGTCTGTTCGGTTCGATGAAAAAAAAAGTGCAAAGCACATTTCAAGACAATTGATGAGAATGACTGTGAACGTGTGAGTTATTTAATGATATTCACTTCGAAAAAGACCATCCAACTCAGGTAAATGAATAATACCAAAATTCTCGATGCACGTGTGTTCAAATTAAGTCAGCAAGGGATTATACATGTTTAAAGATGTTCCTGATGTATATAACATTGAATTTCAAATACATATTTAGTGGACAGGCCCATCAAACAAGGGCAATTTGTTGCCAAAACAGGTGCATAACTTAAGATGAACAATCATGTCTTTCGAACATAATACGGTGAAGCATTAATTTATTCAGTGAAACAACGTGCATTTGATGATGATAATACTAATGATGATGATGATGTGTAAAGAATTATCATATATCTTTGATACGGACCTGTAGCTGATCACTGCAGACCCACAGACAGCGTAAAGTGGTTATAACTCCACGATTAAATGTTTACGCCCCCCCCCCTCCCCTAACCCAGAATCCTTAAACCGCCCCTGTGAACTCTTCAAATCAATCAATCGTTTCGCGTGTATAATTTTTATTTTATACATTTCAATTGATTATTACTCGAAAACGAAACAGTATTTACACTATATTTCTATGTCAGTATTGTTATTTCGCTCCTTTATATGCATTATTCTGTTATTTTTGGAGTTTGTGCCAAAAGTTTGAAAATTTTCAAATCGTCAATTGCGAACAGGTCCAGCCTAAATTTAATAAAACTTGAGAGTGTCACAAATACGGATGCCCCCACGACACATGTTTGGACACAGGCAACAGGCGGGTCGCCAACACTTATTTTTGCCTCCACAAACTAATTTTCATAAGTGAATATTCCATAGTTGAAAAATGCAAAAGGTAACAAAATTTGGACATGGATTACGATTAATTAGGCTGCTTTCACATGCATCCGCTTGCGTCTGGCTTCTGCGCGTGCACATACTGTGTCCGCGCGACGTAAACGGAAACCCTGTTAGATGAGTCCGTGAGCGTTAATGTTCTTTCTTTTGCAAATCGGACTTGAAAGAATTAACATGTCGGAAATTGAGGAATGGAGCATCAACTTCATTTTGATGGCCGGCACATTGTACAATACACGGAATGCGAAGATGGTACCTGTCAAATCGTCGATATCAAGCGCATCGAGCTTAGAATGCTCTGCCACGCATTGTTCACGGCCTCACTGTCTTTGTGATATTTTTTTTGTGTTTGGTCGTATAAAAAGGGACTTCTTCTTGTCTATTCAATACATATTGCGCATATTACGAACTCATTTAAGCGACCACTCATGATGGAATCTTCGCTGAAAATGATTTCCGCGTGTCCGCGCAAAATCGCTACATTTGCGATTTGACGCGGACAAGGATGTCGACGGAGCGCCCATGCGGGTACATGTGAATCGGTTAAATAACGCTTGATCCGTATTCTGTCCGTCTTTTAAGCGAACGCAGACGCGCGACGCAGTATCTTCGCTGAAAATGATTTCCGCGTGTCCGCGCAAAATCGCTAGGCCTGCGATTTGACGCGGACAAGGATGTCGACGTAGCGCCCACGCGGGTACATGTGAATCGATTAAATAACGCTTGATCCGTATTCTGTCCGTTTTTTAAGTAAACAAAAACGCGCTACGCAGACGAAAGCGGATGCACGTGTAAAAGCTGCAGTTTAAAAAAGATGATTTTAGATTAATGCGGATTTAAAAGGAAAGGCTTACGTTACATATGCAAAGTTAAACGTTTTCGTTTGTTTTATAATATTAAATGCAGCGATGTCGAATCGCTCAGTACCAGAAGAGATGGCATACGCATGTTTACTTAATTGAGGCGTGTCGTGGGAAACCCGGGCTTAATTCATGTGCAATCCGCACAGGCTAATCCGGGACGACACTTTCCGCATACAGTGGATCTATATTTAGATGATGATACTACCTTGCAACAGAAAATACCATAAAAGCGGAAAGTGACGCCCTGGATTAGCCTGTGCAGTCCGCACACGCTAATCCGGGACAACACTTTACGCGCATGCATTAAGCCCGGGGTTTCCCATGACACGCCTCGTATGTCCATTTTTTGTGTAATTATTTACAGTCCCATTTCATTAGTTCATCAAAAAAAGAGCAAAATTAATGTAAGTTTTAATCAGTAACTGCCGTGATTTGTCATAATTGTTTGCGGGAAGAACCCGTGCATGTGAATACATACCAACCTAATTATGTTTTCTCCGCAGATTAATAATGAATTGCCGGGTGTACCGGTCCAGACATGGGTCTACTTATTTTTAAAGATTCGTTAACAGGCGCGGTTACACAGGATTTTGAGTTAGAGGATGTGGAAATATTCAGTAACTGCTAGCATTCTGCTGTTGGTCTGTATTACATACATGTTAGGGTATTTAGGCCTATCGGAGCGATGCGATATCGTGAAAAAGGAACAATTTAACAAAAACGCCACAACAATTAAGTGTAAACTAAGTGCAATTACATTGACTGAAGAACACATCATTGGCAATGAAATGTATGATATGTTTAAGTTATAGCAAGGTTTAACAAATCGAATGTTGGACAATATGGAGGTGGGGGGAGGGGGCGTACGCCGCTTCAACACCCTCTAAATCCACCTGTGGTTTATAGGTTGTGGCATGGACCGGCAACTATGTTTTTAATAGAATGTTGACTAATATCGCGCTGCGGGTCAGTTGTTGTAACCCTGTATTAGCAAGACAGCTATAGAACATGTGAACCAATGTTGATGATTTAGAAGCGTCCATATCTCGGAACGGCAAACCTTAACAAGTAGTTTTCAAGAACCGGTTAAAAGAATTACAGGCATACAAGATAATCAAGTTCCCCTGGTGCGAAAATTTAAAAACTGTCCTCCTGCGCATCAAACTTAATAACAAAAAACGAAGGTATATTCGTGGCGTCAACTGATCATCTAAGAATTCAGTGACGTGTTTAATCGCATTTAATATCTATATATGATATATTTCTCGTTTCAATTAAATATCTAGGTGCGTAAATATCGTATCCCAATCGCATAAATAGCATTGGAAGGTGATAGCATAAACGTGTTGTAAGGAATAAAAATGGTGCCAGAATGAGCTTGGACATACAATCGGTTCATTGGCAAGACTGTGCCTTTTTATTTGAATGAACTAAACAATATAGTTTGCTTATCCAATAGCTGCTTTATGAAGTTTCGAAGCGATATGACTAAACACGGGAAACAGAGCAACAGATAAGGTGCATATTTGACTAAATACCCAATTCTGAAAATCCAGTTATTCAATAAATTTAATGAGTGACAAAACTCAAGTCATGTACTGAATACTCAAAAAACACCAAACAGATCGCGTAAAGATTGGTCAATGCTAACTGATGGTCGTCATATAACGAACACGTGACCTGTAGGCTAGGATTTTTATTGCATCATTCTTGGGTGGTTGTATAATGGCAAGCATATTGATGGAAGTATCCCTTATTCATCAGATACCGTTCTATCTTAGATACCGTATTTTCACAAGATACTCTAGAATAACAGCGTGTTTGGTATCCTGACAATCCGGAAAAATATGCTTTTATGCAGACATCGTCTTCCAGTAAATATCTCGATACGAGCCACAAAATCATGTTAAATCGGCAAAATAATCATTCTTTTAATGCTCTACTTTCATATTCTGGTATTTTGTTTAACAGCAGTGTTAGTACCCCTTTTCCATTGATATTCACTAGATTTGTCAAACTTAAACTGAAAAGTAGTTCACTAAAATTGAGATTAAAATAGAGTGCTCTATTAGTCTGTAAAGAACAATAGTGCAAGTATGGCAAGACGCTTGTTTATTATTGGAGATCATTATTGTTAACATGTTCTGAGTGCTGTCATTTGTATTACAGATTTTGTATTTTAAAATTTAAGATAGATATTTTGTTAGTATTTTAATATATGGTTTAAAAACAAGTAATGGTCAGACCTATTTTAAGTACGATTTCATAGTGTCATTATGAGGAAGGGTATCTAAAGAATAGCAATAGACCTATTTTAAGTACGATTTCATAGTGTCATTAAGAGGAACGATATCTAAAGAATAGAGCATGGTGTGTTACAGTTTTACGTACTTTTTTCACACCTGTTAACGTTTTACTTACGTTTGGTATTTCCAACAATAAATTAATTATAATGGTGTATCGTGACTTCAAGTACTCAATTTAATCACTCAGTACTCAATAATTTTAAAATGACGGGGTAATACTAAATTCTGGCAAAATCCTTATCTGATGCTCTGAGAAACCAGGAAAAACATACCGAAATTTGCAGAAACCAGCAGAAATTCTCACAAACCCAAGAAAACTCGCCTAAACCTACAGAAACCCGTGAAAACATACTTAACATAAAAAGAAAACCCTCTAACACCATAACTAACCAGTGAAAACCTACGAAAACTCACATTCTCTCTCTCTCTAACCTAACCTAATGCACCTATCAATATTTTCCCCAGGAGGGGAGCGGCGGGCTGACCCAGGGAAATTCGACAAATTTTATTTTTTTGGGTCTAATTCACACCCTAGAGTTGAGCATATCTAAATCCCCTCAGTGGGAGATGCTATATATCTATCAAATGGCTCAGGGCCTGTATTACCAGGATCTAAAATCCGACCAAAGTCTATTACCCCGGGACCCGGAGTCATTCGGAATGCCATATTCCTGCCTGTCGGGAATCGCTTTCAGTCTAAAGTCCCCTATATGCCCGCTGCTCCCCCCTTGGGGGGAAAACATTGATAGGTGCATAACTTCTTTTGTAAACTTCACCAAACTTCACAAAATGTTTAGGGCATAATACCCTAGCCAAGTTTGATGATCAACCAGGGTACCCCAGGAACTGCAGAGTTATGGCCCTTGATTTATCTGAAATTGGCCTTTATAGCAGTTTTGGCTCTCTGTCCCAACAGTTTTCATCCGATCTTCACCAAACTTGATATTTTTAATGATTGCTTTTTACAAACAGCTCTTGTTACACTTTAATCTGAAGCGTTTACTCTGCCATGTTTGCATATGCTCAAATTTTGCTTAGGTACACTTCTGTCATGTACAAACTTTCAGTATTATGTGCTTTTTATTTTATAAAGCTGTAATTTGTACATTAATTACAACTTAAGATTGTTGACAGCATATTGAATACAATTTCAAACACAAACAAGTTTTGTTCATGGTTTAAAATGCTTTTGATGCAATAATTAAAGGAATATCTCAAATATTATAATGGTCTTTTTATGGTATTCACTAGTATTTCTGCCAGTAATTAAATGTTCCTGAAATCTCTATGAAAGCAGAATTTCAACCGTCCTTTGAGATTATATATAATTATGTCTGTGATAACCTGCTAGCAGAGAAAATGCTTGTGACATTTAGTACATCTGCAATAAATCTCACAATGTCAGTCTTTAATAAAGTTATATATATTCTAATGCATATATTGATATTGGTATGTTTGTTCTTTCATAATTTATTTTTGTGTTCCCAGTGGGGTTTTTTATGGCCAATTTCCCTGCTTAAAAAGTATATATTTTTCCCCTATATTTACCTTAAAATTCCCCTCAGAATGTAAGTTTATTTTGAAAAAAACTTGACCAAAATCGGACAACAATTGACTAAGATAGAGGAATTTTCGTAAAAAATCCCAGATTTTTTTTTATCAAACCAAGTTTGTGCATAATCTAAGTTATCATTTGTAGCAAAACAATTGATTAATGTTTTATAACAAAGAAGAATATATAAAAATGTAATAATGCTTAACTTCCATAGCTGAGGTCTTTATATCGGCATCATGTTTTTGCCTATTTCTTCTAATTTCTTGTAACTTCTACTTGACAAAAAAGTTGGCTATTTCTAGACAAAGTTTAAATAGTTTTATTTTGTTGGTCTTCCTTGCAGAAAATGGCAGCATGGCCAGTCATCATTCATCATAACTGGGAAAAATCTGAAATCTCTCAGATGTTGCAGCACAAACAACTGAAACTAAGGTGTAAGTAGCTTCATGCTTTTTCACGGTAAGCCTTGCAGGTCAGAATATCTATAACTCATTCCCACATGCAAAATATGGCTGTTTTTTTCCCAATTCTAAAGTAAATGAGTTAGTTGGTAACCAGGAACTTCAACAACAAAAGTTATTTATTAATGTATTTTACATATAGTATTATAAAGTTACTTTTCTATTTTCCTTAGTGTAAACCTAATTTTAAGAATAATACACTAGTCTTGCCTTGTGAATTTAAACTACTACGGTTTACAAATAATAATTGTATTATGTTGTTGTTTTATCATATATATTTCTGACAGAGTTCATGAATGACACGCAAGGATGATTTTTGTGATGCTTCTGAACACAAATATATTCAATTTATAAATACGAATAAAAAATCAACTGTGAAATAGGTAACTGTATTATTACTTGTATATTTTTTATTGAAACACAAACTCACTTTTTAATCCAACATGTCTGATTGACTTAGTTTCAGACAGTATTATTCCCGGCAGTGTGATATTCCCTCTGTCTGGCATAGCATTTCTTCTGGTCCCTCTTGGAAAAGCACTGGCAACAGATAATGATCAATTAGGTCAGGAACTCACTGCAGAGCTTCAGGAACGGTAAAGAACTGCAGACAATGCAAAACTTAATTAGACATTTCTGACAATAAAATGTGGTTGTGATTGTCTGACAAAATATATCAATTCTAATCAAAATTTAATGCTTGCAGCCTTTACAATGCAAAGATTTTCCAATCTGAAAACAGCATAGAATTTCACTTGACCAGCATTACTTATACTGGTCTGCATGTATGTATGTTATATTTTTATATCCATATTGACTCTCCCACCAAAATGTTAAACTTGTCACTAATAAGATTTGTTAATTTCAATTACCGGGTAAAGAATTTAAAGTTTTCTCACACACCTCTGGCCCCATGACTTAGAAGTTCTCAATCTCAATCTTAGTCATAACTTAATATATTAGCCAAGGGAATTCAAAACTGATATAGATGTAACAAACAATTTCATTGGTCCATATTTTAAGCTAAGATGTGACAACATATTTCATTGGTCCATATTGTAAGTTGAGACCAAGTTTAAGATTGAGACCATTCGTAGTCATAGGACATGATGTGACTGTTACTGTGGCAGGCTGGGGAGGTTCCTGCAGGTCCACAGGAAGTGCTGCCTGCTGTGTGTGGCCCCGCTTCACGGACAGCAGGAGAGACGGGTCTTCTCCCTCATACAGCGACTGTGAGTATTTTCTAATAAAACATTGTTTGATAAAATTGTTAAACCTATATGAAAATTTGGAAGTAAATTGAGCACATGTCAGCTTAACTTTAGGTCAACAATTTATGGTCCTTCATATTTCCATTTATTAAAGGCTAAAAACATTACCGGTCCATGAAATGTCTCGTGTCATGCATTACTGCTAATGTAAACCAAGTTTGTTGATGGACCATATCATATTCAGCCTCGTTTCAGGTACAGCGACACGCGACTGGAGATGTTGCCAGTGCATAATGATGCAGAGGCTGTGAAGTGTATGCTGACTGTTGCAAAGGTTGGCATAAAGCAACTATGCTATAATATCGAGGGTTGAGTTGAAACTGTTCTATCTGCTTAACATTTCTATATTAGATACAAGATTTTCACACTCTACCCTCATATTAAAGAAGAACAGTCTTGGTCTTAATTGTATTGCTATTGAAAATCAGTGCTCATATGAAATACAAGTTTTTATTAGTCAGTATTTTATTTTCCCACTGAATGTGTGATTGAGAACTTTCATAGGCAACAGATAAATACAAATGATCTTTGTCGTGGGTGAACCAGACTTGATGCATGTGCGTAAAGTGTCGTCACGGATTAGCCTGTGCAGTCCGCAGTAAAGGCTCATGGATTAACCCACCATTTAAAATTCAGCAGTCAGTAGTTTGGCTTGCATCCTTTGGAATAATTGTAACAGATTCAATAATACTTGACTTGCTATTGAAAAGGATGACTTTGAAAATTTAGGTCAACAGTAACTTGTTGAAAATGTTAATGCAAACATTATTTCTGGGACTCATGTTTACCTTATTGCCTTAGTAAATGCATTAATTATTCTGCGTGAACGCAATCAGTTGTGTGACTTGTCATACGCTTCATCAATTTAACTTTGTTAGTTTGACGATATGTAATAGATAGATGGTTGTGTAACCAATAGTAATGCAAGCAACCATGAAGAACTTGCATATCCGACGAAAGTACAAGTAAACTGGTAAGCTTATATGTTACAGGTGTTTTGTTGTCACTTGATTAAATGTTATTACAGTGGTGTTGATATATCATCAAATGTGACATAAATGATCTATTATATATTAAATGCCCTTCAAATAACAATCACCATTGGTTGCTGTTACATATCTGTTAACGATATTTTCAAGTCACACCTGATGGTATGCAGTATTTATGTAATACCACCTGTCTTAACCTATATTTTACAATTGTGTTGTGTCATTGGTCAATTGCCTCAAATAAAGGACTAATGGATGGTAATAAGTGTTTCTCTCCTGATGATGTCTCTGGAGTTTCATTATTCCTATATTAACGTTGAACCAACACAATTTTAATGTAAAACTGATATCAATTAGAGTTACTTGATTGTCACAGCAAATATTCATTTAAATTTTACAATATTTGAATGATGAACACAAGAGTCAGATTTTTTAGGGCAATTGCTGAGTCGCAATGCTAGTTTTCTTGTTTTATGGCCCTTGAATTTGTCAACCAATAGTTCAAGATCTTCATCTGTGAGGTGTCTTTGGTGGCGGCAAATCCTCATAGTGGCATCTAGATGACCTTGGGTTAGCCGTTTTCTATTCTTTGTATGTATGGTGGCCATTAGAGAGAAACTTTTTACCCTAGAATTCGGCTATGAAAATATGGTGCACATTATACATGGTAACGGAACATATTTAAGGTGTTTTTTTTCTATAAAAAATTGTAATATATTCATCATATTTTGTTCATAATTAATTCATGTTTTTTTTTTACACATAAACACTGTATTATAATAAATTGCAACATTATTTCCAATTAGAACAAACAACAAAAGTCTTTAAAAATGCGATTCGATTAATATAACCAGTTAAAACTAAAGAATGACAGCGTGAAGTCATCAATTAACCGGGCTTCCAAATCTGCAAGCCGTTAGCAAACACCCATAGCATCGGTGTCGGTTTTACTACAAATGGCTTTGATGTGACAGCCGAATTTGCGGCTATCGTCTAGCAGTTTGTAACTGAAAAGCGTGTAACACGCTGAGCACGTGGTCGGTGTCAAAAACCATCGCTTGATGCTACTAAGTATTGTACCTGAACAAAGCAAGCGCTGTTGATAGAGCATTAATACATAAGCGTTCAAAGGGAAATATCGAGGATTTAAACATTTCAAACGGTTGTTTTGTTGCATTGGATAAATTGGATATTTGATTTCGGGGTGACGTATTATACATTGTCTGGATTATTTAGAGGATTTAATTATATTTGGATAAATACGTGTTTCATGCATAAGGTAATTCTGTGTGCGTATTTAAAATTTACTTACTGTAAATTACGTTTTGATTAAATTGGTGTAATATTACAGAATATCGACATTAAACAAATGCGGACAAAATAAGTGCAATATAACATCAATAGACATGGCAAAATCAGCTGCAAATGGTTACCAGATTTTAAACCTCAAATTTTACTTCCAAAATCGGGTCCGCGTTATACACGGTAGTACCAGAACTGTTTTTATCGATGTCTTGAACGCTGATTTTCGGTCTATTTGAAACCTAATATTGTGTGTAAAGAAGCAATAAAGTTTCGTCAATTTTTTATTGAAATGCCAACCCAGTCTGAGCCAGACTGAGGGGAAAATGTTTCTTATTTGGGGGGAAAATTTGGTCATTTTAGGGGAAAAATAACTTTAGAGTTATTGCCCCTTTTTCATGCAACAAAAGTGCAAAAATGCCCTTTTCCAACATATAGACTTTATTTTCCATCCAATCTTAACCAAACTTTCACAGTTTGTGTATGACTATCTCAGCAGATGCCAGAAATGGGCTAGATCCTGTTTGAAACACCAGAGTTATTGCCCTTTATTTAAAAAATATACAAAAATGGACATTATTCAGGATAGAGACTTCATTTTTTATCCAATCTTCACCAATCTGGCACAGTTTGTCTATTACCATGAGATTACAGTTGAAGTCGAATATACGCAAAATTGGACCAGAAGCATCAGAGTTATTGCCCTTTGTTTGTGAAAACATTATGCAAAATTGGACATTATTCAGGATAGAGACCTCATTTTTCATCCAATCTTCACCAATCTCTCTTAGTTTGTCTATGACCATAAGATTAAAGGTGAAGTTGAATATAAGCAAGATCGAACCAGAAACACCAGAGTTATTGCCTTTTGCAAAAATGGACATTATTCAGGATAGTGACTCCAATTTTCATCCAATCTTCACCAATCGTGTACAGTTTGTGTGTGAACGTAAGACTACAGGTAAAGTCGAATATAAGCATGATGGGTCAGAAACACCAGAGTTATTGCCCCTTGTGTTTGGAAAAAAACATCAACAAGTTATCAATGATTGGCTTGCACACACGATTTTTGATTCAATGTTGACCAAACTTACACAGTTTGCGCATTACCATAAAAATTGATTTCCAACAGTTGCAAGACTTGCATGCAGTTATTTGTACATGCAGCATTGTTGTCTTCAGAGCCTGCATTAACATCATTTATCATCATAGGTCAGAAAATTATCAAAGAAAAAGCAAAACTTTACCTTATAGCACAGCCATCGCAATTATCGCATTGCAACTAGTTCTATAAAACTGTTTGGGAAAAAGACATCAAAATCTATTGTTTCTGCATTTTCCAGAATTTCAATGACTTAATGAGAAAGGGTCAGGTAAGAATATCGAGAAAAATTATTTGAGAACCATTAGCAAAAAAAATGCACATCCACTACCCAACTCATACTTTTGTTAGCCCATTGCACTAACTGATGTTATAAATCAAAATTGATTCTATCCCCCTCTGCGTATTGTTCAGATACCTTAATTTTCAAACCTGTCACAACAGTATGGTTGTCATCTGTATCAGTTCTCAGGTGAGCGCTTTGGGCCATCATGGCCCTCTTGTTTATATAAGTGGTTTTCAACTGCTATGAAACTAGAGATTAATTCTGAATGTGTTAACTTATACCAATGACATGCTCCTATTATTTGTTGTTGCTGTGTTGTTGATTTGTGCAAAAATGAATTGAAACTAAACTAAACCAGGCCTCACTCTGCCGTTCAACTGTTTAGCCAATGGCTACAAATATGAACATTTTGTTAAAAGAAAATTCTAATTGGCTACAACTTTGTATTAATTTAAATATATAAAATACCAAAAATTAGTGGGTTTTCAACTTAATAAGGGAGTTAAATTGGTGTAAGACATTTTAGCCAGTGGGTGGGCTTTGAAAGCTAATGTTTTCTTTACTAGTCCTCTATGTGCATATGATACCGGTATGTACAAATATTGCTATATTAAAATTCTGTAATAGAATAGCCATATGCATTTTTTTTTACAAATGTTTTATTTTTTATATATAAGATTGTATATAGGTAAGCCAAATAAATACCTGTATATACATGATTTAGGCATTGTGCAAGCCAATGGGCGACGTCCTATCAGAGAGACTGGATGCCGTCATTGAGGGCCAGCAAGGGGCAGATCACATGACTGAAACCCTGAGACACAGCGGTCTTAGCAACCATAATATCCTTCGAGCAACCACTCTCATGGAGAGTAAAACACTTGAGCTTTTAAGGCCCATTATGTTTTAATAATATGTTTAAAAGAAAATATATTTAAAAGTATGAGTGTTTTGTTTTAAAGAGACTGATTTCCAGATGGTCTAATCGTAAAAATGAAAGAATATTGTAAAAAAATCAGGATTTTCTTACATAATTGTATAGAAAAATATATATTATTACATTAAAAGTTTAGACACATGTATTTTTATTTACCAGAAAAACAATGATTTTGTGTAGTTTTCCCCCTTTTAATCGTCCTAAAATATACAGTGTCTACTGACGCCATAGCCCACAGATTAATTTAAAATATCGCCGTTTATATTTAGGATAATCACGTGACAGTTTAGTTTTGTTGAGTCACGTATGCGCACACTTGAATCAGATGCTTGTATAAGAGAAAGCTGCGGTATTTTTTAATTCGGAAATACCGGGTTCAAGGAAATTGCGAGCTTATTCAACTTCTTTTTTTTCAATGAAATATACAGTTTATGACAGTATTTGATCATCTTCTATACAAATTGTGATGTTTTTACCCATGTTTTAACTGTTTAGGCATAACTACAAAAAAAAAAACATTTTATGCCTATCTGGAGTTCAGTATCTGTACTACTAAAAAAACAATTCCATAAGCGAATTTTTAATTGAATTACTTAATTAGAAACTGAAAGTAAAACATCTATACCGGTTAATAGATAGATATGGCCAATGCCACAATATAGAGAAAACAGGTGTAATGTAGAACGTCCCCATGGACGCTTTGTAGAACGTCCCCATAGACGCGTTAGCGTTGTGTTGCTATTTCATTGGATACATGAAAGAACATCTTGAAATTAAATACAAATTGTTCCATAAGGAAATTAATGTCATACATGTATACTGGTATTATGCACCTATCAATATTTTCCCCAGGGGGGGGATATACAACACTTTAGACTGAAAGCAATTCCGGACAGGCGGGAATATGACATGCGAATGATTCCGGGTCTCAGGAAAAAGATTTTGTTCGGATTTTAGATCCCGGTAATATTGGGCCCCGAGCCATTGGATACACCAATGCTTGGCTCTAGAGTGGTGAATTAGATCCCCCAAAATACAATAAGTGAAGTTCCCCTGGAATTGCCCGCAGCTCTCCCCCTGGGGGAAAATATTGTTATGTGCATTATTTCAGCAACAAATGAGATGTTACTTCTATATAACACAATGGTTCTTTAACCCTACTGGCATCGCGGGGAATTCTTTCCTAATGGCTCTTTACTGATAATAATAGTTTGTTTTGTTGTTTTTTGTAACAAAAGAATGCCCCATGACTATCACTATGTCAGAATTAGGTACTTTTAATAGGTATTTTAAATGGGTGTAAAAAAATAAGTAAGAATTATTTGGCAAAAAACAACTTGCTGATCCGTACAGGATAAGAGGGAAAAAGTCCAAAGTATTTTTCCCTTCATCTTTAGTTATTTTTATCGTTGAAAAGAATAATTAATTTCAGCAAATAAGGTAATGAATGTTCAGGAATCGAAGACATCTGTTGCATAATTATCACAGAAAACAAAACAATTTGTTTTAAAATAACATATTGACTACCAGCTAATTTGATCTTGTATTATAATATACATTTATCTTACATGGTCATGTGTATATTTAAGAAATAATTTTGATTTAGAGTTGTTTATTGGCTAATAGCAATTTAGAGTTCTGATGAGTAGGAATTAAACCACGAGGGCATTAGCTTGAGTTGTTAAATATACCGCATCAGCACGATAAATCATTGTTCATTAGCGAATACACAACTCTAAATCCAAAATATTTCAATGCTTACCTTGACCTGACAACATTTCTGCAATTACAATGCAAACTATATTTCACAGTTTCGGAACTATTTTTTCGGGTTGTTTATTGGTTGTTTAACAACAGAAAATAGTGTTCTTTGTCTTTCCACTGATGTAGGTAGGGCTTATTGAACCTTTTAGAATTTAATTGCCAAAGAAACTGGACCTTTAATGGCTTAGTTACTCAAGGTGTCATATTTAATTGGCTTTTAATGTGTCATTTTAACTGATATATACGTGGCCCAACTAACAAAGTTTACATGTAGCGTAACAGTTTGTTCTTACACCAAGTCACAAAACAGTTCGAAATTTTAAGCATTTGTGAGATCACATTTAAACAAGTTGTAACAGAATCAATGAAAGAATGACGTATATTGAATACATTATTATATTTCTACTATTGTATAAGTAAACAATAAACATGATTTGGAAAGAACAGTCTTCTGTATTGTACTATACGAGCGTAGGACATTCAAGTACTTGACAATGTGTTCTTTAAGCATTAAAATAGAATCGGTTATACAACAATATCCTAAATGTGTCATTACCCACTAATATAAAGTGACTGACTTATACAGAACCTGTGCAAGGTCTCTCGATTGCAGAACAGTTTATTTCAAATGACATTTTAGATAAATCGAATGTGGGTGGACTTTATATGCCACAGAGATGTAGAACCTTGTTAAAGCATTTAAAGCACTACTTTATGTCTCACAAGGACATGTGTACTACAATGAACAAATAGCTGGCCAAGTTCTAGTTACAATATACAATATATAAGACAGTAATACTGTTACACCCTTAATTTATTTAATGACTTGTCTTAGTTTAATAGAAACGAAATATGTTGAATAAGATCTGCTCATTTGCAAAATATGGTATGCATGTTTATTGGAATCCATATGTATTTTTTGAGATTACCCTTAACTTTTAATACAGTGTCAGGTTATAGAAGACAGACTTGGCTGCTTGAGCAAGGTTGCTATGGCAACCAAACAGCAACTGTTCGACTGCAGTCTCGATTCCTTAGATGTGAATAAAATACTGCCTTTCTTCCACAAATGAAAAGCAGAGAATGGATTGACATTTGGTTAAAGAATATTCTGAAGATAAAGAACAGCAGTAAACTAACACTCATTTCTTACATAGGTTGGCAGTTGGTTTCAGATAATTATGTAAATAAAGAACATAAATAAACTAATAGATTTCTTACTTTTATTAAATATTGTAGATCTACTTCACGTATGTATATTTTTCATTATGTTTTTTGTTGTTGTCGTTTGTGCAATTTGTAGATGTAGATTGTGAATGATTAATTTAACCAACAGGGCATTATGGGGCCAATCTGAGTAGGCGATGCATTATTGAAAACTGGGATTGTCACAGTTCACCATACAGCATTATAAGGATAACAATGCGTGCTGCAAATTGACTGACGTCATTATGCAGGAAGTTTTTAACATTTAATTTATTCTTTAGATTTCTGTATTGATAATGGAAATACACACATGCCAGGTAGTATTTTCGATATTTTACGTCACAAATCAATGTCTTGCATTAATAATATTGAAGAGGGTGACCTTATGTGCTATATTTGAGTAATACATTTACAATAATAATAACATAACTACCTGATGCCATATTTATTTATCATATACAGATCTACTTATTTATAATTAGACTGAGACTGGATAATGGACACTACAGATGCTGGGCAATGTATGTTGGTCATTGACTCTGTACAGAATAGCACACAAGTATTAAATGTTCTTGTTCAAATACAACTTCATATAAATAAAATTTATCATTTTACAGTTAGGAAACCACAAGGTCATAAAAGCACTTTGTATCAAGATGTAAGAAGCCAGGGAGCTTTTGTCACAATGCCTTATAATGGGACATGAGTAACAGAGCTGTCTCAGGACAGCGCACTCGACTATTCAACCGCTTTGTCAGAGTTATGGGCCTTTATCACTACAAACAAGAAAAGTATTGAGCGGAAACCGTTTTTCTATTTTGAGCTATAGTGACCTTGACCCCATACGCAATCCCAAGCAAGGTCTCGATATAAGGTATGTATGAAGTATCAATAAAATATCTCGATGCAGTCTCAAATTATTGAGCAGAGACCGTTTTTCTATATTTAGTAACAGTGACCTTGACCCCACCCACCCCATATGCAATCCAAAGCGAGGTCTCGATATAAGGTATCTATGTAGTAAATTTCATTAAATATCTCAATGCGTTCTCAAGTTATTGGGCGGAAACCGTTTTTCTATGTTTAGTAATGGTGACCTTGACCTTGAACCCACCTGCCCCATATGCAATCCCAAGTGAGGCCTTGCTATAAGGTATCTGTGTATGAAGTTTCATTACAATAGCTCAAACCATTCTAGAGTTATAGCGATATGGAGTTGTTGCATGCAAACTTTAACCTGAATTTCTAAGTACAATAAGGGGTATAATTCTGCTAAATTGCAGGTCAGAGTTATGGGCCTTGGTCAGTGACCTTATAATGACAGGGGAAGACATGTTTGAAGTTGCAATGGAATATCTGTAGTAGTCATAGAGATATGGAGTTGTTGCACGCAAACTTTAATCTGAATTGCGATGTGGAAAAATGGGCAAAATTCTGCTAAAATGCAGATCACATTATGGGTCTTGGCCAGTGAACTTATATTATGACCCTGAGTGAAGTTTCAGTTGAATATCTGTAGTAGATAAAGAGATATGGAGTTGTTGCACGCAAACTTTAACCTGATTTTCGAGGTACAAAAAGGGGCATAATTCTGCAAAATTGCAGGTCCAAGTTATGGGTCTTGGTCAGTGACCTTACATAATGACACCAAACACATGTGTAAAGTTTCAATTGAATATCTGTAGTAGTTATAGAGATATGGACATGTTGCACGCAAACCATAATGAGAGCATTACGCAGACACTGACGAATGAGTGAGCAGTATAGCTGGAACTATTCGGTGAATAGTCGAACTAAAAACTGATTTTTGTTAATACATTGTGATGTTTTAAAATAGTGTTTGTATGTCATTCACTTTGCAATCTTACATGGAATTATTTTCCCGATTCTCGAATAGTTATAGACTAGGTTCAATCAATTGTACTGTGGTGACTAGAAACCGACTGATAACACTGGAATTTTTATTTCGATCAACAACACTTATAAAATTCTGTTTGTGACTTCCTGTGACCTACTTGCAACAATGCCATTAATTAGATGACATTGAAATAGTTAATTGAAAGCAAATAGATGTAAACTTCAAGTACTTTTTTATATCACTATTTTGCATTCATAGGTATAACATTTGCTAACTATATACAAGGTCAAAGGTCAAAGAAGGAAATTGTAATGATTACAGAGGACAGCAGCATAATACATAATTAATGGTACATGTTATTGAAAAATTACAAAATTTAAACAATCCGGATAAGAACTAGGCCCAATCCACATTTAGATAATATGCAGTTAGCCAATTAATAAGACACTGGTAAGCATCATGTGTGTTAAGTTTGTTGCGTCTCTGGCTCTTTCTGTTGATACAATATGATAGTTTGTGAAAATACCCAGAAACCTTGGGTCTCCATTATTTGAGGCGTGTTATGGGAAAATCGGGCTTAATGCATGTGCCTAAAGTGTCGTCCCGGATGCAGTCCGCACAGGCTAATCTGGGACGACACCTTCCGTCTAAAGTGGATTTGGGACGACACCTTCTGTCTACAGTGGATTTATGTTTAGAAGAAACTTCCTTAAAACATAAAATACCATAAAAGCGGAAAGTGTTGTCCCGGATTAGCCTGTGCGGACTGCACAGGCTAATTCGGGACGACACTTTACGCACGTGTGTTAAGCCCGTTTTTACCACAACACGCCTTATTTATAATTATTTAAATAAGAAGAACGAAAATATGTTGTTAGTTTAGCATGTTAAAAGAATGATGTACTGTATGGGCCTTTATAGGTTGTGGATTGGATACAGTAATCCAAAAGTATATAACCTACAGTATAAAACCTTGGGATTGAATTCCTCTAAATAGAATATCAGAATTTCATCAGTTCCCTTACACATTTGCATAAATAGAATTGGTTAATATTACATTTCTTTCCCAATATACATGACTTAGAAGATAGACATTTTTGTAGAAATATTATTCAACATGTGAAAAAAACAACTCTAGTTTTGTTGATTATCAAGAAAGTACCCCAAGAAGCTTTAATAACACAGTAGCGAGGACAAGGTTTTACAGTAACAAAATTGTATATATGTTTCATCTCATTTTTGCAACATATAATAGCTGCATCCACCTTATAACTTGATCATTACTGGGTATGTGTTCTGTCATTAACTACCAGGCAATAAAAGCACATTGCCAAACAGGATAGGATTAAAAACAAAACTGTCTTGTGAGGAATAATATATTTCTCACATTGTACATGAACATAAAACCTTACTGATGAAAGACATATTCACTAATTTACTCTGTATAAAACATTTACATAAATCATGAGTAAACAAGAGGGCCATGATGGCCCTAGGTCGCTCACTTGAGTTTAAGGCATAATGGCTAATAACAAGAGGGAAAAATGGCACTAAACGCCTTACCAGAGTATAAAGATCTGGGCCTTGCAATTTCAGATATTTTTTTAGTCTATATAAACCATGTGACCCACAGGGCATGGCCACCTTGTACCCCAGGGGCATAATTTGAACAATATTTGTAGTGGACCACTTTTCAATGTTACATACCGAATATGATTACACTGGGCCTTGCGGTATCAGAGGAGATTTTTCAAGTTATTTTGCTATTTAAATTTATATAAACCATGTGACCCCCAGGGGGTGGCCAATTTTAACCCCAGGGACATCATTTGAACAATCTTTGTAGATGACCACTTCACAATGTTTTACACAAAATATAAAATCTCTGGGCCTTACGGTTTCAACAAGGAAGATTTTTAAGGCCCATTTGCCATATAAGTCTATATAAATCATGTGACGCCCCGGGTCATGGCCACTTTTTACCCCAGGGGCATAATTTGAAAAATCTTTGTAGAGGACCACTATACAATGTTACATATCACATACAAAAAAACTGCGGTTTCAGGAGATTTTAAAGTCATTGGGCTATTTAAGTCTATATAAACAATGTGACCCCCAGGGCAGGGCCAGTTTTGACCTATGGGACATCATTTAAACAATCTTTGCAGAGGACCACTATAAAATGTCATATACCACATATGAAACCTCTAGGCCTTGCAGTTTCAGAGGAGATTTTTAAAGTCATCTTGCTATTTAAGTCCATATCAACCATGTGAGCCCTGGGGTGTGGCCAGTTTTGACCCCAGGGGCATCATTTGAGCAGTCTTTGTAGAGGATCACTATACAATGTTACATACCAAATATGAAACCTCTGGGCCATGCAGTTTGATCGAAGATTTTTAAAGCCATTTTGCTATTTAAGTCTATATAAACCTGGTGACCCCTAGGGTGTGCCCAGTTTTTACCCCAGGGGCATCATTTGAACACTCTTTATACAATGTTTCCAACCAAATATGAAACCTCTGGGCCTTGTGGTTTCAGAGGAGAAGTTTTTTAAAGTCATTTTGCTATTTACATTTATATTAACCATGTGAGCCCCGGGGTGTGGACAGTTTTGACCCCAGGGGCATCAATCTTTGTAAAGGACCACTATACAATGTTATATACCACATATAAAACCTCCAGGCCTTGCGGTTTCAGAGGAGAAGATTTTTAAAGTCATTTTGATATATAAGTCTATATAAACCATGTGACCCCTGGGGCGTGGCCAGTTTTGACCCCAGGGGTATCATTTGAACAATCTTAGTAGAGGACCACTACAGGATGTCACATATCAAATATGAAAGCCCTGTCCAATATCTGGTATTACAAAGTTGTTCTTCAGAGAGGAGGTCCTTGATGGAGAGACATGATCTGTGTGTAGTTTTTTGTGTGATGCACACATTTAATTAAACTGTACAAATGAAAGGTTTAAAGTAGATGACTAGACTTTAGGCTCTATGCTACATGTTTCTGTACATGCTGGTGAAACAGACTGCAGTGTCAGAGCCACAGACTTGATTGCTGATTCATTTTGTCTTACAAAAAAGTGTGCAGTTCCACCTTAGTTAGACTACTTATAGATCTAATGCTATCATTTCATATTTGGCATTTCATTATTAAATTAGAAATTTACACTTCGCCACAAATTCAGTGTAGTAGATCTAAAGAGAAAATATAATGATATAAGACGGTCTTATATACTAAGACTGATTGACTACATTTCTTACACATTGCCTAAACATTACATCCAGCTAATTTACTTACACAACAACATGATTGACCATGCTGGTGGGTAACATTTTCCATGCATTTCAATGGTCACCTACAATGATTCTCTAAAGCACCCTCACAACAATGTGTAACTTGCTAGCTGGTTTTATAAGATCTAAAAATAGCACACTGTATACACCTGGCTGGAATGTTGGCTGCTGCATTGATTTTTGAGTGTTGGAGGCTTATTGAAATTATAGTGCTGCAGTATAAACAATGTGACCCCCGGGGTGTAGTCAGTTTTGACCCCAGGAGCATAATTTGAACAATCTTTGTAGAGGACCATTACACAATGTTACTTACCAAATATAAAACCTTTGGGCCTTGCGGATTCAGAGGAGAAGATTTTACAAGTCATTTTGCTATTTAAGTCTACATAAACCATGTCATCCCCGGTGTGTGGCCAATTTTGACCCCAGGGGCATCATTTGAACAATCTTTGTAGAGGACCATTATGCAATGTTACCAATCGAATATGAAACCTCTAGGCCTTGCAGTTCAGAGGAGAAGATTTTAAAAGTCATTTGGCTATTTAAGTCTGTATAAACCATGTGACCCCCGGATTGTGGCCAGTTTTGACCCCAGGGGCATCATTTCAACATTCTTTGTAGAGGACCACTATGCAATGCTACATACCAAATATGAAACCTCTGGGCCTTGCGCTTTCAGAGGAGAAGATTTTTAAAGTCATTTTGCTTTTTAAGTCTATATAGACCATGTGACCCTTGGGGTTTGGCCAGTTTTGACCCCAGGGGCATCATTTGAACAATCTTTGTAGAGGACCACTATACAATGTTACAAACCAAATATGAAACCTCTAGGCCTTGCGGTTTCAGAGGAGAAGATTTTTAAAGTTATATAAGTCTATATAAACCATGTGACCCCTGGGGCGTGGCCAGTTTTGACCCCATGGGCATCATTTGAACAATCTTAGTAGAGGACCACTAGAGGATGTCACACATCAATTATGAAAGCCCTGAGCCTTGTGGTTTCATAGGAGAAGATTTTTAAAGTTTTCACTTTTTAAATCTATTTTTAGTTCTGGTGACCTACATATGTATCGGACCGGAAAGATTTGAACAACTTTGAAAGAGGTCCACCCAAGGATCATTCCTGTGAAGTTTGGTGAAAATCTGCCAAGCGGTTTAGGAGGAGATGTTGTTTGAATGAAAAGTTGATGACGCACGCACGTACACACGCACGACGGACAACGGGCGATCACAAAAGCTCACCATGAGCACTTTGTGCTCAGGTGAGCTAAAAATACATTATCACGAAATATATGACACTAACAAATATAAACTAGTCACATAACAACTAAAACTGCCAGCACAAGTTGTTGGAGAATATGCAAATAATGTTTACACGTCTGAGTATAAATAATAACAAAATAATAAATAGTAACAATATCTTCTTTTTTTTTTCATCAAATATGCACACATAACAAAATCTGAGTGTAAATAACAACAAAGATCAATAATCACTTCTTTTCCACATCACTAAGTCTATTCCTCTAGAAATCTTGTTTCTATGAAATACTACATTTTAAATTTATAAGTGCATCCAAAAGAGGGCAATATTGTACAACTGAAAAGATTGGAGAATCTTTATACACTAAAATGTTTTGCATTTATATGTTGTGTGTGTGGTTTTCATATGACTACGATGAAAAGAAAACCTGGGCTTAATGCATGTGCGTAAAGTGTCGTCCCGGATTAGCCTGTGTATTCCGCACAGGGTAAATCAGGACGACACTTTCCACTTTTGTGGTACTTTTGGTTTCGAGGAAGTCTCTTCTAAACATAAATCCACTGTACGCGGAAAGTGTCATCCCAGATTAGCCAGAGCTGACTGCACAGGTTAATACGGGAAGACACTCCACACACATGCATTATGTCTGGGTTTCCCACGACATGCCTCAAATGTTTTTTTTCTGTTTTGCTCATATGGGCTGCATAATTGTATAAACAAATCCAATGCCAAAGTCAAGGATTATTATTCACAAAGCTCCTAAGGAAAATTTTAACTTAAGTTGCACCTAAGTGATAATTTCAGATAATTTTTTTAAATATAAGAAATGCAAAGATTTCTGTTCACAAAAGGGAAATGTATGAAATATACAAGCACTATATATATATAAATTTACTAGTTTAAAACAATATAATGTAAAAAGACCTTATACATGAAACAAATACAGATTTCAGGAGTTTTATGAAAATAAGAAATTAACTTAAGTTATATCTAAGGCGCTTTGTGAATATGGCCCAACACTTAGATCGTGACAAACACTGGGGCTCCCACTTTTATTTCTGACATTTCCCTTCCAACTTCTGATGCATGACACAGATGAATTCCAAACGGGACCTGAAAATCATACAATACAAAATGGTGAAACTAATCTGTAAAGACAATGTCCAAACATGCTGAAGAATGAGACCATCTTGACTTCTGTTTATGCAGTAGAACTAAAAATAAGTCATGCATCGAGTGAACATGGGGTTGCGTCAAATAGCCATTTTCTACTAAAACATTAGAACTTTCACTGCTTACTTCAAGTACGAAAGTTATTGAACTTTCAAACTGCATTCTCTTTTCAACATGACTTCTGGTTTGTAGTAAAATTAACATACATTAAAAACAGCCTAGAAAGGACATGTTTTGAAGAAAGACAGAGACAGAAACAATGAAACAGGCTACCAGTATACAAGACTTGTCTGTGTGCTTAAACAAGAGCTGTCTCAGGACAGCACGCTTAACTATTCATACCTTAAACAAGAGCTGTCTCAGGACAGCATGCTTAACTATTCATACCTTAAACAAGAGCTGTCTCAGGACAGCATGCTTAACTATTCATACCTTTTTGTCAGAGTAATGGACATTCCTTCAGTGACCTTACATAATGACCCCAAACATGTGTGAAGTTTCAATTGAATATCTGTAGTAGTAACAGAGTTATGTACTTGCACGCAAACTAAGTACAAAAAGGGGCATCATTTTGCTCAGTTAAAATAGAATATCTGAAGTAGATATAGAGATATAAACTCGTTGCAAACAAACTTTAACATGAAGTACAAAAAGGGGCATAATTCTGCTCAATTGCATGCCAGAGTTATGGGCCATGGTCAGTTACCTTACATAATGACACCAAAGATATGACTGTGAATTTTCAAATAAAAAACTTTAACCTGAATATTTTTAAGTACAAAAAGGGACATAATTCTGCTAAAATGCAGGTCACAAGTATGGGCCTTGGTCAGTGACCTTACATAAAGACCATGATGACATGTGTGAAGTTTTGCTTGCATATCTGTAGTAGATATTGAGATATGAACTTGTTGCACGCAAACTTTAACTTGAAGTTTCTAAACACAAAAAGAGGCAAAATTCTGCTAAATTGGAGGTCAGAGTTATGGGACCTTGCATAATAATCTGTGTGAAGTTTCAATTGAATATTTGTAGTGGTTACATAGATATGTACTTGTTGCAAGCGAACCTTAACCTGAGCATTATGCTGACGCTGACGAATGGGTGAGTAGAACAGCTCTGACTATTTGGTGAATACTCTAGCTAATAAAATTACGCTTTACTACCACACAGAAAAAGTTCATTTTTTGCTACATGCCAGTCACAGATAAAGACTGCCAATTATGATAATTTCATTACCTAAATATGGTGTCATTACTTTCACAATTATCTCAGCAACTTCAAAAGCATTTCAAATCAATTATACTATTATACATGTAAACTGTCTGAGTTAACATAAATTTTGTCTGTTCAAACTGGGACATGCAGAATATGGCATTTACAGTTTTTGTGTTGTAAATCAAGTTGCAAATCAATTAACAACAAGATTATGAAATTCAGACTGCATTAGCAATTGACAAAACTAAATTTACCAAAACATAAAACTACTGTGACAAAACACAACAATGTCAAATTTGTATTAGAAAATACAGAATGGGGAAAAGTAGTATTTACTATTATAAAAGCTATTAGAAATGTTTAACATTAAATTTATTCTGTATACCTGTATTCCTACCTGTCAGTTGCTATGTGTTGCAGTTACTTTGATATTTTAAAACAAATGACTAGAAATCTGTGGGGTACTCTTTTTTATTTCTACATGATTATTCTAATTATATAATGTGCATGTACATATATCATTATACAACTAACCGAGATATGAAAAACAAATCCAAACCTACGTTAACATGTATCATATAAATGAAGCAATTCTGCTTTTGTAAAATGACTCAAATCCATTTTTTATCTTTTTATGTTTAACTGTGTAATACAAAGGAACATGAAAAATCAAAACCTATTTCGTTGAAATATAAGCAAATTGTTTTAAACAGTTGCAGTAATTAAGTAGATTATAAGAGGCCTATACTTACAATTAGTGTACTTAAACTCAATTTTACATTCTATCGACAATAGCATCGTTACATGCACAAAATGTATTAATTTTATAAAACAACTCATACAAATACACATACAACTTTTTTATATAAATTACAGATGAAAAACGACATAAAGTGCCACAGAGACCATCAGTGTTCTGTGAGGAATTTCTAGTGGTACTATCACCTTTAACGAACTTCAAAGAAAATCAATTATGAGACCGTGTGCTCTTAATTGTATTCCATAGGCACCGGCAAACTGCTATGTGGGACAATTATATAACTTCTATAGCCAAGCAAGGTACAATTACATGTACCATTACAATGAAATTAAAATGCCATACCAGCACACAATTGCTTTTATGTATTTAATTATATTCATTGCAAAGGCCAAACACATGTGGCTTGCCTTACCCAGTACTATATTAAGACCTAAGTTCATTATCTGTATATAGGACATTTTTTAAAGTACACATGTATCAGCATCAAGAAAATTATGTACTGCAACATTTATATTTCTGAGGTCATCAGCACAACCCTGGTCCAACAAATAGGATTATTTAGTTAAAATATGTTGATTAATTAAGGAAGATAATTGCCTAAATATATGTTAGAATGATTTTATACAAACACACACACGCACAATAAATATTAGTATTTTCTAATTAACCTTGACACCTACCGTAACCTCTGAACTATGAGACACTGTATATTACGGTATACGGTTCCCATGGTTACCTTCTTTCCGCGCCAGACGGCGAGTGTTTTCAGCGGTTCCCTGGAACGTTCCCCGCTAGACTGGTCCATACACACCATCTGACACCGCGAACACTGACCCTGGCTCTGAACATGTTAACAAACATGCAATCATTATCAAATCTTATGTAAAATAGGTGTATTGTGGGAAAATCAGGCCGAAAGCATGTGCGTAAAGTGTCGTCCCGGATCAGCTTCTGAACCACAAAGGCTAATCCGGGACGGCACTTTCCGCCTACAGTGGATTTATGTTTAGAACAGACTTAATTGAAACAGAAAATACCATAAAAGCAGAAAGTGTCGTCCTGGAGACTGCATTAGGCCCGGTTTTTCCACTACACGTCACATATATTTCAGTTTTCTCTTTTGCTCTTATGTATTGGACTTCAATGAAATAATTTTCATAATTAGTCATCTCCAGGGTTTAATGACTTATGAACAATCTTAAATATGGTATTCAGATTTGTCATTATATATAATGTAATATAATATAATTTTATTTGTCAAATGTCAGTGATGACAAAGAATTTGAATTAATTTCCAGGGGTAAGCTCAAGTAAAAGGCTTCTAAATTGCTGACACAGTACATATGTTATAACGTAAAGCATAGTGTATAACTCGTATTCAATTAAATATTCACATTAACCTTGAATTCAGTTGACATTTCATTTATTATAATTTGGACATCATACATTTAGTTCATAATGGATTCTGATTTGAATATTTGTATAAATTCTTCAATATGTCCGACACTATTTAATGTTTCACTGTGGAAACTAAGTTAAGTTACACTAGCGCAAGGGAGGGTAAATCTTAATTTTGCCATACTTGTAATTTATTAACAAATTCTGTTTGTCACTTGTCCATACAGTAATTATAGAAAATATTTGTCCGTACCTGGGCTCCAGATAAGGTTAATGCACAAGGAACTGTACCCCCTGACCTATTTGGTCAAAGGGTATTTTACCCCCTGACCATCAGCTTTAAATAGTATTGGAGAATCGCAAAGGGTATTTTAAGAGCTTTAGATAGGCGTGGGTTTAAAAGGGTATTTTACCCCATGACATTACGTGTGAAGGATATAAATGTGCATGTAAATATTGTAAAGTACTAGGAGTGTTTAATTAGATACATTAAGAAGCCTAACTGCAGAATGAAAATGTGTTGTTTTCAAAATAAGTAAGTTTTTGGCACGATGTTGACCAGTACCTCCACTTTTATTTCCTAAAGGGTACTAGTACCCCCTACTTACAATTTCTAAAAGGTATTTGCAGTATTTTAAAAGGTACTTACACAAATACCCCTCTTATCTGGAGCTCTGGTCCGTACATGTTCTGAAACAAACTGGGAAATATGGACAATGGATTTCGCCACCACTGTACTGGTACGGAAACATTGATATTTAAAACTACCTGGAAATGTAGTTTTCCAATTTGCACTGAAGTCCAGGAATCTTCTTCAAATGGGGAACATCCCCGTACAACCAGGTTGGCACGGAAACGCTCAATAAGGTTGTCTACATCTGGAAAAGTGTGTGGTAGTAACTGTTGTTAGTATATGATTAAGAAAAGTGGCATATTTGGTTTCTAAGTAGTTCTAATATGAATGAATTTAATACACACAAAATAATTTTATTAGTTTCTCCAAAAATGACTCCATGCATGTATTTAAATATTTTATGGTATTACAATGCTGAACATAACTACAGATAGAACAAATAATAATAATTAAGTAATAATTTTGTTTTGTAATTATTTAATTGGCTTTAAAATATCTTAAATTTATTAATTTTCATTGCCAGTGCATGATATAGAGTTATCCTGACCTTCATGGAGGTAATTTATGGTCATATAATTTAACTACAGACTTAAATATGTCTGGTGTGCTATAAAAAACTTGCAATATTTCAATTTCACAAAAAAAAACAATATGAGGGGCATCGTGGAAAAACCGGACTTAATGCATGTGCGTAAAGTATTGTCCCGGATTAGCCTGTGCAGTCTGCACAGGCTAATCCGGGATGGCACTTTACGCTTTTATGGTATTTTCTGTTTCAATGAAGTGTCTTCTAACCATAAATCCACTTTAGGCGGAAAGTGTTGTCCCGGATTAGCCTGTGCAGACTGCACAGGCTAATCCGGGATGACACTTTACGCATATGCATTAAGTCCGGTTTTCCCATTACACGCCTCATATATCTTTGTTGCTTATAAAGCTATTTAACACACATTTATCAACAGACATACAAAATGACGCCAACAAACCCTACCAAAGAAGGACTCAGCGTCTGCGTCTTGGTAACGTTCCAGGATCTTCTGGTGCAGTGCTGCGGCACTGTCCTGGGTGACCAAGAGGTACTGGGACTCGTTGGCAAGGGAAAGTCTTGCATCACTTCCTGTTTGTTCATCTGCAACACAAGATGCAGATGTTTACTAGCTTGATGATGGTATTAGAATTAAGAAAACAGGTAAAATACTGAGATTTCAATATTAATGTTGACATTTGTGAAATCCTCTTGCAAAATAAACCCCAACAATTGGTTGAAAATTTAAGCTCTTTAAATTTCAACAAAATTGGCAACAACCCATTATAAAACCCGAAATGAAAAAGTTATTCATTTCTGGACTGTAATATCAACCAATAGTAGTATATGGCATATAAGACAATAATAAGATCTAAAGATCTACTTGTGGAGTTCTTCAGTTTGGAGGCCCGATTGTCGTCTGCAGCTTGGCGTATCAGACGACACCCAGGTCTGCACAGGGCTTCACTTAACCAGTCTGCCACGGCCTCGCCACAGTCTACACTGGACACCCTGAAGTGGAATTTGAATGTGGAAAAATGAACATTTATGCGACATCAATTCCTCAAACACTATTTATCAAAGTGTATTACATATCTTTCAAACAGAAGCAACATAAGTTAAGTAATGAAACTTTTTTAAAGATAAAATTATAATTACAACGACTATCAATACTGCATACCAAAGGTCGATTTTATGTATGAAAATCCACTTAGGGAATGAGTAAAATAGCATGGTGCTACTCCCTGCTCCTTTTTGCCATCTACCCCCACCCTGTTGCCCCTCTGGGGTCACAAGAGGTTTGTTCAATCGAGGGTTTAGCATGAAACTATTGTATTTGATATAGAAATGTTAAGCAGATGCAATAGTTTCACACTCAACCCTCGCAACGTCTTCTTAATATAAGATAATATAATATATCTGTGCAAATATTCAAAGACATATAAAGACACCATGTTTAAATACCCTAATTAGAAGCAATGAAATGATAAAACCCCTGGATTTACAATCTTCATAAAATGTCAAGAAGTGGCCCAACTTCCTCCCCCCCTTCCTGCTTCTTTTGAGCAGCACCCTGTGCCTTGCCTGATCTGAGATCTTTCCCTGCCACCTTGTCAGTCATCAATAAGAAGGAAAGCTGAACATGCTAAAACATCTTAGCATGCATAGTGTGAAGAACTAAAATATAAGGTCGCAGTGGTGTAATGGATGAGGTGTGCACCTTATGATCTGGAGGTCGTGAGTTTGATCCCTACTTGGGGAGCTTTCGAATTACCTTTCTCAAAAGACACCAAGTACTGGTTCTGTCCAGGAAACGGACATGAGAGTGTCTACATAAGCCTCAGGCGTTTGACACAATCAAGCTAAAATAAATAGGTTTAAACTAAACTAATTAAGATGTAAAATATGTAATTTTATGATTCCAAAACTCTAGAGAGGGATTGTACTTTTAAACATGAGGGTTTTTATTAGAAATCATCCATATACCTGTCTCCACACACTTTGCTGTTACAAAGACTTGATTCCTCCACGGCCCCATTCATATCAGCACTACACAGTTTCAGCTTATTCATGCCTGAGTGACAAAGAAATAGTACACAAAACATATCATTCATTTTTAAAAGTAGTTTTTAGGTTACTATTTATATAGCAGCTTGTTAAAAAATGTGAATATGATCTGAAAATTTACACAATCTAACAAATGGCATATTAACAAATAATAATAACAGATTACTTAGAATAACAAATGTTCATAATTTTTGAGAAGGAGAATGTGTATAGCTGTATTACAATTGTTAAAATCTTATTTGCATTTACATCTCATTTGTATAATTGGTATCTGTAAACGGAACTAAATAGGTCAGTGCTTTTATAGCAAAAACACAAGTTACAGCTTGTGTATTTACAGCAAGTAACCATTTTATAACTTTTTAATCCCATGCTACTTTTACAACTACAAGAAAAATAAACTGATAACTTATTACCTACCTGGGAATGCAAGAGTGAGCTCCCCTGTTATGAGATCAATGGAGGGACGGAGCAGACACAGTCGGTACTCTCGCTTTTGACTCAGCGCAATGCCCGTTTCCGTGACAACCATCCACTCACGATCATACAGCAGACCCCGTGAACATACTGGCCATCTTGATACCTGAGTATACATTTCATACAGTCACACAGTATAACTGGGGGGTGATTTCAGAAATGTTGAGGGGGAGAAAACTACATAGATCCCCTGAATGGTTCGTCAAAACTTTATAACAATTTTTTTTTACAGACAAGGCAAATCAAAGCACTATAAGCATATAAAATCTAGAAATCAAAAAGAGGAAATCAGCTGAAATCAAATGGGAAAGAACTATCTGTTCATGTCTTTGTTTCTTAACAAAATTTATACTGCAGTCAGAATGCTACTTGAACGTGAGGTGTTCATAGATGGAAAAGAATGAAGTAATTAAATGCTGTATTATTATCATACAGAATTAAATGGGTCATTGGAATCAAATACTTAGCTATAAGTATCTGCTGGAAACCTTATATCAATGTTTTATCAGACTTACCCTAAATGCAGCACAGGACTTCACAGGGTAGAGGAAAATGTCTGCCAACACTCTGCCTTCACATGCTTCAAACTCGTCTGTTTCTTCATTAGTTTCATTGTTTATTTCTTTCTTTAAGTCTTCAATGTAGTGAGATTCATTCTGCTTTAACTGCTCTGAAGTTACTCCTGCCTCTGTAATCTCACTTTGTGTTTCAGATTCCATTTGTATACCACCATTTACTTGATTTACCTGTTCTGATGATGGTGTGTCTTCAAAATTTGACAATGACTGTCCTTGAAGATCCACTGTCTTATCAGTCTTATCACCAACATTTCGAGTACATGTATTATCACTCAATAACCCAGTATTCTGACCCCCTGCTGGTGAAACAATGCTACTGTCACAAGCAGACACAGTTTTGTAGACTGGTTGCATCATATTTCCACTCCAAACTGCTTTATCATCACTTTCTGGGTTACTGTCAACAGCTGACACAGTTTTGCAGACTGGTTGCAGCATATTTCCACTCCAAAAGACTGGTTTATCATCCCTCTCCAGAAAGCAGTCCACAATGAACTGCAGGCATTTCTGGGCATCCAGCATTGTGGACATGTAACCAAAGGACACCCGAACTGCGCCCGTCGGTCTCCCGGCAATGAGGTCAAGGTCATCACCACACACATGACCTGCCTGGAAAAACACAGCATTTAACCATTGCCTATTATTTCAGAAACTCATTACATATTTTCAACAAAGTGCCAAAAACCAGAAGTGATTGCTATTTTTTTCTTTATTCATCAGAAGGTTTTTATTTTAGAAATTGATAACATATTTTCATCAAGGGGCAATAACCCTGGTGAGCTTACATGTACTGTTCATATGTGTTGAACAAAAAAATACTTTTATTAGATAAAATATGAAAGTACAAGACATGAAGATTTTGTTCTCTAACGACCATGTGGATATTTTTATCATTGCCCATACATCGAAGTTGTTCATCTGATGCATGCTTTCAATACATGCAGTTTCTCTTCTGACAAAAATGATATTTAATTACAACCAATATTGTTAATTGCACTCACATTGTAGTTGTTTTTGATTTGTTCATCGGACATCTTCAAGTATTTCTGACAGGCTCCAATGTTGCAGAAACATCCAGTCCGAAAATGTATGTTGTACAGTTGCCCTAGCTTATCCACCTGAAAAGGGTGTAGAAAAAGATTGCAATAATTCATACAGTGCTTTAGATACATTTATGTGATACTATTCAAGAAAGAGTAGTAGTAATCTGAATAGTTTATTCTTGTTATAACTAGAATTGTCACATGAGTGACGGATATACCCCCACAATATGGCCTTGTCACAAAACTATGGCATCCATTCAAAAGAAATAGACAGAGAGAGAATGCTTTAATTTGTGAATGGACAACAGTGTATTTGGAAAAAAATAATGTCAATAGGAGCCATAACTCTGTCAACATTCAGTGGTTTGTAACCAAAGTTGAACTTGATCTGTATTTTATGATGTTACACCTATGTACCAAAAGTAATTTAAATATGTGAAGCCTTTCATTAGATTTGTCCATGTTTTAGGGGAATTTAAGTCAAAAAGGGGCCATAACTGTCAAAATTTAGTGTTTGTAACCAAAGTCGACCTTGACCTGTATTTTATGATGCTACACATGTGTACCAATAATTATTTAAATATGTCAAGCCATTGTTAAGTTATCATCAGGAAACCATGTTTTTAGGGAATTTAAGTCAAATAAAGGGCCATTACTCTGTCAAATTTAGTGGTTTGTAACCAAAGTCGAACTTGACCTGTATTCTATGTGTACCAACAATTATTTGAATATGTCAAGCCATTCTTGAGTTATTGTCAGAAAATCTTGTTTTTAGGGAATTTTCAGTCAAAAAGGGGCCATAACTCTGTCAAAATTTAGTGGTTGGTAACCAACATTGAACTTGACTATTCTATGATGGTACCCAAAATTATTTCAATATGTCAAGCCTTTCTTGAGTTATCATCCGGAAACCAAAAACCAACAGACCAACAGACTGATAGACCGACAAGCTCACTCCTATATACCCCCCCTAAACTTCGTTGTGGGGGTATAATTAACATTTCCAATGAAATCTAACATCATTATCAAACCTACGATAGTAAGGTTTTATTAATTATTTAAATTGGATGTAACTTTTCCAAACACCTTGTTTGTCATGTCATTGGATGTAAACAAAATACTTTTAAATAATACGGTGTGAATTAAATATTTTATGAAAGCTATCTTTAATAACAAAAGGGTTGCAAGGGTGGTTATGGTGTCTGCCTTGCGACCGGGAGGTCCAGGGTTCGATCCCCACTCTGGGAGCATTCTTAAGAACTTTTTAAAAACAAGAGTACTGGTTCCTCTCAGGAAACAGACTCGAGAGTATATCTATAAGCCTAAGGCTTTTGATGCAATCAAGTTTAAATAAATAGGTTTAAAATAAATAACAAAACCTGCAATCATTCAAAATCACTTGTATACATTGTATGCGGGCTTTGTCAACTAGACAGCAAATATTTTTTACTAAGTACATCATATGTGTTGTATATAAATTATGAAGTCGGACAATACTTTCTTTTTAAGTTTGTTATGAAAATAATGGTACTGAAGGCAGTTGGTCGCTCTCATAAGGTAGACAACAGTGATTAAGTTTGGCTTAACATCAGCTGAGTAGTGTCCCTTGATAAAACAACACAATGATAAGGATGTCTCAAATGGATGCAGCATTTTTTACTAAGTTTCTAAAGACCTTTGAATGTGTAATCTAAGTGCATGTCAGCAAATGGATGCAGCATTTTTTACTGAGTTTCTAAAGACCTTTGAATGTGTAATCTAAGTGCATCTCAGAGAAATAATAATGAAATTACCTCAGAGAAACCGATGTAATCACCATTTGCTCGCAGCAGATTGAAGGTTACCATGCCACCCTGAGTTTCAATGTTCTGAAAGTTGTCCTCGCAGTACACTTCTGCTAGACTGCTACCATTGCCATGGTAACAAGACGTCAACTGGTGGTGGAAAAACTGGGCCAAGGTGAAGGTCATTTGTGAGATTTCCAACATACCACCTGGAATAAAAGAAGCAGTGGCCTACTTACCAGAAACATTAACATTAATAGACATTAAAATGTGTTATCATGACATCATAATTTATTGGACATATAAATTTGAGACAAAAATGTGAAACTTCAGTTAAACAAATAAATGTATGTGAATACATTTTTTAAATTTATTGTTATTTATATGTTGTAAAGGAAATGTTAAGAAGCTGCAACCTGCAGATTATTGAAAGAAAACAATCATGTGGAAACAAACTTGCAGGTGGCTGCACCCTTTTTGTTCCTACCAACTGCTGTATACAATACCAAATGTGTTATCAATATAATTTAACAATTTTGCTGATTGAAAGAAAGTATACAATTCAACTGTTTATGTTCTACCACATAAACGAAGACAAAAATAAAGGCACAGAATTATCACATTACATATGTCAGTTCAACATTTCTGATGTGCTCTTTTTGAGCAGGAACTTTATTTGCAAACTATCTCTCTCTCTATCTTTTACACATGCAAGGATTTCCAATATGGGTAACTTTAAATTCAAACCTGGGTAGAACCTGTGCAGAGCTTCCAGTCCATGCCTCAGAGCAATGATATCCAGGAAGGAGACAGTTCCATCCTCAAACCTGCATAATGACGATTCAAACATAACAAGGCTTTGATAGTATTGCAAGCAATACAGGAGTCCCCAACCGGTGAAAACCCCTACTAATTAAACAATGTGCAATACCATCAAATCGCCCTTTATCTGTAGATGTACAAAGTTTCATATTCAAATCCCATTTGTCACTGCAGTATTAAGTTGTTGTTTTTTCTATTTTAGTAACATTGCCCAGACATTCGAGTTTTTTGTGTGAGTTATTGCAGTACTAAACTGACAGAGGGCAATCATATAGTCCATTCTGTGTACCAAGTTTCATTATCATATTTTTTTCTTATGTTTTTTCGAATTATTTCAGTATTAAGTTTATTTATTTTTTAAGTAACAGTCACGTGCCCTTTGATCTTGAGTCATTGCAGGAGCCAGGTTTTGAAGACGGACAGACAGACGGACGGACAAACATATGGACGAACAGATACAGAGACACACAGACCGATGGCAGACCTATAGTTCAATCTTTGTACCAAGTTTCATGGTCATATCTTATGTACTTTTTTAATTATAACAGTATTTAGTTTATTTCGATTTTTAGTAACAGTCATGTGACCTTTGACCTCTGGTGAAAAATAAAAGGTTTTGCATAATCTTCACATTGCTGTTTATAGGTATATCAAGTTTCTTCGAAATATCGTCAGTACTTTTTGAGTTAGCGCAGGATCCAGTTTGTTTTAGTTTATTTCTATTTTAGTAACAGTCACGTGACCTTTGACCTCTGGTAAAAAATAAAAGGTTGTGCATAGTACTCACATTGCCGATTATATGTATACCAAGTTTCATCAAAGTATCTTCAGTACTTTTTGAGTTATTGCAGGAACAATATTTCGCGGACGGACTGACAGACGGACGGAGGGCAAACCTATAGTCCCCTCCGGTGAAACACCGTTAGGGGACTAAAAACGCTGCGATGGTGAAAAATAAAGGGTCGTGTACAATCCTCACTTTGCTCTTTCTTTGTATACAAAGTTTCATCAAAGGATCTTCAGTACTTTTTAAGTTATCACAGGATCCAGGTTTTGGGGACGGGACAAACAGAGTGAGACTGACGGACGAACAGACAGACAGAGGCACACAGACGGAGGGCAAACCCACAGTCCAATTTGTGTTCCAAGTTTCATGAAGTTTCATGATCATATCTTGTGCACTTTTCAAAATATTACAGTATTAAATTTATTTCTATTTTTAGCAACAGTCACATGACCTTTGATCTCTGGCGAAAAATAAAAGGTCGAGCATAATTCTCACATTGCTGTTGCTACATATACAAAGTTTCATCAAAGTGTCTTCAGTACTTTCCGAGTTAGCACAGGATCCAGGTTTTGGGGAAGGACGGACAGACAGACATACGAACGAACAAACAGAACGACACACGGACAGATGGCAAACCTATAGTTCAATCTCTGTACCAAGTTTCATGGTCATATCTTATGTCCATTTCCAATTATAACAGTAATTAGTTTATTTTTATTTTTAGTAACAGTCACGTGACCTTTGACCTCTGTTGAAAAAAAAAGGTCGTGCATAATCCTCACATTGCCACATTGCTGTTTATATGGATACCCAGTTTCATATAAATAAGTTCAGTACTTTTTTAGTTATTGCAGGAACCAGGTTTTGGGGACGGAACACATAATGTACAAGTTACTGTAAATGAGTTACTAGAACTGCACTAGCTGGATTTCTCGCCTGACGGGGCATAACTCAAGTACTATAAGAGCAATTATGTCGAAAACTGAATTTGATCTTCCTTTTATACCTATTAACAATTTCCTAAAGTTTCATAATGATTGCACAAACATTTCTCAATGTATTGTCTGCACAAGCCTTATTTGAACTATATTTTTTTTAAAGGGGCATAACTCAAGTACAATAAGAGCAATCATGGTGCAAACTGAACTTGAACTTCCTTTTATGCCTTCTAACATTTCCCTAAAGTTTCATAATGATTGCACAAAAACTTTTAAAGTTATTGTCTGCACAAGTGTAATTTGAACCATTTTGTTTACAAAAAGGGGCCTAACTCCAGAACAATAAGAGCACTTATGCCGAAAATCGAACTTGACCTTCCTTTTATGCCTACAAACACTTCGATAAAGTTTCATAATGATAGCACAAAAACAGTAACTGTCTGCACAAACTTAAGGGGACGCAGCTGCCGACGCCAAATAAAGGAGTATGTTGGGTGCCAAATGTTAAAGAGCGAGAAAACTGTGCAGCCAGTCTAGGATTGGAACCCTGGACCTTTCGCTTACAGGGTAGTTAAAGATCTAGGATCATAAAAGGAACAGGCTGCTGCTAAAAAGGAGCAGGGTGGAAAGGCAGACCAGTTGTTTGACATTTTCTAACAATTTGTTAAATCAAGGGTTTTTATGAGTCTAAAGCTTCTAATTAAGGTTTTAAAAAATAGTCTATTCATTTGGCATTGGATATATACGAGACTTTAGACTGAAAGCAATTCCCGACAGACGGGAATTTGACACGCCGCGAATGATTCCAGGTCACGGGGTAATAGACTTTGTTTGAATTTTAAATCCTGGTAATATTGCCCCCCCTCCCCCCCAGCCAGGCCATTTGATACACCAATTCAGAAACCCCCATTGCCGGGATTTAGACAAAAATGCTTGACTCTAGGGTAGGGAATTAGATCCCCCCCCAAAAAATTAGTCAAGGTGCATAATTCAAACAATATGCTCATAGTATCTGGTCAATGTTTTTAAGTTATGATAAACTGATAAAAAGAGGTGACACTTTAAATTTTAACCCTAGATAAAGTTATGCATACAAAATAAATGTACTGCAATACAGTGCAGAAAACAAGGAAATATACCATGTTACATATAAGTTGGAGTTATTATGACCATTCACCATATATATTTTAACGTATGTTCTTTTTAATATAACTAGAAGTTCTTGTCAAATTCAACTCCCCTGTTGTTGTTTTTTAAGGTCTACCAACTCATTTATGGAAAAACTTATTCTAAACCTATATTTACTCAATTTATGTTAACTTCATTCCCACAGAAAATCATTTCATTATCACCAGAATTCAACACAAAGTCTGTTCTCACCTCTGGTAACTTGCCTGTCAGCTTTTGAAGGTGTCATTAATACAAACTCAAGCTTTAGGGAGTGAAATATAAATGAGTTGTGAAATAAAACTAAAGCTACTCTTTGTAAAGTAACTATCATAGAGAATACCTTAATTTCATCAGAAGGTTTTGAACAGATATCCTGGGCTTGGATTAACTACTTGCTTACTTAATGCTACATGGAGAAATCAGTGGTTAACTATTTTAAAATCCACGGAAATAAGATTTCCAGAGTTACTGCTGAGCTAATACGGAGGTATTTAATCCTCAATATTTGTAATATATTACACACACTTTTGAACTATGTGTGTTAATGTTGTTAAAGAGCGCAACTGTTCATATGTTTATGTATACAGCACTTAGCAATCAAAGAACACGGTTTTCATAAAAGCTAGTATACAACATTAACATTAATTTTGCACATGGAAAGTTCTAAATTTAAAACAAAAACTGCAGGCTACCAGCACTTATTACATGAAAGAATGATGTAATGATTTATATGAATGCCAGAATGCAAATTTAACAGAAGCATTTAACCAAAAAATAATTGAAATAATAAAGACAATATTTCAAAGCAGCAGGTAAATCATCAGTAAAACTGATTCTGTTGGCCAACATTATGAGAGCTAACATTTGGTAATGAGTGCAATGTATAAGACTTTCAGGATTACCAAGCAGCAAAATAAGGAAGTGGTTGTGTGAGTTCACCAATAATGCCAGGTGAACAAAATGGCATTAAATACTGACCAAGACTATTGTTGTATTTCGACATTTATGAGGTCCTTCCGTGCTGAAGCTGCATAACAAGAGGACCCGGGGTGTGTCCCAGCACCCCTGCCTAATTACTTTTAGACTCATCGAAAGTTTGGATGAATTTAAAATCATAGCTGCAATTTCCAGCTATTTATTTGTTACTGAACATTTTTTTAATTTTTGGTCTGGTCTTGTGCTGTGGGGGAAAACCAAAGTACCAGGGGGAAACCCCACCTGTCCGGTATGGTGACCACCAACCAAACTCACAAGCACCTAGTGGGAAGTGAACGCAGGTAGCATAGATTAGAAACGACGCCTTGAACAAAACTAACATCTGCATTGTTGTGGAATTAGTATTAACTTTAAGACTAAAAGAGTCAAACTGATGCAATGGATATGGTGTGTGTCTTGCAACTGGGAGATTCTGAGTCAGATCCTTTTTGGAAAGCTTTCAAATGATATTTCTCAATAGACATCAAGTACATGTGATATCCAGGAAAAGAAGTCTCACTAAACCTCAGGCTTTCAACAAACTCGAGCTAAGATTAACTAGAGCTTTGTCACAGGAGTGGCAGCGGGCCCCGAATGAGAAGAAACCGTTTGTCTATTTTTAGTAACGGTGAGCTTGACCTTGATCCCACCCACACCCTATGCAATCCCAAGCGATGTGTTGATAAAAAGTATCTATGTATGAAGTTGAATTACAATAGCTCAATTCGTTCTCGAGTAATTGAGCAGAAACCGTTTTTCTATTTTTTTTAACGGTGACCTTGACAGATCCATCCCCTATGTAATACCAAGCCAGGTCTCGATATAAGGTATCTATGGATGAAGTTTCATTACAATATTTCAAATCGTTCTCAAGTTAGAGAGCTGAAACCAAACGTTGACCCGCCTGAAAATGAAAAATTAACAAAGGGCAATAACTCCAGAATTATGAAGTGCAGAGTAATGGTTCTTGTGCACTGCACTTCTCCTCAATGAGATCTATCCACCTATCAAGTTTCAAGTTAATACCTCTTATAGTCTAAGAGTTATGCTCCAGGCAAAAATGAAGTATGAAAAATTAACAAAGGGCAATAACTCCAGAACCATGAAGTGCAGAGTAATGGTTCTTGTGCACTGCACTTCTCCTTAATGAGGTCTATCCACCCATGAAGCTTCAAATTAATAGCTGAAACGGTTTTGAAGTTATGAAAGAACAAGAGAGCCCAAGGACGGTCACGTGAGACCTTGTAACCCAATTGGAATTTGCATTCCTGAGGCGTGGCTTATTTTTATCCCAGGGGCGTAAGTTGAACAACCTTGAACAAACCTCTGGGCCTTGCGGTTTCAGGTAAAGATTCTTTCAGTCATTTTGCTATATAAGTCTATATAAACCATGTGACCCCTAGGGGGGTGGCCAGATTTAACCCCAGGGGAATCATTTGAACAATCTTTGGAGAGGACCACTATACAATGTTACGTACCAAACATAGGAAAGCTGTGGGCCTTGCCGTTTCAAAGGAGAAGATTTTTAAAGTCATTTTGCTATTTCTATTTAAGTCTATATTAACCATGTGACCCATGGGGTGTGGTCTGTTTTGAAACATGGGCCATAATTTGAACAATCTTTGTAGAGGACCACTATAGGATGTTAAATACCAAATACGAAACCTCTGGGCCTTGCGGTTTCAGAGGAGAAGATTTTTAAAGACATTTTGCTATTTGAGTTCATATAAACCATGTGACCCCCGGGACGTGGCCAGTTTTGACCCCAGGGGCATAATTTGAAAACAATCTTTGTAGAGGACCACTATACAATGTTACATACCAAATAAGAAACCTCTATATCTTTCGGTTTCTGAGGAGAAGATTTTTGAAGTCATTTAGCTATATATTCTATATAAACCTTGTTACTCCCAGGGCGTGGCCATTTCTAACCCCATAGGCATAATTTGAAAACAATCTTTGTAGAGGACCACTATAGGATGTTACATACCAAATATGAAACCTCTGGGCCTTGTGGTTTCAGAAAAGAAGATTTTTAAAGTCATTTTGCTATATATTCTATATAAACCATGTGACCCCCAGGGCGTGGCCCCTTTTGACCCCAGGGGCATATTTTGAACAATGTTTGTAGAGGACCACTATAGGATGTTACATACCAAATATGAAACCTCTGGGCCCTGCAGTTTCAGAGAAGAAGATTTTTTAAGTTTACACTTTTTAAATCTATTTTTATCTCTGGTGACCTACACATGCAGCGCAACCGGAAAGATTTGAACAACTTTGAAAGAGGTTCACCCAAAGATCATTCCTGTGAAGTTTCGTGAAAATCTGCCAAGCGGTTTAGGAGGTGATGTTGTTTGAATAAAAAGTTGACGACGCACGCACAAACGCACGCACGCACACATGCATGCATGACGGACGACGGGCAATCACAAAAGCTCACCATAAGCACTTTGTGCTCAGGTGAGCTAAAAACATGAAAAATGTGGATGGACGGACGGACCGATGGACAGACGGAGGGATAGACGGACAGACAGGGTGATTACTATAGGGCACTCGCACAAAATTTGCGGGGCCCTAATAAATGTGTTGAAACTAAGCTTACACACAAAAATCTAAGATAGGTCTTAAATTGAATGCTGAATACATATCCCCTGTAAAATTCTATGCATAAAATCATGTACATTTCAAGCTAATCAAGAATTGTTCATGAACTGGGCTTAAACAGTTCTTAAGTTCATGAACTTTTGGACATAAAATGTCTTTGAGAGGTGTTCATGAAATGTTCATGAACTTATCATGGATCAATGGAAGTCCTTAACTGTCCATGATATGGATATGAACTGATTATGAACTGATCAAGAATAAGTGAACATTTAATGAACCAATCAAGAGCGTAATAGTGGTGATTATCGTAAATCAGTTAATTTTGTTTATTTTGACAATCAAGTTTTCTGCAGCCAGTTTTTGGTGGGAAAAATGCCAGCCATTTTTGTTATGAATGAATTTAATTTTAAATCATTTTGAATAGGTGACGGGAAGGTAGCTCGTTGACTTAGTCAATTTTATGAACTGGTGTGTTTCAATTTCAGGTGCCTGCTATTATTATTAGATTAATTTTATAATTTAATTGTCTGGCCAAGCCATTGGAGTTATTGACATTTCTCATTTGAAAAAGAGAAAATATCTCTATGTCTCTAACATCATGGCACTATTCTATATTAATGACAGTAGTGTATTATAATTGTTTTATAATATTATAGTAATTATTCATATTAATTACAATTGCACAAAGCTGTTATTTTATGTTGCTTGATGGGAATGTGTTTTTTTTCATTACCTGTTCATGAACTATTCATGAATTATTTACTTCCTGAAATGGTACCTTATTTATACAAATTCAGAAAACAACTTAACTGTTGTTTTGTAATTTATTATTCATAACCTGTGGTTCCTTATTCAGTATGTCTTGAACTTGTCACATTGTGTTTGTTTAAATAGTTATGGCTCAATCCATGAGTATCACAATATAGTTAAGATTTTGAAAATTTTGCCGCGACTGAATGATAGTCATTTTGGTTGGTAAATCCTTTTTGCCATCATTGTGTATGTCGCTCTTAAATCATTTGTTTATGCAATTTTTAACCAATTTATTGTCTTGCTGTTATTACTTCTACGGCCACTGTATCAAATGTTTGAAATACATTATTATTTATATAAACTAACCAATGGCACCTGTTCTACCCTTAGACACAATGGATAGGAACGGAGTTTAAAAGTGCAGTAACAGCTCAATTTTTAAGAAGCAAACTATTGTAGAAATCATGGACTATTAGTTACAAAGATCAGCTCAAGTTGAGTCAACAGTATTGTTGTGAACTCGTCAATAATTGCCTGTCTTAAACAGTTCATAAACTATTCAAGAACTAATGAACATGAACTGTTCATATCCAGAACATGAAGTGCAAATGAGACAATACAACTATATAGAAAAAAGTTCATGAATTGTTCATGCAGTCCTAGGTTCATGAACTGGACATGAACTGTGCGTTAAATAGTTCGTCCTATGAATTGTTCATGAATTGTTCAAGACTTCTGGCAATGAAAAGTCTGTGAACTATCCTTTATTGTATTCATGCACAGTTCATGAACCATGTCCAGTTCATGAACTGATTTTTTTATGCACGTTTCAAGATTTATCTCATTTGCAGTTCCAGGTATTTTCACGATTTTTCATGAACTCTGTATATGAACTATTCATGAATATTTCATGACATTAATCATGAACTGTAACTGTTCATTTCACAGGGGATGTTTGTAAAGCCTACACATTCAGATAAATATAACACTGTATAATGTGAAGTTAGAATAAAACATCAAACATAGAATGGACATGATTTTTGTTCACATAAAACTGAGCATTTCATGTTGTTTATGTATGTTTGTTATATTCTGTAAATACTTTTGGTGTAATAAGCATTTTTCCATTACATTTTCATTAAAACTGTGTGTGTCTTTGACTCTATGATCATTTTTATTGTATTTATAATCTGCACGCATGGACACAGTTCAATTTTGTTGTGAAAATTTTGTAAATGCATACAAGTATACAGTTTTAAGGTAAAATCAATTTCACTGATGCAGTTATATTTACAGGTGTCTATTGCACTTACTACTCTGCAAAATTCTTAAGTTACAAATGTTAAACTAAATATAAAACATTGCTGTAATAAAACAGTTTATTCTATGTTTGATGTCTTATTCAAACTTCACATAATAGTGTGTTATATATAGAAATTTATGCTAACCTTAATAGAATAGCAGAGACTCAATACTACAAACCGTAACAATTTATGAACATACAATGTATGTAAACAATGCATTAAGCTAAATTATCTCCTTATGCCTACCTCACAAAAGAACAATAGAAATATAAGAGTTTGGGTAATCAAACAAGCATAAGAATAGTTGAATAACTCTTAATGTTGTGATAATATGAAAAACAATGAACATTAAATAACTTCATAAAATTGCAAGGTTACAGTCTTGTAACCAAACTTTGCAAAAGAATCTTATGCAAGAACATGCATATTACATATGACCTTGACCTTTAGTAAACAACATGCATATGACCTTGAACTGACCTCTGACTGAGTGAAGACCTTGACACATGGAACCTCTGCATGGCAAGACTCACAGCCACAGTTCCCCCACCAAAATAGGTCTTCTTCAACACATGAGCTGACTCATTTCGTACAAGCAGGGCCCCTGAAATAATCATAAATATAATCATAAAAATATAACAATGCATGGACTGCATTACATTTGTCCTTGACCAAATAAGGGCCCATGTTATAATAACAATACACTGTACACTTTTTCGTGACTAAATAATGTATGAATCATTAATGTCGAGTGCAACCATCATTAGTTTCAAGAAAAAAATAAATATAAGAACAAATATTCTCAATCATCAATAAGACATTAATATTTGTTTTAAATGTACCGATAATGTACAGACTGATCAAGAATCTGTTATGAAATTGTATTTTACCACCAATTCACTACAGTGTCTATGTTTCTTTAGACTTAACTTCATAAATTGACATCAAAGTTCTACATAAACCTAAAAATCAGGTTGAACTTGTCTTGTGAACATAGAAGTTCAATTAAAGGAATCATGTTTAGTAAATTTATTACACACATCTAACAAACAAGACCCGAAAGAAAAAAGTTGCACAGACAGTACCAGGGGTGTAGCTTGGTCCCAAAATATGTTTAGGCCATTTTATATGTTGTCCAGTGGCCACTGTATGGGAGAGTGCGTATTCCCAGCATTTCTTTTACTTTCAGTAGGCGTTAATAATATTGGTGTTTTTGGTAGCATCACATCATTTTGAAGTATTATCATGAACTTAGTTAAATGAGTCAAACAACACAAATTGAGCTGAACAGTCATTTAGATCCCCGCACATCTCCACCATCTTAAGCTTTCGATTTTATTGCAGATTCAGCATTTTTATTTTTTCATTATTTCTGAACAAAATATGTAGGCCGCGGCCTCCATGGCTTAATAGAAGCTGCGCCGCTGAGAACAAAGTTGAAACAATCTGCTTCCAATATAATGTATAATTTATATACTCAGCAATAAATCTGAGGCTTATTAATCATGAAAGATTGCTGTGTTTGACTGGAAAATCATTAAAGTCAATGCCAGGCCCTTATTCCAAGAACAGATGGTTATGATTTACATTGATAAAACACCGGGTTCTCCTCAATTTAATACCAATGAAGAAAGAAATGAAAAGATAGTGTCTGCATGGAAGCTGTAAAATCATGAGCAGGCATAAACAAAGCTTAAAACAATAATTATAATGGTCTAAGTATGAACATGAATTATGTGTTATGGGTACAATAGAGCATAGGAGGGACAGAATAACGAAATGTGCATTCATCATTTGGAAATCAAAATGCGTGGTAATTGTAATCAGATAATGCACTTAGAGAAAAAAGTAAATCAATAAATCAAACTGATGGACATGTTTTCTACAAAGCCTAATGCCCAGATTGCATGATGAAACATTACATGATTGATGGAGTAAATGTGGAGAGTGTGAATCAAATAGCTTCAGATATCAATGATGCTTAGACCATCTTCTGAACAAGAACATTTTATAGCATGTTTTTGGAAACATTTTTATGAATTTTTTTGTACAAAGAATATAGCTTTTTTATTTTTGAAATTCCTGAACATACCATGAATTTCACTCTGACTGTGACCTCTAACTTTTAATACGGGTAATATCACCTTCCACACATTGCATGAACATATTCATTCTTTCTTCGATAACTCTCACAAATTGAGTGCTTTTTGAGAGATGTGATAGAGTTTAAATTATTCATTATTCTGCTTTCATGATGACAATGTTTATTTATTTTGTTTACGACTGAGGTTTTACATAATTTTGTCCAAAAGTTCCAAATACGTCAATATACAATGTAAACTGTGACATACTTTCAAGCAAAATAATGTATCCTAACACACATTTCAACTGTTTACTCATATCATATCTACACTATGTTAGCATTTGTAGCTCAATATAAACAGACTTCAAGATTTTGATGAAAGAACATCATGTGAAAAAGAAAAAAAAAAACGGCAATTATTTTCCTTTGCTTCTGATCTGTGATACTGTACACAATTGAGATCAAAGTAAGGTTAAGAGACCCTTTATTTGAAGTTCTCTTATGAACAGAGGGTAATTAATTTATGGACAATAATAATATTTTATGGCCATAATAATATAATAAGCAACCAAATGCAACTTGTTTGATTCATGATTCATGATTCAAACAAGCTTCAGATGCACATAGATTTTTTTTTTAGAATTGGTTTTGATGTTGTGAATCAAAGTTTTGAAAAGACGTAAAAAAATACATGTGTTACTGAGATCACTCGTGAACATTAGATATTGCTTTATGTAATGTTTGTACGTAAAAATGATAATTTCTTACAACTAGATCTACAACTACCTACGTAATATTTTTTGTCCAATAATGATAAATGATGCTAATGCAGGTTCTGAAGCCATCAATTTTGCATGAACTGATTTAATTGCATGAATAAAAGTCAGACAAAATGCAGAGAATTTCAGAAAAATTATTTTTTTACAAATAATGGTACATAAACGTATAAGACAAGACATCAATACCAAACTGAAGTCTAATCAGCATATGTACGTAAAAGATGTTATTTTAGAGCCCTGAAACCCTGTTATTATATTCCCTTGAAAACAAATCTATCTTCAATATAATGATGGTATTTTCCAAAACTTTCTCCAAGGAGTTGTATTGATTTCTGCAAATGTTTTATACTTTAAATTCTTCCAACTCCTATATATTCACATGAATTGATCAAATACACCTGAAAATATTGTCTACTTGTACTTCAGGGTCCAGTTGCTCAAAACTTTAACCGCCAGTTAAGTTAACTTTAAATGTAAATAAAATTTATATTACAAGCATCTTACTTATCAAGCATTTCAAAATTATTTTAACATAGCAATGTTTTTAGAATAAACTTGCAGTTTCTAATTTTAATGGTTAATTTACATAAATCACTTTATCCCGAAGTTAACAGATGTTATGCTTGTTATGCTTTTTAAATGACAAATGCCTCTTTAAATTTGATTGATTACACAAATGCATGTAATATAAAATCTAGTTCATGAAATATACATGACATTTAAGAATGCACATGTGAAGCTTATACAGTCATAAGATATCAATAATTTATGCCTAAAAGTAGTAAATTATGCATACTAGTATATTATATGAAATACATAACACTCAGGTGTAGGTCAAAGTTGCAACAAAGAAAAGACAACTGTAACAACGGCTGATAAAATACCTATGAATCAAATATGAAGCCAAATAACTGATTGGCGGACCTTAAAATACCACTTTCTGTACAAACCAATCTTACAAAATATATATCTTGCAGTCCAAATGCTGAGAAAGGCAATAATTTTAGCAGCAAGAAAAAGAAACAAATTCCTGATCAGTGGGTTATTATCACAGCCATAAACTGGCTTCCCCATTCATCTTGTGGGAAAATTTTAACTGAAAGCTAGCAATTAATGGGAGAAATGTTTTGGGAAAAATCCATTTGCCAGGGTTATTAATGTATTTTACTGACTTCATCAAATTTTCAGGACACATGGTTCTCTAAAGGATCAATTACAGTCCATTGGATGCTTTGGCACAAATCAGAAAAAGCTATCATTGCTGACTCCTCAAATGGAACCTCTTGAAAACTGCTGTAATACAATTCATCATCATAGGTACTAGCTCTGCTGCCTATATTTCGTTTACTACATACAAACAATTTAATGCACATTGGAGCTGAACTTAAAGTAATTGATATCTAACTTTTATTGAAGAGTAATACCTAGTCCAGTGGGAAAGCCGAACATCTTGTAGAAGGAGATGGTGATAAAATCAGGCTTCACAGTGCTTAAATCTAGTCGTGAAGTGCTAACCAGACTGGCTGCATCCAGTGCAGTAAACCAATGACTCTCACAACTGCATGACCTTGACCCATTGACCTCTCCCAATGCAGCTTGTTGCCATGGCATCTGACCCTTTTTGACCTGGTTTGTCCAGTCTGGTGAGTATTTCTTTCCTGAGAAATTGGATTGAGCTGGATACACAAATAAATGATTTCCACAATGATCTCTGGTACTGGTGCTAAGGACTGATTGTGATATTGTTTTACCATGGTTATCAAGGTCAATGCATTGCACTTTTCCTGCCTTTTGGAAAGCATATTCTCTAATGCCTTGTGCAGAAGTATGATTGTCCAGCAAGTATGTAAAACTTCCCTTTCTGCATGAACACGCAGCATAATCAAAATTGTACGACATCAACTGTTTATTAGCGCTGTTACTAGGATGGTCTCCCTTGTTACCATGGTAAGGACCCTTGCCAACATCCTTGTTGCTATGGCAACATGTACTGCCATGGTAATCAAATGTTTCTGCCAGCAATTTCAGGGCACCTGTGCAACCAGATGTGAAGATCATCGAATACTCAGTGGGTGATGCAGAGAAATGCTGCAAAACTCTGAAAAATATGTGCCAAGAATGAAGTTACCGGGCCAATTAATGTAAGTAATGCATTTAATGTCTTCCCGAATAGCAGGTAGGCACTTTCAATAATTAAGTTACCTATTTAAAAAGCAGATTCACAAAGGTTTAAAATTCATTCTTAAGCATACTGGATTTTTCTTGGAGCAAAAATGAGCGCAGGCTTTGAAAGAATTACATGCAGCGTTATTTATAAGGCTAGTCTGACATTTAAAACTAGATCAACATGTAGCAGACTACAAATGTCTTGGAGATGGATTTAAAAAAAACTAGATGCCTGTTGGCAACAAGTTGAGCCCATTGCCAAGAAAGCAACTCATATTGTAATTATTTTAAAATCACTTTTCTGACATGCAGATCTTCCACTTTGACCTCTATGACAAGATAGGACGGACGCACGGACACACTCACGCCAGTGGCGTAGCTAAGCCATTTTCGTGTTGTAGGCCCGGTCATAAGGTCAAGATGCAAAGTTAGAAGTTTCTCAAAGACAAAGCTTTAACATTATAAATTTTACAATAAATTATGTGGAATTGTGCAAGTATGTTAAGTATGAACAGATAAATATAAAACAACACATCCATGCTCTACTTGCTTTATAACCTTTATCAAAATCATTTAGTTTAAAGGTCCTTCAAACAAAATTGTTATAAACAAACATACATAAAGTGCATATAACACAGGTCTCAACTATATACGTTCACATCCGTTGCTTAAAGTGGCTCACTGCAAGATAGTTTAAGTGTGAATCTTTTATATTTAGATGGTCTTTTAATCGATCTCATAAGTGATTAAATCATTTGACCCTTAACCCTCTACGCCTTCAGTTTTTATTGAATTTGTAGGTCATTTATTGTAGTCATTTTTGAGAAAAAGTTGTAGGCCGGGCCTACAAGGCCTACATGTAGCTATGCCACTGACTCACACACATACACCAAACCACAATTGAGACAACAAAGTGGAGCAGACCGCAAGCTGGCCTGACAAAAATGTTTCTTCTTGCAGAATTCACTACATGTATATCACATTAGGCCCTTATCATTTAAAGATGGCTGATGTTTTATTTCAAATTAAAACCTAATTACAATGCAACAAAAAAAGACATCTGTGCTTTATGATGATAAAGTGCCAGATATTAACTACATTGAGACATATTTTTTTTACATCAACTAATGTTTTAACAATGGAGAAGGATTGTATACAGTATTTATCCTCTTGCTTATTGTTGTAATGCTTAAAAAGGGATTTTGTTTTGATAGAGATTTCAAGGGTGCTTGTCCCCATAGATAAAAAATTTCTTTACCCAAATTTACTTGTCTTTATTAGAATCATACTCAGTTGGATATTGTACAGGATTCTGTGAGGAAAATGTTGTAGTCAAATAGAATTGTCTTTAGCTAAATATTCAAATTATTAGCAATTGGCAAATGGCAGAGTTAGCCCTGGTTTTATTTCATTAGTTAATAATTCTGAGTGAGCCCTGGGTTTATTTCATTAGTTAATAATTCTGAGTGAGCCCTGGTTTTATTTCATTAGTTAACAATTCTGAGTGAACCCTGGTTTTATTTCATTAGTTAATAAATCTGAGTGAGCCCTGGTTTTATTTCATTAGTTAATAATTCTGAGTGAGCCCTGGTTTTATTTCATTAGTTTACATTTCAGAGCGAGCCCTGGTTTTATTTCATTAGTTAATAATTCTGAGTGAGCCCTGGTTTTATTTCATTAGTTAATAATTCTTAGTGAGCCCTGGTTTTATTTCATTAGTTAATAATTCTGAGTGAGCCCTGGTTTTATTTCATTAGTTAATAATTCTGTGTGAGCCCTGGTTTTATTTCATTCGTTAATAATTCTGTGTGAGCCCTGGTTTTATTTCATTAGTTAATAATTCTGAGTGAGCCCTGGTTTTATTTCATTAGTTTACATTTCAGAGCGAGCCCTGGTTTTATTTCATTAGTTAATAATTCTGAGTGAGCCCTGGTTTTATTTCATTAGTTAATAATTCTGAGTGAGCCCTGGTTTTATTTCATTAGTTAATAATTCTGAGTGAGCCCTGGTTTTATTTCATTAGTTAACATTTCAGAGTGAGCCCTGGTTTTATTTCATTAGTTAATAATTCTGAGTGAGCCCTGGTTTTATTTCATTAGTTAATAATTCAGAGTGGGCCCTGGTTTTATTTCATTAGTTAATAATTCTGAGTGGGCCCTGGTTTTATGTCATTAGTTAATAATTCTGAGTGGGCTCTGGTTTGATTTCATTAGTTAATAATTCTGAGTGGGCCCTGGTTTTATTTTATTAGTTTACATTTCTGAGCGTGCCCTGGTTTTATTTCATTAGTTTACATTTCTGAGCGTGCCCTGGTTTTATTTCATTAGTTTACATTTCTGAGCATGCCCTGGTTTTATTTCATTAGTTTACATTTCTTAGCGATCCCTGGCCCCATGACTACAAAAATTCTAAATCTCAAACTTATGAGTATTGACCATTGAGAATGCTTGTTACATTTGAGTTTTTGTTTCTATTGGTTAATTGTTTAAGATTGAACTTAAGAATGTTTGTAGTCATGGGATCTGGTTTTATTTCGTTAGTTTATAATTCTGTGTGAGCCCTGGTTTTTTTCATTAGTTTATAATTCTGTGTGAGCCCTGGTTTTATTTCGTTAGTTTATAATTCTGTGTGAGCCCTGGTTTTATTTCGTTATTTTATAATTCTGTGTGAGCCCTGGTTTTATTTCATTAGTTTATAATTCTGAGTGGGCCCTGGTTTTATTTCATTAGTTTATAATTCTGAGGGAGCCCTGGTTTCATTTTGTTAGTTTATAATTCTGTGTTAGCCCTGGTTTTATTTCATTAGTTTATAATTCAGAGTGGGCCCTGGGTTTATTTCAATAGTTTATCATTCTTAGTTGGCCTTGATTTTTTTTCGATAGTTTATCATTCTTAGTGAGCCCTGGTTTTATTTCAGTAGTTTATCATTCTTAGTGAGCCTTGGTTTTATTTCAATAGTTTATCATTCTTAGTGAGCCCTGGTTTTATTTCAACAGTTTATCATTCTTAGTGAGCCTTGATTTTATTTCAATAGTTTATCATTTTTAGTGAGCCTTGATTTTATTTCAAGAGTTTATCATTCTTATTGAGCCTTGATTTTATTTCAATAGTTTATCATTCTTAGTGAGCCTTTCAACAGTTTATCATTCTTAGAGAGCTTTGATTTTACTTCAATAGTTAAATTAGTTTATCATTCTGAGTGAGCCCTCGTTTTATTTCTTAAGTCTATATGTTTATCTTCACGGAACCTGTATCGTATCTGGTCAACAGTGTCGGAGGTCAGCTGACTGGCCTGACTGCGACTGTGTGGGTTCCCATACAGGTGGGTTGACAGGTCGCAGTGTATTGCATCCAGCTGGCTCCAAGATACCAAGGTCGTGCCGGCATGGTCCAGGTAGACCTCGTCTGAAAACAGAATAAGAAGACGAGATATACAAGCAACCAGAAGAGATACAAGAGATAATATATAAATGGCCATCAGGATTAATAGCAAAATGAGCCAAAATTAACTAGAATACATACACTAACAAAACATGGTTACAAGTTGTATGTATTCTCTTAAACTCCAAATAACACAAAAAATATAGCTCAATATAATGCTGTTTCCTTTTAGTATAAATGATTTAGAGAAATGTTGCAATAGCAGTTAATAAACGCCATTTACTATTTTAATTATATACACCGATTCTTGGGATAGTCAAGATAAAATTGAGTTTCTTACTTGCACATGCAAGCCACCAATGCCAGGTTATGTTGTAATATTAGCAACTTATCTTTCATGACAATTTATGTGCAATCTAACTAAATATTATGTAACAGAGAAACAGAGACAATATCAAACACTGACAGGTATGGGACTCTGTACAAAATATGTACCAATTTGTCCATTTGTTTTGTTTTGGCTTACATGTAAATACTTTTTTCCTTTCTGCAATGTCAACAATAGCTATGTACAAAAATAATATGTAAATGTTATTTTTGCATTTCACAAATTATTATTTTCTTTACAATAAATATTGATTATTTTTGTACGATAAATGTATTTTACTGAGACCTTTGGAACTTTTATAGTTATACTACAATTACGCTATCAATATGTGCCAGTACATAGGAAATCTATATCTCTCTCTCACTCCGTAAATTATTACAGCAGATTGTTTTGCACAAAATAGTTCCCTGATGATCACACGAAACTGGGGAATAATTGACATGACAACATTCCCGATGTCACCAAAAGATTGTGATCAATAATGTACTCTTTCAGGATTACACCAAGCTTCATGAGTGTCACACAGGGCTCCATTAAACCATGGTATTATAATAGATTCCAAATAATGTATTTACTTTCTTGCTAGAATTCAATTTATGTCATTATTATGTGTTCTTAATAAAAAGAGAATAGTTTGAAACTTATACAATGAATGTGTAGTGTCTTTCACACTAAAATAATGAAATAAGTAAATTTTGATTGATTTACTTAATAAGGAAACACAAGTTAAATGTCTTCAATATTGACAAGAGCACTATATAGAGAGTAAGCGGCAATGGATGTCCTACTAGACATTTTAGTGTAGTTTTTATGTTTTTGGTGGATAAATGTTACAAGACACCGAAACTAAATACCATTTGTTTCACAAGGATGTTAATTCAGAACACTGTATATTCCCTCATAAACACCACAGGCCTAATTAATGACCCTCCCCTCCCTTCATTTTTAATAAACCCCCTAAACTTCATGCCAAACTATTTGCTTTAATCAAACAATTTTAAATGTATGCAGATTATTAAGTCTTGTTTTTTGTGTGTGAATCTTTTAAAGAAGTGTCTACAGAATAAGTTATTTTGGTTGCAAATTTCTTTCTCACTGGTGTTTTTTTCATAGTACATAAACAGTGCAGATTGTTTACTTGTTATGTAAGCAGCCTTATTTAGTTGCTATACAGTCAAATTATAACATTTGTGGTATATGTACCAGAACACCAAAAAATGTACTCATTAAACGCCGCCCCCCCCCCCCCCTTCCATGGAAAAATATAAATATACTCATCAAACGCCCCCCCCCCCTCCATGGAAAAATATACTAATTTAAAGCCCCCCCCCCCCCACCCCACCGGTCCATGCAAAAATATACTCATTATACGCTCCCCACCCCCTTCCATGGAAAAATATAAAGCCTCTGGTGGCATTTATTAAGGAATATATGGAGTATCCATAATTTCTTCATTTGCAACTAGATTTTACTTCTATAGATATTACATAAAGAGACATTAAAGATTACTCACAACATTAAATAAAGCATTACAGTGTATAAGGTATGCTTGATTTTGAAGAAATATGCAATAGTAAATTTAATAGTTACAAGTAAAAGGTAGAGATTCCAAAATCGCTTTCATGCGACGATTGTGATAATGAACATACAATTTGCTCTAAATAGAACAAATAGACACATTAATTCTGAAACAGCACACCGGAGAAATTAATTTTCAGGTTTAATAAGCACATAGTGCACAAATTAAATGCACCACTGGTGATTAGCTTTTAACTTAATGTTTCTTGGATAATCAGTACTATTTGTAAAGAAAGCTTTTCTGGCGATTGGAATTTTGAAGTCAAAGACATTGCAAACGTTCCACTAGAAAAAAACAACAACATTTGATGATATACAAATTAGTTGTCTACATAAGAAAATTCCAAAGACAGTCATAACAATGCTAAGCATATCCCTGTCTCATCACATCAACTTGTGTAAATACAAAAACTTGTGTAAATACAAAAAAACACACCATAATATCTGTCTCCATCACAACTAATGGGGTATCCCACTAAAGGTTATTAGTGAAAATTCTTCCATAAATGAACCCTGCTGCATATGCATCAGTTTTAATTACTTTTGGCCACATCCATCTCAGCTAGTCTTTACAGGTAATTTATGGATTTCATCATAACATAATTAGGAAAAAAGTCACCACTAATCATACAATTTTCAACTAGTAGGGGACACAACTCCACCAGTTATGAATACCCTAATAAGTTATTAATACATTACAACCTTGAAGATGTACATGTGACGTAAAACATAATTAACAAAAAAAGTCATTGCTAATAATACAGTTTTCACCTAGCAGGGGAAACATCTCTACTAGTAATTAACACCCCAGTTTCCGGGGTAGTTATTAATACATTACAACCTTGAAGATACAGTTGACCTAAAAGCAGAGCTATCCCATACAAAATCTTGTCTCTGTCAGTAATGGGTTTTTATTCAATGAACATACCAGTACTTACTTCCAAGTGTTCGAAAGACACATACACTGACTGTCCATCAACACAGTGGTGCTATTATTGTACATGATAATAGTTTCTCCAGGTGCAAGAAATAAATATCATCAATCCATGAAAGTCAAAATATTTCTGCACCCGGACGAAGACATTTACACGAATGTCACATATCACCGCCATATGTAATTATTTCTGCCATTCCGGTTCGGCAAAGCATTCTGGAAATTTAGGTCAACCGTAATATTAATATGCCTTGTGCGCAATAATGTCGAGATTTGTTACGCTTAAGTACCATGACAACATAAAGGGTTTTATTCTTTCAAGCCAATATTTGTTACAATAACAAAGGCTACATTTTGTAAGAAATAAATAAGTGTAAATGCTACATTTTGTAAGAAATAAATAAGTGTAAATGCTACATTTTGTAAGAAATAAATAAGTGTAAAGGCTACATTTTGTAAGAAATAAATAAGTGTAAATGCTACATTTTGTAAGAAATAATTATGTGTGTGGTGCTTAAAGTTGGCACTCTATAAAGAGAAATCTTTACTCTTGCATCCCCTTGTGATGTGAGTCAATATGAGATCATAGATCTGTTAGATCATAATGTCGTAAAATCATAGTTCAACACCTCTTCTGGTACTACAAACAGAATGTTGTAATTGCATAGCTGGTATAGGTACTGTTGTGACATCCATTCTTTTTAAAAGAATACAGCTATAATGAAATAACTGCAACAAAATGTTGATCTAATAGAAAGTTGTATAACAAGAGCTGTCTCAGGACAGTGCGCTTGACTATTCCATCTGCTTTGATAGTATATATATTTTGTCAGTGACCTTACATAATGACTATGAAAACATATGTGAAATTTCAGTTGAATGTCTGCAGTAGTTACTGAGATATTAACTTGCACGCAAACCTTAACCTGAATTTTATAAGTACAAAAAGGGACATAATTCCACTAAATTGCATGTTAGAGTAATAGGCCTTGGTCAGTGGCCTAACATAATGACCCCCAAGATATTTGTGAAGTTTCAATTTAATATCTGTAGTAGTTACAGAGATATATACTTGTTGCATGCAAACCTTACCCTACTTTTATAAGTACAAAAAGGGGCACAATTCTGCTAAATTGCAGGTCAGAGTTATAGGCCTTGGTCAGTAACCTTATAAAATGACCCTGAAGACATGTGTGAAGTTTCAATTGAATATCAGTAGTAGTTATAGAGATATGGAGTTGTTGCACGCAAACTTTAACCTGAATTACAAAAAGGGGCATAATTCTGCTAAATGCAAGTCAGAGTTATGGGCCTTGGTCAGTGGCCTTACATGATGACTATAACATGTGTAAAGTTTCAAAGGAATATCTGTAGTAGTTACAGAGATATGTACTTGTTGCATGCAAACCTTAAACTGAATTTTCTCGTGCATGCAAACATTAACGTGACATTTCTAAGCACAAAAAGGGGCATAATTCTGCTAAAATGCTCGTCATAGTTATGGGTCTTGGTCAGTGACCTTATATAATGACCCTGAAGGCATGTGTGAAGCTTCAATTGAATATCTGTAGTAGATATAGAGATATGGAGTTGTTGCACGCTTTAACTTTAACCTGATTTTCGAAGTGCAAAAAGGGGCATAATTCTGCTAAATTGTAGGTCAGAGTTATGGGCCTTGGTCATTGACCTCACGTAATGACCCCTAAGACATGTGTGAAGTTTCAATTGAATATCTGTAGTAGTTACAGAGATATAGACTTGTTGCACGCAAACCTTAACCAGAGCATTATGCCGATGGCGATGCTGACGAATGGGTGAGTAGTATAACTCCAACTATTTTGTGAATAGTCAAGCTAAGAACAGCTTGTTCTCCATGGTTATTATTACATAGCAATCTGCAATAAAAACAGTAAACTTCACATTATCGAGTGAAACCTTCAATGAATGTTACAAAGCATGATGTTGTTTATAGAAGGCTAATGGGTAAAAACATAAATAAGATACTTTTAACTCTGGAATTACAAAAATGTTCTCTCAAATATTGTCAAGACTGGAATACCCTTCGGTATTTGGTATCCCAGTTTAGGTACATATATCTATCAACATCTTGTCGGATTAAACAGTCCTGCAGACTTATGCATCTTACATTGATTCAAGTTTTTGTTCTATATCCCAATGGGTTGATCGAAAATAATCTCTACTGAAACATATTCCAAGTTTCAAGTGAATAACTTACGTAGTTTTGAAGTTACAATACTTATGAATATAAACTTTAAACAAGTTCAGACGAGGATGGCGACACTGACGTGAGTAGGAAAGCTCACCTATTCTTCGAATAGTCGAGCCAAAAATAGTGCCAATTTGACTACAATGGGATGACTGGCTCAATGGAACTTTATGGAAAATAAAGTAACAATATTAAAGCTTTTGTGATGTGTACAATATTCTGGTAGTCTTATACAAGATTGTTTTCCATGCAAATAATTCACTATAGTATGTATCATATTAATTCATTTCACTGGCAATGGCCAATGGTGAACACATAGGACTTGATTTGTTATGAAGAAGCTGATACAAAGCATAGAAACTCAAACAGAACGTTTTTATTCCATAGATGATGTAGGTACTGTTGCACGCATGGTAGCCGATCTATCATTTTTAAAAGAATACTGATACAATGAAACAACTACAACAAAATGTTGATCTAATAAAGTTGTATAAGGCAAAAAGAATTTTGTACATCGCAATCTGCAAAACAAAACACTATACATGATCAAGTTAAACCTTGAACAAATGTTACACAACATTAACTTAATGAACCCACAGGGCAATCACACATCTTCTATCCTGTAAGTTCCAGACACTGACTATCTATGTTAGAGCAAAACAAGATGCTGTGTTTGATCAACACACATGAATTATTTGAACTATTTGAAGTCCAAATTAGGTCAAGGTCAAGGTGAGGATGGGTAATATAGGTGGATTGAGGATGGTCATAAGAAACAACTGTGTAAATATCCATGGTTGTAGTAAGTCCTGTTGGCGGTGGACAAAATGGTAAAATATAGTTAACCAAGAAATAGCTCTATGTCCAAATTAGGTCAAGGTCAAAGGGAGCTTTGGTGATATGGGTGGATTGGGTATGGTCATAAGCAACAACTTGGTAAGTATCCAACAGTTGTAGTAAGCGGTGATGGTTCTTGGCAAAACGATAAAATCTAGATAACCAAGAAATATTCCATTTGAATTGTTCCAAGACAAAATTATGTCATGGTCAAAGTGAGGTTGGGTGATATGGGTGGATTGGGAGTGGTAATAAGCAACAACTGTGTAAGTATCCAAGTGGTGAAGTATGTGGTGAATCAGTCCAAATTAGGTCAAGGTGAGGTTGGGAGATATGAGTGGATTGGGAATGGTCATAAGCAACAACAGTGTATTAGTATCCAAGTGTGGTAGGCAGTGGTGTTGGTGCTAGATGAAACAGTAAAATCTAGTTACCAGTAACCAAAAGTAATCCCCTCTTATTTTTCTCAACTCTAAAGTAATGCATCTTTTGAGATGTGTTAATGGGGAATATAATGACTACTCCCATCACTCTTGTCAGTGAAAATGTCTCAAGGCTGATTACAAAGATGTCCAGGAGTGGCATGGAAAAAAATCTGTTCCGGAAAGCACCATTTGATCAAATATATTCTAGGGACATAATATGGAAGAGGTCACCAATAACATTACCCTCAGTCTGGCATCATCTCTGAAATGGCTTCCTGAGAAATTAAAACCTTTTTTTATGTGAGATGTATCCAGCATTTTTTTCAGGGGTTTCAAAGTACAAATCTGAGTACTTTGTAGTGCTTGAATTTCAAAATGTAATGGTTTTGTTAAAGGACAAAGATAAATATGGAAAAAAATGTGTAATTTGATACAAACATCAAGCAATATCATATGATGCTGTTCTGTACTGTCAAGATGGCTTCAGATTACAAATGAGTGAACAAAATTGTGTTAAGGCATTCTAAAATTCTACTATCAGAAAAATACAGGTTTATTTTTATAGTGTATTTCTAATTTCTAGTGGGTAAGTTGCAGACATAAATACTGTCACAAGGACAAATTTGTCTCGAGGACAAATTTGGACCTGTTTAGCTTAGGTTTTAGTTTTGTTTTTAAGTCCTTGTGATAATACCGTAATTGTTTGAATATAATACGCACTTTTTTACCGGAAAATTATATCAAAAGTAGTATTATACTTAAATGTAAAGAGTTTATCTGCAAATTTTATGTCCAAATATTTGCTTAACCCTTTTCTTTATAGATACGTGTGAACCCAACGGTACCAATTACTGGATACATACGACTTTTCATGTCTCTATCCATTACCAGTGACTTTTATTTTTAAAAGCAAATTCTGGCCAATATTGACGATAAATGTGTTTAAGAATTACATAAACACAAAAACGTTCGCCATTTTTCAAAAGTATCGAGTGCATTTTGGGAATGTTTCTATTTAAAGATATGCTGTAATTGACGTCCAATCGGGACAAGGGTATTCCCATTGAATTTGAATGTCCCTTGATGCTGTGTGCAACATATCATGCCGCTTCAGCGCGGAAGGACCTGTAAATAAACTTGAAACAACGAATGTTGGACAGATATACATTTGTGGGGGTTTGAAAATGTAAGAAAATCTACTTACATCCTTATGGAACAATTTGTATGAAGTTTCCAGATCTTTAGTTAACTCACCACCAAAACATCTACAGGGACTTTAACATTATGCCTTTTTCACTATTTAGTATCATTGCCAATAGAAGTTTATAGATAGTTTAATTAGTGGCCTAGTTGAATAAATCAATTAAAATTCAATTATTAAACCAAAGATGTAAATTTAAAACTATGTTCTATAAAATAAGAACATGTTGTAATAACATAAAGGGACACTTAAAGTAATTAACTGATCCACTCCGAAAATGTGTTCGTTCAAACAACCGTTGAATCTCAAGTAATGATTCCAATATCAGCCTTTTATTCCTCAGTTACCACAATGCACACATGCTTACGTACTGAAACACTCAAATACAATATTTATAGGGGAAATAAATAACAATTTCCTTCAAATGGACGCCATTTTCTTTGATTTTCTTTTTATTTATTGGGCAGCAAATGCTAATGAACATCTATATTTGAACAAAGTTAGACTCACAAAAATGGTGGGATTCTATTAACATTTAATCAATTTCTTTGTGAAGACTGCATTAAAGTTGTATAGAGTCAGATAGTCATGTTTTATGGATGCAGTACATGCAAGATATTTATCAGTCGAACCCTCTCATCAATGCATTATTAAACACTATAAAAGAGAGAGAGAATAGATTTTTAGCATTCAAATCAACACTTAAAACAGTATTTTGTTCAGAAATTTTGATTATAGTGTTCATTTTGGGACCTTTCAAAACTGACATGAAACTTTTTTTGTTCTGACTTCATTCATAGCACTAAAATTGGATGTCAGATACACAATGCATATATCTTTCATTTATATGTACTATGAAAATACCAGAACAAAGCACAACATTATCTAGGTAAGGTTGGTTGGTTGTTGCTATGAAAAAATAATAAGTGGTCAAAAGTATTGATTTTGAAAGTATACATTCAATATCTGCAACTCTGAAGACATGAAAATAAGCCTAATTTTCAAATTTTATAAATTACCTTGCTATCAAAAGTATATAAACATATTCATAATAACAATGGCAGTTGATAGTCTTGACACACAGTTCTGTGGGAACTATCACAGGCATTCTGTGTCACTCGTCATGAGCTATCAGATACACTAAGTAATTAAACAAATTGAAAATTATAACTCTATGATGGTGAGTACAATATTTGTTTCGCCTCAGCTTTACTGCAGCAATGTACAGATACCTTTCACTTTGGCATTAAAAAAGCACCATTGTCACATAGTTAATTGAGTTGTGTTACTTTGTCAGACATGCTAATAATTGTGACTTGTGATTACTTAAAATTAATTATTTGAAAGAAGGACACATACACATACATGTATCTTGCATAATAAAGGTAGTCAGAATCAGACATGTAAATGTATCAAACAAATATTTAATTCATTAAATATCTTGGCTGCAGATTTAATCAATTTAAACATTAGAGCATGTTATAGGTTGAAGACCATCGTAATGGTGTAAATTTAAAATTTAAGTTTCATAAATTTTACAATTGTGTAAAATCTCCTGTAAGAGTAATAAAGTTACCACACAAGGTGACATTGATATATAATATTCAACCCATGTGTTGAAATTCAGTCAATATGTGTTAAACCAACTAAATCTACCAGGTAGTTTCAAGTGTTTGATACAAAATACTGAAACAGAGACATATGTGTCAAAATGTATTTTATAAATTATGCAAAATCTGATACATGCATTTATACCACTACAGTTATTTTCAATTCAGCAGACTGAAAATCTTGATGAAGGCTTTAACCAGTTGGAATGAAGTAACCTCCAACAATCTATGGAAGTGACTAATTAGATTATTTACTGAATGATATACTCTAGCTGACATTCAGTATGAATCATTATAAGTAGCTATGGTGTTTAAATTGTAAACATACCCACAATTGATGTTTATTAAATGTGACTACATGTTTTTAAGAGCAAATGGTTACAATACAGTTTACAGTTTTTAGTGTGAGATAAATTTATATCAATAGGTACGCGCGTCGGCATATCGTGTCGGCACGTCAGTTTCTGAGGTCGAAATTGCGTCGAGACAATACGCCGATATGCTGAGATGATACATCGACGCACCGACACAATATGCGCAGGTAAGGCATAATTTCATAGTGACAGATAAAGTACACATGAGGTTGCAACGTTTATATCGTTTCAGTGCATCGTATCGGCGCTTCAGCGCATTGTCTCTGTGCTTTGGCGTATTGTGTCGGCATGCCGGCCTATCATGTCGGCCCTTTTCATAAGCACAGGTCAAATCGCAAACTACGATGTCCTTAACAGGACACCGTACATTCACCTAGCCTGGGAGTATTTATCAGACATCGCTGACCACAGCAGTATGGACTGTCCTTATACATGTTAAAAAGATCATGTGTAGGACAAGGTTTAAACATTTAACATTCACAATATAATCCTTATGCCTAATAACTTTTAAATTACAGGAAAGTGCATTTTTTTCTGGGCCAGCTAAGTGGATCTAAGCAGTTTACCAGTACCAAGATGAAGTGCACATACTGATGCCAGTACATGACAACTGTCCTACTTGAAGCTGATGTAGGGGGAGAATGGCTGTAGAAATTATTTCATGACCAATACCCACACAAGTTTTGTGGCTGGGCTGGGGTTCGAACTCATGAACCCTGGACTGAGAGTCCAGCGCTCTACCAACTGTGCTAACTGGGCCCGTGAACATAAACATGTTTTATGCTACCCTTTACTGTAAACTAGACCATGCCACATGACATAATTGTTTGGTTATAATCTGCATTATAAAGCTATATCAAACATTGAACAAAAGCGTAGCACCGACATGTGTGTATACCAATAAAAATTATGTTTTCATAATAATTACTGACACTATTAAAAGACTATTTTTTTTATAAATAACCGTTTAATTTTGTTATTGTGAATACTTGCAGGCTCAGTTAGTCTATAAGTGTCAGGATTTTACTTAAATAATAACATAAAATACCTTGCAGCGTAGGGAATTCTGCATTTCTGTCGAAAGCTAGTGTTTTTGGATCCATGTTCTAATTTTTCTGTGCATCTTCGACATTGTTTATGGGCGCAGACATTTTGTCCAAGTCACATGATCAATATTTGACCTCTGAACTTGTGTATTGCTTTATTTACATAAGATTAATACGCTGGATAATGCGATAGTTCGTCAAAAATGGAAATTCTTGCATGATTCAAAAATATATACATTGGCAGGGAAAACATATTAAACTTTGTTATCATAACAGGTAAATGTATGCATCTATCGTGTTACGAGAAGGTCGAAAATGGATGATATCACGAACTACTTCTTCGCTCAAATTCACCGGAGTTGTTATCAGTCTGCTTCATTGACGGAAAACTCGCTCTCCTAGTAGCTAGCACGTTTAGAATATTTATTTATCCTTTGGCTGTCACTTTGTGTATGTGATATTACCTGCCTGTTCTAATTTTATCCAGACCCTTTGCTAGACTCCCAGGTATGTTATTCACTTTTCCGCTGTAGCTTGTCACCTTTCACTGTACATAACTTCTTTTTTTTTTTTCATCGTTCACTGTAATAATTTTGTGTTGACGCTCTACTTACAGACCATAGCTTATTCTGTTCTTGTACAGGAAGGAGATTTGGCACCGTTTCCTGTTCATTGCTTTATTAAAAGAAAATAGTTTGGTTTATTGTAGTATCATTGGATGTATGGAAATGCTTGTTTAAATAAAAGGTATGACACATTTAATTTAAAATTAATTGGTTTGGTAATTATAAAAAAAATGTAATTAAAAATCAGTAAAAAAAATTTTTATGTAATATTAAAGTTATATTGATCATGTATCATTAACTTGATGTGGTGCTGTGTAAATTGTGTTTTGTAATATTTTATAAATATTTATTTATTACATAATAGTATTTCTTATATATGATAATAACATTAATAATACTAATAATTATTATTATTATTAAGAACAATAAATAAATAAAAATTGTTTGATATTTGGAAAAAAAAGTTTACAGATATTTTCATATTTTCGTCTGCTTTTAAAGTTAACACGATGCAGTGATCGGTATAGCTTTATATGTGAAATTTATGCCTGTGTACTGTTCTGCATGCTTGTCGAAGCTATAATGACTCCAATTTCCAATGAACTTTCCCTGACCATAACTGTCTTGTCATTGTCTACATCAAGCTTTTGTATAATCTCCCCAATTTTCATTCACCTGTGACATTATAGTGAAACCCGAACAAGAGACCACTGTGCTTTTGGGAAATGACCCTTATCCATTGTCCAGTCCAATGTCCCATAGAAATCCCCTGTTGTCAGCTATCCCTTGTAAATATTGATTTACATCCTAGTTCACAAAATCCTAGCCATTACCCTTGTATACACCTTCCCCTTAAATTTTCCTTGCAACCAATGGAGACGGGTACTTATGTGTTCAAAGTTTGTGAAGATGCAGTTATAAAAACTAGTTCAATGCAAATGACCAGGTGAAGTGTACAAAAATGACAAGTTCATTGTGGAAATTTAATTTTGTGACGGAGGTGTACACTTGTTAAGGATGGAAGACCTTGATTTGGATTATTTATGCTACAGCGAATCAATTGACAGTACGTTGCTGGTATTTAAATCAGCGCACAAGATGTGACAACGAGTAACGAAGCTCGCCTTGATGGAAAATCTATATTCGCAACATGTGAAAATGAATATTTTGTCGATTATGAAAAGAACACATTGGATGAGTGTACAGGTAACATTTGTGTCCAACGGCATGAACAACTGGTCTTCTGACATTACCGGTTATACAGCTTCTCAAAAACATTTCAACCAAAGGAATAGGTTTAGTAAAACAGATATACAAATTTACATACAGTTAAGCTGTCTATGTTATTTATTGTTGAATTTTGTTGTCAGAATTGTGTCTTTTATATTTTATGTCTTTAGGTGATATTTGTTGATTATTTTAATATTCTCAGTTATTGAGTTTAATGTGTTGAGCCATATATTTGGTCAAACTAGTTCAGTTGTTTGAGTAAATACATGCTATATAGGTACAATATCGACACTTTCAATGCTTTCAGGCTGTTACAGTTCATGTTTTTATTTCATTAATCACTGGGTTTGTGTTTTTATTTTGAGAATTTTGAAGATCAGATTAATGTTCCTGCGTTTTATTGATATAATTACAGAGAAGACTCTACAAGTTTCCAGGTAATTGATGTCTGTTATTGTATCTCATTTTAATAGTATTGCTGTTTTAAGTGTATAATACCATGGGCTACCCAGGCTACCCTGTAGTTCATTTGAGGCGCGTCGTGGGAAAACCGGGCTTAATGCATGTGCGTAAAGTGTCATCCCAGATTAGCCTGTGCAGTCCGCACAGGCTAATCCAGGACAACACTTTCCGCTTTTATGGTATTTTTTGTTTCAAGGAAGTCTCTTCTAAACCAAAATCCACTGTAGGCGGAAAGTGTCGTCCAGGATTAGCCTGTGCGGACTGCACAGGCTAATCCGGGACGACACTTTACGCACATGCCTTAAGCCCAACTTTCCCACGACACGCCTCATTTGTATTTCAGTACAATGATGTTACGAGAAATAAGATGATGGTAAATTGGTAATAAATCACCAGATGCTATATGTTATAATTTCAAAGACAGAAAATGTTTGGTATGCAAAATCCTATTTCTTCTCTATGTTGTTTTAACAAAAAGTTCACAGCTACGGCCATGACATATAGTAAGTTACATGTTTATCAAATAGACAGAAACTCTATACTGCACTTAATTATTACACGAGAGGTTGAACAATTACATGTTTGTACTGTAATTTTGCTCCACAAGAACATAATTTTGATTGTTAAAAAACAAACAAGTTATAATAAATTGTATAAAACATTAGAAGTTGACAATCTTGCACTGAGCTACCAATTTGTAAGTGTATGTACAAAATACCATAAAGGTGTGTTGTTAATGCTCACCTCTAGGTTCCAGAGCATGTTAATGCTCACCTCTAGGTTCCAGAGCATGTTAATGCTCACCTCTAGGTTCCAGAGCATGGTTTGCAGTTAAGGATTATAATTCTTGTTACTTCATTTCATTGCATGTTTTAAATAAAAAAAAATTAAAATGCTATTCAAAGTAATTAACTCGGTAATGTAAAATCGTAACAAAAATGTTGCAATATAGTAACACATACTTTCAATATTTAAACCTGCATTCAATAGGCATGTTGGACACAATGATTCCACGCTCTTTTCAACATATAGGAAATGGTTATTGTGAGAAATGTGTGCAAACATTTTGTTCTATTACAAAAGAAATTTTATTGTGTCATACAAGAGCAACATCAAGAGCTTTAAGTATTATTGCTAGCATATAAATTATGCTATATACAGCATGAAGGGTCCTAGCAGCTAGCCAGTAATTTGTACTTCCATATCAAATTGAAACTTTTGTTTTGATTTCAGACAAAGAGCATTAGTTGCATATAAAGTTTGGTGTTTATTGAATTCTCCAAAATCTCAAAATTGTTACATTGAAAAGCTGTTTGGTTGCGATTGAAATATGAGAGTTTTATTCTTCTTAACTTACGACTGAACAGTGATACGCAAAATTCGAAGTTTGAGCGTGAAACTATTGTATCTGCTTAACATTTCTATATCAGATACAATAGTTTCATGCCCAACCCTTGAAATGTCCAAAACAAAGTGTGCCTAAAAAAAATTAATACTATTATTGACAGTTTAGTTGCTGTTTTATTTTCAAACTGCCTGTTCAATTTTCAAAGAATTATGGGTGGTATGATATCCAGAGCAATTCCACAGTTAGACTGACATTTTTGTACTGTACTTTCAAGACAGTATGCATGGTGTTGAACATTGAAAAATAGTATTTATGTATCTTAAATTGAAGTTTTCAGAGCGAGAAAATGATAGAACATGGAAAACCTGATAATAAATGTCCTTTGAAAACAGAATGGAAATGAATGCTAAGTGTAGTTTATGACAGGTCCATAATTTCCAATTATCCAGACTTGTTTATGACTATCAGTAGTGGATTCATGTGCGATTTTCTTGTAGGTTGAGAACCTCAAGGTGGAAATAAATGTTTTTGAGTTTTTACATGCATTTGTATATTATCTCCCAAAGTTTTCAAGCACAGTCATTCTTTTTCTAGACCACTTGGCTGATGTAGAAAATACCCTTCAGACTTGATGGTTAACAAAGATAAGCCAGTCAGATTTCAAGAAACTGCTTTCAGAAACCCAGTGTGTATGTCATTTAGGCCCTTTATTCTACACCCTAATCATTATTTCTAGACTAATCACACTTTTTATTGAGCCAATCTGACCACATTCCCATGGCAGGCATATGATTTTAATCAATGTGTTGGTAGGATTCTGGGAAATATGTTAGTATGGCCACATGCTTGAAAGCGTCTAAACTCATGAGCTCTCCAGATTCCACATGTGTAGAACTGTTTCCATTTCACTGGTAGAATGTGTGTCGTGATTTGTTCAGCATAGGGGTATGGTTGCAAAGCAGGGTTGTGGTTTTACCAGGGGCTATGGGTTTAAGGAACTGAAAGAGGAAAGTTTATGTTCAGTCATGCCTCAAAGACAAAATGTTCCTGCCTCCAAGACCTCTTGGCTGTGTTGTTGTCAGCTGAATACACATTTTTCGCAGACCTTCATGATTTTTACTGTTTTGTTAATGAAATGATATTAACAAGAGCAAAGTCTGCATAGTGGTCAGATCTTGGCAGGGTATTTTCTGGTTCTGGTTGCTAGGAAGTTTTGAAGCAACCAAGATTACAGAAACACTGGCTTTCTCTTTTGTTTGCATCTGGCGCTGATTTATTGGGCTGTTCTGCACATTGTCAGAACTGGTCAGAGCTATGTGTTTTTACAGGTGTAAGGAAGTTCACATAGGTTGTTTTCGGAATATTTTTTTCCTTTTATATGATATGTTTGTATGTAAATAACAATGGTTTTGAGGATCAGAGGAAAATCATATGCTTAATGAATCATCTCTGCTACAAGCATAGGTCAAATACACACACATTCCCCTTCCAGTTCAGAGCAGATCATTGTCAGAATTGTGAATCCTAGAGATATAATCACATGACAGGTTATTCTATTGTTTAAGGTCACTTAAAAAAGAAGTGAGAAATAATTGTATTATTTGTGGCTTTGTATGGGCAATTGGTTGGTCACTTGCCTGAGATTAAGGACCCTAGGCTGATAAGGGTTTCCCTACAGCTGTTGAAGCTGAAGTTTCATCAAATTGTTCTGTTATATATGAGGCATGTCCTGGGAAATCCGGGCTTAAGTCCGCACAGGCTGATCCAGGACGACACTTTCCACTTTTATGGTATTTCTGTTTCAAGAAGTCTCCTCTAAACATAAATCCATTGTAGGCGGAAAGTGCAGCCTGTGCAGTCTGATCCGGGAAGAGGATTTACGCACGTGCATAAGCCCAATTTTTCCATGACATGCCTCATATGTATTTTGAAGTATATTTCTTAGGGTAACATTTAAGATTATTGCATTACATAGGGCCAGATATTTTGCTTATCTGTGGTGCAACTTGATAGTGCATCTTATTAAAAAAATAATTTATTGAACTTGGTTTTTCCCATGGGTAGCAATAATTTATAACTGAGGTCCAATAATAATCTGTGTAGCTTGTTTGTGAAAAAACAGATAGAAAATTTCATATCTGAGTTCCTTTTATCAGACTAAGAGTAAAGACATGGGACCCAGGGGATTGAAAAATAACTGATGACACAACATTTATCCAAGCATTCCTATTTACCAAAAGAATTTTATCAGTATCTCTCAATCATATACCCCCGTTGTATAGACAAATGAGATAGTGGAACAATTTCATAATGCAATTTATCATTGATAATTGGTTACTGTTCACTTGTATGCATTTTTTTCCCATTGAAGTTATTTCGAATAGAAATAATTGGATTACATCAATCTGCAAAACTCAGCATTAATGCGCGTGTTGCCTGCTTTCCTATTGGATTGAGACTCAAGTGTTACAAATCTGTGGTGGATGTTTATTCATGCTGTTTAGAAAGCTTGCATAAAGTACCTGCCAGAAAAATTCGGTGGAACTTGTTATTTGTGTTTGTTAAGGTGTTAGGGAAGAAAATGTATATATGTATTGTGAATGTTTCCCCAGCTTTGTTAAAAAGTGAGTGTAGCTCTTCCCAAATCAGCAGCTGTGAAATTTCACACAACTGTTACTGCACATTTGTCTTACATTGCATTTCACCATGCCTGGTAAACGTCTCACAAAGATTACTAGCATATTTCAAAAAGCAGCTTTTCTTCCGTGTTGATTTTAGCAATCAGTCAGTGTCGGTTATTAATCTGAGGCCTGTTCATTGTCGAGTGACAATTTACAAACAGTACAGAACTTTGAAATGTATATGAGGCACGTCCTGGGAAGACCGGACTTAATGCATGTGCGTAAAGTGTCGTCCTGGATTAGCCTGTGCAGTCTGCACAGGCTAATCCAGGACGGCACTTTCCGACTACAGTGGATTTATGTTTAGAAGAGACTTCCTTGAAACAGAAAATACCATAAAAGTGGAAAGTGCGGTCCAGGATTAGCCTGTGCAGACAGGCTAATCCGGGACGACACTTTACGCACATGCATTAAGCCTGGTTTTCTCACGACGCGCCTCATATATATTTACAGCATTCATCTGTGAAAATAGTGAATCGGTAGCTTTTGTATAATATACATAGGTTCCATATTTAGGTGTGATTTATATAAATATTCAATCTGGTTTTACTTGCACATGTAATACTTAAAAGTTCTTTGAAATCGGAAAGACGTTTGTTTCAAAAATTTTGTGTTTCCCCTTTATCATTGTCATTTATTTAATCTGTTCTGGTGTACTCTTTGAACTTATATAAAGTTTATGTTCCTGTTCTTTCTATATAAATATTGATATTCTTTGAGACAATATCTCCATGGTCTTATTTTGGTGATTACGTTTCGTTTTTGTGACCCTGACCTTTTTGTCAAAATGGAAGCATTTCAGACTGACCTCCGTTGGTCATGGGCGCAGTCTGCTTTCCCATGGAACAATTTTCACTGCTCAGAATGTCCCAGTTTCAAGAAGACTCATTATTAACACTGTCTGTCAAGTCAATCTTTTCTGTAATAATTCATTTCACCACACAAAGTGTGTGTAAAATGATTTGGATTTTTTTCCCATGGTTTAGGAATTGATTTCATATCATTTAACTCTGAGCAAGATGCTGGAAAATTGAATGATCAATAAACATGTGTAAATGTTTTTTGAAGAACACATTCTGTGCTGCTGAATGATTTTCAGATACTGGTCAAGTTTAAAATCGTCCATTTTCGCACGAATTACTTTCAGAGCATTACCTTTCCTTGGATAAAACGTCTCTATTTGTCATTTGTTTGTGTGAATTAGTTTAAACAGGCAATGTGGAATATTTAATGATGTTGACAGTCAGTGCTAGAGCCTATATATTGATTCCTCATTAACAGACAGAGAGAAATCTTCATTGCTTATTTGCATGCTATTTTCAAGGGAAATGGTCTCTAACAGTCTGTGTGTTGAACACTTATGTCATCTGAGGAAGATTCCATCATTTGCCAATTAGTTAATGAACCTTTGATTTGGGTTTCCCATTTAATAAACATTTATCTAATTATTTAATACCTTTATTTTAATGCCATTAAAATGATATAAACAAGAAATAAACTCTTTGAAATATCTCTACCAGGTGTTATTGTGGCCTTTAATTAATGAAACATCAATTTTAATTAGTTCTTGTTGTTCATTTTGTTCTGACATCATTTTGTGGTATAATAATGTACACGGATTTTTAAATCAAATCCAGGGTTTCATTTTTGTCGTACATATTTAAAGGCAAGCAGTTCAATTTGTGTGTGTGTGTGTGTGTGTGTGTGTGTGTGTGTGCAATATTTTATTTGCTCATAGTATATTTACATATGTACATACATACATACATACATACATACATACATACATGAAGGCATGCATAATAGACATATACACATATATAACATTAATACATAATCATGTCCCAAAAATGTATATACTCACAATACAATGATTAGACTCATTACATGTATATGTACCAATGCTATGTCGTAGATAATATTGCACAACAAAAAATATAAACAAAAGAGAATGAATTGCTTTGAGTATATATATTATATGTGCTATGACATTGTAGACATAAAAAATGCTGATAACTGTATTCAATCACTATTATTATTAAGTACTATTTCAATTTCATTATAAGCAATATCTGTAAACATGCTGACTAGTGACCAATCTTTTAATCCTTCGTCAAGTTTTTTTGTAGTTTTATATATTTCTAATGAGTGCTTGAGGCTATTTACTAATCCAAAATTAGACGGCTTTCTGTTTTTTCTCTGGCAATGAAAAATCTATCGTTTAATTTCTAGGCATAAAATATTTAAATTGTTCATTTTTGAATCTGTAATACCAAGTATCATTTCCTGACATGTTAGCTGGATAGGTGAGTTTGGTTTATTTCTATTTACAACGTGAATAGCAAAATTAATAATATATTGAGAATGTACACAGTTCCAAAACAAGTGTGTTATATTTGCTACTTCATTTTTACAAAATGTACAAAGATTATCAGTAACTATTTGCATATTAAACATATTGGATTTTGTTCCCAAGATTCTGTGGACTATTCTACATTGGAGCCATTGGATATAACTATCTTTACTCATATTAAACATAAGTGGATATACACTTTTCCAGTCAATTCCAAAGAACTCTGAATTCCATTTTGTTTGACAAGTTGGGATTTCACTGTTCAAAATAATTAATTTATCAAAATGGTAAGTTTTTTTTTGTTTCAATGTGTTGTGTCTTCTTTCGTTGTTTGGGTTTAACATGTTAGCACAGTAAACTTGCGTTTTGAATGGTGATACATTGAAGTTGTTTGGACCCATACCATTGCTTGAGGTTGCCTATTCCAAACAATAGCTGTTGCATTAAGCCCACTTGACCCAAGTCCAATCTTAGTGTTTGGCCAGCGGTTTATTGTTGGTTTAAGTGGTCTTTTTCCCTCCAGGCACTTGTTTGAATTAAGTATTTAATTGAATGTTACCAGAGTGTGCCCAGTTTTGTGTACTACCCTTCCAATTACTTCACTCCAAGATCCTATTTCTTTGTGAGATGTAATATTTTAGTTTTGATTGTAATCTCTGAATTGGGGTTTTCACCAAGTGACCTTATATTTGAGATTCTTGTTGTGGTTTGAACTTTTTCTGTAATGCAATGCAATTGGTTGCTTTTAAAAAACAAGCTTTTGAAATTAATTATTGCAAGGTGCAAGTGAAGACTTGTGCGTTTGTATTGTGTTTCACAATCTTCAGAGTAACAAACAAAACACTTGGTTAATTTGAGACATTTTCTTATCAACAATCAGAGACCTTTAACACCTTGATTTAATTTAATGTTTAAAGTGCGCTGTTTGTAACAGTACCCATTTTTTTTACAAAGCCTCGGTCATTATAACTGAAAGGCAAATAAAAGCCAGTTTATTCAGTTGAATACCCCTGTATAGAAATACGTGCGATACACACGTGCGGTTGTCATCATCGTCAATACGACGATGTTTACGATTCTCATGTAACAGCAGTTTAAAGCCCAACAAGTCTTCTATCCAACGAGAAAAAATAAGTAAAAAGAAAATGAAATTGGTTGTCGAACAATCGCTGAAGAAAAATTAACAAAATCTTAAAGGGTCAATAATATTTTGTGAGTAATGTTTAATTAATACAAAAAGTTGTGATCATTGTTTAAACTGCCATAATTATGTAATTAGTTAAAATAAATAAATAAAGATTTTCTTTTATGTATTGATATTTCTAACACTTATTTAATTTTACAATAAAATATAAAATTATGTCAATTAAATAATCACTGACATTTATTGGCTGTAATACATAATAATTTATGGTCATTTAATTTTTATGCCGACATTTTTACACTCCGGGATTCATGTATTAATCAAGTAGTTCTGCTAAAAATAAAAGTATTGACATGATCAACAGGGTAACAATAGCATTCAAAACAAGACCCATGTTGACACAGAGAACAGAAAGTTGAAAGGCAACATGTTTGCCAATGAATTAAGGTGGGTATTTGACACACACAACTTGTCTGTGGCTTGTAGTTCATTGTAAATTAAGACCTGTTCTAAATGGGCTAGTTATCTGGGGCTGTCAATTGGATGGGAAACACACCTTATGGTTAGAAATGGGACCAAATAAACCTGTTCCCATGTTTATTAACTTGTAGGCTATGTTTGAACTATGCAATGGAGTAGAACTAGGTTTATTATTAGACATTATTATTATTGTTGGTAATCACATTGCATTGAGAAAGTCTGTCTAATCAAATACATGCATACAAGTTTAGCAATTTGTTCACAATTAACAAACTTGTAAAGCATCTTGTAGACTAATTTATATTTTACAAGTGTGTTGTTATCAGTATACAATAACAGACAATAACACACAAACAGTTTAATGATGCTCAAGTTTGTGCCCTGTTTTCCAAAGAATGTAGGAAGTGTATTTTAAATAATGTCCATGTTATCTAGTGAACAATGTTATCTCTTGGGCACATGCACCTTACCCCACCCACTGATCATGCTCCTATGTGCTTCCACATGAAAGAGACAGATTTATCTAGTGAAAATTGTTTTTTCCAGATTGGAGAGAATTCTAGTTCTTTATTCTTCAGTAAACACTGTCAATGGTTTCAATATGACATTTATTGTCAGTTTTGTTTTTATACACAAATAAAACATGTGTGTTCTAAAGATGTTCAGATGCTAAAATCTAGTTTATTTCAATCATTATTATAAGTTTTAAGAGCATTGTTCAGGGTAATATGATTTATCATGAATGTATTTAAAGTGTGAAAAAATCTAGTTAAATAATCCCCTTTGAAGTGCCGAATACCTGGTTTGTACAAAATAACGATGTCTGCATAGTGTACAAGTGTTACGAATCTATGATAAATTTGCAAAAATTGTTGATGATCATTAATGTTTAAAATTGAACATTCACATGGGAGTGAAATTTTTTATGATAATTATACCTAACAATTTACTCGAAAAAGGCCTGATAATTGTGCAAAGCTGCGTGTGGTGTCTTGGAATGGTCTTAGACCAGATAATGCGCGTACACACTTAAATAACAAAAATAGTATGCACAGAACATCGCAAGAAATACACAGAAAATAATATTTAAGGGTTAACATTTATGCACATAATTTCAAATTTTTGTGTAAACAGGGAATGAAAAGCAGATGCGCAAATAATGTCTGTGAAAAGGTGCGAATATGAAGAAATCCCTCATTTAAAAATGTGTTGAAGCAATTTACAATAAATTTCGGGCTGAAGGTACATTTACACCCATATACTTTGGACAGAGTGTACATTAACCCTTATTTATTCTCGTGTGAGTGCACATTTACCCTCTAAACCAAAACTTATTTGGAGCACTGGGTCTTCATCCACTGCGGTCGGAGCACTGGGTCTTCATCCACTGCTGTCGGAGCACTGGGTCTTCATCCACTGCTGTCGGAGCACTGGGTCTTCATCCACTGCTGTCGGAGCACTGGGTCTTCATCCACTGCTGTCGGAGCACTGGGTCTTCATCCACTGCTGTCACCTGAACATTCTTGATGCAACCTGTCAGGTGAACATGAAACATCCTATCCTGCCAGAAAGGTGCTGGTGAGAAGATCCGGCTGCAGACCTGAATGTGAAACAGAATGAAATAAAGTGGCTAGCTGTAATTGAGACTGACAGTTGTCACTTACCTGCCTCCATGAAGAAACCCCCCCCCCCCCCCCGGTCTTGTTGGCACCAGAAGCTTGTAACCTTGTAACCAATAGTAGGTGTGCTACAAGACATTGTGTAGTTGTTACATTTGGGTCATTGACTCCTATAACAAATAGTTGGTGTGCTACAAGGAATTGCTTGTGTAATTGTTACATTTAAAATTTAACCTATATTATGTCCTATCAACCAGGTGTGTACCTAAACTGAATTTGAGCATATGCACAGTAAATGTTGCAAATAACATCAATGTTAATTTATCATTTTTTCCAAGAGTAATACGCCTTTACTGAATAAGTCAAATTTAAAAGTTTATGCCAATTTTATTAACACATTCTGTCCAGATAAGTCTTTTGTAGGACCATGCATGAACCATGATTGTGCAATCCCATTTCGGAGTTGATTTCCAATGACTTTATAAAGCATTTAGCACTTTCCGTTTCCGTGTAAGATTGACAATTTATACATGAACAATTTATACATACATACTAGAGCTGAAATGATTCTTAGATGCATCGATGAATTGATTGTTAATGACCCCAATTAGATTGTTGATACTAAGGCATAAAAAAAAAAAATTTTGTTTCAGGTAACATGTCATAAAAAATTAGGGTAGGTAGGTCGGGAATTTATTTATGTTTTTTTTTTTTTGGTAAATGGTCAACTTGAAGATTCGAAAACTGAATAAATATTCAATATGTATCAGTAATACCCTTAAACATTGTTTATAAGTGGATACTATCAAAACAAAACACTTTCTTATCCAAAAACACATTTAATTATTGAAAAAGGTAAATAAACCAAAAATCAATCTGACAATCCCAATAAAATGTTCTAGGGTCGGGGCATTTTTTTAGGGTAGGTCGGGTTGCCTGAAACAAACATATTTTTTTTTTACGCCTAAACAAAAAAAATCTTTTTTTTTTCTTGATTTATCTTAAAACAGTTATTGAAATCATAGTGTTTGTGTAGATTTATCATGTAAATTGATCATGGCATCACGGTTGCCGTGACATTTTAAACTGGTTGTGAAACATTATCACCATTTCAAATCTTAACTATACTGCTAGTCATGGCTCCTACAGAAAAACTAAAGATGCTCAGCTACACCAGCCATCTAATAAGTCTGTATAAAAGAATCAAATCAAAATATTCAGCTTAATGATATCTGAAATCAGAAGTGAATCAAATTGAGCTATTGCTAAATCTTTGCAGCTCTACAAAATAGTAGATACCCCCTGACATGATGAACACTTCTGCCCAAGACCTTCTGCAATTCTTTGAAGGGCAGATTGCCATGATAGTTCATTGTGGTTCACTTGAACCAGATTAAAACATGCCATGTATCTGGTGTAATTTTAAGGTATTTTTCAGAAGTAATCTGGTGTGCTAGAAGGCATGGATTCCTAATAAGCAAAGTGCAGTTAATTGATTCTGCAGGTAATTGTAGCGGCTTGAACTCTTCACTGAATAATCTAAATGGTTTTTGCACATGATCTTGTCTACATTGTCAAGTAAGAACCAAGTAGATATCCAAAGATACAGCATATTGTGATGATCATATTTTACAAAGAGGACTCATTAATAATTATGATTATCATAGAAAAACGCTTTTTGCCAAAGAACATCTGGTTTCTGAGGCGTTTGAAGAAAAACAAGAACTTTCTCATGTAATTGTATTGCACATTAACATAAGCCACTGTGTTTTGTTCGTTTTTTACACATTGCCCACATGGCTGAGCATTTCTTCCAAATCAGTGTCATAATCTCTGTGCTTTGTGAAAAACGAACATGATTAGAGTTCCATGAGGTGATGAACCCCAAAGTCAGGCTACTGACAGTATCAGGAATTGCAAACGTTTTCACTCTGTGATATAATTCTGATTGTAATGGTAGTAGATTGATGGAAATCATTGATTCATATGTTTTGAATATTGTCCTATGACTGTGATTGTAATGGTAGTGGATTGATGAAGTTAAAAGATTCATATGTTTTGAATAGTCTGTGATTATTCGCCAAGACATTTGAGCATAATTTGACCTATAGAAAGACATTTTCTGTCAAGACTCAACATAGCTGAAACTGTTTGACCCAAATGTATTGCAGTATTGAAATCAATTTTGATTAACAGTTGTTGAAGGCAGTGTTGAATCCTGCATGTTGGTCAAACATAAAGTAATATTCTGACCTGAAAACTATTGCTGTTTTAAGAATTGCGATCACATTTTCAGGAAATAGTGACCACTGTAGAAGGAAGTGAATACATATACCCACCATCCCTCGCCAAAGGCATTTTGTCAGAGAAACTTATGATAAATCAAGTATCTTGGGAAAAAATCTGTATAAAAAGCGTCTTTACATTGTATGTGTATTGCCACATTTTGTACTCTTTGGGAAATCTTCATTCTGTGGGCAATTGTATAATACACTGAAAAATATAATAAATATTTGATTGTCTTGATGTTTTCCCTAGTGTTTCCCCATGCAATTTGATCATTACTGTCCTATCTTCAACAAACAATATCTTATCAGAACCGATTGTTTCTTTGGGCTAGTGTTTATTGATCTTTGTTTTTAGATTTCGCCAACAGTCTTTTTGAGAGGGGAATTTCCAAAACAGGAATCGCAGAAAACTACTTCTTTTCTTTGCAGGCGACGAGTCGGTAAATTGAAACCTGAAAGGGTCCCTCTTGAAAACAGCAAAAATGCACGCCTGTTTTCTTACCTTTTAATTATTTAAGATAATGTATGTCATGTGTCTCTTGCAAAAAAAGTGCAAAAATGCCCTTTTCCAACGTATAGACTGTATTTTCCATCCAATCTTAACCAAACTTTCACAGTTTGTGTATGACCATCAGATCTCAGCAGACGCCAAAAAAGGGCCAGACCGTATTTCAAACACCTGAGTTATTGCCTTTTTTTTTACATAAAAAAAATATACAAAAATGGACATTATTCAGGATAGAGACTTCATTTTTCATCCAATCTTCACCAATCTTGCATAGTTTGTCTATTACTATGAGATTACAGTTGAAGTCGAATATAAGCAAGATCGGACCAGAAATACCAGAGTTATTGCCCTTTGTTTGTGAAAAAACAATTGCAAAAATGGACATTATTCAGGAACGAGACTTCATTTTTCATCAATCTTCGCCATTCATGCACAGTTTGTCTATGACCATAAGATTAAAGGTGAAGTCGAATATTAAGCAAGATCGGACCAGAAACACCAGAGTTATTGCCCATTGTTTGTGAAACAAGAAATGTCTTTAAAAAAGACAATCGGCGTTGACATTAATATTGAGATATGATTTTTACCCTAAACATAATACAAGAGGGCCAAGATGATCGGTTACATGGCTTCTCGGACCCCAGATTTTTCGGTCCCAACCTATATAAGAAGACTTCTCGGACTCCAGCTATTTCGGACACCATACGAAAACTCGGATCCCCAAATTAATTTGTGATTTATTCAATAATTATTAATATTTGTACCGTGAATAAACCGATCATACCGCCCCATGTTTTCACCAGTGATACATGAATAACCTAAATAATTTACGTTAACATCATTATTAAAAAAATTTGTCAGCCGAATATAACACATTAACAATGTACGTAAATAAATGCGGGAATGATTGAAAATGATTTAGTGTCAGACGCGTATAGTTATTCTTAAGTAATATGCCCTACCTTCATCTTCAAAGTTATCTATGCATAATACATACACATTTCGAAGTCAATTAATCATTTATACTGTTTATCCTCAGGAAAAGCAATCTTCAGAAAACATTCAGCCTATTTGAAATAATGATGACTTCCATTTTTTATAACACAAATATTACAGTAGACTATGGCGATTTAAAATAATATTCGGTAGGAATATGATGTATCAAGGGTTTCTGTGTATAAATGGCATTGCAAATAATGTATTAATGCTACACAAATGAAGTAAAAGTAGCAATTGAATATCATTTCGACGTATTCCAGGCGAGACTTATTTCACAACATGTTATTTATTGAAATGTATCTTTTTATAGATTGATTAACATCTACTGGAGAAGTTGATAGAAATGTACAATTCTTATTGTTTCTTTATAGAACACAACGCAATTCAATTTCAAATTAACATGCACAGTATGTGTATAAACATAAATTCCCCATTTATTGAAATATTTGCTCTTATGTTTCTCTGTACGCTAATTGATGCATGTATATTATAACAGCTATACACCAGCAGCTCAACGCGCGCTATTTTTAGAATGATTGTGTGTTGAACTCGCTATCTAGAATCGATTGTTATTAACAGAGCGGGCCGCTAGGCGAAACAAAATAGTGGATTAATTCTGGGAATTAATATAATATTCTATTCATGACATACAATAAGAAAATACGTTCATACTTATGCTCAGTTCTAGAGTATATGTTGAAGATATGTTTATAACTTCATTTTAACCGCTTATGTAAACAATTATGTAAATTTTTAATCCCCAAAAGTATGCAACAGTTATTGGTATACGTTAAACCATTGTTTGAAGTTTGCATTCCCTAGAATTAGAAAATTTGCCCAAATTCTATTGGCATTCAATTTTTCCGCTGCATAATTATCGCAAGAAAATCTGGGTCAGAAGTGATCTTAGACAGCTACGCCGAAAAAATATGCAAAAATGGACATTATTCAGGATAGAGACTTCATTTTTCATGTAGTCTTCACCAATCGTGTACAGTTTGTCAATGAACGTAAGACTACAGGTTAAGTCGAATAAAAGCATGATCGGGCCAGAAACACGAGAGTTATTGCCTACTGTTTCTGCATTTTCCAGAATTGTCAATGACTTAATGAAAAGGGTCAGGTAAGAATATCGAGAAAATTGATTGAGAACCATAAGGAAAAAAACCGCACAACCACTACCCAACTCGTACTTTAGTTAGCCCATTGCACTAACCTATGTTTTAAATCAAAATTGATCCTATCCCCCTCAGCGTATTGTTCAGATGCCTTAATTTTCAAACCTGTCACAACAGTATGGTCTTCATCTGTACCAGTTTTCAGGTGAGCGCTTTGGGCCATCATAGCCCTCTTGTTACTCGTTGCGAACGTTGTTTTTTTTGTTACCGATTACTATTCTGAATATTTTGACAAAAAATTACTGCAATGTATTAATTTTAAATTGTAGTATGGAAAATCGCGAGCACACATCATATTACCTACTTTTGACTCAGTAGGCTACGATTCACTAACAATCGATGCTCCTAACTACCACGCTTAATCGGTCATTCTGCATGGCTTGTTGCAGATCGACTTGTTACCTTGCATGCATATAATTCCGTTTGCATTAGATAATTAGCTTTAAAAAGTATTTGTTCGTTACTTACACAATTTTTATATGATATCGTATAATATAGAATAAGAAGTCATATAATAAAGTTTAAAGGTGGGAAATGAACTTCATTCAAACAAATATTTTCTTTTGAGCAAAAATGTACTCATAATTCACATGCTTTTAGTTTTTTTGTCGCTAACAGTCTTTCTACGCTGTCAGCATTTTGATTTCCACCTGCACTAATTTGTTAGAAGGTGAACAAAGTTTTCCAGTTGTGTGCTTACATGTATATGATTGTTTTTGTTTTAGTACATTTAAAATCTTTGTTTTACAATGTGAAATTGCAGAACATTTTCTTTATCTTAAGAAGTGTTTAGCCTTAAAAAAACAGTTGAGAGTTATATGCTTTTAAAAATTCTAAAAATCCATTTGCACAGATACACATTTTTATTTTCTGTTTACTTTGTAAGTGAAATTTGTCTTCCAAAGTTTATAAGCCAGTAAAAACTGTTCCTATTTGTCTGTTAAGGGATGATTGTCTTCTTTTTGTCATGATCATCAGCATCAATCTACAGCTATCAGATCCAGCAGCTTTCTTTGTGGCAATATAGTGAAATATTTGTAAATCTATCAGGTTAAATGCCTTATCAAGGCTGTCTTTATTAATTTCAAGTTAAACTTCATGTGAAATGCAGTTCAACATTTCTGGTAATTGATAATTGTTTGCAAGCATGTCATATCTCTGTTTCCCCTGACCTGAGTGTTTGCACAAATTGATAACAGTGAAGTGAAAGTTGTCTGGGGTTTTCTTGTTAATTTACTGGAGGCAGAGGGCATTTTACTCCCATTGGAATTCATTGAATTAGAATAAAATGCCTTTATAGAACAATGTCTTAAAATGCTCTGGGGTTTATTTTAGTGCTTATGCCCTCACTTTATTGCACAGTTACTAGCATTATAAGGGTTTAAACAGAATAAGTAATTGCATAACCCAAATTGTTGTTTGTCTTTTGTTTGAGAAAAAAGTCAAATAATTGGGCAATGATTTTATTATGTAATTCCAACACATTTATTTAATTAAAGCATTGAAATGATGTGAATAATATACTCAATTCTCCTAAAACCATCCTAAACTGCAGCTGAATGACTCCCCCAGGTATACAACAATGGCCCTTATGGTCTTTCTAGAGATTCAATGTTGGCCATTGTAGCCTTTCTGGAGAGGTTTGGACTGTTTTACTGGTTTTCTGGGTATTTATTTTCACAGGAAATGTACCCAGTTTGTCTGGTTGACAGAATTTCCATTATCACTGGAGCAATTATTGGAATCCTGCAGATTTCCTGATAAAATGTAGCCATTTTCTACACTGATGGGTCTGACACACCACAGAGGCAGGAAAAATAATAGAAATGTTCACACTGTGGTAGATAAACAGCTGCTCCTGTGAACATATATATACTCATTTGTTTACTTTCCAGTGCAGCTGTAATATTATGAAAGAGAAAATGCCCAGCCGTGGGCCCATATTTATAAAGATTCTTAAGCTGTTCTTAACCTAAGTTGAAAATATGTCAAAATAAGAATTTGTGTTTGAAGCACTATGCTTTGGAAAAATGGCATGAAAAATACCAAAATGTTAATACGCTTTGAATTATATTCCAAATTCTGTGTCAAAATCTTCATACACTGCATTACTTTGTCAGAAAATCGAATAATCAAACTCGAGAATGTTATGATTTTTCTTAACTTTCAGCAAAGATTCTTTATAAATATCAACCCTGGGTACCAAATGAATGTTGGTTGTGTAAAGATCAGTACCTCTATTGTACCGAAACCAGTGCTGTTATCCTGTTGAGAGAAAATATGCTTTTAAGTTTATGTACTTCTCTGTAAGCCTATTTTGCTATGGTTATGGTTTCTTACAGTCGCTGTACAATGTTTATATTAGTTTTGTATGTTTGTGTTAAACAGTAAGAAAGGAAAAGTTTAATTACAAATGTTTTGTATGTATTTTCTTTCAAAATGAATTATTAATAATCAAAATTGCAAACACTAAAATAAAGTGTTGTAATATGAATTAAAAACAAACATACTTGAAAAAAGTGCTGGCAATTATATGACAATATTTTTATCCGAAAATAATAATATTGCAATACACAAGACCGATACTTGTTTGAGGAATAAACACCATTGTTTCTATAAATTATTCAATTAAATCATTGACTTTCCTAATTTCATATGTGTAGGTATTAATTTACTTGAAATCTGTTACTCTTACCATAAAGAACATGTGTTACAGCTTCACAAGAAATCATATTTATTTTATTGGTTGTCTTTCATGCATGGGTGTGGTACATTTCTTGACTTCCCTTAAGTATTTAATTCTTACAGTTGCAATAAATTGGATATATAATGACTCCAATCAGGGGTGGCAAAAACTGATGTTTTTAGCTCGACTATTCGAAGAAAAGGTGAGCTTTCCTACTACCCCCGGGTGTCGGCGTCCGCGTCTGAATTTGGTTAAAGTTTGTATTCAAAAGTCTTGTAACTTCAAAACTACATAAGTTATTCACTTGAAACTTGGAATATACCTTTGTCATCAACTCCAGTGTCAGGGGCAGCATTCCCCATAACTCTGTTTTGTATTTTGACAGAGTTATGCCCCTTTTTAACTTATATTTTCTGGTTAAAGTTTATATTCAAAAGTTGTGTAACTTCAAAACTACATAAGTTATTCATTAGAAACTTATAACTAACCTTTGTCATCAACTCCAGTATCAAAGGCAACATTCTGTATAACTCTGTTTTTTATTTTGAGAGAGTTATGCCCCTTTTTCACATAGATTTTCTGGTTAAAGTTTATATTCAAAAGTTTTCTAACTTCAAAACTACATAAGTTATTCACTTTAAACTTGAAACTAACCTTTGTCATCAACTCCAGTGTCAGGGGCAACATTCCCCATAACTCTGTTTTGTATTTTGACAGAATTATGCCCCTTTTTCACTTAGATTTTCTGGTTAAAGTTTATATTCTAAAGTTTTGTAACTTAAAAACTACATAAGTTATTCACTTGAAACTTGGAACTAACCTTTCTCATCAACTCTATTATCAGGGGCAACATTACCCATAACTCTGTTTTGTATTTTGACAGAGTTAGCCCACTTTTTACATAGACTTTGTGGTTAAAGTTTTTGTTCCAAAAATTAATAAACTATACAAGGCTTCACTTAAAAATATTGTATTTTAACAAATGTATGCCCCTTTCACTATCCAAAATATTTACCAACTGAAATACTTTGAATAGTCGAGCGCGCTGTCCTCGGACAGCTCTTGTTGAAAAAGCTGTTTGCCAATTGTCCGTACAGTAATCATAAAGTAAATTCTGGCAAACATTCACAGGTCCATACATTCTCATGGACAATCTGGGAAATACAGACAGTTGATTTTGCCATGCTTGTGGACAGATTAGCTTGTTCATAAATGCTCATTGTGAACTGTATATGAATTGTGCAATACGATTTCAAAATTGTTAGACAAATGTCTTGTTTTCTTTGATGTTTGATAAGCATGAAATGAAAACTGCAACCCTTCTTATCGAATTATTGTCCTGGAAAATACGACTTGCAAGTTATGACAGGCAATTTTGTTTTCTGGGCTGGAAATCAGTACGCTGCATAGCATTATTAATTGCTTCTCAATTGTTCTGTGTTTTGGTGTAGGTGTCCCTGTGTAATCTCAATGGAAGTTTGTCATTAACTGCGTAGAAAACAGCCATAACAACAAATACCTTGTAAAAGAGTTTTAATTATCTACGCCAAGGGTATTAATTAATATAATGATTGCAATATTCGTCAGTGCCAGAACAGTTGTAGTTGCATTGTTGTGAGATACAAATCTTTGATGTTTTAAGAGTGGAAAAAATAAAATAAAAAATTGCCAAGATTTTATTTTGAGTTAGTCATTATATAAGTAAGCATTGTTGTGTTGACTTGTTTTGTTCGGAATTTATTAGATATATTAATAATCTATCTTCCATTAAGTCCAACACCTTCAAGGACACTTCCACCCTGAGAATGCAGTATAAAAAAACCAAAATGCCTGGAAAGAGTGTGGAAGTAATGCACCTATCAATATTTTCCCCCAGGGGGGGAGAGGCGGGCTGACCCAGGGGAATTTGACTAATTTTATTTTGGGGGTCTAATTCCCCATCCTAGAGCCAAGCATTTTTGTCTAAATGCCCTCTATAGGGGTATTAATGGTTTGGGGGCCAACGCTACCGGGATCTAAAATCCGACCAAAGTCTTTTTCCCAGGACCCGGAATGATTTGGCGTGTCAAATTCCCGCCTGCTGGAAATCGCGTTCAGTCTAAAGTCCCTATATGCCGGCCGATCACCCCCTGGGGGAAAATATTCATAGGTGTAATATTCTGCTTGTTTCATTACAAGTTGCTTGACCTGAAATAGTGATATTGTTATGTAGCAATGTAAATTATGTCTTATGTATTTCTTGTATATGTTATCACTTGTCAGGCACATGGCATATCTTTTAAGGCCAGTAGTACACTGCTCGTCTTCATTAAAACAGTATTATTCATTATGTTACGTTATCTGTAGATGAGACGGTGATGTGATCAATATTTCCTGTGGTAAGTTCAGATGCGTTCTGCATGTATACACGCATATGTAGTAATGATCATTGACAACGCCCATATGTTAATGCCAGGAAATATTCAAACTTTTAATGTTATGTTTGAAGTCAAAAAAAAAACATTTGCTGTATAGTTAATTTTTCTGAGTCATTCACTCGAACTGCTTTATATGAAATTTAAGACAAGCAAATATTTATTATGATTCCTACGAAATATAATACTGTGCCTGAAAGTTACCATAAATTTGTGTAAATATTTGTATTATCTCTAGTATTGAATACCTCGAGCTGTACATTATCTGTAACAAAAACACTCGTTTAAAATATTTTACTGCATTCTACTGAAAATCCTCCTTGAGATTTGGTTTTTAATTCAAATTAAAATGCTACATGTTTCATGTTGGAGGAGAAGATATTTCACGAAAGATTAGTTATTGTTACTGAATAAATCAGTTCTTAAATAAAAAGCTTTGAAAATTGAAATGGATTGTGCTGGGGGGCAGTACTATTATCAATTTCCTGGAGCCTTGATTTGGTTGCTGAATAGTTTCTGTCAGCTAAAATGCTGAAGGGAATTAGGAGAAATCTATTTTGGCTAGGAACTAATGTAACACACACAAAATGGATCATGGTTTTGGTGATTAATGGCATTAGAATTGATAATGGTGTGTTTTTCTTCAGATTTTAAGAAGGTTGAATATTGTCTATGGATTTTATAAACAATTTTCGGCTTTCCAATATGCTTAATTGTATCAATTTGGCTATTTTGTATAAATAATTGGTTATTTGCTTTGTATAATTTCATAGTGTTTAATTAAGGTGTTATAGAAGGATTCCTCTTTCACGATGTTTTCAGTGCATAAAATTGAATCTAACAATATTTTTATCATGCTTAAATTAAGAATTAATACACTTAAATTAGAAATTGTCAGTTCAGTCAGAAGACTACATGTTTCTTTAAAGTTATGAATGAATAACCATAAATATTATTCTGGCAATGGTTTGTGATTAAACATGACAATAATAAATATGTTGTTAGTAATATCTAATTAATTCTCAGTGAGCCATTGGGGTTTGTGCACTCCTGCACATGGACGGGGTGAACAAACCCTCCTAAATGTGACACACTTGTACAGATATCAAGAAATTATTCAAACCTTCATACAAATGTCTAGAGATATGTATTTCTGTTATGTGATACAATGTAACATATTTCATAAATGGGACTACAATAATTATAATTATGTGCTAAGAAATTACTCTCTTTTTTCAGAATGTAAGAAAGACTGTTTTATTTCAAGAAGTAATAATTTGTGTGTTTTCAGAAACCAATTCCCTTTGTCTTATATACTCCTATTTCTGCTTGAAAAACAACTATGCATTGCCAGGTTGGAGAAAAAAAGATATCATTATGTCTGACAAATGACACTTTGAGCATTTGTAGCTTTTGGTAAACTAACAGTTCACAGAAGAAAAAGGCAAAAGAGTTCATTCCAGTTGATTTGCATTGACACTGTTCTCCCTTGTGGTGTGTACCCAGCTCCTTTCTTACACATAATTACAGCATCTCCTAAGTAGCCAATAAATAGGGAGTCTGATCTGAGATGAGTGGATGTCTGACTTGTATAATTCCCAAGGTTTTCCATGTTAAGGACTTTGTTAGAATTACAGCAGATCCTGCTCATTGGATCTGACCAGTATAATTCCCAAGGTTTTCAACATTAAGAATTATATCAGATGCAACTCATGGGAAGCACATAAACATGAACTGTTTATGAAGTGAGAAGGATTTCACCTCTGTGGAGGAATAAATGAGATTGGTGATAGTTTTGTTGCTCTCTGAAGACTTGTTAATTGATAGTTCTAGAGGCATCAGTGACTATTGATTCAGGGATTGATTTTCTCTGGGGAGGTTTGCAGGCTTTGCAGACTTGGTGAGAGATGTGGTATCTACTTCAAACCCCCTCCTATCTTTCCCATTGGTATTCTGGTCACAATGTGGATATGCATTGAATTAAAATGCAGTTTTACCTTGAACTAAAGGGCAAAGGTTTTTATCTTGAATTGAAATGAAATGACCCCCCTCAAATTGGAATACAGAAACCCCATCCTAAATTGAACTGCCTGTGTTCCCCTTGAATGAAAGTGCAAATCCCATCATTGAATTCAAGAACAAATGAAGATGTTCTGCTGCAAATAAAGTAAAAGGACTCCCTTAAATTTAAATATAAAGCCTCCATGGATTTAACTGACATTGTTCTAGGAATAAGAAAATAAATAGACGTGCAAAGGCTTTTACCTTGAATTTACACAAATGAACTCACACCTTGATAAATAACATTGTGGGAATGTTTTCTGTAAGTTGAATATATTTAAGCTTTATATTACACATTCTAAGGATGTTTTATTGTTAAGTATCAGGATTATGGCATAGCCTTTTTTTCTTGCTAGTGGTTTATTCCGAAACCCTTTGCTTTATGTTCTTATGTTATTTCTTTTGAAAGTCCATTCTTCAAAATATTTGATACAAATCTTTGATTTTCTCATTGGTTTTAATTGATCATTTATTTCCAAAGAATATCAAGTGAGTGTTGTAAAGCTGTTATGGACTCCATTAAATAACAGCATCTGAAACTTTTCAATAGCCAACATGGCCGCATTTTATTTCAGTTTCCTGTTTCAGCATAATATTTTAAAAGAACAATGTTGCAAAATATGAAGTTACTGCATCTGTGGACCATTACATCTCAAGTATTATTATCATTCCAGGGTTTTTATTGCTGTGTACTGGGAAATACCAACAAAGAACCAGGATTACACTTGGAAATAGGAACGCTTCAAAGATCTGCTCAAAGTCCCACAAATCTGTTTTAATATTATTATATTTCTCTTACGTCAATAGCATCCATTTTGACTCACTCCTCTTAAAAAAAACAACATTTTGCGCTCACAGAAAAAAAACCCTGTACATTTCTAAAGATTTTTGGCAACTTTGTGTTTGTACCTGTTAATCTATAAAAATAAACCCCACACATTGTTTGTTAGCTGCTTTCAGTTAGCAGAAAACTGTTTTGACAGAAACAATGTTCTACCCTTGGTGGGTGAGAGAATAAGCAACTGTTTTTCGGTGTGCTGTGTCTCCGTTTATATATTTTCTACACATCCTGTTAAATAGAAATTAGTTTGCCATATGTGATTTCTTGTAATCAGTGTTTGTTGTCAAACTGGCTGGCAATACTGATGTTTCTTGGAGATTGTTTTCTGCCCCTAATGTATTTCTTATGTTTTGGTTTATCTCTGTTTTTGAATATTGAACATTTCGAATGTTTGCTCTTGTACATTCTTTGCTGGCAATATTAAATCTTAGGATCAGAAAGTTTAGTAGTTCTAAACCACTATTTTAAAATCGTCTTAAAGTATTAGTGGCCTATTGTTAATGAAGGTCAGTGAATGCTTAAAATGAAAATGGTTAAACAGTAAAAGATAAAAGAAACTGTGGGCATTATGTATGACATAGTCGACTTTTTATAAGTTCAGGCATTCATACTTGTATGAATTATACAGCATATGACAGTATAGTATTCATTTATATGATACAAAATGCATTTGTTTTATTAGGGACATCATTGTTGCATTTATGTTCTTAGAAAAAACAAAGTGCAACTTATTTATTGCAGTTTATACATAAGAAATGTAATTTGCTTAGCTTTTAACACAGACAGATATTTTATTTCAGACTTGTACATGGTACATCGTCTACAACACATGAAACTATATATAATTTGTTAACGTGAATTGCATGGCTTGACAAAATTTTAGACAAGCATTTATAAGCAAATTATACGTATATATATATAGTATTTAGTTATCATATATTTTGATAACTGCATACTTTTCAATAAATGCATTTCAGTTGTTATTGAAATTTCCAAGTTTCAGGCATTAAAAGAAACCCAATTAGGTTATTTTGTGTGAATATACACTTAAATAAGGTGTCGGCTCAGCAGTCACTCATGGGTATGACTAAACAGCGAAAACCCGCGAAAACCCATGGAAACCTACTTAAATTAACGGAAACCTGCAAAACCCCAAATAAACACATTAAACTCTAAAGCGAAAACCCACAGAAACATACAAAAACATACATAAACTTAAGCCAACCCATGACAACCCACTTAAACTAACGGAAACCCGCAAAAACAAAGGAGACATATGAAACCCAATGGAAACTTTGGAATTGTGCGCAATTCGCAGGTTTTCCCTGTTAAATTGTGGGTTTCGTTGGTTGTTGTTATTTTAAAAAGGTTTACGTTGCTTTTCGCAGGTTTCTACAGTTTAGTTTAGGTTTTTGAGCAGTTTTTCTTTTAATTTAAGTAGGTTTTCGTAGGTTTTTGTGGGTTTCCCCGGGTTTTCGGTGTTTAGTCATACCTGTCACTCTTGCAGAGGTTTGAGACTTTTTGAGGTATGTGTCTCAAAGAAACAGAGCTCATGGAACAGTGCTTCTGCTTCTGACAGTTTGTGTTTGCAGTGGACAATGGCACCATAATAAACAAAGGCATTGCATAGAAAGACAGAACAATAATTGTTTACCGTCATTTTGACCATTCTGGAAATGGTAACGAGAATCAGAAAGTGCACATCGTTAAGGAAATACAATGTGAATGGACTTGTTGCAGCAACTTGCTGTTTTTGAAAGTGGTTGAACTCAAATGTATTTTGCCATTGTTAATTGTTACTTAGTTGTTTTCTTGCCTACAGTTCAAGTGCATTAGCCTTAATACATGTTTGTTGACCTCGGGCACAAACAAAACCAGGCATAGAATGTGGATGTCTAATTGTAATACAAAAATACCTTAAACACTGGGGTAATAGTATAAAAGGGCAAGAGGTTTAGAAAATGTCTACTCTTCAGTTACACACAGGTCTGTGAGGAGCAGAAGGATGAAAACAAATTTTATAATTTCTCTGGTTTTAATGATTATTTTTCTTTGAAATTTGGCACACAAGTAAATTAACCGATAAGCTTTTTGCATATTAAAAATGAATGCTGTAAAATGCCTTTTACCCTTTTTAAAAAAAACAAAAAAACAACAAATTGTTGTCTGCTTGAAAATTCAAATTTCCCTGGAAAAGATAATCCCACCCACAAAAAGGTCATGAACCTTACATAGCCAGTAGAAAGCTGCTGACTCAGTGTAGTGTTTACATCCTGGGTGCTCTCATCTGATAGATGGCAGGAGAAGAATTTTTAACTACAGAAAGTTGCATAGTTTTGGATGGAATAGGTTTTCACTAGTCCTGCTCTCTTGTTTGAACAGATGTTTCTGTTTACAAACTGACCTGCTCTTATCACCCATCACTGTCTGATAAGCTCAGCCCACTCTCTGAATTGCTTTACCACCAAAAAAATCAAAGAAGTGGGAGTTGAACACAACATCTTGTGGAGATCCATGGAAAAGCAAATATATCCAACAATTATATGATTAATACACAATTATAAGTGTAGGTGTGCATGTGTGTGGGGGCAGGTATTAGTTTTTATTCATTTATGGGAGAGTGTTGCATTACCTCTTTCATGTCCAGATTTGTTGTTGTTTTACCATGGAGGTGGGGGTGAAACATGTCATTATTGCTGCTTGCTAATCACTTGTGATCTCTCTGCTGTTCATTCATGCCCCTGAAGTATTCAAACAGTGTTCTTACAGTGTTGAAAGTGGATTTGATTGACAGATAATTGCCATCAGACAATTTACAGAATTTTTGTCTGTGTTTTATCAAGTTTAAATCAATTTCTTCTTGATGCTGAATGGAAGAAGCAGGTGCTTGGCTTTGTTTTTGAGTGCATTTTCAACAATTTGATATCATTCTTTTGTGGTGTGAACAAACATCTTTCTGAAAGGATTCTGTCTAGCTTTCAGCAGTTTGTGTTTGCATCATTTTTAACTCATTACTCTGCCCTGGAATGTTGAAGTTGTGTGATTTAGAATAAATGATGCCTTTGAATTAATCTTCTTTTTTGCTTTCAAGAGCTTTCTATAAAGAATTATGTATACAGTGTCTTTGTGAAAGAAGTTATTTGCATTAGAAATCATGCTGCATATATATGGCATTGGGTCTGAGTTTATGAAAGTTGTTTACTTTTCATAGGGATTTTAGTGTTTGACATGGTGCTTAGACTTTGTTTGCTTAGTAATTTAGCATTTTAGTGTTTGACATTGGTGCTTAGACTTTGTTTGCTTAGTAATTTAGCATTTTAGTGTTTGACATGGGTGCTTAGACTTTGTTTGCTTAGTAATTTAGCATCTTAGTGTTTGACATTGGTGCTTAGACTTTGTTTGCTTAGTAATTTAGCATTTTAGTGTTTGACATTGGTGCTTAGACTTTGTTTGCTTAGTAATTTAGCATTTTAATGTTTGACATTGGTGCTTAGACTTTGTTTGCTTAGTAATTTAGCATTTTAGTGTTTGACATTGGTGCTTAGACTTTGTTTGCTTAGTAATTTAGCATTTTAGTGTTTGACATTGGTGCTTAGACTTTGTTTGCTTAGTAAGTTAGCATCCATGGAGACTTCTATAATTCAGTACAAGATCTATGATCTAAAAGGTACAGGGTGCTACAAAAAAAGGAGCCGGGGGGGGGGGAATCAGACTAGTTTGTTGACATTTTATAATAATTTGCTAAATCCAGGCTTTTCATGAGTCGAATTCTTTTGATTTAGGTTTAAAAGCATATTACAGTCTATTTGTTTGGAGTTAAATATTTGTTAACATGTCTGTGTTGACCAACCCAGAAGGGCACTAAAAAGGAGCAGGGCTATTTTGCTCTAGATCTTGTCCTAATAAATTCAATTATACCAAAACTATTGTTTGCATGCTGGATTCTTAAATGTCCAAGACAGAACAAACATGTTAACCTACATGATGTATAGAAAGCCACATAATTGTTGCAGGCATGCAATCAGTGCTGTTAGAACAATATTCTCATACAGTAAAATAATATTATGCAAACTCTTTGGCTGCTTCATGAATATCAAGTGAAATTTTCCGGGGGTGAGTTCAAATGCAGAGTGAATGAAAAGATATTACTGTATATGAAACCTCGTTAGTTTCTGTACGCTTCCCCTAAAATGTTGTTTCAATATTAGAAACATGTGTTTTCCTGATTTCCTGAGGTGCTTCCTATGATGTTGGCTTGTGCTATGGCATATTCCTAACAGTTCTCTTACCAGTATGTTTTACACACAGCATTTTTGGCAAACCTGAGGCAAGGATTTGGATTTTGCTAATTAAGACTTGAATTACCATGATGGGCTACATGTACGTTCTGAACTTTTCTTATGGGTATTTGTAGATATTCTATGTCTTGTCATTGGGAATTTACAGACTGTCTGTGTCTTCATTTTTATTCCAACAGATATTTGATAAAACACTTAGAAAACTGAAGCATTACATTGATAGTCATATTTTGTGGTGTGGAGACCCAAAACAAACACTTCAGCAGAGGATGGACACAATATTGAGATTTTTTAAGTTCCTTGAAGATGTCATAGGCCAGCGAGTATCAGTTGATCAGTTGTTGTTGGCATAGATTGGTATTTCTTTTTGTGGAGGATTGCTATGTTATTACAATATTGGTACGGAAAGATTGATATTTTTTAAGCTGACCATTGCTCTGTTATTCCAATATACGTTCTGTACTTTGTAAAAAAAATTATAATCCAATGGAATTAGTAGTTTTTTCAACAAGCTCAACTATTTATTTACAATACTTTATTTATGTCCAGAATTGTTTTACTTTCTGTAACATTATAAACATGGAGTAGTAGTTGTAAAGTGTAGACTTTCTGTTGTTGTTGGTGGTTATATTTTTTTCTCCAAAATTACCATTGTTCAGGGATTGTCTAAAACTGTTGCATAGTTACCCAGTCTGCACAAGATTTGTGGAAGGTCTAGCCCATTCAGGCATAAAACATGAAATTTTAACTTGCCCATATCTACTTTGAACTTGTCAGGAAAAAAAGCAGTGACTGTCTAGATATTATACTTTATCAGTTTAAATGTCAGTCATTGTGCCAACATATACAGAACGAAACTAAGGTGATTATGATATTTACAGCGAAACCTTTGACATGATGAATTTTCTTATGTGCATTTATTTTTCACTTTTCTAATTTTCATCCTTCTTGTACTTGCCCTTTTTGGGGCAGCAGGTCATAATTTTAACTTGATTGGATCAACTTGTACTTACCTCTAGCTTCAGGCAAGTGGGTTATTTCAAAGACTGTTACCTCCCTTCTCTGTTGTCTGTACCAGTTATGTATCCCCAGGAGGCCATTAATTTGTTCAGAGGCTGGCAGAAAATGAAAACTCTTGCTTCTGGTTTCGGCTAATGAGTTTATGGGTAACTGCTTGTTCTTTCTCTGAGTGAAAAAATTGAAATGGCCCATTGTGAGCTACTAATTGCTGAGGTCATTAGCCAGGTGAGCCACTTATAGGAGTTAGCTAGTGCTTGCTACCATAGATGCTGCAGTGAATGAGCCAACAGTTTTGGTGGAACTTTTGGGATTTAATTTAAGGACAACCAAAACTATCTTGTGCATTATGTCGTATATTTATTATGCCCCCCTTCGAAGAATTGGCTCAGTTTTGTAATGCAGTTTTTCTCAAATTCTTGCATTGATTGTTCTAATTATTATATATTTGGTGACGTTTCTTATGGTTAACCATCTAAACTCTATTCCTGTTTGCAAAATTATCAATTTTGTTTAATTTGTTAATAAAAAAGGTGTATCTTATATTCATTCATATATTTATTATCAAGTATTGTGATTCATATTCTGTACAGTGCTTGGAAATGTGCTGCTATTAGAGTATGTATGACATTGCCAGTACATCCTCATCCCATGGTTTCAGTGCTCAGTTACCAGGTGGCTACATTATCTTTGACATTGTGGCTGTGTCTTGATTTTCACTCCCTTTTGTTGTTAACATTGCAGACCTGCTAAATTATATGTTCCCCCACCACAGTGGTGCCATTATTGCTTTAGGTCAGAAACCTTTTTGCAGGCATAGCTTTGGCAAACTGGAATGTCAGGGTACTGGGCTGGTATTTATAAAGAATGTTAGTCAGACATTAAAGCAGCAGTCCAGAAATATGTTAATTGTAATAAAACTTTGCAGAAACCTTTTCTAATGTACATCTTACCGATCAAAATACAAAAAAACGCATTGAAATCGTTACTATAATACGGTTTTGTAACTTTTTATTGTAAAATTATCTGTCTGTGACAGATGGTGATGCCTGTGGAGTAACTCAGCATGTACATTGGTGTATGTCCCGTTTGTACTAAGCGTTTTCGAGCAAAGACATTATAAAATGCCTTTTGTATATAAGGAACAGTTTTCTGTCGAATAAACGTCAGAAACTTTCATTAGAATTAATGCCAATGTATTAAAGATGTATTTAATTATATTCTATGGACTGCGACTTTAAAAAAAAAAAAATCTGAAATTTTGTAAAATTTTGGATTTTCTGACAGAGAATTTTGCATTGATGTAAGATTTTGACTCTGAAGTTGCCATTTAATTCTAAGAGTGTATAAATATTTAGTATTTGTTATACACAATCATGAGCCAAAGCATAATGTTTGAAACACGCATTCTACTTTTGACTTACTTTCAACTTAAGTTAAGACTATCTTAAGAATCTTAATAAATATGGGACCTGGTACATTATTGGTGCTTTCAAGCTCAACCACCACACACCTCGCTTCCCAGTGGTGCTGCCAGAGGATAGGCAAATTTTGCACCATTAAAACACATTCTTAAATTGTGTTTGTTTAAAACAAATACTCTTAACTCAGGATCAAACTCAGGATGTTAAAAGACAGGTGCACTTGCTTACCTTCTGGAACAACATTTCCAGTGTTTGATGTTGCACCAAAGCTTGATGAGTGAAGTCAGAAACCATGGAAATCACATTCACTTTTCACTTCCTGGCCGATTGTTGCATGTTGCAATACAATTTGTGTGTATTTTATGACATTTGAATATCAATAAATGATATATTTAAATCTGAATTGAAGAGCACATAATTTTGCTCGCAAAATATTGTGATGAAGTGCAATGAATAATGAAACCCGTCAGAGAAAAATGAAATTCTGTCATAAAAGAAATGTTATGTTATTGGTCTTTATCACGAGTTTGGTGCCATTGCTCAGGATCAAATATAACTGGACATCATTGTGAAAAATTATTATTTCTGGTATTTTTCAAGCATTGTTTTACGTAACATAGATTGTAAATGCACAAAGGCAAGGATGCAAGAGAAAGCATCAATTTTGAGAGGTTACATACCACTGATTAGACTGATTCAGGGTTCTGATAAGGTTTTGCCAAAGAATTCTGGTCTGCTTTACATTTCTATGTCTGAGGTGTTACAGGTGTACATTTGCAGACAGGCATTGTCACATTGTGGACCTACCAACACATTGCGTAAGCACCTAGCACTGTCCTTAATACCATACAGTTAATAGGCCGTGAAGTAGGACAATCAGTGTCAATGGGAAATTGGTTAATTTTTTGGTGTCATGGTTTTCAGTACATTTACTCAATTGATGTTTTGTTATTGAATTGGTTGATTATTCCATGCCAGACATCCTATCGGGCACTTGCATAATTAATATAGTGTTATGTTTAAAGCCATGAATTTACTATACTACAACTATTAATTTATTACTTGTAACTTTCCTTATCAAACTCTCGATCAAACTGCATGCGGCTCCTCAGTAAGTTGTGTTTTTGTTACACTATTCATATCAAATTTGAATTTAACTATAAAGCATGTATATTTAAATAAATTCTCTTCTCTGTTGAAAAATATTATTTAACAGCATGTCCATGTCTGAGTTGGTTACTGTCATTAAAATATACATTGCATTCTTTTGTTCCTAGTTAAAATGACATTGATATGTGTATGTGGTATTTGGAGAGTATTTGTTTTGTAAAGATATTAACATCATTGAAGCTGTGCAAGAAACCATGTAAGCAGGATGTGCTTAAGACCCCTGAGGTAATTTTTGACATGATTGACTTGTTGATAAAAACATTGATAAAGAAGGACATTACTTGGTTGCTATTGCAAGGAAATATTTTTAACTATATTTTTTTGTCTCAAATAGTATTACAGTAGATTCCGCTTAATTGAATAGCCCATTTGTCACGTCCGAATATTCAAATAACCGGAGTATTCATATATGCGGAATCAGTCATATTTCAATTATTTCAATGTTAATCAAATATGTTATGATCTTATTTAATCCATTTTGATGATATAATGTCAAACCTGTTACGTAACAAAATGTTTCATACTTTAGAATGCTAATAAATATGCAGAAAAGCGTTCATAGATGTTTGTTATCCATTATACGGTGCATTTGAAAAATAATTCACTTGTAATAATCACTAACAGGCTACATTGCTTTCTAGATGTGTATGCGCTGTACTTGGCCCGCAAATTACACCTATTAGTCACGTGACATTCAACAGACGCTGCATTCATGCGTGGTGTGAAATGATAACAAAGGCGGTCATAGAAGCGTGACTGTCAAAACTTGCGATATGATACGTATCCTCGGAGATTATGAGATTATCGAGCGGACTATTCACCTACAACTGATAATTGGCTATTCAATTGACCGGAGGACACCATATTTTCTATCAGATTAGGCGGTGTTTTTACAATGGGAATGAATGCAAACGGTTTGGTGTTTTCAATCTTTATTCAGTTAAGCGAAATATTCAATTATCCGATTTTCAATTAAGTGGAATCTACTGTATTTATATATTTTGATGATTTTTGTGTCGCCTAAATAGGCGACATATAGGTGTTACTTTTGTCGGCGGCAGCGGCGGCAGCTTTCGCTTGTCCGGAGCATAACTCTTAAGACTATTAAAGCCATCAACATGAACTTCATAGGTAGATAGTTCTCATTGAGGGGAAGTGCAGTGCACAAGAACAGTTACTCTGCACCTCATACTTTGTGAGTTATTGCCCTGTGTTTATTTTCATACCTAATTTTTGTCCGGAGCATAACTCTAAGACTATGAAAGCTATCAACTTGAAACTTCATAGGTAGATAGATCTCATTGATGGGGAAGTGCAGTGCACAAGAACCATTACTCTGCATGACATACTTTTGGAGTTATTGCCCTTTGTTTATTTTCATACTAAATTTTTGTCCGGAGCACTCTACGACTATGAAAGCTATCAACTTGAAACTTCATAGGTAGATAGCACAAGAACCGTTACTCTGCACCTCATACTTTTGGTGTTATTGCCCTTTGTAAATTTTCATACTTATTTTTGTGTTGCATTTTTGGTTTTAATTAGTCTTTTCTTTGCAATTAGCCAGAGGGCAGTGCTTTTGAACATTTAAATAAATCTGTTAAAAAAAATTTGAGCATTAACCGCAAGTGCTTCTTCATTTGGATTCACGTAAGCTATCCGGTGTCAGGCGACACATCCGACTCGCGGAGTTCTAGTTATTGTGTAAAAACTAAACATTTAAATATAGTCTATCTATAGATAAATCATTCAATATAAAGGTTGGTGGACCCCTAAATTAAAGTCCATAGCCATAGTTAAGAAATATCACGACATCACAATGCAAATGATAATTTGTTTAATGTTGAATGAAAGTTACTTTGTAATAACAAGCATTATTAAGACAAATTGGTTGTGCATGCCAGTTTCAAAGATTGTTTAAGAAATTTTATTCATCAATGCCTGTTCTGATGTGCAAAATATTTTGTTCTTTGGAATTATCAACAATAGCTGCTTTTCTCTTGGAAATGCGTGTGTTCATCATAGGTACTGGTTACGACTAATAAATTTTATGGTTGAAAAGAGTAACTGCTATTCACTTAGTGTAAATCATGTTTGATTGTTTAGAATTGACTGCCTGTACTTAGATTAAAATAACCATGAAATAGGGCTAGGCTGGCTTTTGTCTACAAATGTGTAAAATATGTACCAGAAGCCATTATTTTGTAGGTAACTCAAACAATTACAGCGATTTATATTTGTAAATTATGCATTCATTGGAGGTATTTTATTATGTATTCTATTGAGACCTTTTATCATGTTTCTTGATAGCTTCTTTTAGCTTGTGCAAGTTAATGATAACTTGTTGGTGCTTTAGGGGTGCAGTAAGAATTGTTATTTTGTGCCTCTTGTGGAAGTTTACCACTGCAGCAAGAAATTGTTGTTGTTATATATTTTTTACCCAGCATATTGCTGATAAGCCATGCGTTCCCTCCTGTCAGGCTTAATGTGAATATCATTCATAATTTCTAAAGGGTTGTTGAAGAGACATAACTATGAGAAAGTGCACTGTTTAGATTCTGAGCATTGTTGTGCATAGTTCAATCTTTAGCCAGGTAAATGCAGTCTCTTTATAAATGTGAAGTTGTCCAATAGCTTGCAATGTTACAGAATCGCATTGTGTATTGAATTATAAAATGGTCTGTAATGTAGTTAACTACAGTTATATTGAAATTGAGCGCATTGTCCTTAAACCAGTTCAAATTATAAATCATTGTTTTGTGGGTAGAATACCACAATAAGTGTCACTGGTTATGCCATTTCCCAAGATAAATAAAATACATTGGAATTTTTGATGTTTTTGATGTTTTGTAAAAGTGCCTGAGTGGAATATTGCTAATATGTTACTGATTTATTGATGCTTGCAAGTTCTGTTCAATTCCATGTGTGTCATCTGATCTCTACCCACTGCCTTTGATAATAGAACAGCTGATACAAAAAGGAAAGGAGATGTAAGAGTTATGCAGTTTTATTACTTCATAAATCACATTGAACCTGTGCAGATTCCCAGATGCTGTACTTTGACTAGAGTTTTTTGCCATGCAAACAGTTTCAGAAATCAGTGCTAAGGCCAAAAAAAATATTCTGTGTTTTGGGCACCCCAACCCAACCTAGTGAAAACACCCCGACCCTAAAGTTTTTAGTGACGATTGTTTTCTGTGAAATCTGTATTCGTCAGATTTTAGATAATTTTCAATGTTTTTCTGACCGAAATGTGTGTGGCCTAATTTGCCAAAAATTACAACATATGTAACACTTTATGCCTAACCATTGATATCATCAGTTGAAATCAGAAATAATAGGTTTTTAACTTGAACAAAAACTGGGGAAGAGAAATTCTGAATCTGGTTGTTTCTCCACATATTTACCAATATTTTTTGTAATTATGATGAACAAAACATGAGTTAACAGGTAAGTGTTATATAGCTTCCTGCAATAAATGAGATTTTACAGCTTTTTCTTGGCACATTTTGTTTAGTGCACTCTGATTAGATAATTGATTTTTGCAAATTGACACATTTTCATTTTTTTTGTCAATGATGACCTAATGTAATTAGTACAATACAATGAAAATAAAATAATGTTGCATGCCAAATGTATAACCGTTGAATCCATTTGTGAATATTTTAAGTGACTTAACTTATATATTTTGTTTAATTTTTTTTCACAATATGTATCAGTTTAAAACAAATTATGTTTTATTTTTTCATTAACAAATTGTGTCCCTTTACATTCTATGCCATAAACAGAATGATATATTCATTCACGTAATGAAATAACTATTTTGTTTAGCCTACATTTATATAAGCGTTACGCTCTATAAATAGCAATTGTGCAATGTTCCCATGCATAAATCTCACTCACAGAGTTGCCGTTCCAAGTAGCCCATTGATTATAGTGAGTTCATCGCGTTCCACAAAAAGTAGTGGCATTCTAAAAATAGTGCACGTAGCTAGCAACGGCTGTATAGCTGTGTTAATATACTCGTACATGCTTAAATAATAGCGTTCAGAGAATCATAAACCTAAAAATTTCAATAAATGTGGAATGTATATTATAAACTTACTGTTAATTTGATTTAAAATTGTGGTTACGATTTATTAACGATTATTTATAATTGCATCTTTCTATCAACTTCTCCAGTAGATGTTGTTTAATCTGTAAAAAGATGCTACATTTTCTATAGATAAAATGTTATGAAAGAAGATTCGGAATATGTCAAATTGTTATTCGCGTAGCATGAATACACAATTTGCAATACTAATTGTACACAGGAACCCTTGATATATCATATTTCTACTGATATAATTTAAAATTGTCATAGTCTAATGAATTTTTATGTTTGCGTTATCAAAAAATAAAGTCTTAACATTTCAAAAATCGCTGAATGTTCCCTGACTATTGCTTTTTATTGGGATACACAGGGTACATGCTTATTTTACTTCAAATCATTATTATATTAGATAACTAACATGAATGGTATATTACTGGTACTATAAATAACTATATAGACTCGTCTGATACATAATAATTTTAATTCATTCCCGAAGTTATTTTCTTACATTGTTAATTTGTTAAATTGGCTTGACATTTTCAGATAACAATAATGTTAACCTAAATTATTTGGTTATTCATATATCACTGGTGGAAACATGGAGTTGTATGATTGGTTTATTCACGGCATAGATATTAATTTTAATTCTATTTAATTTTTTAATTTTTAAATTTATCTCAAATTAACTTTTGCGTCCGAGAAGTTTACTTACAGTGTCCGAAAAATCTGGGGTCCAATAAGTCCCCTAATATTGGTGGGGACCAAAAAATCTGGGATCTAAGAAGTCACGTAACCGATCATCTTGGCCGTCTGTTTAGGTAATCTTTAAATGACATCTCAATATTAATTTCAACGCCGATTGTCTTTTTTTAAAGACATTTCTTGTTTTTCTTTCATCTTACAAAAGGGCAATTATTTAGATAAGTCAGTGTTTTGGCTAGACTTTTGTTGTTCTAGAGAAGTTTTGTCTTAATTTAAATGCAAATTTATTTAAATTTGAAGTTGAAAGTCGTGTCTGAACATGGGTTAGAATGGTATTATGTAAATATAAAATGTGTACATGGTCATAGGTACACATTTTGTGATTAGCTTAAGCCTTAAGAACATATTTGACTATCATAAATATTTATGATATACTGGGCAAAGACATCAACATATATTTGAGCGCTTTTCAAGATGTTTGCTTAAAACCTAGCTTTGAGAAGTTTGCATCTTAATTTAGTGAAGAACTGGCAAAAGTATAATTAATAAAGGGTTTATGGGTGAAAAGTAAATAAGGACAGTCCATAAAATCCTGATAATGTCGAGCCTGTTCAAATATTTAGTGGCAGATCTTTGTTTTATTCTTAAGTCCATGGCATAGTGTTTGAGTACTTATTCTAATTGTGCTTTAACTCTAGTTAATAGGTTTCTGTACAAACGTTGGTAATATTTTAAGTGTTCATAATCCCCATAGTAACTTGCAGTAATGGTTGTCGATGTCATTTTTGAAATTCTGTTAAAACATTGAAATAAAGGTTTAAATAATTATTTTTAACATTTTTCAATATAAAATTGATGTCTTATATACTGTGGAATCACTTTAATTCGTGGGGTACAAATTTCGCGCTCTTACGATTGCGGACGTATTCGCGCGGTCTTAAATTCGCGCAACTATGATTTTTTTTGGGGGGGGAAACGAGAATTGTTTTTTTTACACAAAATATGTGTCAATTATGCAATACAACGAAACACCAGACAGAATGTCAGTGAAGGGTCCTATTGTGACAGCTTGTTTGCTGCAATAGACACGTATAATAGTACCTGATTAGGCTCTTAATTGACAACAGTGGTTGTAGATTTAGGCGAGACAATAGGTACAATGTATCATGTTATCTCAAACTGACACCTTGTTGTTAATTAAGTGCAGATTGAAGTACTCTGTTTGGCTCCACATCACAGGCGCTAATTCTTTAATCAAAAGATCATCTTGTGAAAACTAACATCTTCATGTTCCTTTTACTCATTGTATTACGAGTGTTCAAAATCATGCCTTTGCGCAACTGTGTTGTAGAAATACAATTGTGCTGTTATGCATTACACAATTTTTATACAAAGTAAAGATCTCTATGTACTCTGCGCTACAAGTGTTTTTATGGCAGTCAACGCTTTCCATGAGGATGAGGTGACGTTGTACAAGTCAACATAATTTTCGCACGCTTTTAAGCAGAACAAAGCATTAGCATGGAATACTCATGCAGTTTAATGGTAAAATAGAATTTTTGTTTGCATCACGTGAACAGTAATGTTTGAAAAGGCGTTTCGGATTTCTAATTGAATACACGCGATCTGAAATTAATTACAAGGAATAATATAAGATCTCTCTATTTTTATATACAAATGGAATAGTTTACATATGGATATAACACATTAAGGATGTTAACAACAATGAAAACGGCAAGTTAATTACGTTTATGATTTGAGGTCACGAAAATGGGCTATAGTGTATACATGTATATTATATAAATGGACCTTGAGAATCGCAATATAGCGGATCTGCAGTGTATGACCGCATTTTAATGTACGAAAACGCCTACAATTTAGTTATTAAAAAAAAATGCATTCATTAATCATAATGAATCCGATAAAGAAACCATTCAAAAACGTTCATTAAAAACATTCGCATCCTAACATATAGGCCTATCTGCGTACATTTATGAACGATTACCGACGTACATTTGAACATACGTGTAAGCTCCCAATGTGTTGGTACACTATAAAATCTGTAACTATTCGTGGTGGTCATAAATTCGCTCAATGACGGCAGCACGAAAAGCGCGAAAATTATACCACCGCGAAAATGAGTGATTCTGCAGTTAGTTAAAAATCATCGGCAATATAAATTGTATAATTTTCTCAATTAACATGTATGACAGTTCATTTTGGAAGTGTAGGCAGTATGTAATATGGTGCAATGTTTATTCAGATGTTTAAGTTAAAGCTTTTTGACAAACACTATCCCTCAAATATTTGTTTTTCCCCAGCATTTTCGTCTCTGGTATTTGATGGCTAGGTAAATAGTAACATAAACAAGACTTAGTACAGGAACTACTTTTTGAAAGGGAGATAAATCTATTGAAAACCATGTGCTGGCTGAATATTCCTGTGTTGCCCAATATTAATAATTTGTCAACAAAAAAATGTTTGTACCCACAATAATTATTTTCATAAATAAAATGATACAGCAATGGTATTGTGCATTTATTGAATCTGCAGATGGCAACTTCCCAATTTATTCAAGTTTATTGTATTTGAAATGATGTAAATTTTACTTTTACCTAGCACAGAAAGAATGCCATTTACTGTTTACCAATGATAACTGGGTAACACAATGTCTGATTTTCAACAATTTGAAAACTAATTTTCATGTGTAGGCCTGATAAAGAAATTGGGTTCTAGATAAGTAATAAAATTGATTAGAACCTTTGATCCCAGAGTCTTGTTACCCCATTGATCAATTTGGCAGTTTTATTTTTTGTTTGAAGACTGTGAGTGCTAATAGCACTTAAGGTGCATTATGAATGATTCATGATTTAAATCCAGTTTCTTTAAACATCACTTAAGCATGATTATAGTTAATCTATGTCTGTTCAGGTATATTATTTACAATTTTAGTGTATTGTTCTGGTGTAATTGTTTATATGGCAGTATATTTGTACATTTTTACCAATATATAGGTAATTTAAAAGTAACTATATGGAAACTAGTACTGATTGTAAGCTTTGTTCTGAATATTGATTGTTGTATTATAAACATCTGAATTTTGTCAAAGATGATTGGACATATATATGCAATATTACATATTTATACGTTTTTGTAATGCATAATTCTGTGATTATTGTATAGCTTGGTCAAAATGTGTTGTTCATTCCATATTTGTAGTTTGTATTTGTATTCATTAAATTAAAATGACAGTCCTGTTAAATTGTTAATTAATGATATTGATACGATTATATATACATTATGGTTGTTGTGTTACATTTTTCTACTGAGTAGTTTGTTATACAATGATATGTTCTTAATTATTGACATTCACATTTGTATTAATTATAAGTATTCATTTTTTAATCTATTGAATAATGTTCCTTGCTTTTTCTGATGTTCATGATTTGCGTGGCTGTAATTATAGTCTTATTTGTACTTTGTATGAAAATTGTTGTTGTATTATATGTATATGTAATGATACCTTGTTTTGTTGTATAATACAAATAATAAACTGATAAAATGTATTGATGCGTTTGGTCCATTCATAAAGGTGTATACAAGGCTTCACTATACTTTAATACCATATTCTAAAAGATGGACGAAGCACTCCAACTCTACTCCACATTTGAGAACGTGACCAGCTAACTCTAGGGAGACAAGAATTAGTAATTGTCCTGCAGTTTCCTTGGAAATTTACAAATGCAATCAGACTAATGTCCAGTTGATGTCTTTTCTGATAGTGTGATCAAATGCCTTGTAATTTTCAGTGGAGTGTAACCGTATTTGGTAATATTGATCCAAGGGAAGACAATCAAGGCTTGCAAGCTAGAACGAAGACTTCATACCCTGAAAAGTCCAAGGTAATTATTGAGAATGATGATAGATAATGATGATTGATGATTGATGAAGATGATGATGATGATAGCAATGGTGATTATGTTAGTGAGAATCATCAAAATGACTGTGAACATGAAAACACCAATTCTGCTGTTGCTCTAGTGTGATAAATGATTTTGATGATGAAGATCAGAGTAGAAGGATGGCAAGGGTGATAATGATGGTTACAGTGATGATTAGGGAAAGATCTTAGATCCAAGTTACAGGTGCTACTCAAAGGGAGCAGGGGTCGGGGAGCGGACCAGCAATTTTACATTTTCAAATAACTCACAAATTCCCAGGTTTTTATCTCTTACGCTTTTAATGAAGGTTTTTAAACATGGTCTATTCATTCGTAATTCAATATTTGCTAAAAGATATTAAGGGAAGCAGGAGGGAACTAAAACGGGGCAGCAGGAGGGAACTAAAACGGGGCAGCAGGAGGGAACTAAAACGGGGCAGCAGGAGGGAACTAAAACGGGGCAGCAGGAGGGAACTAAAACGGGGCAGCAGGAGGGAACTTAAACGGGGCAGCAGGATGGAACTAAAACGGGGCAGCAGGAGGGAACTAAAAAGGAGCAGGGTGCAGCACTGCATTGTAACTTAGCTCTGGTTCTTCCCCTAGATGATGGTCAGATTATCATAGGATAATGGGAGTATCAAGTTTTGATAATGTTTGTCAAGTAATAAGTCTCATCATTTACAATAGGAGCAGCAACATTTGGCAGAAAACATTTTAGGTAATGTGTACATTGTAATACAAAACATGAAGCATCTCATGAGAGAATGCTGGTGGTGGATGATTTTCCAGACCATGAAACCAGATCGGACCTTTGTTCTGTGTACAGCATGAACTGGTGGATTTCACACATGGGGAGTTTACAAGCCCAATTCCTGTGAAATATGGTGGATACATTGCACTGTATCATATGTGAAAGTATCAAGTTCCGTCATGCTATCATACCTATGTATTAAGTGAAGGAGATTTAAACGTAAGTTATACATAAAAGAGAGAATATGTTTATAATGTTATTCATATGTAGAAATATAGAATTCTAAAAAACTGAACACTAAAGTTATCACCTGAATATGATCGCTACCGTTTCCACCAACTGAAATTGTGCATGAGAAATGTAATGTCACTTACCATAATTATGTTGTACAACAGTGACATAGTTTTAGACAGCAGCCACACATTGTAACATGCAGTACATCAACATTTCCATGCTGTTGTTTGAGAGTAATTTAATGTTGAACATAGTAAACATTATTAACATGTCATAAAAACCATGAAAAGGTTCATGCTACTTAGCAAGAGCAACGACTGTAACATAGTCTAAGGCAACAGTGAAATGCTTTTGCCAGGGTATAGCTCGGAGAAATGAATCTGACACTGACTTTTATGCATGAATATATTAATCCGCTCTTTGAATATATTTAGTTTCCATAGAAAAATTGAGTTAAATCAATGCAAGAGTTATAATTCCATTGAAATTACAGTTATGGTATAAATTAACACGTGAAACATGTGCACGAACAAAACGAAGTATAAATATATGAAATAATTCAAGCGCTTAATTACGCTAATGGAGTTAATGAGTGTCAGGTAAACATGACATACTGTCACATGTGTCAGTAAATAAAACAGTAACAAAGTGTCACATGATGGCTACATGTTGTAATTAAACATGAACACCTTTGTCACACAACAGTTATGAGCGCTTTTTCAAGGCATAGGTGTCTGACATAATGGCCATGATGATAAGCCATAAAACAGTAACATAGTGTCACATGACAACTACATGTTGTCATAAAACAGTAACAAAGTGTCACATGACAGCAACATGTTGTCATGAAACAGTAACATAGTGTCACATGACAGCTACATGTTGTAATAAAACAGTAACATAGTGTCACTTGACAGCAACTTGTTGTCATTTAACAGTAACAAAGTGTCACATGACAGTTACATGTTGTAATAAAACAGTAACATAGTGTCACATGAAAGCAACATGTTGTCACAAAACAGTAACATAGTGTCACATGACAGCTACATGTTGTAATACAGCAGTAACATAGTGTCACTTGACAGCTACATGTTGTCATAAAACAGTGACGTAGCGTCACATGACAGCTACATGTTGAAATAAAACAGTAACATTGTGTAACCTGACAGCAACATGTTATCATAAAACAGTAACATTGTGTAACCTGACAGCAACAGTCACAAAATGTCACATGACAGCTACATGTTAAAATAAAACAGTAATATAGTGTCACATGACAGCTACATGTTGTAATAAAACAATAACATAGTGTCACATGACATCAACATGTTGTCGTAAAACAGTAACATCGTATAACCTGACCGCAACATGTTGTCATAAAAAGTAACATTGTGTAACCTGACAGCAACATGTTGTCATAAAACAGTAACATTGTGTAACCTGACAGCAACATGTTGTCATAAAGCAGTAACACAAGAGGAAGCGTTTTTTTTGTTGCCTGGCTAACATTATGTCACACATAATTGCCAAAGCGGTGACAAGCGGTAAAACAGTAACATAGTGTCACATGACAGCTACATATTCTTACAAAAACAGTAACAGCTTTGTCACACAACAGGTCATGTAATTAACTCTTTTTCAAGGGTAAACTTATGCCATACATAATGCGCACATCAAAGCAGTAACATATCTTAAAATTAGTGACGAGAGATCTTTCCAGGTTTTGCCATAAACAGTTTAACCTCCTGCCCAACTATTGTTAACAGCTTATTTTCCATTTATAGCATGTCACAAACACATTACAAACTGTACCATGTCCTCTTTTGTGTAAAGTATGTTAACTGTTAAACATATGATATACGAGTGATATGATTTGATAAAATGGCAGATAAATTTACGTATGATTGACATTTGTGGCAGCGTCTATACTGATAGGTCTTTTAATACTTGTACATTTGTGGCAGCGTCTATACTGATAGGTCTTCTAATACTTGTACATTTGTGGCAGCGTCTATACTGATAGGTCTTCTAATACTTGTACATTTGTGGCAGCGTCTATACTGATAGGTCTTTTAATACTTGTACATTTGTGGCAGCGTCTATACTGATAGGTCTTCTAATACTTGTACATTTGTGGCAGCGTCTATACTGATAGGTCTTCTAATACTTGTACATTTGTCGCAGCGTCTATACTGATAGGTCTTCTAATACTTGTACATTTGTGGCAGCGTCTATACTGATAGGTCTTTTAATACTTGTACATTTGTGGCAGCGTCTATACTGATAGGTCTTCTAATACTTGTACATTTGTGGCAGCATCTATACTGATAGGTCTTCTAATACTTGTACATTTGTGGCAGCGTCTATACTGATAGGTCTTCTAATACTTGTACATTTGTGGCAGCGTCTATACTGATAGGTCTTCTAATACTTGTACATTTGTGGCAGCGTCTATACTGATAGGTCTTCTAATACTTGTACATTTGTGGCAGCGTCTATACTGATAGGTCTTTTAATACTTGTACATTTGTGGCAGCGTCTATACTGATAGGTCTTCTATTACTTGTACATTTGTGGCAGCATCTATACTGATAGGTCTTTTAATACTTGTACATTTGTGGCAGCGTCTATACTTATAGGTCTTCTAATACTTGTACATTTGTGGCAGCGTCTATACTGGTAGGTCTTTTAATACTTGTACATTTGTGGCAGCGTCTATACTTATAGGTCTTCTAATACTTGTACATTTGTGGCAGCGTCTATACTGGTAGGTCTTTTAATACTTGTACATTTGTGGCAGCGTCTATACTGATAGGTCTTTTAATACTTGTACATTTGTGGCAGCGTCTATACTGATAGGTCTTCTAATACTTGTACATTTGTGGCAGCGTCTATACTGATAGGTCTTCTAATACTTGTACATTTGTGGCAGCGTCTATACTGATAGGTCTTCTAATACTTGTACATTTGTGGCAGCGTCTATACTGATAGGTCTTTTAATACTTGTACATTTGTGGCAGCGTCTATACTGATAGGTCTTCTAATACTTGTACATTTGTGGCAGCGTCTATACTGATAGGTCTTCTAATACTTGTACATTTGTGGCAGCGTCTATACTGATAGGTCTTCTAATACTTGTACATTTGTGGCAGCGTCTATACTGATAGGTCTTCTAATACTTGTACATTTGTGGCAGCGTCTATACTGATAGGTCTTCTAATACTTGTACATTTGTGGCAGCGTCTATACTGATAGGTCTTTTAATACTTGTACATTTGTGGCAGCGTCTATACTGATAGGTCTTCTATTACTTGTTCATTTGTGGCAGCATCTATACTGATAGGTCTTTTAATACTTGTACATTTGTGGCAGCGTCTATACTTATAGGTCTTCTAATACTTGTACATTTGTGGCAGCGTCTATACTGGTAGGTCTTTTAATACTTGTACATTTGTGGCAGCGTCTATACTTATAGGTCTTCTAATACTTGTACATTTGTGGCAGCGTCTATACTGGTAGGTCTTTTAATACTTGTACATTTGTGGCAGCGTCTATACTGATAGGTCTTTTAATACTTGTACATTTGTGGCAGCGTCTATACTGATAGGTCTTCTAATACTTGTACATTTGTGGCAGCGTCTATACTGATAGGTCTTCTAATACTTGTACATTTGTGGCAGCGTCTATACTGATAGGTCTTCTAATACTTGTACATTTGTGGCAGCGTCTATACTGATAGGTCTTCTAATACTTGTACATTTGTGGCAGCGTCTATACTGATAGGTCTTCTAATATTTGTACATTTGTGGCAGCGTCTATACTGATAGGTCTTCTAATACTTGTACATTTGTCGCAGCGTCTATACTGATAGGTCTTCTAATACTTGTACATTTGTGGCAGCGTCTATACTGATAGGTCTTTTAATACTTGTACATTTGTGGCAGCGTCTATACTGATAGGTCTTTTAATACTTGTTCATTTGTGGCAGCGTCTATACTTATAGGTCTTCTAATACTTGTACATTTGTGGCAGCGTCTATACTGATAGGTCTTCTAATACTTGTACATTTCTGGCAGCGTCTATACTGATAGGTCTTCTAATACTTGTACATTTGTGGCAGCGTCTATACTGATAGGTCTTCTAATACTTGTACATTTGTGGCAGCGTCTATACTGATAGGTCTTCTAATACTTGTACATTTGTGGCAGCGTCTATACTGGTAGGTCTTCTAATACTTGTACATTTGTGGCAGCGTCTATACTGATAGGTCTTCTAATACTTGTACATTTGTCGCAGCGTCTATACTGATAGGTCTTCTAATACTTGTACATTTGTGGCAGCGTCTATACTGGTAGGTCTTCTAATACTTGTACATTTGTGGCAGCGTCTATACTGATAGGTCTTCTAATACTTGTACATTTGTGGCAGCGTCTATACTTATAGGTCTTCTAATACTTGTACATTTGTGGCAGCGTCTATACTGATAGGTCTTCTAATACTTGTACATTTGTGGCAGCGTCTATACTGATAGGTCTTCTAATACTTGTACATTTGTGGCAGCGTCTATACTTATAGGTCTTCTAATACTTGTACATTTGTGGCAGCGTCTATACTGATAGGTCTTCTAATACTTGTACATTTGTGGCAGCGTCTATACTGATAGATCTTCTAATATTTGTACATTTGTGGCAGCGTCTATACTTATAGGTCTTCTAATACTTGTACATTTGTGGCAGCGTCTATACTGATAGGTCTTCTAATACTTGCACATTTGTGGCAGCGTCTATACTGATAGGTCTTCTAATACTTGTACATTTGTGGCAGCGTCTATTCTGGTAGGTCTTCTAATACTTGTACATTTGTGGCAGCGTCTATACTGATAGGTCTTCTAATACTTGTACATTTGTGGCAGCGTCTATACTGATAGGTCTTCTAATACTTGTACATTTGTGGCAGCGTCTATACTGGTAGGTCTTCTAATACTTGTACATTTGTCGCAGCGTCTATACTGATAGGTCTTCTAATACTTGTACATTTGTCGCAGCGTCTATACTGATAGGTCTTCTAATACTTGTACATTTGTGGCAGCGTCTATACTGGTAGGTCTTCTAATACTTGTACATTTGTGGCAGCGTCTATACTGGTAGGTCTTCTAATACTTGTACATTTGTCGCAGCGTCTATACTGATAGGTCTTCTAATACTTGTACATTTGTGGCAGCGTCTATACTGATAGGTCTTCTAATACTTGTACATTTGTGGCAGCGTCTATACTGATAGGTCTTCTAATACTTGTACATTTGTCGCAGCGTCTATACTGATAGGTCTTCTAATACTTGTACATTTGTGGCAGCGTCTATACTGATAGGTCTTCTAATACTTGTACATTTGTGGCAGCGTCTATACTGATAGGTCTTCTAATACTTGTACATTTGTGGCAGCGTCTATACTTATAGGTCTTCTAATACTTGTACATTTGTGGCAGCGTCTATACTGATAGGTCTTCTAATACTTGTACATTTGTGGCAGCGTCTATACTGATAGGTCTTCTAATACTTGTACATTTGTGGCAGCGTCTATACTGATAGGTCTTCTAATACTTGTACATTTGTGGCAGCGTCTATACTGGTAGGTCTTCTAATACTTGTACATTTGTGGCAGCGTCTATACTGATAGGTCTTCTAATACTTGTACATTTGTCGCAGCGTCTATACTGATAGGTCTTCTAATACTTGTACATTTGTGGCAGCGTCTATACTGGTAGGTCTTCTAATACTTGTACATTTGTGGCAGCGTCTATACTGATAGGTCTTCTAATACTTGTACATTTGTGGCAGCGTCTATACTGATAGGTCTTCTAATACTTGTACATTTGTGGCAGCGTCTATACTGATAGGTCTTCTAATACTTGTACATTTGTGGCAGCGTCTATACTGATAGGTCTTCTAATACTTGTACATTTCTGGCAGCGTCTATACTGATAGGTCTTCTAATACTTGTACATTTGTGGCAGCGTCTATACTGATAGGTCTTCTAATACTTGTACATTTGTGGCAGCGTCTATACTGATAGGTCTTCTAATATTTGTACATTTGTGGCAGCGTCTATACTTATAGGTCTTCTAATACTTGTACATTTGTGGCAGCGTCTATACTGATAGGTCTTCTAATACTTGCACATTTGTGGCAGCGTCTATACTGATAGGTCTTCTAATACTTGTACATTTGTGGCAGCGTCTATACTGGTAGGTCTTCTAATACTTGTACATTTGTGGCAGCGTCTATACTGATAGGTCTTCTAATACTTGTACATTTGTGGCAGCGTCTATACTGATAGGTCTTCTAATACTTGTACATTTGTGGCAGCGTCTATACTGGTAGGTCTTCTAATACTTGTACATTTGTCGCAGCGTCTATACTGATAGGTCTTCTAATACTTGTACATTTGTCGCAGCGTCTATACTGATAGGTCTTCTAATACTTGTACATTTGTGGCAGCGTCTATACTGGTAGGTCTTCTAATACTTGTACATTTGTGGCAGCGTCTATACTGGTAGGTCCTCTAATACTTGTACATTTGTCGCAGCGTCTATACTGATAGGTCTTCTAATACTTGTACATTTGTCGCAGCGTCTATACTGATAGGTCTTCTAATACTTGTACATTTGTGGCAGCGTCTATACTGGTAGGTCTTCTAATACTTGTACATTTGTGGCAGCGTCTATACTGGTAGGTCTTCTATTACTTGTACATTTGTCGCAACGTCTATACTGATAGGTCTTCTAATACTTGTACATTTGTCGCAGCGTCTATACTGATAGGTCTTCTAATACTTGTACATTTGTGGCAGCGTCTATACTGGTAGGTCTTCTAATACTTGTACATTTGTGGCAGCGTCTATACTGATAGGTCTTCTATTACTTGTACATTTGTGGCAGCGTCTATACTGATAGGTCTTCTAATACTTGTACATTTGTCGCAGCGTCTATACTGGTAGGTCTTCTAATACTTGTACATTTGTGGCAGCGTCTATACTGATAGGTCTTCTATTACTTGTACATTTGTGGCAGCGTCTATATTGGTAGGTCTTCTAATACTTGTACATTTGTCGCAGCGTCTATACTGATAGGTCTTCTAATACTTGTACATTTGTCGCAGCGTCTATACTGATAGGTCTTCTAATACTTGTACATTTGTGGCAGCGTCTATACTGGTAGGTCTTCTAATACTTGTACATTTGTCGCAGCGTCTATACTGATAGGTCTTCTAATACTTGTACATTTGTCGCAGCGTCTATACTGATAGGTCTTCTAATACTTGTACATTTGTGGCAGCGTCTATACTGGTAGGTCTTCTAATACTTGTACATTTGTGGCAGCGTCTATACTGATAGGTCTTCTATTACTTGTACATTTGTGGCAGCGTCTATACTGATAGGTCTTCTAATACTTGTACATTTGTCGCAGCGTCTATACTGATAGGTCTTCTAATACTTGTACATTTGTCGCAGCGTCTATACTGGTAGGTCTTCTAATACTTGTACATTTGTGGCAGCGTCTATACTGATAGGTCTTCTATTACTTGTACATTTGTGGCAGCGTCTATATTGGTAGGTCTTCTAATACTTGTACATTTGTCGCAGCGTCTATACTGATAGGTCTTCTAATACTTGTACATTTGTCGCAGCGTCTATACTGATAGGTCTTCTAATACTTGTACATTTGTGGCAGCGTCTATACTGGTAGGTCTTCTAATACTTGTACATTTGTCGCAGCGTCTATACTGATAGGTCTTCTAATACTTGTACATTTGTGGCAGCGTCTATACTGATAGGTCTTCTATTACTTGTACATTTGTGGCAGCGTCTATACTGATAGGTCTTCTAATACTTGTACATTTGTCGCAGCGTTTATACTGGTAGGTCTTCTAATACTTGTACATTTGTGGCAGCGTCTATACTGATAGGTCTTCTAATACTTGTACATTTGTGGCAGCATCTATACTGGTAGGTCTTCTAATACTTGTACATTTGTGGCAGCGTCTATACTGATAGGTCTTCTAATACTTGTACATTTGTGGCAGCGTCTATACTGATAGGTCTTCTAATACTTGTACATTTGTGGCAGCGTCTATACTGGTAGGTCTTCTATTACTTGTACATTTGTGGCAGCGTCTATACTGGTAGGTCTTCTAATATTTGTACATTTGTCGCAGCGTCTATACTGATAGGTCTTCTAATACTTGTACATTTGTGGCAGCGTCTATACTGATAGGTCTTCTAATATTTGTACATTTGTCGCAGCGTCTATACTGGTAGGTCTTCTAATACTTGTACATTTGTGGCAGCGTCTATACTGATAGGTCTTCTAATACTTGTACATTTGTGGCAGCGTCTATACTGATAGGTCTTCTAATACTTGTACATTTGTGGCAGCGTCTATACTGGTAGGTCTTCTATTACTTGTACATTTGTGGCAGCGTCTATACTGGTAGGTCTTCTAATACTTGTACATTTGTGGCAGCGTCTATACTGATAGGTCTTCTAATACTTGTACATTTGTCGCAGCGTCTATACTGATAGGTCTTCTAATACTTGTACATTTGTCGCAGCGTCTATACTGATAGGTCTTCTAATACTTGTACATTTGTCGCAGCGTCTATACTGATAGGTCTTCTAATACTTGTACATTTGTGGCAGCGTCTATACTGATAGGTCTTCTAATACTTGTACATTTGTGGCAGCGTCTATACTGGTAGGTCTTCTATTACTTGTACATTTGTGGCAGCGTCTATACTGGTAGGTCTTCTAATACTTGTACATTTGTCGCAGCGTCTATACTGATAGGTCTTCTAATACTTGTACATTTGTGGCAGCGTCTATACTGATAGGTCTTCTAATACTTGTACATTTGTCGCAGCGTCTATACTGATAGGTCTTCTAATACTTGTACATTTGTCGCAGCGTCTATACTGGTAGGTCTTCTAATACTTGTACATTTGTGGCAGCGTCTATACTGATAGGTCTTCTAATACTTGTACATTTGTGGCAGCGTCTATACTGATAGGTCTTCTAATACTTGTACATTTGTGGCAGCGTCTATACTGATAGGTCTTCTAATACTTGTACATTTGTGGCAGCGTCTATACTGATAGGTCTTCTAATACTTGTACATTTGTCGCAGCGTCTATACTGATAGGTCTTCTAATACTTGTACATTTATTTTCACATTCACAAGTGCTGAAAGTGCAGAAAATAAAGTTAATATAAGCCAATTACATAAGTATGTTTGTCATTAAGAAAAACATGTTTGCAGTTACATGAGCTAAGCTCAGCACTTTAAAAGTTTGGCAGTGGAAGGGAGGAAAATAAATGATAAAATGATTACATAGAAAGCCGAGGTGAAGTCTGCAGATTGCCTCCATCAGGTTTCCATAGCTGTGTTATATCTCAAAGAAGTGCAAACGTCGCTTAGTACATTATGAAATGAGACCAATCAGTCTTAATTACCAAGTGCAATGTTCAATGTTAAACACCAATCATTTCACTCAAATCACGTTCCTTTAAAAATGAAACTTTATTTATTTCTTGTTGAAGGTTTTATATTTCTCATATGACTATTTGGGCATGATGGTTAATGAAATACCAAAAAATCTCATTAAACCATTCAGTCATAATGAACTACTAAAACATAAATGCTTTGAAAAATCATGTGAACAATTTTTGATTTTTAGTTCAAACTCAGTATCTCTTCTTTGTACCATTTTCAAACATATTATATACAAGAACCTGCAGAACAAAGGCATTAAAATAGATATTTATTATTATTAATGTCACAATTTTCATTTATATTAGGTTTAACTGATAAACTGGGTCAGACACTTTAAAATCACAGTGCTGGATAAGAATTGTGCTAAAATTTAATTGGGTATATTGAATGCAAGGGAAGTAATTAGCAGTATAGAGTTTAACCTATAGAGTTTAACCTAAAGCTGACACTAATTATATGTAGGAAATAATTCCCCTTGGGCAAATTACATTGTCCCCAGACAATACTATTTGTGCTAAAATATTTAATTTGTAAAAAAAATGCACTTCATTATTGTTTATCATCTATCAACGCAAGTTTTTACAAGTAATTTTATCTTTGGCATGCACTTCTAAGCCTTCTTTGTGACAGAGTGGATGTATTTCTTGCAGTTTGAGAAGTTATATCATGACCAGGATTATTAAAGGCACACTCAAGCAAACTTTTATATGTTCAGCAGTTTTATGCCAGAACACTTTTAGCAAAGGACAATAGATGTAAGTAGATCTGTAATTAGACATTATATATGATAAATTTAGAGCACAAAGTGTACTTAATTATTGTGATAGGTAAAAGGAAAAAGAGTTGATAGATGATAATTAAAACTGGTAAGTACTAGAAATAACAAGATGTATATTACAAAAAAACAGGAGTCACCATGTTTAGACCAATTGAACAAATCAATTACTGTAGAAATTGTATTCAGTGTTTTTATATGTTTTAATGGAATCTGTTAAATGGAATGGCAACATAAATCATGGAACATAAAACATCGGCCAGCCATTGGAATACACCAGGATGCAGCTGGGGACTGAAGCTTCATCGTGGAGAATCGAGCTTGCAAAACAAATCTGTGGTCTCAGATAAAGACATATATTCGCTATTTCAATGTAATCCCATTAGCAGATAAATTGTGTATACCATTTCAGAAAAGTTATGTCTTGTCTTCCACATTTAATGCATCCCAGGAGTTGTAAATGTAAATGTTTTTGCTTCATTGCTGCAGAGACCTATCAATTATGTTATATAATAAATCTTTGCTATGATTACATTGAAAATGCTTGCACTGTTATAAGAAGAGTTGAGTACATAGTTACACTACAAATACCTTTCGCGAAATTTGCCAGCACAATGCGTTTTACTACGAGCAACACCATTTAGAAAGGGCCAGCCAGCTACATCTTTCTTTTCTTCACTTCTAAATATTTATTGCCAACTCTCTAGAAATACCTTAGACTGACTGACTTTGGAATTTAGACACATTAAATCACCAACACACTGTACACAATTCAGGTTTCTTGATCAGTCTTAATAGCAGCTTTATTTATTCAAAGACAACATAGTATGCAGATTGGTTAAACGGCTTCAGATACAATATGCACTCATGCCGGGGTGGGGGGGGGGGGGCTGTTTTGCAAAGTTATTCCTGTATTATCATGCAATATGTTCATTTATTGATCCATGCCAGCTTTTTTTCTGTCATAAATACAGGAAACAATTGCATCTTAATTAAACATTTCATAGCCACTTGCCATTCCATGATTACTATTAAATACTCCAGCATGCAAATACTTGAAGAAATGAACAATGCCATGTATTCCTAATTGGTTTTTGCTGCATTATTACCAGTACACATATTTTATTTGTTGAATTTAGGAGGAGCCAGTAAGAATACAAAGCTAGTTATTGAAGTGTTTTTCTTCAAACCTGCATCTTTGTTCAGTTTCTATTAACATAAGCAATCATTAAAATGCGTCTGTCCACAGTCTCTATCAACATAAGAAACACCAAATGTTTGTATTTATGAGAAGCAGTTTCACTATATGTATGAGTAAAAAAAAAAGCATGGGAATCAAAAGAACCTTTTTTCCCTGCCTTATCATCTTAAACAAACAAACTGCACTGAGTACCTAGCCATCTGAATTGGCTTCTAGCAAGACATCAAAATAGTTAAGATCAATACAAATTATATGATTAACCAGGTATTTATTTGTATGGCAGGATTGGTGAGGGAAACTTGGTTTAACTTGTATTTCAATCCTGGATGAAAACTATTGGTCACTGCCACTGCAAATGAGGCAGCTACAGTTATCTCCCTTGCCAGTTCTCATTTTTATGTCACAATAGTTCAACATAAATGTCCCCAAATTATGTGACTAGTTAAAATGACCACGTGCGAACAGTTCATTGTGCCCCCTTCGAAGATTTGGGGGGAATGCAAAACCATTTATATTCGTCGGCATGACATTTCGTGGGTTTTTTTAATGACAATTTCTTGGGCACTTAAATTCATGGATTTTCAATTTTATTAATAAAAAAACCCATCTAGAAATGCGTTAATCGTATCACCGTTTTCTGTTTGTAACACCTTACATTCATAAACGGACCGCCCCCTTATTGACCTGTCAATTAAGCAATAGACCCTATTTATGAAATAAACACAGCACGTCACTTTGAGAGGTAGGGTCCGGCTACAAATGTGCGAATTAAACAATGGGTTCGTATTCTGCCAAACACCAGTCGTAAAACGTGGTCCATGCTTTTTGCATGGAGAGTGTTTACTATGCACATAGATCTTTACTAGTCTATCTGAAAGAAGATAGCAATGCATACTGATCAGCGAGTATTTGTCGGACAGTAGTATTATACGGACGTTTTTAAATATTCGCGTTTTGTAACCGCTTTTCGTATTTTATCATCATAATACAAATGAGCGCTTATATTTTCAAGTACGTTTCGTTTTTCTTCAAAAATAGTGAGTTTATTTTTTGGTATAACCCCAAATGTTTACCTTGATAGTCTGACACGCATGCAACTAACGTCTGGGGAAGTAAAATGACATGCGCATGCGCAATTAAATACCAAGTTGGGGCACAGACAGGGTTTGCGATAGTTTTGGCTGTCTGCTCATTATAGCAGACGGACTCCGGCAGAAGATTATTTAATCCGCTACGACGTTAAGGACGTGCATAGTAGCTACATAGATACTTTATGTCTAGTAAACTCTTTAAAACGTCATGCTTCCGTATTTGTTTTAAAGCCTTACTTATATTCTCTAGTAATTATTAAATCATTTGATAAAGTGGTATTATTTTGATATAAATTACGCATCTGATTATTAATTTTGTTGTCTAATATAGATTAAATAAAGTTATAAAGCATTTCTCCATATATTTCACTGTTAAAAAAAATGTCCAGAAAATACTACTGTCAACGTGAAAAAGACCGTGTTTTATGTACCCTTTTCAGGGCCTCTATTGTTGCGCATGCGCACAAGTGAAACTTATTTAGTTTACATAAGCAAACGGGTGATCAACCCTGGATATTACACGCAAATTTTCATCGTTGAGTTTGTTCATGAATTTAAAATGCCCCAAAATAAATGCATATTTCGTCCGACAAATACTCACCAGTAAACAGCGTTACTGCATACGCAGATAAATTGGATATGTCCTGTGTCAATCAATAAGGTGCACAATATATTACACCGATTCATTCATGTGATATAAATGCACATTATATTTCAGGTAATGTATTTATCATAAACAAACTCTTATACTTCATTTAACTACTATAAACATTATATTTACATTGTCTTCATGTAGGTATACGTACTAGAAAGGTGCATCTTAGAGCGCAAATTCGGCCGAAAAAAATAGCTAGCCGGATAATTATTCGTTGGAAACTTAAATTCGTGGTTGATTCCATCCTCGACATCCACGAAAATTAGTGCCCCACGATTATTAATGGTTTTGCATTATATTGCTTTGCAATTATTGTCGGTCTCTCTGTCCTTGTATCGATAAACCGAACTTTGTCCGGGCAAAAACCAAAGAACCCTTAGACCTAAGTTCTTCAAACTTGGTAGGTAGGTTGGTTATGACTAGTAGAGGATGCCTATTAATTATTGGGTCAAAGGTCAAGGTTAATCTGACCAGTAGTTGTACCTTGTCCAAGCAATAACACTTAGGAAGAGGATTGTACAATTTAGTAGGTAGTTGGTTGTGACTACAAGTAGATCCCTATTGATTATTTGGTCATATGGTAAGAGGTCAAAATCAAACTGTCCAATGGTTGAAGAATATTCGTTTCGTGTGACATTGGCCTTGTCATCTGTGCAATTTTGCATAGACATTGTTTAATATTATTGCATGAAAAATACACAGATTGAATGTGTTTTTGATAAAATTGTAGCCCTTGGATTAATTGCGACTATAAAGAGCATTTAAGTTTGTACTCCATTAGTGACCAAAGTGCTTTACTTTAAAGTTTAGTAAAATTAACACATATTTATTCACATTGTGAATTAATGACTTGGGTTTGTAGTTTCAGGGGGCTTTAGAGGGCTTCAAACGCTTCCTCGTAGGTTCTGAAAACTAAAAAACTCTAAATTTTATACATTTGTCAATTGCAGAAATAAATAGAACATTTCTGCTCATTTATATAGGAAAGTGGTGTGGTTGTGGAAAAATATATATGAGTGAGAAAATAGGACAACAAGAGTATAGTTGTTTTTGCAAGTCAAGGATATGCCAAGATTGTGTTTTACATTCTTAGTTACAGCTCTGACAGTTATGTTATTCCATTGCATCAGTTGCAAGAGTTGACAGCTTTAGAGGAGAATAAAAAAGCCAAAGTGCATTTCTGTAAATCATTTGCCAAGGCTGATGACAGCAATTATCCCAAGGCCTCTGCCAAAATGTTCTCAATGGACTAATAACAACACTCTCAGGAAAAACCAGTGGACCCATTACATCACATCCAAGAAGGAAATAATCTCTAATCTAAATATTGGACCCTGTCCATTGCTTGAAGCCAACTGCCACTGATCATGGTAATTGTAGTGGCACACAATAATAGCAGCTATTAGAGGCTTCATGATGGCAATATCAGACAAGGGTATAAGCAATTTCTCCAGAAAAGACACCATAATATCCCAGATGGATTTATCTACTACTCTTTAATGGCAGCAATAGTGATGAATCTTATAAAAAATGTCATTCCATTGATGTATTGTTAGCGGGACAGCTCTGAAAATTGTTGTCTTCTTATTAATGTTCCATAAGAGAATTGGATCGTGATCGTCAATGTGTCTTGCAGTTGTCTTTCTCACAATTAGAAACATGAATCAATACATTGATGAAATTCAAAGGTAATCCATATCTTGCATTTAGAACTGGATGTTTGTTGCATCACAATTGTGATACATTTAAGTCATTTTGTCCAGTGTTATGCGGAGTTCACAAACCTACAAAGGGACACAAACTACCTATACCAGATTTCATATGCCTCCGGATCTGATATAATCATGTAAAACATATTGCCATTATGCTTCTTGACCTGGTCTTGTTGTTTTCCCAGAATCAATGGTCAAGAAACAAATTACTTGTCCTTTTAAGTCATCAGATTTCATGAAAGAGTTGCAGCTGTACATATGATACAGACTTGCTTAAACAAATCCAGGTTTCATAAATTTTAAACATCTCTCCAAGTGACAAAATATAATGGTCTTTCATGTAATATCAATGTAAATGTAATGGCAACAGAAATCAAAAATAGGTGACACTTTACATATAATGTCTGAGTAGTTAAATTGGTTATCACTCATCAGTTTTTTGCAGTCAGTCAGTATTGCTCAACATTTGGGTGCAGACTGTTGGCATTAAAGCAATTCTCAGAAGATTGTCACATGGTTAATAATGTTGGAACAATTTTAAACATTGTCGGAATATTCCATGTAAATTGATTTTAAAATATTATTTCTGAAGAATATTGATTCAGCTTTAAAGAAACATATTAATTGGTGGTTTTATTTGTAGTCTGAGTTATCGCTTTAGGATCAATAATTTCCTGGAAAATAGGTTACTTTGAACATGTTCTTGGAGAACTGTCTGAGAACATTACAGGAATCAGAACAATTTGTTTTGTTTAGTAAGGCAAAACTGTACATGCACAAACCTGTGACGTACTGGGCAAGGCGTATTTTATCCAGGACGCTGTTGCCAAAGGCACTTACAGTCATGATGCTGACATTTTTACTGTAGTTTTAGTAACATCTTTTGTTACATCTTTTTATGTGACAAACCTAATTTTATGCTCCAGTAAAAGTGTGATAATGTAGTTTTAGCAGTAGTTATCTTTTGTTACATCTTTTTATATGACAAACCTAATGTTATGCTCCAGTAAAAGTGTCATAATGTAGTTTTAGCAGTTGTTATCTTTTGTTACATCTTTTTATGTGACAAACCTAATGTTATGCTCCAGTAAAAGTGTGATTTTCCTCTGTCTGTTTTAGACACACATTTCCTACAGGTATACCTTTACAACCATAGGCGGATTTAGAGGGGGGGGGGGGCGGGGGGCGGAAGCAGCATATGCCTCTAAAATTGTCCAACATTTAATTTTATAAAATTAAAAACTATTAAAGCATGCGCAATCTGTTGCCATTGATGTCTTCTTGAATATATGTTTTGTCGTAATCAAGCTCATTCTTCTGTATTTTCGTTAAATTGTTTCTTTCTGTCAATATCGCACCTTTCCGCTATCAATCTCAACATGTTGGAGGGACCCAAAGGCGTTTGTTTTCAGCTTTTTTTTCATTTACTGAATATTTCCGCCCCCTCTAACTCAAAATACTGTATCAGCGCCTGAAAACAGAGCCATGATGCTAATACAATCTGAAATCCATTTGCTCTAATATTCTACACGGTTTAAAATCTTATTAGAAAAAACGTATTATTTCCTGGCATATTTTAATATTTTTTATGTATTGTTGTACTCAAAGGAATTCTTAAAATGAAACATAATTTTATTATTATTTTTCTTAGATATGCAAGAGAATTCGATAAGCTGTTCAAGACCAAGTTAATTTCCTGCATGTTATTCTTTTTATGCATTTGTTTTGAATTGTTAGATCTGAAATATCATGACATGCAATTAACTTGCAGTAAAAACTTTATTGTATGCATGAATAGCCCTCCTGTTTCATTAGTTGGGAATATTAATTCCATATTTTAATGTACTTGTCTGGAAATTCTTTAGAGAGTTATTAAAATATTACCAGTTACAATGTCATTGGAAGATGTCCTGTTGTTTCTTCTTTTGGTAGTCAGGTCTATCAGTCATTTGCTTTAAAAACAATTATGACATTGGAATGCACCATTAAAATTTTGTTTCTAATGATTTTTGCTGAATTTTGTTTAGATGTTTGGCACAATTTTTTTTATGAAACAACAGTTTTCAAAAGTACTTGTAAGCAGTATGTCACACTTATATACATGTATGAACAAGACCTTTCTCAAGATTATTCTTCCATAGAGCTACATTTCTTGTTTCTTAAATGTTTAAGGATGGATTGTCTTAAAATTGCTACATGTCTTGTTTCTTAAATGTATACGGGTGGATTCTCTTAAAATTGGGTGCTGTTCAGTAGTTGAAGATGAAATAGATAATCATTTTGTATTTCTGTTTCCTTATTGACTTTGACCTTTCTGCACTACCAGTCTAAAGTTGACATTGTAGCACTACCAGTCTAGTTGACATTTTAGAACTACCAGTCTAGTTGACATTGTAGCACTACCAGTCTGGTTGACATTGTAGCACTACCAGTCTAGTTGACATTGTAAAACTACCAGTCTAGTTGACATTGTATAACTACCAGTCTGGTTGACATTGTATAACTACCAGTCTGGTTGACATTGTAGAACTACCAGTCTAGTTGACATTGTAGCACTACCAGTCTAGTTGGCATTGTAGCATTACCAGTCTAGTTGACATTGAAGATCTACCAGTCTAGTTGACATTGTAGCACTACCAGTCTAGTTGGCATTGTAGAACTACCAGTCTAGTTGACATTGTAGCACTACCAGTCTAGTTTATATTGTAGCACTACCAGTCTGGTTGACATTGTAGCACTACCAGTCTAGTTGACATTGTAGAACTACCAGACTAGTTGGCATTGTAGCACTACCAGTCTAGTTGACATGTAGCACTACCAGACTAGTTGGCATTGTAGCACTACCAGTCTAGTTGACATTGTAGCACTACCAGTCTTGTTGATATTGTAGAACTACCAGTCTAGTTGACATTGTAGAATTACCAGTCTAGTTGGTATTGTAGCACTACCCGTCTAGTTGACATTGTAGCACTACCAGACTAGTTGGCATTGTAGCACTACCAGTCTAGTTGACATTGTAGAACTACCAGTCTTGTTGATATTGTAGCACTACCAGTCTAGTTGACGTTGTAGAATTACCAGTCTAGTTGGTATTGTAGCACTACCAGTCTAGTTGACATTGTAGAATTACCAGTTTGGTTGATATTGTAGAACTACCAGTCTAGTTGATATTGTAGAACTACCAGTCTAGTTGGCATTGTAGCACTGCCAGTCTAGTTGGCATTGCTGCACTGCCAGGCTGAAGTGACGTCAGGGGCGTAGCTTGGGTTCAAAACATGTATAGGCACAATAGGCGGAATCTACAAAATGACACTGTAGGTGATAATTTTGGCTAGGAGTGTTTTTACTTGTATGTGGCTACAAACAATTACTTCAGCTGAACCCTGATTCTACAAAATAATTGTAAAATAAGCGCATGTTTCATGAAATTTATTTCATATTGACGTAATCGACTCGTTAAACAATGTATCAACACAGCCAAGAAGGACCTCCTCACCCCATCCCCCCTCTTGTTTTTATCGCATTTTCTGCATATTTCAATGTTTTATCTCTGGAAAAAATGTATAGGCACATGCCTATAGTGCCTAAAGGAAGCTACGCCCCTGGACGTTGCTGAACTCTTAATGCAACTGTTAAATAGTGCAAGATCATCATAAACCAATGGTTTGGAATCCCTCTCTTACGCATGTTACCTGATTTTTTTGGCAAAGACCAAAAACAAAAATAACCAATAAAAGAAGTTATGTTAATACAATCATATCCTTGTGAACAATAATATGGTATTCAATAAATCTGCTTTACCAAGACGTTAAGATGCCGAAAAAATTATGCATGGAAAATATCACTATAAACAACTCACTACATTCATAAATGTATGTGTTAATTGTTTTGCATTGTATGTATTGTGCAGTAGATCTAATGACTTTCTTTACGTATGCTGCCCATTTTGCGATGCTTCCTACTGCAAGCTTATATGTCTTTTTATTGTATTATAGCAAATTATATAAATGAACTTATGTTATTGAATTAGCTTAATAAAAGATCTAAACCTGGGAAGGTGACTGGAAAAGACTGTTACTGTTGGCTTCAATTTTCCTAAAATCACAGACGGGTCAAATGGCCAAAGAAAGTGTGCCCTGTTGATAATGTATTATTCTCCATGAATGATGTTTCGACATTTCCACCTCAGTGTTGCTTTTAATGTGATGACTTAGACTGAATACGCCTAGATCACCATCATGGCCCTCTTGTTTAGAACAGTTTCCTACTTTCTTAAGTTATAAATAATGGCCCCACAAAATATATGTGGGGCATCGTGGGAAAACCAGACTTAATGCACGTGCGTAAAGTGTTGTCCCGGATTAGCCTGTGCAGTCCGCACAGGCTAATCCGGGATGGCACTTTCCGCTTTTATGTTTTTTTCTGTTTCAAGGAAGTCTCTTCTAAACATAAATCCACTGTAGGCGGAAAGTGCCGTCCTGGATTAGCCTGTGCGGACTTCACAGGCTAGTCCGGGACGACACTTTACGCACATGCATAAAGACTGGTTTTCTCACGACGTGCCTCATATAATAAATCGGTTCAAAGAATGCTCTTCTGTGCGTGTGCAGTCATAGTTTGAGGCAACAGGCCTGGGTAACAAAGATACAGTTCTGAAAGACAGATATGAGGCGTGTCATGGGAAAACTGGACTTAATGCATGGCGTAAAGTGTCGTCCCGTATTAGGGGACTGCACAGGCTAATCCACGATGGCACTTTCCGCCTACAGTGGATTTATGTTTAGTGTTACAAAAATTAGAATGGGAGGGCGAATAGTTCATATCTTCAAACGTCACACAACAGAATATACACTCTACATTTTATTTACACTCTACGATAATAAATATATACACCAATATAGTTCATGAATAACTCACTCAAACTCCTCACATCATTCCATGTCCAAGCTCAACTCTCAACTTCCCCAGATTCTGTGTGTTCCTGGCTTTTATACGAATCTGCTTACTCTCCCATATTTGGGTATTACCAAGGTGTGGATTGACAATGATAGGCCCCTAATATTTATTAGGATAACTGCTAAGCGATTTATATTTCCAGAACACAGTCTTGTCACTACAATCATTGTTTATTATAATAACTGTTAAAAGACAAAACAGCATAACATGGAAGTTACCTTCATTAATTAATATTTATGAAGGCAACTGTTGAAAGTTCACCCAAACAGACTCTGCCGAGCAACAGAACAGACCAGTCTTTGCTAATTTATGATGGTATGACAACATACCCTGTTCAGATAACTGATTTCCACCATACCAAGATGGCATCAAAGAAAGCAGTCTTAATTTATTTCTAGTACTAAAAAATACAACATTAGAAGAGACTTCCTTGAAACAGAAAATACCATAAAAGCGGAAAGTGTCATCCCAAATCACCCTGTGCGGACTGCACAGGCTAATCTGGGATGACACTTTATGCACATGCATTAAGACCGGTTTTCCCACGATGCACCTCATATGTAGAAAACTAATCATCAGTTATAACAACTGGTCTCGAAGCAAACATGACTAGTAATATTCAATGAAGGGCTTGACACATCGTATTGTGGAAAAAAATATTTGCTTCAATACTCATCTTCTGGCATAGCCCGAAAGGCATACATTAGCTGAATTAGAGCATCATACACACAGTACAAGTTACAGATTAGGCGCTGATTATTACGTTTAATTTCTGTAAAAATTAACCAATATTGAATAAGCTCAATCTAAAACATGTTTCAGTTGTAATAGCACTGATTTCATTGAGAGGACACTACTGGGCTGGTATCCTCCATGCCCAACCTACTTTGACCTTGGTGTTTGAAGGTATTTGTATAGATTTGTGCACTTTCTATGCACACAGGAGTATGACACCCCTGTCAGCATCTAGATTCATAGCAGAGAAGTCGTAAAATGCTTCACACTTGTGGGCCATGTTCATCATAGGCAAGGTAGAAATGGCGGTTAATAGTGACATTTTTATTCCTGAACATTCATATAAATAAGTTTCCAGTAGATCAGAACATTATCACTTGAATGCTGTGTCCTGAGCAAGATTTTGATTGACTTTCTGTTGTTTGCAAATGGATTGTTGATGTTAGTTTCTTCATCACTTCAGATTTTGTATTGGATAATCAATGTGAATTCAGCATGAGCAAGTACCTGTTCAGTTCAGAAAAATGGGAATTAATGGAATGGAAATTTTTTAGAATAAAAACATAATAGAGTAGAATTGATAATATGTGTTACAATGCTGGATATGTTTCACTGATTCTGTACAACTTACGACTGTTTAAAAATATCAAAAGCTGTTTTGTTGTAGAAATTGATGCATATGTTTTGGTTTATTTTAATCGAATCATTTTAATTACGGAAAGCAAACACACTAGAATATGACAAGTATAGTTATATTGTATTGAAGTAAAAGAGACAGGATTTGTTAAGGAAATACATGTAACTTGTCAAGTAGAACAATTTTGTTGACATGACGCAGAACTCTGTATTTTGTCTGCATTTGCATAATGCTTATATTTTATAGTGAGGCATACATCTTAAGGTATTCGACCCATCATTAGCTCGTTAATTTCCGTGTAATTTCGACGAAAGCCGTAGCCGTCCTTACATTACCGTTCGTGTTCGGAATACAAACAAAACATCTTTTAAAATTATATATTTCTTTAGCAACACCGTACTATTTGTTTCAGATTTTAATATCGTTGCTTTTAAATGCAAATCAGATATAAAATAACTATTAAAATGTCACGATTATAATTAAAACGAAAGTGGAATAGGAGTTTGTTCCCTTTGGAAATCATGATCATTTGAACGCTTATTCAGTTTTATGTGCATATGACAGTGTTTGTTTACATTGATATAAATCATTATGACTTTGACTAAGATGTAATAAAAGAGGTAGATTTTCAAGAGGAAAAGACACAGTAACAACCTAAATTTTGTCGGCTATGATCAGCTGCCATAAACTGTGACAGTGTGGTCGGAAAATTACCAAGAAGTGTATTAGTTTGACCATTTATGTTTACGTGAAATATTGTAACATTGACTAATGTGATGTCAATAATGTTCTCTATTGGAAAACTGACAAGGACACCAAGCCAAACGTCAAGCCTAATGTTGTGGTGAATACCAAGCCATGTACAGGTTAGTATCAGTTCATTATCTAATTGTAAAGCCATTTGTTTGTATGGTAATAGTTACTGAGATATTGACAACTCGTGAATGGTCTTGTAAATATACTAAATATTTTTTTTTGATTTGTATTAATACACGGAACGTAAAGTTTGGAAATATACAACAATGAAGTATTAGTTTTCAAGCTTATTTAACAAAGTCCTATGTTTTGACATAGTGATAGAATTATGTTAGAATTTCCATATTGCCAATGCCATTAATTTTGATTTGTCATTCTGTTAAGTGTTATAACATAACTTCAAAAGTCGGTTATTAAATCATGTCTAAAAATTCAACATTTACTAAATTGACATGGGTGCCATATCAAACAATTTTTAAAGCAATGATTGATGTGTAAATTAATATCTGTCTGTAAGTAGAAACTACTGTAAAACTGTGTACTGAAAATTATTTTCCGATGCTGCTGATCAGAAAAGCAAACACACATCCAGTTCAATGGGCGACATGTTGGATGGCGACCAGGCTGTCAGTGTTCAACCAGAGGCATCGCGAATAGCAGTTGCATTCCCATATTCATCAACAGCTGGGCGCAGCCAGTTGATGTTCAGAAATGAGAAGGCCAGAATCATTGATTCTCTGGGTCTTCTTGCCTATACTGCCGACATCACTGGCTCCAGTTTATGTACCCATGAAACATTCAACTGTGAAGGCGCGGACAGTTTATTTAGCATTTAAGATGTAAATATAATGAATGGGCAGTCGTATAGTACAGTTGCAAAAAGGATGTTGGAAACCTTTATAACACAAATTAGCGGATTTTTTTGAAAAACAACTATTTTTTAAACCCAGTAAAGTTCATGATGGGCATGGCCTTGAACGTTTGAAATTTTTATATGAAAATGTATTAATGCAGTATATTGGTTTTGTCTATGTCTATCATGTAAATATTTACTGCATTTATAAAATGTAGACTATGTTGTAAATGTTAATTTAGTTAACACAACTCTTTTGTTCACACTTCTAGATTATGTGTTTTAGACTTTTTGAATTAATATTGTTTATTATAGAATATACAATTATGAAACAAAGTTTAATTTGAATGTTTTATGTTAAAAAGTTATGGAACTAATTTTATATATTGCTTATATTTTGTATCTTAAGAATTTTTGAAAGTGTTTTTCTTAGATTCTCAATTATTATTGAAACAGGTTAAAAAAAGGTATTTGTGAAAAAAAATCAGGCTTAATTTGTTATGGAGGTAGTGTTAAAAACTGTCTTGATTTGACAAATTTGCATGGTAAAGTTTATTTCTTTTGCCTTTATTTTGTAGCTTATAGTCCAAGAATAAAATATATTATGGTTTAGATTCAGAACATGCATAAATAAGCAAGTTTATCACATTTTGTTTATGGCTTTCAAAAAATAGAACAGGAAAATTCTCATCGATGATAAAAATAATTAGCAATATGAGTACATGTCACTTCCATATAAATTCATTCAAGAATAATTGTTGATTATTTTCATAATATTTGTTTAATATACCATTCATAAATGTATATTTATATGGAGTTTATGAAACATGAATAAACTATTTCACTTGTAAAGATGCTTATAGCTTGTCACAGTCAGTTTTTGATGTGTTTAGCAAAAGAGGGGGTATGGTACTTAACTAACTGTATCTGACAAACCAAACGGTAAAATCTCCTAAAATTTTGCAGAAGAGTCCAGATAAAAAAATAATATGATTTGTAGTGTTCTAGACATTGAGTATGATGGGTTGAATACCTTAAATAGTTCTGATTATTATTGTGTTTCTTTTCAGTAAGAAAACAGTCAGACAAATTGTTTCCCTTGTAAAATAAAATATAAAACCTTCAAAAATCTTGTTGTCTGCTGACAGCATCTCATTTATTATCTTAACAAATTGCAGTCAATCTGCTATACAGGACAGATTTAATCTTGATACATAGTGTAGGGACATCCACAGGGATTGTAAATTCCACAGTCTGAAAGCTGGGTGCAGATGAAAAATGAATGAAAGGGGAGATTGTTTATATGCTATGTGCATGATATATTTTCTTAGTTGATCATCAGCTATGTGCACCTCATTATTTACCAGCTCCATGTGCAGCACAGCTGATTTATGGCAACATTTTAAAGTTCCAGTGATTGTCTTAGTTTTGGGGCATATTTAGAATTTTTGTGACAATTTTCCGCCCTATGCATTTATAATGTTGCTTTTTCCTTGTAAAGTTGCAAAGCATGGACTTGTTGAAATCATTGCATGTTATATTCTATTCTGTGCCGTATTATTGTTTATTGTAACATAAAGGAAGCTGTTGTAAATGTGGTTTATCAATAAAGATATTACAATGTGTGAATTTGTAACAGGACTAAAGTCATGTTGTCATGCAAGATGCTACACTAGTTGTTACAGGACTAAAGTTAGGCTCATGCAAGGTGTTACACTCATGGTTACAGGACTGGAGTCAGGTTGTCTTGCAAATTTCTACACTTCTGATGACAGGGCTGGAGTCAGGTTGTCATGCAACGTGTGCTACACTAATGGTTTCAGGAGTGCAGTTGGACTGTCATGCAAGGTGCTACACTGATGGTTTCAGTACAGGAGTTAGGTTGTCATGCTAGGTGCTACACAGATGGTGTCGGTACAGGAGTTAGCTGTCATGCAATGTGCTACATTAATGGTTTCAGAACTTGAGTTAGTTTGTCATGCTAGGTGCTACACAGATGGTGTCAGCACAGGAGTCAGTTTGTCATGCTAGGTGCTACACAGATGGTTTCAGTACAGGAGTTAGTTTGTCATGCTAGGTGCTACACAGATGGTGTCGGTACAGGAGTTAGTTTGTCATGCTAGGTGCTACACAGATGGTGTCAGTACAGGAGTTAGTTGTCATGCAATGTGCTACATTAATGGTTTCAGAACTTGAGTTAGTTTGTCATGCTAGGTGCTACACAGATGGTGTCAGCACAGGAGTCAGTTTGTCATGCTAGGTGCTACACAGATGGTTTCAGTACAGGAGTTAGTTTGTCATGCTAGGTGCTACACAGATGGTGTCGGTACAGGAGTTAGTTTGTCATGCTAGGTGCTACACAGATGGTGTCAGTACAGGAGTTAGTTGTCATGCAATGTGCTACATTAATGGTTTCAGAACTTGAGTTAGTTTGTCATGCTAGGTGCTACACAGATGGTGTCGGTACAGGAGTTAGTTTGTCATGCTAGGTGCTACACAGATGGTGTCAGTACAGGAGTTAGTTGTCATGCAATGTGCTACACAGATGGTTTCAGTACAGGAGTTAGTTTGTCATGCTAGGTGCTACACAGATGGTTTCAGTACAGGAGTTAGTTTGTCATGCTAGGTGCTACACAGATGGTGTCAGTACAGGAGTTAGTTGTCATGCAATATGCTACATTAATGGTTTCAGAACTTGAGTTAGTTTGTCATGCTAGGTGCTACACAGATGGTGTCAGTACAGGAGTTAGTTTGTCATGCTAGGTGCTACACAGATGGTGTCAGTACAGGGGTTAGTTTGTCATGCTAGGTGCTACACAGATGGTGTCAGTACAGGAGTTAGTTGTCATGCAATGTGCTACATTAATGGTTTCAGAACTTGAGTTAGTTTGTCATGCTAGGTGCTACACAGATGGTGTCAGTACAGGAGTTAGTTTGTCATGCTAGGTGCTACACAGATGGTGTCAGTACAGGAGTTAGTTTGTCATGCTAGGTGCTACACAGATGGTGTCAGTACAGGAGTTAGTTGTCATGCAATGTGCTACATAAATGGTTTCAGAACTTGAGTTGGTTTGTCATGCTAGGTGCTACACAGATGGTTTCAGTACAGGAGTTAGGTTGTCATGCAAGGTTCTACATTAATGGTTTCAGAACTTGAGTTGGTATGTCATGCTAGGTGCTACACAGATGGTTTCAGTACAGGAGTTAGGTTGTCATGCAAGGTTCTACATTAATGGTTTCAGAACTTGAGTTGGTTTGTCATGCTAGGTGCTACACAGATGGTTTCAGTACAGGAGTTAGGTTGTCATGCAAGGTTCTACATGATTGTTTTGCTGTTGTATAATTAGGCAATAATGAACATGCTTAATGAATAATGTTAATGTTTGAACACTCATTCCAAATGCATATTATTTCATTTTCACAGGAACAAATGGGAGCATTGTATTAAACAGCATTTGATTCTGTCAATAATTAAAATGCTGCAATCTCCCACAAGGCACATGATAGTTTGGATTACTTGCTGTGACATAAAAATGTTGACACACATGTGAAAGATATTACCAGATTTCCCATTGTCAGCTGGGCTAGATTCTGGTTGCATTCTTGCATTCTTTCCTGATGCTATGAATGTGAGGGATCCATCTGGTTTTACCTGATACAGGGTAGTGACATAACTGGTGTTTCCTGAAGGGACTTCACTCTGAGAGAGTATTTTTCTTGACACTACCCAGGTGATCTGCCCTTGCTTGTTAATTAGTGCATTTGAATTAACCTCTGTGGGAATCTATAATATTGCAAACAGTGCTTGGTTTTTAGCTGATATGTTTATTATGCGCTGGTTGGGTAAAAGCTGGTTTGTTTTTCAGCCTATTTGTTTGATATATAATTTTGTCCTGCTAAGCTTACAGATATTTAGTAGCATTTGTACGAAGGTGCTTGTGTTTTAGAACACGTTTTCTGATAAATTTATATTTTCTAACAAAAAAGCTTTTGTATTGAATGCCAATCATTTCCAATTGTTTTGAGTGCTCATCCTTTAGTAATCACGTATTTTCTCACTGTCTGTAAAGATCACTTGTAACACTGTAAGTGTTCTTTTACATTTAACGATGTAAGTTTTATTTTAATGTGTGGCATGTGAGGGCATGTTTTTTGCATAGATGTTTCATTTAAAACTACCTGCGAAGCAAATTTATCTTTAAAAGTGAAAAACGAAGTTTGCTGTGAGTATATCTATTCTGCATTCTGATCTTGTAGAGCTGTCACTCTGGCAGCTGATGTTTTTGTCTCATTAAAATTATTCCACCAGTTGAGACATAAAAACCAGTTGAGACATAAAAAATAGGTGCAACAAAGTTGCACACCTGTCCTGTTGTTGCAGTCATTTCATAATGCATAGACATAACACAGGCAGATCATTCATAGTATCACAGCACTTTGAATTTGTGCTCATCTTTGCATGCTGAGGCGCATCATAGAAAACATTTAACTGCGTTTGCACTTTCAGATTGTCACATTGTGAAATTAAAACACTACTGATGATGACAATTGTATGATGTGAAATTAAAACACTACTGATGATGACAATTGTATGATGTGAAATTAAAACACTACTGATGATGACAATTGTATGATGTGAAATTAAAACACTACTGATGATGACAATTGTATAATGTGAAATTAAAACACTACTGATGATGACAATTGTATAATGTGAAATTAAAACACTACTGATGATGACAATTGTATAATGTGAAATTAAAACACTACTGATGATGACAATTGTATAATGTGAAATTAAAACACTACTGATGATGACAATTGTATGATGTGAAATTAAAACACTACTGATGATGACAATTGTATGATGTGAAATTAAAACACTACTGATGATGACAATTGTATGATGTGAAATTAAAACACTACTGATGATGACAATTGTATGATGTGAAATTAAAACACTACTGATGATGACAATTGTATAATGTGAAATTAAAACACCAATGCTGGTGAGACTTGTATAGTGTAAATATGTTAATTTCAACTTAAGTTTTCATCAAATATGGGAGGTCTTTAAATTATGCCATGGATAATCCACTGTTGTTTTCTTGCTGGACAAATTATCTGTTTTCTTTCAGATTGATACCTGGTTCTATTAGCATAACATTGCTGTATTCTGTCACTTTTCTGAATGCAAATCAGTTGAATTTGGCTGTCTAATGTAGGCAAACTTTATTTTAGCAAAAAAAAGATACATCACATTCTGCTGCTTCTATTACCATAAAACTTGTATCATAATAACATTATTAAAATACTTCAAACTGTAAAGTATAGCCTTCAGCAGAAATTAATATTCTCAGTTTGTTCCCATGGATGCCTTGTACCGTTCCATGTACTGATGGTGTCAAGGTTAGTTGAAGATATGATTCTGTCATGTTGGTATCTGAAATTTCATGACAATTGCAGTATTAACACTAGCCATTGCCTGATTGGAAACTGCCTTAGATTTCTGTGTTGCCTTTTTTGTGCATTTTCCCAAGTGTGTTGCATTGTTTAACCCAAGGAAATTGGTATTATTGAACTGCTTTCCAAGAAACTTGTGTGGTTTATTGCTTTGCTTTTTCTTTAAGTTAAAAGTTAATGTATTGTGGCTTCAGGAAAACAGTTTCTTCACGACATCATTACCAATGAAAAATTGATTTTTCGAAAAGATAAAAGATTTAAATTTGTAACGTCTGATCAACTTGCATCTGTCCTCCAGCTATAAAAGCACAAAATAACAGGTTTATGTCCTACATCAGACTTTTTAAGGCAAAGAGGCTGCAATGTGCTATAAAATGGTGAAAAGGAACATGTTCTCATGTCAATGAAGGACATTTGTTGCATTGTAACTGTTTCCAAGTTCTGCATGTGAAGTGAAATTGTGAAAAGGAACACATTCTAATGCATAGCCCGGTGGCTGCATGTTGATGTTTTCTGAGTTCAATCACCTTGGCAAGGGTGTCAGCATCACCATTAAACCTGCATCAAACACAGGCACTGACACCCAATGCATGTTAGCATGTGCTGTTTTCATCATTAGTCTCTATGCTACAAATGTCATTTACTCCTTGTCCTTGGTTTACTTCAATGTACAATGTTCTGGTATTTCTGCTCTAAGACTACCAGATTCTGTCAACGTGTTCTGTAACACTAGTCATTCCATTAGTAACTGCAGGAAACAGCTTTACAATGAGACCCTGGTCTTTGGGCTGGGCAGATGGGAAAGAGAATATCACATTTGGCCCTGTCAGAGTGGGAAATTAATGCAGACTTGTGAATTGATGCTTGTCAAAATCCCTCACTCTCGGCATTGTCTTCTGCATTCCATAGTGTTGAGGCCCTATAGGACGGGTACAGCATAGTGCATTGCTATTGTCTGAGAAAATAAATAACTTGTGCCAATAACAATAAAAGTGTGTATTTTATTCCTTGATATATTTGCCATAAAACATGGCTATTTCCTTTTGGGAACACAGATTTCTTTACAATCCATGGATAAGTAGTAACAATTTGGTGTCCAGTGTACAGAGTTGGCCTTCAGAAATATTGCATGTTTCAAACAATTTGGTGTACAGAGTTGGCCTTCAGAAATATTGCATGTTTCAAACAATTTGGTGTCCAGTGTACAGAGTTGGCCTTCAGAAATATTGCATGTTTCAAACAATTTGGTGTCCAGTGTACAGAGTTGGCCTCAGAAATATTGCATGTTTCAAACAATTTGGTGTCCAGTGTACATATTTGGCCTTCAGAAATATTGCATGTTTCAAACAATTTGGTGTCCAGTGTACAGAGTTGGCCTTCAGAAATATTGCATGTTTCAAACAATTTGGTGTCCAGTGTACAGAGTTGGCCTTCAGAAATATTGCATGTTTCAAACAATTTGGTGTCCAGTGTACAGAGTTGGCCTTCAGAAATATTGCATGTTTCAAACAATTTGGTGTCCAGTGTACAGAGTTGGCCTTCAGAAATATTGCATGTTTCAAACAATTTGGTGTCCAGTGTACAGAATTGGCCTTCAGAAATATTGCATGTTTCAAGGCTGATTTTGTTATTATATATTAATGGTCATTTCATGGTCACGTTTTAGGCGCTCTAAGATTTTCATTGAAATGGTACAACTGAATAAAATTCTGGAATTCGAACCTTGGTGCTAAAAATAAAAGAGAATGTTCCAGTCAAGAATATCTTGTGGTGAATATAGTAATCTTGAATCTTCAGCACTGATATGAGGCCAAAGTATTTGCTGTTAAAAAGAAGTATTTTACCTTTTAAGAATATGGGTGACATGACTTTGTAAATATGAGTGAATGCTATTTTTGGTGTGCAAGTGATATTTTGTGTGTTAATTCCTTTGCCATTTTGCATCAGATTTATAGAAACATTGACAGTCATATCTCATCCAAAATTCTGATAAATCCAACCCAGTAAATCTCACTGACACTGCTAGGGGCTATGTTTCTTGTGTGATTGTTCCGGGATATTGATTTGGGTGATACGAGAAAATTGATGGCATGTAATGTACAGGCGGTGAATGGGGACATGGCATTTCTTATTTGCCGTAATCACTTGGTAATGATGTCCGTCTGTGGCACAATATATGGCTTCTTCCAATATTCTCAGATTATTTTTTGGGGCAGTTGTGATGGAGATGAATGATATTTATCTGTGAAATCTCTTGCCTCGTAAGAAATACATGTTAATAAGGATACATGGTAATTATATTATTATTTAAATTATCAAATGGAATGGTCTCGTTACTTTGCTGATTTTACTGATTTATGGCATTGCTACTCCAAATGAAAATGAAATTGAAAAATATTATCTTTATAATTTATTTAACAGTTTAATAGTTTGTTAGATTAAATGTCAACTTGTTGAATTGTTTTACGTTTCTTTAGAACTCTGTTACTTGCATTTTATCACTTTGGTTAGTTTTGAAGGTTTCACAGTTCCTTTGAAAGCAATGTCCAATGTCTTGTATCATGTCTTTCTTGCAGCTGTTTGTGCTAAATCCAAAGAAAAAGGTCAATTTAAGCCTAAAATGTACAAACAAGTGCCTATGTTGTTGTTAAATATGATCTGTATAACACTAGTAAAGCAACATCTTTATTTTCATTTATTACAAGGGAGACCATTGCTACCAGAATTTTACTCAGATAATACTAAGTTGTGTCCCTTGACTAAAGGACCACAGTAAAAAAAACTTGTTTCTTTTTCAGTTAAGCCAAGAACAACAGAAGAAGAAAACTGTTGTGCTCCACATGCTGTCATAACTGTTGGTAAGTGAGAATAATTAAAAGGTTAATAAAATACCTCTTACCAATGTCAATGTTTAGTATGATAATGAGTTAAGGACCAATCGTTGAATCCACAAAATTTGCCATAAATAAGTTTTTGTCAATGTTTGACACCAGAGTCATCAATTGCTTTACTTATTACTTGTTGTTGTGCCAGTGTATTCTTGAAGTAGGTGATGTCAGTGGAATTACCAATAATATCTGAATCTACAGATGTTTTTCTTCTGAATAAGTCAACCTACTAATTGGACAGAGATTTTTGTCTGCCAACTTTTGTTTAACAAGTTTCAATATGGTATGAAAATTCAAAAACAATCATTACATATTTTCTCCATCAAATGCGGCATTATGAAAACAAAGAATTATTGTGAATGTGTAAATGAATGCCGAAGTGTGAGTGGTTTAAGTTGCTTGTAAAGAATCTTTCAAGGACAATAACTTTGGAACACAGGTTATCCATCATCTTCTATTGCTAACACAGGTTATCCATCATCTTCTTTTGCTAACAAAGGTTATCCATCATCTTCTATTGCTAACACAGGTTATCCATCATCTTCTATTGCTAACACAGGTTATCCATCATCTTCTATTGCTAACACAGGTTATCCATCATCTTCTATTGCTAACACAGGTTATCCATCATCTATTGCTAACAAAGGTTATCCATCATCATCTATTGCTAACACAGGTTATCCATCATCTATTGCTAACAAAGGTTATCCATCATCTTCTATTGCTAACACAGGTTATCCATCATCTATTGCTAACACAGGTTATCCATCATCTTCTATTGCTAACAAAGGTTATCCATCATCTATTGCTAACAAAGGTTATCCATCATCTTCTATTGCTAACACAGGTTATCCATCATATATTCTAACAAAGGTTATCCATCATCTTCTATTGCTAACACAGGTTATCCATCATCTTCTATTGCTAACACAGGTTATCCATCATCTATTGCTAACAAAGGTTATCCATCATCATCTATTGCTAACAGGTTATCCATCATCTTCTATTGCTAACAAAGGTTATCCATCATCTTTTATTGCTAACACAGGTTATCCATCATCTTCTATTGCTAACACAGGTTATCCATCATCTATTGCTAACAAAGGTTATCCATCATCATCTATTGCTAACACAGGTTATCCATCATCTATTGCTAACAAAGGTTATCCATCATCTTCTATTGCTAACACAGGTTATCCATCATCTATTGCTAACACAGGTTATCCATCATCTATTGCTAACACAGGTTATCCATCATCTATTGCTAACACAGGTTATCCATCATCTATTGCTAACACAGGTTATCCATCATCTATTGCTAACAAAGGTTATCCATCATCTTCTATTGCTAACACAGGTTATCCATCATCTTCTATTGCTAACACAGGTTTTCCATCATCTTCTATTGCTAACAAAGCAGGTAGAGATGACAGAGAACTGGACAAAACATATTTATATATTAATAACATATGTGAGCATAATAATGTTTTAAATGTGAACAACACCTTTCCGATTTAGCTACATAGGACAACATAATATAGGACTGTTCTAACCAAAATAAAGTTGCATAGTTGTCCATTGAATTTGGGATACAGATTTAGCTACATAAGACAACATAATATAGGACTGTTCTAACCAAAATAAAGTTGCACAGTTGTCCATTGAATTTGGGATACAGATTTAGCTACATAGGACAACATAATATAGGACTGTTCTAACCAAAATAAAGTTGCATAGTTGTCCATTGAATTTGGGATACATATTTAGCTACATAAGACAACATAATATAGGACTGTTCTAACCAAAATAAAGTTGCACAGTTGTCCATTGAATTTGGGATACAGATTTAGCTACATAAGACAACATAATATAGGACTGTTCTAACCAAAATAAAGTTGCACAGTTGTCCATTGAATTTGGGATACAAATTTAGCTACATAGGACAACATAATATAGGACTGTTCTAACCAAAATAAAGTTGCACAGTTGTCCATTGAATTTGGGATACAGATTTAGCTACATAAGACAACATAATATAGGACTGTTCTAACCAAAATAAAGTTGCATAGTTGTCCATTGAATTTGGGATACAGATTTAGCTACATAAGACAACATAATATAGGACTGTTCTAACCACAATAAAGTTGCATAGTTGACCATTGAATTTGGGATACAGATTTAGCTACATAGGACAACATAATATAGGACTGTTCTAACCAAAATAAAGTTGCATAGTTGTCCATTGAATTTGGGATACAGATTTAGCTACATAGGACAACATAATATAGGACTGTTCTAACCAAAATAAAGTTGCATAGTTGTCCATTGAATTTGGGATACAGATTTAGCTACATAAGACAACATAATATAGGACTGTTCTAACCAAAATAAAGTTGCACAGTTGTCCATTGAATTTGGGATACAAATTTAGCTACATAAGACAACATAATATACGACTGTTCTAACCAAAATAAAGTTGCATAGTTGTCCATTGAATTTGGGATACAGATTTAGCTACATAGGACAACATAATATAGGACTGTTCTAACCAAAATAAAGTTGCATAGTTGAACATTGAATTTGGGATACAGATTTAGCTACATAAGACAACATAATATAGGACTGTTCTAACCAAAATAAAGTTGCATAGTTGTCCATTGAATTTGGGATACAGATTTAGCTACATAGGACAACATAATATACGACTGTTCTAACCAAAATAAAGTTGCATAGTTGTCCATTGAATTTGGGATACAGATTTAGCTACATAAGACAACATAATATACGACTGTTCTAACCAAAATAAAGTTGCACAGTTGTCCATTGAATTTGGGATACAGATTTAGCTACATAAGACAACATAATATAGGACTGTTCTAACCAAAATAAAGTTGCACAGTTGTCCATTGAATTTGGGATACAGATTTAGCTACATAGGACAACATAATATAGGACTGTTCTAACCAAAATAAAGTTGCATAGTTGTCCATTGAATTTGGGATACAGATTTTTAGCTACCTACGACAACATAATATAGGACTGTTCTAACCAAAATAAAGTTGCATAGTTGTCCATTGAATTTGGGATACAGATTTAGCTACATAAGACAACATAATATAGGACTGTTCTAACCAAAATAAAGTTGCACAGTTGTCCATTGAATTTGGGATACAGATTTAGCTACATAGGACAACATAATATAGGACTGTTCTAACCAAAATAAAGTTGCACAGTTGTCCATTGAATTTGGGATACAGATTTAGCTACATACGACAACATAATATAGGACTGTTCTAACCAAAATAAAGTTGCACAGTTGTCCATTGAATTTGGGATACAGATTTAGCTACATAAGACAACATAATATAGGACAGTTCTAACCAAAATAAAGTTGCACAGTTGTCCATTGAATTTGGGATACAGATTTAGCTACATACGACAACATAATATAGGACTGTTCTAACCAAAATAAAGTTGCACAGTTGTCCATTGAATTTGGGATACAGATTTAGCTACATAGGACAACATAATATAGGACTGTTCTAACCAAAATAAAGTTGCACAGTTGTCCATTGAATTTGGGATACAGATTTAGCTACATAGGACAACATAATATAGGACTGTTCTAACCAAAATAAAGTTGCACAGTTGTCCATTGAATTTGGGATACAGATTTAGCTACATAAGACAACATAATATAGGACTGTTCTAACCAAAATAAAGTTGCACAGTTGTCCATTGAATTTGGGATACAGATTTAGCTACATACGACAACATAATATAGGACTGTTCTAACCAAAATAAAGTTACACAGTTGTCCATTGAATTTGGGATACAGATTTAGCTACATAGGACAACATAATATAGGACTGTTCTAACCAAAATAAAGTTGCACAGTTGTAACTGGGCACTAAATTATCTTTGTATACCCCTAATGTTCATTTCCCTTGACCACTAACAAACATAATATACCATTTGTAATGTATCACATTTACTTTATGATTATTCGTATTTGAAACTATAAACGGTGATCAGTGGACTTTGGAGTATATTTCGTGAGTCATAATGTTGTTTGAACACTAGTAGCACTACCCAGACAAATCCTGGGTACAACTGTACTCACTCCGGTCATGCTGAAACATTTAGTCTTTTGGGATACAGTTGGATACATGGAAGCAAAACTTAACTCTGCAGTGATTATGTCCTTGAAATTACATCCCAAATGCAAAGCATTGCTCAATAGCACCAATTTATTTGCTTTTTTACATATGACAATTTTTTGTAATATTTAAAAAAATGATCAGAATCATTATGATGTCAACTCCTTGTTAATGTAGGGGACATGAATGAATTTAATGACTGAAAATTATGTTCATTGTAGTAATTGACAAAATTTTGGTATTCCTTTATCTATTGAAACCAAATGGCTTATATATTCATGCCTCATCGCAATTAAAATAAAAAGGGATGTCTTATGTACATATATTACATACGTATATTGGAGCATAACTGCTATCTAAATGATATCAATAAAACCACTTTAACCTGACAAGGGAATTGAATGGTGAGCCAATGAGAACGCAGCATCCTAGTTAAAGCCAAATTACTAATTATGTAGTTATCACTAACAGAGAATGGCCATTACAGTATTGCTATATATGACTTGCAAATCTTATCAGCAACAAGGGATAATTTGATCAGAGGCCTATCTGCGCTAATGTAGAGCCAAGTCTGAGGCAACACTCCACTAAATCTTGCATTAGTCATACACAAGATACAGGGTTCTTGGTCCCTGTGAACACAATCTGTTTGTCATCAGAGAAATTAATGTAATGATTGTAGACAGTAATTAAATCTAACAGTGCATTTAACAAATGCCTGCACCTAGTAGATTGGCAACACCTAATTAATTGAAGAATGATCAATGTGCGACCCTGATTGCTTTTACAAACCTGTCATGCTGACTTTGTAGGGATGATATGTTGGTCATGCTTGCATTGCCATTTCCATATGTTACTATTTGGTTCACATTATAATGTTGTTTTTCGAGTTTGCTGTTTTTGCTTTCATAAGACAACTGTTATGTATTCACATCATTCCAATTTTTTTTTATTCACCTGTGAACAGATTCACACACTTTCTGGTAGCATATGAATATTGTATTAAATGTTCTTTTTGTAATCAAGAATTTGTTCTATATTATTTGTTCTGTTTATTCTGTATTGTTGGTCATATTCTCAGTGCATTATTATGTAATGCTTTGAAAGAAATCTTTACCCTAATGACAGTTAATCAGGTAGAAGAATAATTGTGTCAGCCCATGAGATTTTTGGCTCAAATGCGGTATCTGGGCAAAAATGAGTTATTAGGGCCCCGCAAATTTTATGCGGGTACCCTATAGTAATCTGTCCGTCCGTCCGTCCACATTTTTCATGTTTTTCTTTCATAACTTCAAAACCGTTTCAGCTATTAATTTGAAACTGGGTGAATAGATCTCATTAAGGAGAAGTGCAGTGCACAAGAACCATTACTCTGCACTTCATGATTCTGGAGTTATTGCCCTTTGTTAATTTTTCATACTTCGTTTTTGCCTGGAGCATAACTCATAGACTATAAGAGGTATTTGAAACTTCAAAGGTGGATAGATCTCATTAAGGAGAAGTGCAGTGCACAAGAACCATTACTCTGCACTTCATAGTTCTGGAGTTATTGCCCTTTGCTAATTTTTCATTTTCAGGCGGAGTCAACTTTTGGTTTCAGCTCTCTAACTTGAGAACGAATTGAAATATTTTAATGAAACTTCATCCATAGATACCTTATATCAAGACCTAGCTTGGGATTACATAGGGGGTGGATGGGATGACTGTCAAGGTCACCGTTACTAAAAATAGCAAAACGGTTCCTCACCTTCAAACATGCTATCATTCGGGGCCCGCTGCCACTCATGTGACAAAGCTCTAGTTGGCAGTTTTGAATACACTGATATGTGTAGAAACTGGAAATGGCTTCCTTTTTTCTCCGTCATGCGTTTTGAGCAAGAATGAGCAGTTTAAGTAACACCGCCATAATTATAAATGACGACATTTCACACAGATATTAATGTTTGTCATGCATACAATACAGAATCTAGCATGGTGAGGACAAGTAATTTATATTGTATATATTTACTGGACTGCCTTTACCAAATAACAAACTTGGAATGTACAAATGTTTCGGATAAAAATATAAATAATAAAGAGATGGTTGCTATGGCAACCAAACAAGCAATCATAGCAACAATTAAAAATTTTCTACAAATAACCCAATAAATAACATTTTTCATTGACAGTATTCAAGATTTAAACAATTATTTGAAATATCTTAATAATAATCCTGATTTTCTCAGAAAAATCATGTGCCTCAATTTTGATGTCAATTTTCTCGAAAGGAGGCAGGCCTCAATTGGGATAAAAATCTTATGGGCTGCCACAATTATGTACTTAACAGAGGATGTGAAATTAACACATTTGGCACTATCTGAACTTGTTTTGCCACAGAATTCCAGCTTAATTGGGATAGAAAAGAAAATTATTTGTGAAATATGTACAAATTACATCATGATACCGATTTACTAAAAGGTACTGTACAAACATTATTTGACACAATTTCAGTATAATATTTGTGTTCAAGGTTAATGAAACAGGGATCAGCAGTTTGGATGATTTTTGTGATTTAGAAGTTTTACATTGACTAAAAACGCCAAGATTAGGCAGGGATACAAAATTTTCAGTTAGAAAGGGGCGGAAATATTTTGTCACTAAAAAAAAGGCTGCCTACAAACTACATTTGGTTCCTCTTACATGTTGGAATAGACATTGGAAAGGTGTACTATGGACATAAAGCAACAGTTAAACAGAATAATTGGTTTGGTTATGACAAAAAAATTGATTGAAGAACAACATAATAACAACGAAATACACATGTTTTAATATTTTGAGTTATTACAACCAAATGTTCGCCAATTTTTGAGGGCACAACACCGCTTCTGCCCCCCTCTAAATGTACCTACGAAGATGGAACCATCTGGAACTAAAAATTCCAAGAATATTGCTCAAGACCCATAAAAGTGTACCAGGGCATGGACAGTGTTGCCAGAGCTTTCAATGTACTTACCATGAGACATATTTTCCAAGTCCTGTGCACATGCACTGGGTCTAGAGCAGTGTTCAGTGTATGGGTCTCAACAGTGAAAATAGATCTCATGGGTTTCAACAGTGACCCATAGGTAAATCATGTAAAGATGGACCCTCTTGCAGGCTTATTGAAAAAAGACAAACTGCCACAGATGATTTGCATTAATTATGCCCCCCATTCAAGATGGCAGGGTATATTAGTTTGCTAATGTCTGTTGGTCTATCAGTCAGTAGATCTGGTTCGTTTCCACTGTCTAAGTTCAAGAGTTTTCATCCGATCTTCTCTAAACTTCATCAAAATGTTTGTGGGCATAACAGCTGGGACTAGTTCAATAATCAACAAAATTACCCCAGGAACTGCAGAGTTTTGGCCTTTGAATTTGCTTAAATTGGCCTTGTTAGCCAGTTCCATTCTTCAAGTCCAGCAGTTATAATCAGATCTGCACCACAGTTAATGAAAATATTTCTTTGTGGGCATAATATCTCAGCCAAGATTGATAATCAATTAAAATGTCCCCATATCTCTTTAGTTATGACCCTTTTAATGATCAGAATTTCGCCTTTTTAGCTGTTTCCTCTCTCCATGTCCAACAGTTTTCATCCAATCTTCACCAACCTTGATGCAAAGCTTTGTGGGCATAATATCTTGGTCAAGTTTGATAATTAACCAAATGGCCCCTGAAAATTGGCCTATTAGCTGTTTCCCCTCTCTATGTCTCTATGTCCAACCGTTTCCGATCTAAACGAAACTGAATATTCTAAAGATTGCTTTCCACCTAGAGGGAGCATACTTGTTTTGCAAACAGCTCTTTTTGGTATAAAAACTTAACAGAATTAAGATACAAAATAGATGTGCATGGCAAACGGCCTGGCTAGCTCAGTTGGTAGAGTACTGGACTCTCAATCCAGGATTCGTGAGTTCGAGACCCAGCCCGGCCACATAATTCATAACTTGTTTGGGGATTGGTCATAAATTATTTCTACGGTCATTCTCCCCTTACGTCTGATTCAAGTAAGGCAGTTGTCATTTACTGGCATAAGTATGTGCACTTGGTACTGGTAAACAGCTTTGATTGGCTGTGCTAGCCCAGGAAAAGTGTTAGTAGGTTAACTGACCACCGTTACATGACTGAAATACTGTTACACACTGCATCCAAACAAACAAACAAACAAGAAATGTCTTTTAAAAAGACAATCGGCGTTGACATTAATATTGAGATATCACTTTTACCCTAAACATAATACAAGAGGGCCAAGATGATCTTTTATGTGGCTTCTCGGACCCCAGATTTTTCGGTCCCCACCTAGACAAGGCGACTTCTCAGACCCCAGATTTTTTGGGCACCATATGAAAACTTCTCAGATACCAAACCTAATGTATGATTAATTCAAAATTATTAATATTTGTACCGAGAATAAACTGCTCATACCGCCCCATGTTTTCACCAGTGATACATGAATAACCTAAATAATTTACGTTAACATCATTATTATATAAATGTGTCAGCCAAATTTAACAAATTAACAATGTACGAAAATAATTGTAATATGCCCTACCTTCATCTTGGAAGTTATCTATGCATAATACATACATATTTCGAGGTCAATTAATCATTTATACGGTGTACTAGTATCCTAATGATAAGCAATCTTCAGAGAACATTCAGCGCATTTGAAATAATGATGACTTCCATTTTTGATAACACAAACATAAAATTTCATTAGACTATGGCGATTTAAAATTATATTCGGTAGGAATATGATGTATCAAGGGTTTCTGTGTATAATTGGTATTGCAAATAATGTATTAATGCTACACAAATGAAGTAAAAGTAACACGAATAACATTTCGACGTATTCTTATACTTATTTCACCACATTTGATTTATTTAAAGATATAGGTCTTTTTATTGGTTCAGGCCTATTTCTGACCTTTTTGGGAAAAATTACCTTGGTTAATTTGGGAAATCCTCGATGTAAAATTTTCAAAATTGGGAAATTTTTTTATCCCTTAATCGTAAGAATAAGAGTAAGAAATTGACAGTTTTAAATCAATAAATAAGAATTTTACAGCACTAATAATTTTAATTTAACTCTAATTGTAATAAATACCTAAGCAAGCTATGCAACCAAGAGTTTGAAATCATATGCATGTCTCATATCCTAAAAGTATATGTATATTTATATAAAAAAGCATCACCAAATCTGACCAACTTGACCAAAAATAAAATTGTGGGATCTACTGTCTACATGATTTACTTTTAATGATGTGTTAATAAACATCGTGTTGTGCCTACACTACGTAGGTCGCGAAAATATGTGATAACTTGAAAAGAAATCTTTTACCTCCTTATAATTTAAATCCTTCCATTAACTGACACATCCACTTGTGTAAATAAGAAAATATTTGCCCATAATTCATGTTAAATTTCATCATGATAGAGAACAAACAAATCGTTTTTCTTTGTGTTACCCATTTTATTACACAGCTATTAGAGTGTTCTCCCCTTGTAAACAATGTCAACGATCAAATTAGAGGATATCCAAATGTAAAGCCAATGTGAAAAAATCGTCTGTAAAGTATTGCAAAATCGTATTTTCACTTTCATGTTCGAATTTTTTTTTACAGATTTTATACAATTGGCAATTTTTGGGGTCAGAATTGGGAAAAATTATGCATATTTGGCATTGGGAACGGGTCCGACTATTGGACCCGTGAGAGCAGTAGAAAAAGGCCTGTGGTTGATTAACATCTACTGGAGAACTTGATAGAAATGTGCAATTCTATTATATTCTTAATTGAACGAAGCTGCCATTTAATTTCCTATTAACATTCACAGTAAGTTTATAAACATAAACTCCTCATTTATTGTAATGTTCGCTCTTATGATTCTCTGGACGCTAATTGATGCATGTATATTGCAACAGCTATTCACCGGCAGCTAAACGCGCTCTATTTTTAGAATGATTGTGAGTATGTTGAACTCGCTAGAATCAATTGTTATTTATAGAGCGTGCTGCTAGGCTAAACAAAACAGTGGATTAATACTGAGAACAAATATAATATTCTGTTCTTGACATACCATGAGAAACCGTGTTCATAATTATGTTCAGTTCTAGAGTGTATGTCGAAGATATGTTTATAACTTTATTTTAACCGCTTATGTAAACCATTATGTACATTTTAATCCCCAAAAGTATGCAACGGTTGTTGGTATACATTAAACCATTGTTGTAAGTTTGCATTCCCTAAAAATAGAAATTTGCCAAAATCTATTGGCATTCAATTTTCCCGCTGCATAATTATCGCAAAAAATCTAGGTCAAAAGTGATCTTAGACAGCTACGCCGAAAAAAGCAAACAATTAAGTTATTTAAAAACATCTTTTTAGTTTTTTGTGTCACACATTTGATGCCTTGATATCTGACATGAAGATTCTTTATACCAACTATTGCACTCGACATTTGTTGGTGTAAAACACCCGAATGTGCTAATTCATGTTTTATGTTTTCTCAATGCTAGGTGCAATCAAGACAGTTTTGTGTGGTAAAAAACTCAAAAGTAACAAACTGACATTAGCAGCATTGATTAGGGCTCATTAACATCAAATATAATTTACGTCAGTTGCATCTCAGTCAAAAAATAGAAATGAGAAATATGACAATATGCATGCGCAATCAAATTATATGAATACCAGTGCACTTTTGTCTTAGAAATCTTGATGTAATCTAATCATATCACCCTATTTGATGTAGCAGTAAGAAATTCCAACAAAACACAGTTTTGGGGATTCAACTGTCTTAAGTATAATTTGATGAACATGTTCGGTCTGCCTTTTGTTATCTTTACACACCAAACTACTGTTTACAGGTATTGCTTAATTATTTAACGAAGAGCAAGTATTATTTATTTTGGCCTGAAACAGGAGGTTTATAATAAACTAATGAAAGATGTTTGTTGCTAGGCAACCAAAACAAGAAATGTAAAACTTCTTGCATGAAAATCATTTCTCCAGTTTGTTTGAATAGACGGTCATATTTCTTCAACACTATGATTGCTTTGTATCTGTGTATTTAAAGGGACTTGTTCACAGATTTTCGTATTTTTGAAAAATGTCATTAAATGAATTTACTTACAAAACTGTCATATCTGGAATAGTTTTAAATAATTATGATAACAAGGAAAAAGATATATAAAAAAAATTTGCCTGCCCTGGGGTTCGAACCTGGGACCCCTAGAAGCAAAAGCTAACGCACTACCACTACACCACGCAGGCTTATGAATTTGGATGGCAGTTTAAACGCTATGTCGGTAATACACGTTTTTGCTAAATTATCTATGAAAAGCGTTACAAACGCTTTATTATTTTTCCAATTTCGATTGATGATTATAAATAAACGAACATATCTTTTTAACATTTTTCTTAGTCAGGAGTGTTATTTTGCTTGTGTGAATATAATGCATACATTCTTTTTTGAATCTATGACAATTTTTTTGAAAATTGTCATTTTGCCAAACTGTGAACAAGTCCCTTTAAGGCTAAATTTATGCAGAGTTTATTCCTTCAAAACAGACATACACTGAATTTATCAAGGTATAGGTATATGGTTCAAAACTTCATAAGGGATGTCAACATTGGTCACCAAGGTCATTAAGACATGTTGCTAGGAAGAAGGCCTGTGTCATCAAAGTTTTGAGGAAATCGCCATGGTGATATGTTTAGTAGGTCAACATTGGTTACCATAGTGATCAAGTCATGTTGCATTTTTCAGTCAGGCAGATATATATTTTGGAACACTAAGAGATGTTTGTGGTCATAATTGACTTTTACCAATCACATAAAGACCAGTTGCTAGCAGATAGGCATGTTTAAGCCAGGTATTTGTGTTGATTTCTTTATCCAGTGCACCAAGATTTTCTTCCATATTTCCATCACCCCAAACTTGTTACTTGGGTAAAGGGGGAAAGGGCAAGAAACAGGGGATGCTCTGTTCAAGATGTCTTTCAGTGCCTGGTGTGAAGGAGCTAGTACACTGCACTTTCTTGTGTGAAAGACCAATTAATAATAGGTTTGGGTGTAGAGGGCGCTCAAACTTGCAACCTTGGCTGTGAAGTGTGTGACAACTAGACCATGGATTCACTATTTTAGCCAGGTACATGTGAAATCCTCCATGGGGTGGTGGAAAGTAGGTCATCAATGGTCACCATGGTCATGAAGACTAGTTGCTAAGAGGTGGGCTTCGTTTAGCCAGCTATATGTAGTGAACACTGGATGAGCGATGTGTTAATATGGTCAGCACGATGGACATAACCGCTGATTGCTTCATGTCAAGATTTAGCAGCAAATTACCACAAAATAGTGTAGCATGATATTAATACCTGTGTACCGCTAACATTTCAGTGTGGAGATCCCATTTTTATACCCCACAAACGATGTTTAGGGGGGTATATAGGAGTGAGCTTGTTGGTCCGTCGGTCTGTCAGTCTGTTGGGTTTTTTTTTCTGGATGATGACTCAAGAAAGGCTTGACATATTGAAATAATTTTTGGTACACATGTGTAACATCATAGAATACAGGTCAAGTTCGATGTTGGTTACAAACCACTAAATTTTGACAGAGTTATTGCCCCTTTTCGACTTAAAATTCCCTAAAAACATGGTTTCCGGATGATAACTCAAGAAAGGCTTGACATATTCAAATAATTTGTGGTACACATGTGTAACATCATAGAATACAGGTTAAGTTTGATGTTGGTTACAAACCACTAAATTTTGACAGAGTTATGGCCCCTTCTCGACTTAAAATTCCCTAAAAACATGGTTTCCTTCACAAATTAAAGCATTCTCTCTCTGTCCATTTATTTTGAATGGATGCCATAGTTTTGTGACAAGGCCATTTTGTGGGGGTATATCCGTCACTCGTGTGACAATTCTAGTTGCCTTAAATTTTTGTTTTTGGACATTTTAAGTACCTAAGGAGATATGTGTTACAGGAAAAAATAAAGTTCAAGACATTTTCAACAATAAATCTGATCTAGTACTAAGTCTAACTGAATATGTTGACCTTCATTAGGATCTGACTGTATCTTTCATCTTAATATTTCTCCTTTAATTGCTTATGTTATTTCTGTATTTACCAAAAAAACTATAAATAAAGGAGTATAAATATCCTTCCTTCATAATTATACACAACCAACATACTTTGTTCAGATAGTGGTTTAATGAAAAACAGGTGTTTCTTGCAGTTTGTTGGGACTGATTGAAAGGTCACACCAGTGGAAGGCCATAAAATATAATCATGTTAGCAGGGTTTCCCGCAGGATATATCAGCCGCGTCTTTAGACTCCACCTCCCCGAAATCGGCAGCAACGCTCGACCCTACATGCACGAAACCAGCTGCAATGCTCGACCCCACCAGCCCGAAATCGGCCGCTATGCTCTTAAATCTCCGCGGCGACAAACTCGGCCTCAATGCTCGACGCCATCTGCCCGAAAATGGCGGCAATTCTCGACCCCACTTCCCCGAAATCGGCCGCAATGCTGGACCCCAAAGCCCCGAAATCAGCCACAATGCTCTAAATCTCAGCGATGACCGAATCGGCCGCAACACTTGACCTCACTTTCCCGTTGTTTCAAAAACTTTTTTTATTCTATTAGTTGTTTTCAGATTCGAAAAAAAACATCAATCATTATCAGTTATACTACAGGCGGACATTAAACCGAAAAAGTCACCATTGTTACTAAATATTTTAATACGCGGTTCTTAATCGATTTAAAATACGGTCATGTAGATCAATGTAAAAAGCGTGTTTTGCTACAAAAGCGCGCTAAAATTGTGGTGCTTTGTACAAGATAAACGTTCATGGACTGGTCACGTGCTTAATTGTATAGTGTTTATGCGAACAAAATTACGTTTGACGCCATCTTATTGTGTTTTAAAATGAGGCTCAATATTACATTATTCGTTTAAATATTTTTGATTGTCAATTTGTGAAACGGATTAGGGAAATACAGGGATAAAATTTAAAGGTAAATACAATAAGGAAATGTTTTAAAATGCCTCTTTGCTTTTCCTGGCAGGCGCTAGTATTTGTTGTAAAAACACTTTTTGGTTGATAGTAAGGTATAAACTCCACCCTTAAAATCGCCGTATTTGATTGGCTAATGAGATCGTTGTGGGCGGGACTACACTGTTCAGTCCCTTGTCAATCACACTGTTTGAAGTGAGATCTTATCGATCAATACGGCGTGTGTTTATGGCCCATCGATTAAAGATCTGTGTAATTAGATAAAGGGGATTAAGGGTTGTCGCTTTGAAAATTAAAGCATGTCGGCGTTATTTAAGCATGTCGGCAAACAACTTTCTGCTTCGAAGGCATGTCGGGCTCGACAAGCGATACAGGCCTGCAGGAAACCCTGGTTAGTTATATCTTTGCAGCCATTTCTATATGGTATCAACTGATACCAAATTACTTTAATTATATTGAAACAGTGTAAATTCAAAACAGAATGTACTGAACAGTGTCATTATTTTAAACACTTCTAACTATCCATTTATCGCTTACTTAGAAATGATTTCAATAAAGCATTTGTCTCATAATGTACTTTTTAACGCCATTGCAAATCCAGACATGGCTTCAGTAAATTGAGAGTAAATGGAAAGTCAAATTTTCCAGTTGGTAGCAATTGTACTTCTTGGCTTGTTAGGTACTTAAGGAATCCTTCTAATAGATTTATGTATTTTATGGCTTTGTATCTCACTCATTACTTGGAAATACTGAATTGCTTTGGAACTCATTTTTATGCCCCCGGCATGGCATCTTCATGCGGGAGGCATATAGTGCTTGTCCTGTCAGTCCGTCCTTGACAAGGTTAAGTAAATTTTACTGTTTTGTCTAGAGCCAACACTGCTTACTACAACACTTGGATACTTACACAGTTGTTGCTTGTGACCATTCCCTATCCACCCATATCACCCAACCTCACCTTGACCTTGACCTAATTTGCACTTAGAATAATTCAAATGGGCTGTTTCTTGGTAAACTTGATTTTACGGCTTCGTCTAGCACCAACACCGCTTGCTATAACACTTGGATACTTACAGTTGTTGCTTATGACCATCCCCAATCCACTCATATCACCCAACCTCACCTTGACCTTGACCTAATTTGGACTTATAATAATTCAAAAGTGCCGTTTCTTGGTTAACTTGATTTTACCATTTCTTCTAGCATCAACACCGCTTAATACAACACTTGGATATTTACACAGTTGTTACTTATGACCGTTCCCAATCCACCCATATCACCCAACCTCACTTTGACCTTGACCTAATTTTCACTTGGAATAATTCAAATGGGCTGTTTCTTGGTTAACTAGATTTTACCGTTTCATCTTGCACCAACACCACTTACCACAACACTTGGATATTTACACAGTTGTTACTTATGACCATCCCCAATCCATCCATATCACCCAACCTTTTTTGACCTTGACCCAATTTGGACTAATAAATGGGCTATCCAGCACCAACCCGGGGCACATGTGGTTGTCAAACACAGAATCTTGTTTTTTGTATGTTCTTGTTAAGTGCTTATTGTAAAATGTATAAAGATTTCTTTTGTTCATTTCTTACATGCAATATACTACTATGTGAGGTTAGGATAAGAGAACTAACAGAACAGGCAAATTAATTCACTGATGTAATATGTTTATATAACTTAGAATATTGTAATTGTTATTTGGTAATTTTAATCATGTTAATTTTCTTGAAAATCCTTACAAGCTAACAACGTTTTTGCCACCCATATAGTGTTAGCACTAAAATAATATCCAAGAAGTTGTCTAAAACAAAATTAATTGAAAAATCTCTTGTTTTGAGGTAAAATCAGTAATCCCGTACCTGTAAAAAAATTAACATCTTCTCTTGAAATGCTTACTCAGGTGAAAGACATCGGACCAGCGTGGCTTTCTTGTTTTGCTCGATAATAATTATTTATTTATTTGCTATAATCTCGCCTACAAGAAAAGATCTGGCAATATGTATAAAACATTCTGATCTAAATTTTTATCATGGCATCAACTCGTCCAACACTGTTCAACGACAGATAGTGTTATTTGGTGTAACATATGTTTCACAAATGCATACATACATTTCGACTGTCTTCGTACTGACAATATTGACTCTCTGTGTGTGGAAAGTATTACACTTAATAGCTCTGGAATCACATCTGACATTCTTATCTTACTTGAAAGACAACATACAAGTTTTATGTCAGCTCGCAGTATAAATATAGGTATATCGTTCATGGAAAGACCTGTTAATTACTGCTGTTAATAGGTCTAATATTGAAACCATATGGGATCTACAGGTATACTTGTCACTTTCACATATAGTTGATTGTATAATACATCTTTATATAAAAAATAATTAGACAAAAAACCAAGACAACGTCATAGTATAGTTAATGGGTTAGCAATCCTTGATGCGCTCAGTGCTTAAAAATCTGCTGTACTTGCCATGACCTGTTTCTTGTTGCCCTTAATTGTCTCGGTGGCTGCAGATTTACAGGAACCGTCATGTTTGTTTCACGTTACCCGACCTACCCTAAAAAAAGCCCCGACCCTAGAACATTTTATTGAGTGGGTCAGATATTTATTTATTTTTTTTACCTTTTTCAATAATTTAATGTTCTTTGGATGAATACGTGTTTTGTTTTGATAGCATCAACTTCAAAACAATGTTTTATAAATTTAGAGACATGTTTTGAATATTCATTCAGTTTTAGAATCTTCAAGTTGACCATTTTCCCCCCAAAAAAATATATAAATAATAATTCCCTACCTACCTACCCTAATTTTTTTGGGCATGTTACCTAAAACAAACTCTTTTTTTTGTACGCCTGATGAGAAAAACTATTATGTTGTAATCGCTCTTGAAGAACTGTCATGATAGACTGACACACACACACTGACACACACACACATTTTGAAGGAACTATTTGTAACATGCTTCCATTTTCATTTAGCTGGAAATACATTGTCACAGATGCTAGCAGTTTTCGCAGCCAGACAGAAGTTGACAAGTAGGCTGTCTATTGGAGAGAATTGTCATGGTTTATAGTCTGTTTGTGAAAATTTCTATACTGTTGAATGTCACATAATAATCATTTGTAGTAAGTTGTTCAAAGTTTCAATACTGTTCCTTGTCACGTGATAATCATTTGTAGTAATCTGTTAAAAGTTTCAATACTCTACAATGTCACACGATAATCATTTGTAGTAAGTTGTTCAAACTTTCAATACTGTTCAATGTCACATGATAATTATTTGTAGTAATCTGTTCAAAGTTTGAATACTCTACAATGTCACATGATAATCATTTGTAGTAAGTTGTTCAAACTTTCAATACTGTTCAATGTCACATGATAATCATTTGTAGTAATATGTTCAAAGTTTGAATACTCTACAATGTCACATGATAATCATTTGTAGTAAGTTGTTCAAACTTTCAATACTGTTCAATGTCCCATGATAATCATTTGTAGTAATCTGTTCAAAGTTTGAATACTCTACAATATCACATGATAATCATTTGTAGTAAGTTGTGCAAAGTTCCAGTACTGTTCAATGTCACATGATAATCATTTGTAGTTGGTCATTTAAAGCAGTTCTTGTGTCGTATTTGTTGTTTTGTAATTTTGAACAAATTTTCAATAACTAATATGAAACTCTGTCATGAAGTGATTGGAATATGTTCAAAAACAATTGTATGTCCAAATTTAACATATATGACTCAATAAATTTAGACACGCTTATACTTTGATAATAATAAAAATATATATTAATTTATCCTGCTTCTATCACAAACAGTGACCTAATAAAGCGGTGACTGTATAAACTTGTTGATATCAGACAGTAGATCACGTGACTGTGATATACCGTCAATAGGTATTCCTACGCGCGGGATAACAACATCATTGTCGAAAATGACACAGCATATATACAAAGTTATATTTATTTCTAAATGATTTGAAGCTACACATACAATTATTTTAACTAATAATATAATTGAAAATTAATACAAATAAAATAATGTTATATTGTTTATGTAGTATTATATCTTAATTTTTGAACGACAAAATGCTCTTTTAATCAAATCTTGTCAATAAGTAAGTAAAAAAACTCAAACATTTTACTTGACATTATTTTATCAACCCATTCTTGCCCTTGTTTGTCAAATACTGGATTAATGTGATGTTGTATAGGGTTGCCAAGAAAGTGAAACATAATAGCGACTTTGCATTCCTTATTAATAGTTGTTGCTAGATTTTATTGCATAAAAAACGACAGATTTCTCAATTGCGTGCATGAAAGTGCTGTGCGTATGGGAATGTTCTTTCCAGTTCGTGTATTGACAATCTGATGTTCTTCTGTTAGTTGATATCATTTATTGTGGGTGCGTAAACAAAATAATTATAAGCGTACATTGCATGATTTCTGAGTGATGTATGGCAAAAGCTGTTGAAAATAGGAAGGAAGCAAATTGTTTTATGTTGATTCGTGACGCCAGATTGATCTGGATGAAATGTTTCGGCGCTTTAGTTTGAATAGAATGAACATTGCTAACTCATACAATACATACAGTAATGCCGTCAGTATGTTTCCCAGTATATTGACATACAACAATTGGTCTGACAAACAGACTAAAAATATTAGTTGACCTCTACTTTATTGTATGCCCAATGTTAGGACATTTCAAACGTAAACCAATACCACGATAGACAAGCAGACCTTGGACATTGCTGATCAAAATTCACATGGTCCAAAACAAAAAATCCAGAATACTGATTCTTGTGTCCGGATGGTTTCCCCAATGTCATGTACTAACCATGAGATTTTTAGACTGTTGGCAGAAGTCAACGGTCTTTTGAGAGGGTAATTTCCAAAACAGGTATCGCAGAAAACTACTTCTTTTCAATGCAGGCTATTAGTCAGTAAATTGAAACCAAACAGGGTCCTTCAAAACAGCAAAATTTCACACCCGTTTTCTTACGTTTTAATTATTTAAGATAATGTTTGTAATATGTATTAGAATGTGTATATCATGTAATTGATTACAATTACACTTTGTAAAAAGGTCAATTTATAAGAAATATAACTTTAAACTAATGACACCCCTACTGTTGCTATTTACTTGTATGTAACCCAAATATTCATCCAAGTGTCCTGGAATAAGGCCATCAAATTAATGTGCTTCATCGGTTATTTTTGGCTCGTTGCGAAAGTGTTTTTTCTTGTTACCAATTCTCATTCTGAATATTTTAACATTAAATTACTGAAATTTATTAATTTAAACTGTACTAGAGAAAATCGAGAGCTTGCATCGTATGATCTATTTTGACTCAGTAGGCTAGGAAGGAAGATCTATAAATAAACATGTTTATTTATAGATCTTTGGCTACGAAGCACTAAAAATTGGTGCTCCAAACTGCTACGCTTCATCATTTATTCTGGCCCGTTGCAGATTGACTTATTATCTGGCACGTATATAATTCCGTTTGCATCGTTTGCATAAGATAATAAGCTCGATCAAAATATTTTTTTGTAACTTACAAATAAGTTTTCATTATGATTTCGTACACTGTTGAATAAGAAGCCACATTATAAAGTTTAAAGGTGGGAAATAGAACTTCATTCAAACAAATTTTTGCTTGTTAGCAAAAATGCACTCATCATTCACATGCTTCTAGTTTCTTTTGTCGCCAACAGTCTTTCTACGCTGTCAGCGTTTTGATTTTCTTGACTTTATTGAACTTCTGTTTGCAGTTTATCCATTGGCCAGAGATATGGTGTCGGGAACAGTAGTAATTGGCCATTTAACGGTCCTCATTGCCAGTAACAGCTATGGGACTTTTGCTGAGACTGTGTTACTACTTTTTCCAATTTTCATCCCAAATTTTATAGTGATAACTACTTCCAGAGAAATTTTGTATCCCCATTGTTGTGTACCAAGAATTACAGTGTCTTGTGCATGTGTTCTACTCCCACCAAACACTTGTGGGCTGGCTATATAGGAATCACTTTGTCACTAAATATCTTTTACACTTTTCTGGAATTCTATATTTGACCTACAGCTTTCAACCTTGATTTATACTTTGATTTCATTATGATGAGATGAGTTTGTAGGCTTATTTATTCTGTTTTTCAGGTGTTATTGGGTTCACATGGCAGATGAAACATGGATGTTCAGGTGACCTGAAGAAGAGATATTTTACAAAGGACACGGTATGATCTAAGATTTTCATAAATTATTACGTTTGGATATTATTTGTTTCTTATTTATGTAGTCTTATTTATGTAGTCAAGGATCAAGTGTGATCCACCATCCAAATCCATTATATTACAAAGTTCTCACTGGTATTTTTGTTTGCATATTATATATTTATATATTATCATATACTGCATGTAATTGTGTGATATAACAATTGTCCAATCAAAATAAGAAGCATTTATTAAAAGAATCACAAACATGAAAATTTGCATGCATGTCATTAAAATTTTAATATTTATAAATAATTCCTCACAATGTGTGTATACTATTGAAGCATTTTCTAAACGTGTTTAACTGTAGGTTTTGAGTAAAAATGTTTTCTGGTATCTTGTTCAATACCTATTGCCTACTCCATGTTATGGCCCCTATCAGACCAGAGCACGTCCAAACTTGGTTCTCCAAGTAAGATTATTGGTAAGGATGTGCTGAGAATGTGGCGAAAAGGCTAAATACATGTTGATACTCGGCATGTAGAAGATCCCTTCTACACTCATACTAGGTCAAAGCAGTCCACTACATCCATACTTCACACTACGTCGTATCACACTTTTTACTTACGTAGTAAAAACCTGGGGCATACCTGGCTCTAACATAGCACTTATGCTATACGAACTTTGAGAGTGTGGTAAGCATCTGAATGAACTTAGTGAGGACCGGCACCAGTCTTGGTAAAATCTTTGTGGGAATGCCACGTGGAAGAGATGAGCGTGATATGGACACAGTACAAGCGGAGTGAGAACATATTGAGAACGCTGCCTGCAGTTGACATGCTAGCGACACATCAGCGGCATGCTTAAGAATTCCTCACTGCGTCCATTTCAGGTCATCACTACATCAATGTGGTCCGTACTACACTTTTTATAGGTTCGTACTGCGTCCATGCGCCTTGCACGTCCTTACCACGCAACTTTTGTGCATGCTCAAAACCTCTCCACGTCCTCTACGTCCATCAAGACCCTACCAGGTCTCCACCACGTATCTGTTGGTTTGCACCACATCGTAGCAAGTCCTCGTCACGTCCTGTCAGGATGTGTAGGAGTTAGTAAGGATGTGCTTTTGTGTGATGGCACTATTAATGTTGATAATATTGTATAAAAAGGTACCATATTGTCTTATGTCTGCAAAAACTGTTTAAAATGCAATATTTTTGTTGTTTCATCTCACATTTAATGTCTTCTGGATTCCAGCAGCTGTCTTCGAGCACTACCTGCCATTTAAATCAGTGTCTTTTGTCTAGTCGGACTAACTGTAAATCAATTGCACCATCAGACAATGCAGTGTTATTGAAATTTAATATGTCTTCTGCTACCATATGTAGATATACATCAGTTCTTAATTTGCAAATCCGCCAAGCTGTCTTGTGCAGTCTTGTAATTAAGAAATTGTTTTTGTCCACATAATGCCTCGTCTTTGGTGTCATCGAACTGAAGTGCAATTTCCATACCATGTAATTCGAACAGCATTTCAATCACAATATTAAAGCAGTTTACTTGATTGATATTATTTGAAAATGTATTCCATAATACACCTGCCAAAACATTTGTTACAATGATGAATGTACCACTATACAGCAATACATATTGTGACAGAGGTTGCTGAACTTTTTGTTGCGTTACAACCAGTATTCTTCAAAATCTGTGTTCGTTTTTTGTTGGTAAGATACTGTACATTATGGTGCCTATGTTAGGAATTACTTGAATGTCAAGGCTGAAGCCAGGTCACTGAAAATTGTCTGGAAATGCGTGCGACTTGAGAATCGAACACAGGTATAGTCCTGAGTAGAATAACAGAGCTTTGTATAGCCTTGAACCACACTTGACATGTAGTTTGGAATCGCAAAAGGGTTCTATTACACCGTGTAGCAAGCAATATATGCATCTGGCACATTGGAAGTTAGGTTTTGCACTTAATGTCACCTGCTTGTGTGACGCAGTTTACTTGAACATACAGCATTGATGGATTCTTGCTCTTTGGTATTTGTAATAAGACTAAGGTGGTTACAATCAGAAAATGTATTAGTGGTAATGAGAAAAAGTACCCGCCCATCCACCCCCCACCCCCACCCCCCCCAAAAAAGCAAAAGATCTTACGTGTGATTTTGTACCTAAGGGTAGTAGTCAATGTTGCAGATAATTGGTCGCATGAAAATTATGTCATGATTTGTATTCTACCTTATATTCTGTAATAAACACCTGGGGGCTATGCATTTTCCCAAAAGGAGGTGTTTATTATGAGTCTAGTTTTGGGTGTTCTGTTGTACATAGGTATATGGGAAACATAATTATATGACTGTAGCTCATAGTGAAATCATTTCTTTCAAATATTTACAAAAACAACAACAGGTGTCTTGTATGCATTTGCATCGAGTGTTTAAAGCAAAGTGAGGGCATTCATCAGGAATGGAGGTCTGGATGTTGGGGGGGGGGGGGGCATGTATTAGGGATTATGCGGAGGGTAGAAAAGATGTATGTTCTAATAATAATGTAAATGCAATGGAATCACATTCCGATGTTGGATTGTTGCACATGTTACACAACCTATAAGTACTTAAGTACTAAAACAAACCACATGTGGTAAAGGACAAAAAAAAGGTAACCGATTAATTTTGATTCTAACGTAATACATATGATGTGCGTCGTGGGAAAACCGAGCTTAATAAATGTGCGTGTTATCCCAGATAAGCCTGTGCAGTCCGCACATGCCAATCCGTCACGGCACTTTCTGCCTACAGTGGATTTATTTTTAGACGAGACTTCCTTAAAACAGGAAATACGATAAAAGCGTGAAGTGCCTTCTTGGGTTAGCATGTGCAGACTGCACAGGCTAATCCGGGACGCGCATGCATTAAGCCCGGTTTTCACACCACGCGCCACATATGCCATTATAAAGATAGAGCATTTTATTCACAGAAATAACAATATTCGTGATTAGTGTAATTGTCTCCAATGTTAAGTGTTATTTCCCTTTAATTAGTATTGATGCGTCAATAGCTGATAAAAGTAGGTGTCACACATGGCTTCAATCAATTGGTTGCTGAATAAATGGGGGTTTAGCCAAGATTACAGAATGCCGTGCATGTCTGTGTCCTGTTTACTGCTTTAGCAATATTGTGTGTGTGTGCTTCACAGATGGAAAACAGTACCAAAAGTCTGGTGTGCGGGTGATGATCAGAAGATGCAGTATGCTTTGTGAAGTCTACATTAATGTTTCCACATGTGTTACTCAATCGTCACACAGAGTTGTGAAGTTTTATAGTATATTGTAGAAATGATTTTCGACCCCAAACCACAGGATCAAAATGATTCTGAATACGCAAGACATAAATTTATGTCATGTGACTATTTTCTTAATGAAATTCTGAATGAGCTTGTGGCCAATGCAGTTTGACCTGGCCATTGCAGTATGACACAGTTAATACATAGAAGATATTATAGACTAATGCAGAGTAAGATATTCTAGACTAATGCATAGTAGATATTCTAGACAAATGCAGAGTAAGATATTCTAGACTAATGCAGAGTAACATATTCTAGACTAATGTAGAGTAAGATATTATAGACTAATGACATGTAAGATATTCTAGACTAGTGCAGTGTAGTTTCCACATATATTCAAGTGTTTTGATGAAATAATTATTGTCTGTTTTTGTGAAAAACTGTGTCAGATTTTGAAGTATCGAGCCTCTACATTTCAGCCTCTTCAGCTACTGCCTGATACTGAACTTAGTAAAACATGAACGGAACATCTGATGTATGCCTAATACGCATATTACCATGACCAAAATAAAAAAAGGATTATCTACCATTTATTAAGAGTATTTATTTTCATATACATTGTACTTATTTCAGTCGGGCTACGCCCATGAATGTTGTGGCTTCATATATCTTTAATGCACAAGTTGTTGTTTTGCATACTTGTTAGTGTAACAGCTGTCAATCTGCAGTGAACACAATTGGTTAATCATTCATCATTAACAACATGAAAAGCTATGTTTGTGTCTATTACATGATTAAATTTATCGAAATTATGCCTAAAAATATTACCAATTTTAAATTTTATGTTTATTGTAAGTGTTTTTCTCTATATCTTTCTGGTATGTGCAGTGACAGGCATATAATTAATTTGTTTAGAAGTACCAGTATCTTGTTACATTTACCTCCCTTTGTATCAAGATTGCCATTTACATTGAAGGGTATTCTGTAATGCAATCGAACAGAAAAAGAGATAAGAGATAGGTGCTTGTAACAGTATAAGCTTTCATTTGATTGACAGGGTCAATTAATTGCAGTGATTGTTGCAAAAATAAATATGTTGCTTTGCAAAGTAGATTAATACTGAAGCATATATCTTGGAAAATTTACTTTGAAACTGACCATTTATAAATTGATACATTAACAATTGACTACAATGAATATATTAGTTTCCATATTGGAACCATGTTAATTAATATGATATATGATGTGTAATGTGGTAACATGTGCAATAACTAAATTGAGGATAATAAAGCAAATAATGCAGGCTTTTCATTATGTTCATTGAGTGCATAAATGTCAGGTAAATTGTCCAAGCTATAACTGAATCATGTGTGTTATGAAATAACGAAATCCTGTAGCAGTGAAGAGGGTTGTTTTTGTATTTACTTCTAAGATAGAAAATGTGTAATTTTATGCATGATTTTGTGAGTGCAAAACCTCTGCAAGTGAATTATTAATTGTCCACTTTTTTGAGCCAAACGTTCCATTTTGCTGTGAACATTTTAAAGTGACATTCTTCTCTACACCAGAATGTATTCAGTATACAAGTGAGGATGATTTCTATAATTGTTCCTCAGATTTCGTTACTTTTCATATTTCCCATTTTCTCTAATGGCTATTTTATTGGTGCCATATATTAAGTACACTATTATATTATGTAATGTTAGACCAAGATATAATGACTAGCCCATTATGTCAGATTTTCAGAATGTAGCACATTCCTGTCATTCAGGTGCAGGCTTACACTTTCATCATTAATTTGTAAGTGTCTCGGCTCCTAACCGTGCTGCAATAAAGAATGTTGCAATCTGAGAATTATTTTATGAGACATGTCATGGGAAAACTGGGCTTAAAGCATGTGCGTAAAAGGTCGTCCCGGATTAGCCTGTGCATTCTGCACAGGCTTATCCGGGATGGCACTTTACGCTTTTATGGCATTTTCTGTTTCAAGGAAGTCTCTTCTAAACAAATCCACTGTAGGCGGAAAGTGCCATCCCAGATTAGCCTGTGCGGACTGCACAGGCTAATCAGAGATGACACTTTAAGCACATGCATTAAGCCCGGTTTTCCCATGACATGCCTCATATATATTATTATTTTTTTTTAGAATACGTTGGTGTCATTTGGAATTGATGTCATGTCATTTTTATTGAGGTTTTCATTTATTCATTAATCAGTCTTATTAATGTATAATTGTTGTAGTGTATGTGTTGCGTGAATTTTTGCATACCATATGGATATGTAAATCCCGGCATCAAATCTAATTGTTTGAAAATGTTCATGTCTCTTACATGAATATACACAGTAGCAGCAATTATCATCAGCTTTTGTTTTGTTTTAAAATATGATTGTAGAACATTTACTACTTGCAATCAGTACTTAACACTGTTATGAAAACGAGTTGATGACATATTTATAATTAACAGCATTTGAAGATCTTACGCAACCTCAGTCCAAGAACTTCAAACATAAATATTTTAGGTACCAAAGAAAACAATACATGGCCAATAAAACGGTTTAAAAATATATTATAGTTGAAAATAATAAATTTAAACTAAACAATTACATTAAAATTATTATATAATACCAGATTTCTGTAAATAGGCGTTCCCGTTAATTTGCTGCTTTCTTAAAATGTTCGTCTTGATTACATAAGTAAGATTTCTGTAGATCTAAATCCCTTACAAAGGTGTACAAAAATGATAAATCTTAAATCTGCTGTGGTCAGTAGATAATCTGGCAGCCCTTGTAACCTCAAGGCGTTGGGGCGGCAGGGGCGCTGGCAGCCGCCCCAATATTTCGGCAAGTGACCGTCGTATAAATTCTGCCGTCATGTATAAATTCCGCCGCACCTTCTCTGAAATTGAAAAATCGCACCTCTGTTGTTTAAAGTTGGTCACTGTTATGCATGGTCAATTAAATTATCATTCATCATGCTGGCCTCTAATCTGCGGCAATCATTGGCCCGTGTGTCATAAATCATTACATTGATAATTAGCTATGCAGATTAGCGCCTCTATAATTAATTATTTGTAGAGGCCTCTTATTAAGAAAGATGATGCGTTAAGGGAATTGTTTGTAAACAATATACGGAAAATATCATTGTCAGAAATTTTAAAGATGGATATGGAAAAAAAAATGCTTATTATAATTAATAACTATTATAGCTATATATCATATATATATAATTTTATAACTATAAGTTTGATTTTCAAGAAAACAGAATTCATATCCCATTCTATTATTGTCTGAAAATATGAATGTACCAAATCAGCCAGCTAATTTCAACTTTCCTAAACGTTTTTTTCGGAAAGAAAGTCCAAAACAACGTTAATTCAACCATAAGTGGTTTGCAACTATCAAACGGTTGCATTATGACCAGTCCGAGGATTTGGCATTGTGCTCAAACAATTCTTTATATTGTTTACCATTTATAAATATGATTTTATTTATACAATTATGCCATTGCACCATTAAAATAAATCAGATAATATTATATGGAGGATATTTGTTGGTTTCTGTAGAATATCGATTTAAATTCACGTGTTAGCGTAGAAATTTATGTTTTCACAAGTGGCGCAGGCACTCGTGAAAATATATACTTTCTACGATTATGAGTACATAAAAAAAACGATATTCTACCGAAAACAACAATTTTCTTTGTATTGTATGCCTTTTCCTGACAATTTTGAGATCGGCATCATTGACGATCCAATTCATTTACTGTATTAAATCGGGAACCAGTATGAAAACAGTGAAAATTACCAGAGTAGTAATTTTCACTGTTTAAAAATGGTCACAATTATCAGAGCGGTATATTTCACTGCTTTAAAACAGTGAATTACCAATTTTAATTGACTGATATTTCCCTATAAATTACTGGAAAGCATAAAATAACTTGAGGTTTAATACAATCCCTGGAACAGTTTAAAATGCGACATTATACTAATTGAAATTGAAAAATTAATCTTGAAGGACCCCGCCTCGCTGCCCCAATGTTGAAAAGTTGCCGACGCCCCTGAAGCTAATACAATTTAATAATTACCCCACCCACTTCATGTGTGAATGCATCCTAATGAACTGTTGTAGTAATTAGTAGCACACTGTTCCTCATTTGTAGATTCTGGTACAGATTATGAGGTAAAACACTGATGGCCAGAAACAATGGGGTATAAACTGGCCTAACCTAATCTTTCTGAACTGCCCCCATCTGCAAAGCATTCATACTGGGTGGTATGGGGGCCCTGGATAAAGAAAGAATTGAGACTCCACTTTTGCATTTAAGACTGTGGACAGCAAGGCTGATTGATTGGCTGAAAAATCATGAGGACATCCGTCATCCCCAGATCTTTATGCATATCATACTTTAGGAGCTGATTTTAATCAGATGTGCAATCTGAGATAACTGTATTAATATTATAATATTATTGCATCATCTCTTCTCTGGTTGCATCATTGTAGCTTATTAAGTCATGCCCATTGATCGAAATATGTTTTAGAATTTAGATTAGAAGTTTGTTCTATAGTTATAGCTGTTTCAAAATAGGTTGACAGTTTGACTTTCAGGTATCTGGGTTGCAAATTTCAGCAAGGCAAGATCAACAAATCTTATTGTTGTAAGGGAATTCAGAATATAAACCGGCTGGGCAAAAAAGCATGGCCTTATGGTTGATGCAAGATAATAAATATACCAGGGAAAAATATTGTTCTTGTCCTGAAAAAAAGCTTGCATATTCCATGTATGCCTAGAATTAATTTGTCTTTTTCCGAAGAAAGATATATGCCATATTAAAGCCGCTTATAGGCAGTAATACAGTACAAAGCGTCATGGTTGGTGGTGCAGAAATTATGCGCATTTGAAAGTGCTGACACAGTGCAAAGATCAAAATGCAGTCTGTGAGAGCAGTTAGTCTTCAATACCTGTAATTAAACCAGATGTTTATTGGACATGAGGTCCAATGTGCAGTCCACCCGCAAATTTTCCCCTGTCTTCTTCATAAAAAAGCTAGTATTAGAGTGGGCTATATCATAATATTGTCACTTCGCCCTGGCAGTCTCTATCATTGGCTGTGATTTAGCTGGTTACATTAGCAGGCTCCGTAGCCGTCAGTCATCACTAAGCTAGGCTCAGGGATTGGCACTGGATGATGGTCGTATATCATAAAACTGGATGGTTTAACAGATACCAAATGAAAGTAATTGTCTTATCTTCTGTTAGATATCAGAGATTTCACATGTGATTGAGGAGAAGTGTTGTCTAACTTGGAATAAGACATTACACCACGGTAATTAATGTTCTATTAACAACAAATAGGTGTGATATCTTGGATTGGTTTGTGGTTTAATATTATCTAGTGAAATTCTAAACAGATGCGATTTATTATGCTCGGTAATAATTTGTTGTGATATATTTTGTGAGTTTGAAGGTCAGTTGATTTTATTTTGGTGCTGAGGCATTGTTTCTGCCAACCTGATGTTTTTGATACAAGTTTAGTTTTCATTTTAATGATTGTTGTAATAATAAATAGGTGAATAAATTTACTTTTAATATTTTATTTCCATAGAACTATAAAGCCTTTCACTTCTTCCATATTTCTTTTGCTTTGCTCACCTAGTAACATTTCTTTTGAAGCCTCCAGACATAATTTTGTTTTATTAAAAGCCCAATACATTTCTCCATTTGCACATCTTGATTCATTCATCTGAACGTAATTAACATTTGACGTATTTGTTTTCATTTCAGTGAGGAGTTGTTTCCCCTGACACCTCTTGCCTGTAGATGACCTCCCCTTGGTGCTGTATAATATATTCCTCCCATTCTGCCCACGGTCAGCTTCCATCGGGTCTTGGTGCAAAGTTCCAGCAGTTGTAAAGCAGGAGACACTCGACAGCACTAGAATAGATCTCGTCAGTGATTTCATGAAGTAAGAACTTGTATGATTTGTCATGAGTTATGCTCATTCTGGATAACAGTTTTTCATAGCAGCTTATACAATTTTACAGTTGTGCAAGCAAGTGAATTATTGTTGCTTTTTGAAATTGCATGTTTGTTATGCATGTCATTCTTCAGTTTCTGCAAATTACTGGACAAATAGCCAATCCAAAACATAACACAATGTTAAATTACCAAATGAAAAATTCTGTAACTTGTTTGTGCTTCATAAATAATTGTCTTTAAAACTATCTAGAATACTGCATAGTTGTGGTTAGATGCTATTTGCTGCTTGTGGTTATGCAAACATGTTTATTTTATTATGACTGAGTAAATAACCAGTGTTTTCCTTCACCTTAACTTCTGCACCATTTTTTAGTGCTATAGTCTCTTATATTTCACTGTTGTTTGACAAGAAAATGTGTTGCTGTAGTTTTGCATGGTTGTATGTATAATTGTAAGTGATGGTTTTATAAAAAGATAGTATACATCAATTACATATGAGGCGTATTGTGGGAAACCTGGGTTTAATGCACATTCTTAAAGTGTCGTCCCTGATCAGCCTGTGCAGTCCGGGATCCGGGATGGTACTTTCTGCCTACAATGGATTTATGTTTAAAAGAGTCTTCCTTGAAACAAGAAAATACCATAAAAGTGGAAAGTGTCGACCTGAATTAGCCTGTGCGGACAGCACAGGCTGATCCAGCACGATACTTTACACAGATGCATTAAGCGCGGGTTTCCCACGACACGCCTTATATATTATAAATAACATAGTATAATTACAAATTATTGTCAAGTGTTAACATTATGATGAAACATTAGAATTGTGGCCTGTTGTGGGAGGGGGGTGCAGAAGCATTGATAAATGAAGACACATTGGGGTGAAATCACACCCTTCAAACAATCAGGCAAGGTATCCTGTGGAATTCTCTCTGGATTCTGTGAAAATCCCCTCAATGTCACCAGAGAACTGTGGAGACTGGCAGAGAATATAAACAAGTATCAGAAATCTACAGGCATGAACATATGGTTCTGGTTGGCAAGTCAGGTACTACCCTTAAACATGGCTTTATGTTATGTGGTCCGGATGCTTCTGCTTTCATGCTTTAGTGTGTGAATGCTTTTACTAGCATTTTTGTACATATTGAAGCTTAATTGACATAAGGAAAAAATCCTAAGAACAGATTTAGACAAGGGGGGTATAATGGTGGCAACACATAGCTTTGGTTGTTTTATGTATCTTTGATGTTGTAATAGAGATAGTTAGCTCATTTGTCACCTCACATCTTGAAGTTGTACAATGTTGTGATAGATTACCTGTATAATTGTATTAGTACAACCAGACAGTTAATTTGTACAATGGAATGTAGCAGATATAATGGATGTGCAATTACTGGAGTCATTCAGTTGTTACTGATAATGATGATGATGATGATGATGATGCTGTATAAAGTCTGTACGTTATTGATGCAAGTTATCAAATTCAGTGGCACAATTCAATTCTGTTTTCTCATTCATTTTTGTATGAAAGTCAGGTTGTTAACCAGTAACATGGCATCCTTGCTGGTTAATTATGTTGGCCATGGGTTGGTTTTATTGACCATCAAATGACCAAGGCATGGCTCTGGTTACATTGACCACCCAATTAAATGGTGGTCATCATTATCAGACAATTAAGAGTTTTTACTGCAGTAACAAGATTAGTTATTATCAAGTTGTGGATAACAGTGTTAATGGTTTATGTTGTATTTGGTGTGGATGGTGTGAAAAACATTGTTGAAACTGTCAGTCACAAAATAAGCTGTCTTATCATTTTTACAGAAATCAGTAACCTATACCTGAACAGCCACACTGAATTTCGGTGTAATTTTCTTTCTGTCCTCACCCTGTACATTGGTAAACCAATTTGCAGATGATAAATCAAATTTCAAAGAAAACATATCGTCCACAATTGACAGGTAGGTACTCATTTTGAATTTTTCGGCGATTTAAGTCAGTATATATACAAAATTATTGTACACATGTATAAAATAATGTCCAACGCCATTATGTTTTAAGTGTAATGCCAGAAATCTACGTTTTTCTAAGAAGAAATATATAAATAGTCTGGAGGAAATACAAAATATTTAAAAAATGTACGTATTTATTTAATTTTTGGCATCTAAATCGACAAATTAGTGAACGAAACCGTTACAGAGTAGTGATATAATCTATCTAGAAGGGCATTCAAACGTTTGTTAGTTGATACTGTAGTGGTTTCTGGGTTAAAATCAATTATATCTTGGAATAGTATGCTCATTTATGGATAAAGCTGAACTGTTTGAAGAAAATGTGTAAATAAAGTCCAAACTTAAACTGGATAAAGCTCAAACTGCGCGATAAAATGATTATTTTTTGCAAAGGAAGGTTTGTTTTGTGCTAGTTTTCATTACATACTTCCATTACATATACATATTTTTATTATATGTAATAGAAGAAAAAGTTTATTCAAAAATTGTACAATGTAGCATATAAAAAACGAATAAGGCCAACATGGCCCATGATCGTCATGAATTACAATTATACAAATAGGAACAAATAATATTATCATGCTTTAAGAAAGAGAAATACATTTATTTATATTTATCTGCGCATACTATATAAAAGTATTCTGTAGTGTATTCTCGTGCTTTACAAAAATTATTTGTATCTAAGTAATACACAAAAGTAATCTGTACTGTATTATCATGCTTTACGAACATAATTTATATCTTAGTAATACATAAAAGTGATCTCTAATGTATTCTCACGCTTTACAAAAATAATTTATATTTAAGTAATACGTGAAAGTTATTGGTACTGTATTATCATGCTTTGCAAAAATAATGTATATCTAAGTTAAACATTAAAGTAATATGCACTGTGTTCATAAAAGTGATATGTACTGCATGTAACTTAATAAAATAGCATTAATCATCATGTACTGACAGTATTTGTAATTTCAAAAGCTCCACATGCATAAACAGCTTGTAACTTGTTACTATTTGGATTCTGTGAGGAAAATAACTCTGTGGCTTTTTAACAAGCTCAGGTGACGTAGATAATATACTGATATATGTATTGTATTTTTGTCTTGTTTGTGAGTAGATGTTACATTAAAAAATAAGATGATATTCATCTTAGCGAACAGGGCAAACTGGGCAAACACTATATTACTAATATCGGTATTATTTCACCTTACCATCTCGATGTTAACAAGTTCAAAACAGAAGATATTTCTACAAAATAATGCCCTTGAATAGCTATTTAGGCGTCCTTCTACACCTTGGACAAAAGTGTCAGTAATTCTTTGCTTAAACACCTGGTGCCAAGCAGACATGATAGAATCCCAATGAACTTAGAATACATTTCACTTGACTTGCCCATTTGGTTTTTAGGGGATTACTTTCAATATCGTCTGGCATAATTTTATATATCATTTTAATGAATGTATGTTCTGAAGCACAGATCACCTTAAACCAATACTTTATTATATTCATTTTACTCATAGTTAAAAAGTCAGGTATCCCTGGCTCTGATAATATAAAGTTATGTGTGCTGATTTTGACACCTATTTGTCCTTCACCATTTAATAACATATTTTTAATTAAAATAAGCAATTGTATTGTTGTTTTATTGACATTACAAAGGCATTTGATTACATTGTAAGGGATATCTTTGGTACAGAATATACAGACTCGGTATTCGAGGACCACGTTTTACAGCTATAAAAGCAATGTATACTCCTGTGTACACAAAAGTAAGACATCATAATTATATCAGAACTGCATTTGAGAGTCATTTAGGTCTAAGACAAGGCGAGTGTTTTGTTCCCGATTCTTTTTTCTTTGTATATCAATGACATGCAGGAAATATTGTACTCAAAAGGTGCTAGTGGTATTGATATAGGCATGTTAAAATGCTTCCTACTCATGTATGCGGACGGTGAAGGGCAAATACGTTATCTGTTGTTCCCATTTTCGCTAAACATTCAGCTTGTGCTTCCAGCAATACATGGTACTTTCAGCCCAGTTTGCCTACTTTGAATCAAATTTGTAAAAAATTTACCTATGACACTTAACATAGTTATCACTCTAAAATTATTGTGTCATTTAAATCTCCTTTTTTATGTATAGGTACAATAAAACATTCTGTCCATTTATCTGGAAAATATCCAAGACATAATATTTTCTTAAACAATTTAAGAAAATACGGAGGAAGTTCATCTCTGCCATTTATTATAAATTCATTTAAGATCAGATCTGGTCCCGCACTTTTTCCAGTTTTTATATTGGCAGTCCTTTTGAATAATTTTTCAGCAGCAAAGTATTACTGTGATAAGAACCTTAACAATGTCAGTGTTTTTTTCATCTTTGGGGGAAAGATGGCGGGGCCCTTCAGATGGGGAATTTTACGGCAAAAGGGGAATTATTTTTGTTTAGAAAAGCATTATTACATACTTATAGTTTACTCTGTTATAAAAAATTAATCAACTGTTTTGCTAGAAATGATAACTTAGAATATGCACTACATTGGTTTGATGAAAGATTGCTGAGATTTTTGACGAAAATGCCTCTATCTTAGTCAATTTTTGTCCGATTTTGGTCAAATTTTTTTCAAAATAAAGCTTACATTCTGAGGGGAATTTTAAGTCAGATATAGGGGGAAAATATATTCTTTTTAGCAGGGGAATGGGGCCAAATTTGGGCCCTAAAAAAACACTGAATGTTTACTTTCATAAAATTGTTGCACAATGCTTTAGTGAACTTTTGTGGTCAGCAATGTTAATTTCTCGCTCAAAATGGTTTAAATGCATACATTTATAGCATTTAAATCAAGCATTCTTGTACAAGTTTGATTATTATCCATTCAGTTTTAAAAAATAGTTTGGACTTTATCACCTAAAAGTCAGGGCTTTATCATTTTTACATTATATTGTCCCACGAAAATAATAATATAACGCGTATTTGGTGCATTTAAACGACGCATGAAGCAGATATACAAAGAAGAATGGCAGAATGACATTAATAATTGCAAAACATTAATTGATCAGTACTTTTTTACATAAAATATTGCCAACTTTACTGATTTTTCTACATTCTTAACCAAATTCATACTAATTTGGCCAAATAATTGCCATTAGGAATCGTTTGTAACAGCGCATTATACGTACAAAATATCATTGTATCTTGTGCGATATTTTAAATGTTGAAACTTACCTTAAAGATATGAGTATTTTTTAATAAATTACTGTAATAAGTAATTTTTTGTCCAGCATGTTTTCTCTGAAATTTGATTTATCATCTGCAAATTGGTTTACAGACGTACAGGGGGTGGTCCTGTCAAAATCAGAAGTGCTTTAGCTCAATTGAATGCATGGAATCCATTTCCTGCAAATAGTGTTAGGTAGCACAATCTTACTGCTCAGGTCAATATATTATGTGAATTTATTGTTGAAGCAATGTCCCTTTGACAGGATTGTGACTTCATATTTCATCAGCATAATAATGTCTTTGTAATATTTCTCACCTTTAGTGACTCTTGGTTGTTGAATGAGAGATCATGAATGACATTGTTCATTTGCATGTGTCTCCGGCATAATAGTTCTTATTCCTTGCCAAGCTTATTAGCTATTATATCACAGAAATAATGGCAACATTTAGTGGAACAACTAAGAGATCAATGTATAATGTAAACAGCATGTTTCCCTGGTAACACTAAATGAAACCACTGCAAAAAGGTATGACCATGTTCAAGATGTGAAGTTATCCAAACTAGCTGTGTGCCAAAAATAATACAATCTGGCCCAGTAATTCCAGGTAGGGGAGGCCTTTAATCTGGACAATAGGCCTTCAGAGATTCCTGGAATTTGCAGCAATTGGAACCACATGGTATGGCCAGGTAAACATGGGAGCCGTGGGTGCAAAACAACAGCATCCGGAGAACTCATGCTGTAGGAGTTAAGGCAGTTTGGAACTAGATCCACATCCAAATAGCTTTGCAATGTTTGAATGCTTGCATCAATGGAAAGGGGACTTATGACAGTTGAAATGAGTGCAAAGTGTATATGTGTGAAAGTTTGAAACCATTGGTAGAAGATAACTTAATGTCTGCATTAATGTATTTATTATTGTTATGAAACCAAAGTTTCAACTTCTCACCTATGTATAAATATTTATACAATGTTTGTGTGACTATTGCACTGGTTGTCAAATCCTGTTTTGTAAATCAGGGGCACCCTTTGCCTGCCTTTGTTATTTTGTTGGGTTTGTTATTTTCATATGGAATTTAAACTGCCAGTACCTTATTTAAATTAAATTATTTGTCCTGCTTTGCTTAATATCATGTATAAATGTAAAATACAGGCTTTGCAGTTTTTTAATCTAGTTATTCTTTAAAATGAAGTATGCTATGTTTAAATTGTAATGTAAGTTTTAGTTTAAACTGATTTATTTAAGCTTGATTGCATGGAAAGCCTAAGGCTTGTGGAGACACTCTCGAGTCAGTTTCCTGGGAAGAACCAGTACCTCGTGTCTTTGGAAAAATGTTGAGAACGCTCCCTTAGTGGGCAGACACCATATCAACTACTCTATTACAACCATTGTAATTTAATCAACTATAAATTCTTCCTTATATGATAACTTATAAAAAAAAACAAATTGAGGATAAAACACACATAGAATAAACAGTTTTACTACACCCATGTTTTAGATGCAGTTAACCATTTGTAATTTTACATTTTTGCAGAGTTATTAGTGCAGTAGACACCTGCATATATAAGTGCATCAGTCAAACTGATTTTGCTACAAAACTGTATACTTCTATGTATTTACAAAATTTTCACAAAAAAATAAAACTAGGTCCATGTGTGCATGAACACAGTTTTTAAATACAGGAAAAATAATCATCAAAGACACAGTCAGTTTTAACAAGAGTTATTAAAATAATGCAAACTTTACATAGGTATCCACATAATTATATAACAAACACAAAAGGAAAAATCATTTCCATTCTATGTTTGATGTCTATTCTAACTTCACATAATAGTATGTTATAAAAAATTTCAGTTCAGACATATTTTTTGAATGACAAAATGACCGAAAATAAGCTAGGAAAAAGGAATAGAAAATACACAATAAATGCTAAATTATTAGGTTAATACAGCAAACATTCTTGCACCAGTTATTAGTATTCTGTAGCCTGAAACAATCTGTCTCAATGCATATACATGTTATTTAGTTTTTTAATGTACTGTCAAATACTTAATAATTCTGATATTAAATAACACAGTTATGAGGAATTTTTCATTGAATATGCTTAAATATGCTAATGCCCCCAGCATCTATTGATGCAGAAGGCATATAGTGATTGTGCTGTCTGACCGTGATTCCGTCTGTCTGTCCGTACAAGATTAACTAGATTTCACCATTTCGTCTAGCACCAACACCACTTACTACAACTCTTGGATACTTACACAGTTGTTGCTTATGACCATTCCTAATCCACTCATATCACCCGACCTCTTTTTGACCTTGACCTAGACATAACTTGGACTTCGAATAATTCAAATGGCTTGGACTTAAAATAATTCAAATGGGATGACCAGCACCAAATTGGGACGTCTGTGTTTATCAAATACAGCGTCTTGTTCCATTTAAAATCCAAGTATGACAGTTGTAAGATGAAATGCTATACTACCTTGCAGTGGCACCATACCCTGTATCTGTACCAAGGGTGATTAGGATGTTTTCATTACATAATTATGTTAACAGGAATGATTCTTTCGGTAATAATATTTTGACAGGTTTTCATAACAAATCAAATGCAGTTGCTTCAGTTTATTTGCCGGTGGGTTCTCATGCACAGAATGTTGTAATATTGGTGATAGAATTGGATGGCGGCAAACAAAATGTTTAGGAACTAAATTCATCACATTTTCCTTCAGGGGACAGATTGTTTGTTCTGTATTTCAGGTAAAGTTGTTGGAACAAATTTGTTTTATCTCCATCAAATTCTAAAATATAAACTTTAATACAATTTATACTTGCAAGCTGAATGAACACACACTAAGTAATTTTTGGCAGACAGTATAAATATGCAACTAATTTTATGTACTAGAAATATTTCTATTCCTTTATATTCAGATAAATAAAAAGGTATGTTTTTACACTATTGTCTGTGTAGTAATAATAATTCTAACATAACAGGCGCAGAGTTTTCTGTAGTCACATTTCACTACCAACACACATTCCGAACAAATAGTTCCGAAGCTGTAAAATATAGTTTGCATTCTAATTGCAGAAAATGTTGTCAGGTCATTTTAGAATCGAAATATATTTTGTATTGTCGTTATTTATCTTCTCAAAAACACGGATTTGTCGTTGGGATGCAGTATATAAACCACTCAGGCTAATGTCCTCGTGGTTAAATCCATACATATCAGAACTTCAGATCGTTGTTTATTAGCCAATAAACAACTCTACATTTTATTTTTTTTTCTTAAATATCCTTTGTGATGATAAATTGTCTGGTGTATGAGTACGTTTTAAGCCTTAAAAAATAACAACTATGTAAAAAAAGGAGTCATAAGCTGCTGGTAAAGTTTATGTAATGTTTCTGCTTGCACATGTTTCCTTCATATGTTCCTCTTTTCTACCATGCTTTCTAGGTGCACATTCCCAAGTCTGGTCTCCAGAGTGCTGCATCAGCCGATTGCACACTTCATTATCTGATTATCAGACTTATTTTAATTAGCATACACTTAAGAAAACCAGATTTCTTCTTGATTGCATGTATGAATCTTGTATGAAATATGGTTTGTATTTCTGTTCATTAAAATATGGGAAACCTCAGGACTGTAGCATGGAAAAATGAAATAACTTTGCTTTATCTTTTGAATATGAGAAAAGAACTGGGAAAGAATGCCTGTGTTTATGTAACACTTCTCTGTAATTCCACATAGTACTAGAATGACAAAATAAATTTAGATGATATTATTAATTTTGTGTTTCTCTTTAAGAAAAGTTGGTAGCATCTGAGGAATAGAACCTTCATTAAAGATTAATAATGTACACATGTGAATTAATTTGGATTCAACTCATGGGGGTTATGTGAAACTGTTTTTGGTTGTAGAAGTTAATATATTAGGATAAAAAATGTTGCAATGTACCTTTGTAATGCTACAAGACTTGGTAGGATCCTTGAGGAGTCCTCTTGCCTTTCAAGTGTGCAAAATTATAAGTATGGGCTCGTTAAGTTAAACGAACAAAGAGTAATTGTTAAGTTGCAGTTTGGCATTAGTACATGTGTTAGACAACTTGAGGTAATTGGCCTCTTATCAGAAATACAAATTTTAGCTTACAAAGTATGATTATACATGATGCTGGATTGCAGAGAAAGGAATTGTGTTCTTCCAAATTCGTGTTCAGTTTTCATAATTTATTAGGGTAAAAGTTCAAATCGAAGTCTTCCATTAATTCAGTCACCACTTCACTCATTTTCACCATAAAAAGCTGTTCGTCACAAAACAAAAAAATATTTAAATGGCACGCAATGCATGTTTTTGCGTTGAAAGAAAATTATATTAGCAGTATAAAGTTCTTAATAGGCTAACTGAGACCACAGTGGAGTACTGAAGAAAGCCGTTCCATGTCAGCATTGTTCTCGGCTTTATTAGATCACCACATGCCCATGCTTTAAGGAAGTGTTGTTTTTTTCTCATGAAGATAAAAAAAAATAATCGTAAACTGTGGCCATCTTGAGTTCATGGTTTTCCTGAGATCTCTTGTTTTCAGACTCAAAATACAGTAATTTTTTATTCTTTTAATTTCAAATTTCCAAGAGAGTGACATATAATAGCTCAGTTATTTCTGCCCAAGTAGAGCATGACTTTTACTATTTGTAACATAAAAAGAAACGTGTGTGAGCATCTTGCAGACATCGAGTTGCGTAGAATTTTCTTTTGCATTTCACAAGTTAATTGGCCCTTGATTGAAACTATTATTATAAAAGATTCATATTGTCTCGCACAATACAAGAGGTTTTTAATGTTTAATGTTACAATAGGATTGGATACGTATTTGTGTAAAAGGTCTACAATGGTATGTTTTTTATGGAAGTAAATTTGTGTGTGATATTATATAAATATCATATGGAATCGTGTGTAACATTGATATTGTCAACCCGAGGGCAGAATGTCACCCGAGGCGAATGCTGAGTGGTGACATTCTGTTTGGAGGGTTGACAATATCAATGTCACACAGGCTGACATTTGATATTTATGTTATTATACCGAACAAAATTGAGTTAAAAAAGTAATTCATGTTTAATTCTGCCCATCAAGATTGAAGAATGTATACATTTTCTTTCATCTGCATAAATACTTTTTTTATTGACAGTTAGGCCAGTCCTTTTTTATTTTCTGGTTGACAAAATTTTTTGGGGAACATGTCCACTGGCAGGTCGAAAAAAAAAAAAAAAAAAAGTGTTCAAATCTTAACACAACGAACGATTTCCCATTAGCAATTTATAATTAATAACAATATCAATATTAAAACACACTATTATATTGAAGTTAGAATAAGACGTCAAACATGGTATAAGCTGTTTTATTACACCAATGTTTTATATGCAGTTTAACCATTTGTATTTATGAACTTTACAGAGTAAATAAGTGTAATAGATGCATATACTTTAACGGCATCATTAAAATTGATTTTACCACAAAGTTGTATACTTGTATGGATTTACAAAATGTAAAGTGAGATGCCTTTTTAAAAGAAAACGAGTTAACCTGTGCAGGACTGGAATCCACAACTGCCCGAACACAAACCTTGCAAAACGAGCTTAATCTTACCACACAACGCAAATTTTGAAAATAATTGCTGTGAGGTCTCGAAAAACATATTAAATTTAACTATATCAAGAGAAAAGTCCAATAATATGACGTTAATTGTCTGGATTCTTATTAAGTCTTAATTCTTATTAAAAATGAGAAACCAGTTTTAACATATTTTTTATAAAAATATTCAACTCTGTGTAAATGCTAAATATTCATGTATATATGAAATTTATCAGATATAAACTGAACTGCTAGTGTGTGTTAAATTATTGCATTACAATTGTGACAGAAACAAAATACATGGCAAATAAGAAATTCTCATTGTGTCGCGAAAATATATATCATCAACAAAATGCAACCATGACTTTCTCTTTTAAGTGTATACGAGACAAAGCTGTCTGTCCCCACATCCTCGTTGCGATGTGCCCGCAAGAAGATCTTGTTACTAATGATATTATTTGTTACAAATGCCACCTGAAAATATACATCGAGTGCCTTCCACAGGATTTTTTTTGGCGTCCCCGTCCCGAGAGGGGTGGGTTAGGGAGGGATATCCCCTCCGTACGTCAAATTTTTTTGCGGCATGTGTCAAATGACGTTATCTGGTGCGTTTTAGCTATTAAATTTATGGCTAAGATGTTTTCAATTTTTTGTACAAGTTAAACGAAATGAAATAAACGAAACATCACCGTTTGAACGGCATACCTCTAGCCTTTTAAAAGCAAAAGCATCATTGTTGTTGCGAAACTGAAAGTAATGATTTTTTCCGGATGTTTATGTCCAGTGCGCATCACATTCGCACAGTGACGTCATGCCCAAACCCACTATTCTCGTCGTTCTCGAATCGTTAGGTTACACTCGATCTACTGATGGAGCCTTTTTTATTCGATTAATTAATATGGGCATGTATTTAGTGTTTTAACACTGTTTTAATCGTTACAGCTGTTGAAAATAGTACTGACTGGATAATTGGTGAATTGTAAAGATCTTGATTAAAATATATTTATATTATATACATGCTTTGTTCTTCCAAAATTTTGGGAAATTTTCCTCGTGCACATCGTGCCTGCGCGTCAAATGTTAAAGACAAATGTCACTCTATTGTTAAAAACAGTGTTGACTTTCTCATGTTTCATTCTTTCCATGAATAACTGTACTTCTAACGGTAATATTAACTGTCATCAAATGGACAAGTCATTTTAAGGGCCGTCTATTAAACATGTTGAACATTATTAGAAGTTTACAATATATAATAAATTCAACAATTTACGAACTAAAAATTACTTGCTAATTTTTTGTCCACCAATAAGTAAATTTGCATGGAAAAACCACGCCAATTTGTTTATAATTTACCTATTTTTTCTCCATTTGCTGTACCAATCTTTTTGTTCAATTTTGGATACTAGTACAGATTTATGAGACGACCCTCAAACTTGAAACACTTCACTGACCACAATAACGGGATTTCTCCCTGCAAAAATCATGCATGGGATTAACATTCCTTTGACGGGAAACTAGGACACCCAATGTCTTTAAAGACCTGTATTTAGTAAAGCACATGATCGGTACACGCACGCTTTCCATGCGTGGAACGTGACGTCGTGTTTCAGCAGACATTTTGCACTCTTTTGTAGAAAACACGGGTTTTACATGGCATACATGTACATAAACAACGGCGGACGCCTTGCTTAAAAAAATTGTCCGTGAAATTCCGGAACAATTTGTTGATCTCGATCGGCAATCATCGTGTGATACCTTCAAAAACAAAAAGCAGTTTCACGGAAGTAAACGGACTTGCCGAGCAAATTATTATATTCGTACTCAAAATATTTCGAAAATTTGAACGTTTCGTCCCCCATCGGTAAAAAAAAAATCGGAATTATAATTTTATTTTTTTTTCACTTTCAGAAAATTTATGTTCGCCGGTTTTGTAAACCGTAAAATCAAAAAGTCCTGGCCTTAACTTTGAAGAAAATGGCTTGTTTACACATTGAATAGTAATGTTACGCCTATATGACCTTACAACCAGGGAGGCAGTCTTTTATGATGTGGTTTAAAAACTGACTCAGTTACTTGCCCTTATATGACATTCCAAATGTCAGGGCAGTCACATGACCTGACAGGCACTTTTGCTTGGTCACATGTCAAGAAAGTGGAGCTGTTTTTGACAGTCAAAATATCTCTTTCACCAGGTAATGGGAATATATCATTGTAGACAAAAGTGAGGTATAATAAACTGAAGTTGACAACTAGGAGTGTTTGTTATGAGGATTTTATTTTTTGCAAGCCTGCAGTGGGTACCAGCTTCTGAAAGTTGAACAGTTCTAGGTGTTGTAGATCATGACTTATAGTCTCTGTTGCCACATAAATGTTCATCATAAATCTGACACCCGGGTCTGTCATTCGGGCTTATCAGGCCCAGTGGTACACATCTTGCAATGATAATAACTAATCTGTTCCCACTTAGCTGTTAATCCATCTGCATTGAATGGCTGTAATAATGCAGCCTGATTGCTCTAAGTGCACCCAAGTGTGCTGTAGCACAGGGCTGGCCTTGTGGGTGTGAGATCTGGGGCAATCTACATCATGTCCACCCCCTCACCTGGGCCCATGCCCAATCTGTTGTTAGGGGATATAAACAATGAACCACATAATGCAGAAACACATCTTGATTGAATTAGTCTGCATGACCCAATCTACTGGAGAGTAGATCAAGTTAATGATGAGATATGATTAGCAGAGTACATTGTCGAGCAGCTATTATTCCTCTGTCACTGACAGTCACAGCTCTCTGGTGGATGTGCTTTATTTGCTGCCACTGATCTCTGTGGTCAAAGGCTGCTTGGTCAAATCAGTGTTCCTGGAGAAACCGGTTATAGTAGTGCTCAGTATTTTGACAGAGAAAAAACAATAGGTGCTAGGCATATTGTGGATTACAGATTGATGAGAACATTAGTAATTGTACAAAATCCCTTTACACAGTCATTTAAGTTATTCTTAAAGGATAAAAGTGGTAAGTAGTGCATTTTATTAAAATAATGTTAAATTTTACCTTCCATTATTTTGTTTTCTACTGATGCTTTAGATTGTTGACTGTGCATTCTAAACTGAGAATTATGTTTGAACAATTAATACATCTAATTGTGAACGTTCTGAGCTTGGTCAGTCGTTTATCAAAATTGGTGATAATATACATTAATGGCTTTTTTTCACCATGAAATCTGTTATAACTTATATTCAATATTATTTCATTTTGCAACACATGGAATGTAAGTCACATTGTTTTTAGTTCTGAAACTTTGACCAAGTTGAAGATCCTTCAGTTCTAGTTCATGATAGAGCTATCAAGGGGCAGATAGCTGCTATCAGATAAAGGGTCCCATGTTCAGGGGACAAAGTGCTCATCTTGCAGCCTGACTTTTGATAGGGCTACACATAGATAAGATAAACACCGTTGGACAAACATTTTGACAATATCTAGTAGTCTTATTTGTAGAAAATTTGAATTTTATTACCAATTTTAAGAGGATTTGAAGATAATTGTAATAATTTGATGGATTGTGCACAAATGTTAACAAGTAAAGACGTGTAATATTAACGCAATGAAGTTAGGCCTTTTGGAAAAAGTAAGCTTGTGATATGGTGGTAAAATCCAGATTTATGGTTGTATTAGGTTATCACCTGTTTGTTGATGAACTTAACTGACAGTATTGCTGAATTCTGTGTGTTCTGGATTGGTAAGTTTGCTTGTTTCTGTTGGTTTGTTTTGTGATACATAAAATTATGTATTTTACTTATTTATTGAAAATCCTTCATTATGTAACAGTATCAATGGGTTGTATATTTTAATGAAAATGTCTAGGATTTTAACAAAATATAATGAACATGTGCATTTATAAACCTTTAATAAATGAATATGAATGTCTTATTTTAAACATTTTATAAGTAACACACTTTTCACCTGGCTTCTTTACTGTTGTCATTATTAATAGTAAAAGAATGAATCAGATTTTTTTTTAAATGGTAATGATGATAATAATAATAGTTATTTTACATATTTCATTATAGATTCAATTATTATATGCAGGTAAAATTGTTATGTTACTGCCTTCATTTATTTAGTGCTGATAAGCCTCAGGCTGTGTAAGTTACTGCTCATGGTGTGAACAAGCACCATAAAAATGTGACAAGTGCTTGCAAGTAACATTCCTCTCTGGAAACCTGGCATATATTTGCATCTGTTTATTATACTCCTGAACCCCCTCAGTAGGGTACAGCACACTGGCAGAGCCAGCAGTCATTGATTGGTAAATGTCACCTTCTGTTTCCATAGAAACCAGCATGTCATCCCTGGTTGGTGTCTAGTATCAGAAATTGGCCATATCCTGTTGTGAATTAGAATGTGCTATGGGATGGAAATTCTAGATTAATAGTACTGCAGTTCTGAGTGGTACGACATTGGGAGATTTTTATATAGCATTATTTATTGAAAGTATTTGTTGATAGTCATAGCAGCATGTTCAAGGAAAGTGGATATGTATGTTATTAACAAATAACTTCTTATTTGAATGTGTATAAGATGTGTAACTAATAGAGGTGTTGCATATGGGCGTAGAGGTAAATAATGTTTGTTATTGCCGCTGTCAGAAATATTGCCTCGTTCAAAACAATTTAATATATTATGTGTTCGTTTAAACCTAACATGTGGCTGGCATCCATATGTTTAAGATGGTTTTTCGATGCCCGCTTTGTACTCATAGATGTTTCAGAAGGCATCTGTGGAATTATTATCGTAAGTAATTTCATCGTTACGTGAACTAAGCGGGCAAAATGATTGGTTGAAGAAGAGTAATGTTGTTCATTAATCATGTACCACAATTTACTAACAATTACACTTGAGCAATATTTGTCTTGGTAATAATAATGCAAAATAGAGTGTTTGCAGTTTATTCCAATGACTTGTTATATGGGAGAGATCTTGGTTATGATCAAGTTCTACAAGCTATAAATTGTTACTGTGGTGAGAAAGAAAGTATATTTCAGTTCTTTGAGCATTTTTCTTTTTGACGTTATTTTTTAAAAAGCAAGACATCGTATAAGAACTGTTTCAAGTTTGATATTTTTTGCAAATGAAGCCAATAGATTGACCTTAATATGTCTTGCTAGATCCGGTTCAGATTGGAGCACTTTCTGCATTCAAGAATTGTGCGAACTGTGTCATTTTTCTCTGGATTCTTGCATAAAACATTTTTAAATCTAATATTAATATCCTGCATAATGAACAGTCTCCTGGAGTCATTTGTGTTTTGATCTGGCTTAGCCAGGTATAGGCATTGATTGGTTGCCATGGTAACAAACCTCTATAAAAACAGATGTAAGGAAAATTAACGAGATTTCCTTTTATGAGAAAAGTATGGCTTTTGAAAGGATTTGCTTGTTACTTGCATTTCATGTGGAATCTGTGACCAAGGTATTGTATCAAAGATTGATTTTTCAGAGCATTCGTGCCATTAATTATTGGATAATTTTCCCTTTTTATGGAATGAAGAAATTGCTTTGCCATGACCAATGTCAGGTAAATGTGTTGAAGCTTAGTAATGTCGGAACTCAAGATTTCTAACAAATAATGTGTGTAAATTAGTTGAAATGGAAGAGTAATTCAATACAGTTTCATAAAAATGTTTACAAACACAATGGGCTATCTATAGTAAATCTGACTCACAATTTGCAAAAAATGCATTTTTTATGGTCATCATTTTATTTTTGATGAAAGATTATATAAATTCTGGTGATATAAATCACAATATTATACTTAATCATACATATATACATGGTTTGGCAATCTCAACAAAAACATAATTATAAAAGCATAATTTGGTCATAATTGTATTGTGCAATACATCTATTGTATAACCTGCTTTACTTACTTAATATAGAAAAGTAGCAAAGTGATTATAGGTATTGTTAGACCATTGTTGTCTTCATAATCATATTAGGTGCAAAGGAAAAATGTAACATTCTTTATAATCCTTTAATCTCTTTCGCCTTCTAAGCTTCTAATTTTTGTGCATTAGTTGATTTGTTTTGAAGGATTTAGCGATAAATTGTGCTTTTTATTCAACAAATAAACTAGTAATCCATCATCAAGTGTTATGTATCAATAAATGGGTACCAAAGCATTATTTTTGGTCAATATTATGTGTTGAATATTGGTCTTTGTGAATGTATTTACTGGAGTATTTTATTTAGGAATAAGGAGTTTTAACAAATAAGCGGACTGTCACTTTGAGTTGTAAAAATAATGTTGTATCAGCTTAACCTACGTAAAAGAATCTAGTAACGTTTAATTTTATAACATACTGTTTGAAATTGGAACAATGACTATAAGTGCTTCCAATACAGGTTTTGTAGGAATGTTTAATATTAACTTCCATCTTAAAAGCCTTTGAAAATAAGAAGGTTTTAATGCAAGTATTACATATCAGAAGTTAATTTTCACACAATTGGACTAAATCAGATAAAAATTAGGTTATCAATTAGTCGTGATGCAACATTTCTCTGCTTTGTATGGTAGTGTCATTGTACAAGTGTAGTCTAAAACATAAGGACATTCTTGTGAATACATGGTAAGACTTTATTCTGAAAATTGTGTTGCAAAACACTTATGTATTTTACAATCCAATATGTAAGAAATTTTAAAATGTGTTGAATTAGGCATTAAAAAAAATATGTTTGTTTCAGGATACCCGACCTACCCTAAAATAATGCCCCGGCCCTACAACATTTTATTGGGTTTGTCAGATTGATTTTTGTTTTATTTACCTTTTTCAATAATTAATTGTGTTTTTGGTTTTGTTTTGATAGTATCCACTTATAAACAATGTTTAAGTATATTACTGATATGTTTTGAATGTTTATTCAGTTTTAGAATCTTCAAGTTGACCATTTACCAAATAAAATTTAAAAAAATAAAAAAATAAATCCCAACCTACCTACCCTAATTTTTTTCAGCATGTAACCTGAAACTAACTCTTTTTTTAAAGCCTTATCAGTAATGCACTGTCAATATTAGGATATACTTGTTTGTTTTTCACAAGTCAATAATGTTTATTTTATAATATATTTGTATCAAAACTCTTGTGATTTAGTAAAAGAGATGGTATATCCTATATATTTTGTGAAATAAAAAGCATTTTTGTTTTGTAACTTAAATGTGTACTAAATTAAATATTCATTTTGGAAGTGGTGTTTAATAGCCATTTTGTTTCTTCTTTATATCTCAACTAATAAGAACATCTTTTCAATTCCTGCATCATCAGAATCTACAATATGTTTCACAAAATAATATTGTCCAAAAATGTTCTGCGTTTTTTGCAGAACAACATTTGTAATTCCCTTCTTATTATGAACACAAATTTAGTACAATAAACAGTTGGATTAAATGTGTTACCATATCAACAGGTGAGTGTGAAATTCTAATGTTGACTTTGGCATGTCTATTGGGGATTATCACAGATTGTCACAGTTTGGTAGCAGTTGACAGTTTGCAGTGTTCTCTATATAGGCATATAGGACAGTCTTAACCATAGATGAAACTCAAGGTGTACTGAGCTTCAAGGAATACTATCTTAGAACCGTGGACTTTATTTGGAATTTTATTAAGGGTATTCATTAAAAATCATTTAGTGCAATTCCCATGATTTTGAAATTGGGTCCAAGTGTTCTTAAAATCGATGGTTGAGGGTGAAACTAGAAATGTTAAGCTGATGCAATAGTTTCACACTCGACTCTCGAAATATAATACTTGTTATAATAAATTATAATGGTTTCATTTCTACTGTGTTATTTATCAGTCTTATGTATCTAGCTGCATTTCAGTTGGCAATATTAGATTTATTTGTTATATAGCTCCCTCAGTGAATTTTTTTTTTAATGCAACATTCTCAATTGTAGCCATTTTTTCTTGTTCGCTTTATCTTAAATCTTGACATGATTTTTGTGACTGGTTTTAGACTTACTTGTAAGTCACCCAGTCTAAAGAATTAACTGTGACTTAAGCTGTTTCCTGTTTGCGCAGGGAGAGTGCCATTGTTCGGACATAATCAATTACGGTGACAGGTTGTGCTTCTGATTTTGTCAGGAATTATTACCAGTTAAAAGAAAGCACTGCACCACAATGTGTGGTCAATGTGAACTCATGATTTCTAGTTAATAAACTGTGGATATGAACTTTGGAACCACAGGTTAGAAAACATTGTGTAATTTGTTTACTTTATACAGGGTTTTTGCAGAACTGGGTCATTGTTAGTATAGGCATGGTATTATATTTCTTTTTGGAAATGTTTTTTCAATAAATCACATCAGGTCATTCAATAATAAGAGTTCATAATGTGGACGAATTTTTGATAAAAAGTTATTATTATTATTAAAATGTTTACTCTTTATATTAGCAAAACAAACCACCCCACAAATCTGTCAGTTACTGATCCTGTATCAGTGCTTTTGTAGGTATGTTAAATTAGTCAACAGTTTTAAGCAACAGAAAAAAAAAGTTAAATGTATTATATTAAAAACATCATACAGTTTTATGTCTTACGTTTGTGGTACATTGGAAGCTGGTATGTGCAGGCATGCATTCAACTTCATTGCGACACATTGGTCCTGCACGTGTTCATGCATATGTTAGGTTTATCGTGCTATGCTGGGTCACAGTTGAGAAACAGTCTCTTGAATACTGTTACTTAGCATACATCCAATTATATCTGACGGGTAGTGTTTCAAGTTAACTCTCCAGGATTATTCGGACATGTTTGGACATTCCATAGTTGGGACTAAATGGAGTATTGTACTGGTACTTCAATTTACTGTGAATTTTACGATTTAAAGATTATTGGTGGAAATGATATTTTTGGCAACTTATGCAGTGGAAAAAAGCTTTTCATAGGTGAAACATTTTCGATGGCCAATTTTGATTTCATTTGTTTGTTGTTCTCAGTTTCTCAGAAATAGATTAAGTTTTAATAAAATGTATAAATTACACATATACATAGAAAATTATTTTAATTTCATATTAATCCATAAAAAATGCTGGAAAATACTGATATAAGTATTAAGTCACACTGTAAAAGTAGTAATATTTATATATGTAACAACAGTTCTCTTTCACTGCATGCAGTACTACGATAAAAATTTCCACCCTTGCAATGATAATAATGTTTGCTTTCACATGCTTATACTAGGACATGTTTATATAACATATTTGCTGAAGGGATTAGCCGACAGATTATCAACAGCCCCTGTGTGTCACATCTGCCAGGCAGGTCTGAGAAAAACATAAGCCTTGGAAATTGTTGGGAAATGGGCTACTAGATTTTGTTTTTGTGAAGGCTTTTTTCTTTGTTCTGATATAATAACAGCTGTACTATATTTCCTTGGAGAGTAATCCAGTTTTTATGTTATTTAGATTTTCTGTATTTTTGTCAATGAAATGAGCTCGTTTTCACTTCTAACTAAGAGTTTAGAATTAAAATAATGCAATTAAAAAAAACACTTTTCAGTAAAATAAAAAGCTATCAGCTAGTTTAAAACAAGTAGTTTTCATTCCAGATTTAAAATATAATTATGTAGTTTGAATCATTGAATTATTAATATTACAGAAGTAGCAATTATACAATTGTCAGTTAACTAACTGTAAGCTATTAGGGAACACATCAGTAATTTAGCCTTTTTTTGTACCTTTAAAAACAAAAACCAATTTGTTGCATAAAAAACAAACGCCAAGAAATACCCATGGGATATGATGGATGTAAATAATTTTTAAGTGTATACATTCATTGGATGTAGCCAGCTGCATATTGGCTTTTAATAGAAATCATTAACCTCTATTATAGGAAGTAGTGTTGTTTTGTCATGGCAACTTTCGATGGAAGATTCATTGGTAAAATGTTGATAAATCAATTATTTCTTGCTGGGAATGGAACTGTGTTGTTGTTGATTTTCCACAACCATGTTGAAAGGTGACATATTTATGCTCAGAAACGTGATTCTTGATTTGTTTGATTACGTTGAGTTTTCTGTTGTGTGGGGACATATTTTAAAACAGAATGTAAATATAACATGGTATATTTTATGGAGCTCCGGGCATCAGATCTGTCAGACACTGGGGTAATTTTATAAAATGTGTGCTTGTATTGTTTATTGTTGACTTTCAGGTGTAGGAACTTGCAAAATCCAAATTTGAAGTGACTGTAGTTGAAACGAGCAACAGTGTAGCGTAAGGACGCTACAACACACACCCGATTCTTGCCAGACTGACATGGCAACTGAGAAAACCATGGTGCAAGGACACGAGCACAACGGCATCGCCCCATCCATCCTGACCGTACGCATGATCATGCAGGGCAAGGTAATGTCCCGTTGTCTTCTTTATTTCCACCGCTAATTGTTGTTTGATTCTTATTTCAGGTGATCCTTCTGATTGTCTTCTTCTTCTTACCTCAGTTTGTTTTCCATTTCATATTTCATGTTTTCCTCCAATTCTTTCTTCAGATTGAGTCTTCTATTTCTTATCTTAGATTTATTCTCTATTTTTTTACTCTTATCGTCTTATCTTATCATTATTCTTTCTTTATATATTGCTCTAATTCTTGTTGTAGCTTGTTGTCCATTTTCTTTTGCAGATTATCTTCAAATTACTATGCTTCTTACCATATTGTCTTTCAGCTCTCGTCTTTTAATTCGTACTTTAGTTCTTACTTTACATTTTCTGATTGTCCTTACTTTACATTGTGTATATTAATTCTTACTTCAGTTTGTGTTCTCTGTAAATTCAGACTGTCTTCCAATCCTTGGTATCAAATAACTTCAAACTTGTCAAAAGCTGAGACTTCCTGTTCGAAACAAAACATTTCTAGTTGTTCACAGTAACCAATTAACTCTGGATTAAAGTCGGTAAAAACAACAACCTTTTCATGCTATTTGTAGGAATACAGTCTATTCCTTTCAAACTGTTATATTATTATCGTGACCTTTGGGATTAACCCAGCTAAAACTGTGTGCCATTATGTGTTTCAGAGCTAATACACCAGTAATTTTATTGACTTTCTTACTTTGTTTAATAGAGGATTACAGTTGAGAAAAGCCGATTTGTATGTCAGGACAGCTATGTTGTGCAGATTATGGTTGTATTATTATGATCAAGAGACTTAGTTGACAAAGAACAAAGAAGAACAAAGAATGCCAGTTTTTCTTGGGTGAACGGCATTTTAAACATGCCTGTGCCTGTAAATATAATGTTTATTGTATTAAAAGTCTTCCCAGTCCGTTCTCATGCAGCTAATGATAATTGATAAATCAAATAATTTACGAGTAATTTTTAAAAGCATAGGTTTTTTTTGCTCTGGATTTTTACATGAAATAATGACAGTTTGAATTTAAGGTTTTCTTCCAACAACATAAGAATGTCTCAAAGTCTGGATAATTTATTTAACCTAAATGGCCTTTCCTGTATTTTTGTTCCAATGTTAATATAATTTTGAAAAGTCAGAGGTCTGTATTTGACATTGGAAGCCTAAATAGCATTAGTAACATTAGTCCATTACAATCGGATTCTTGCATTTGATTTTAAGATTGAATCTGTGTCCTCAGATTTGAGAAATCTACATCTTTCTGGCTAAGTTTGTTTTGGAATGGTGTCAAAGAAACAAAAAAACATAGAAATGGGACAAATTGATGAGATGAGACAAGGGGTATGTCATTAACTGAAGTGGTGGTAGGCAGTTACATCTTCATAACAACAGGATGTACAAAGTGTAATCAGATGTTCTTTATTGTCTTGTGTATTTGCTTGCCACATCAGACTTCATATAGGTTTGTTTTATGACTCTTGGTCTGCCTTTGAGAAGTCAACAGCCACATGGAACACAATAAGTGGAGGCATGGTTTTAACAGGATTCTCTGTTAGCCTAGGTGGAGTGGGCTCTGGTGTTCATTCCCATTTCATATCTTTGGACAACTGCACACACAAAGCAGGGCACCTTCTACCATTCACCAAATTTACATATTTGAACATTTGGCTAAAGAAATTTCAGTTTGGCTGCAACTATTTGCTTATCATAATAGACTAGAAAATTATGCCACATGGGAAGAATATCAACCTGCTGAGGTATATTTGTCTGAAGAAGTTTTTTACCAGGGTAAAACTTAGAAAAGTAAATACAATAGTCATGTTTCTGAAAAAAAAAACTGAAAATAGGTGTCCTATGTTCTGACTTCACCAATTTTTGCAGGTAATTTTTTCATGGACATAATTATTGTGGCAATTGTAAGTTTAATAATCAGCATTAAATTGACAAATGTCACTTTTTCCCTCCAAGTTACAAAAAGAATCATTTGGGCAGTTGTTGGGCACCATTTTGGAAGTAATAAGTTTTGATTTACAATTGTTTGTACATTGTCTATCATCATTGCGCAAATTGTTACCGTTGTCTGTGCTGTAAATAACAATAGACCTCACTAACACAGTTTTGATGGCATCCTCTTATTTTGTCTATCGGAAATGGCTGGGTTAAGATGCTATTAAGAAACGTGGATAAGTAAGTCAGTTTTCGCGTTCGTAAATCTGCAAGATTGACTTCATTGTCACCCTGTTTATTCTGCAGTGATTTCGTCCAATTTTTCCATTCGATGATAAATGTAATTACCTCTGTTTCACAGTTAAGCCGTCAGATTTCCTGTTTTGGCTTTCAAGCATCCAGATTTACTGATCACAAATCAATAGTACTTTTTGTTTATGGGGGTCCTTAAAAGTATGGGAATAACAATATTCTCTTGATAATGGTAAATGTGACATTCATCTGCATAATACTGTTTTCCTGTTTTTGACAGTCACATCGATTTATATATTTGTAAGTGGAATTATGATAAATGATCATATATGTCTTTAACAATGTAATATTAATGTACATTCTAGCATTATAGCGATTTCAATGATTTTAGGTCAGAAAAAAGAAGCTATATTAATTACAATATTTCCATAGTTAGAAAACCACTTTTCTATGTTATGTAGTCTCAGCCATAGGAGCAATATTCAAGGATTCTAAGGACAATTTTGATTTAATATTACTGTCTTTTCCAGATGAAAAGTTTGTTTGCTTTAAGCAATATCCTTTCCCTATTAGTGAAAAGAAAAATGGCACGGAAATTATATTACAAATCATTATCCTACTGCTCAGAGCTGTACCTAAGGCCAACCCCCAAAAATAATTGCTCTGAATTATTTATGGCCTTAAGAATGAAATATGATCAAAACATATTTAGGAATTAAATGATTTTGTAATGGCAAGAAGATTGGTAGCGGGGTTTGGAAACATCGCGATCGGAAAACCCTAGCACAAAACATGCTGTTAATAAAGTGGCTTCGGGCAAAGCTAATCTTTCTTGACCTGAAGACTGCATCTAATTTTTTTGGTGCAATTAGTAATTCTGTGTACTGTTTTCGCCAATTGCTATTCCTGTTTTTTCTGTAATTACTGGTTGGTCCACTTCAAGCGACTTGTATTAGGGAAACAGGCACTCGACGGTGACAGGAAACTGCGTAGTATTCTATATTTTGTCATCCGAAAACAGCCTAGTCTTTAGCCAGTGTCATTGAAGAAGTCACTTTTAGGCAGTGCTAGCCTAAAATCAATCGCCCTCAGTTTAACCAGGGGGGAATTAAAGACAGTGCGTTATTACATGTTATTTGGGTTTTATATTGTCTGCAAATTGGGGAAAGATTGCATGGACATCCATACTGCTTGGTTTCAATTTCATGATAGTTCTCCTCACTTGCTAGGGTATTATGTGAGAGTATATGCTCTGATGGTGGCTTACAAAATTCCACAAGACTTGACCACAACAGAAAGCAAGGATCTGATCTGTCAGGACAGATATTTGGTTGACATTTTCTCTGGAGAAGAAATGCACATTTTTCTGCTGCCTATTGTTAATAATTCACTAAGTCTGTAACGCAAGAGAAGTTGTTGCCATAGAAATTATGAAATAACTATGAAGAATGAGATAAACTATTTAATTCGGAATTTGATATGTTAAATAATTTACTAGCTCACATTATTATTGGAGGAGAGCTTTACGTCCAGATTCCTACGAAAATGCTTTTGTTGGGCCTGAAATAAATATACTGAGCGGTTATTTAGAAATGTACCATGCTACTTGAATTCCTATGTTATTTAGTGTTTTAAGTTTGTGTTAATAAACAAGTTTGAATAGCTTGATATATGCCTCTGTTAGGCCGATATATTGACACAGTAATGCTGGGGTAAACAGAAGATGAATTGTTATGTCAAAATAAATGATTAAATCATTGGCGTTTGTTGCAAGACAATGAGCCGAGTGTGTCGACTCCTGTCAGAAAACAGAAATTTGTGCATTTCTCATTGGGAGAGCATCAGGACGTAGTGACTGCATAATTATAGCTTAGGCGTTGCTGTGAAGCCATGGCATTTTGGTACACAGATTTTGTTCTGACTGTTTACAAGAATTTTATTTATAAGGAAATACGTTTTTTCATTTGCACTTGTATTAGAAAGTTAAAGGTTTACTTTGCTCCCATGGCTGACCTCTGAAAAAAAATATAAGAATAAAAAATGGCGCAGATACAAAATTTTGAGTCAGAGGTTGCGAAAAATTCAGTAACTGCCAACAAACTGCTGATTGTATCTCTTATATGTGGGGATAGATGCAGGAAAGGTGCAAGCCATATCAACAAAAAGGAACAATGTATCAAAAAGACCACATAACCGATGTGGTTATTACAATTAATTTATTGAAGAACATGTCAATGGCATAATAATGCATAGGTTTAAGTTATTGTGAGGTTTGAAATTCGAATGTTGGACAATTTTAGATGGGGCATACGCCACTTCCGCCCCCTCCAAATCCGCCTATGGAAATTTATTAGAAATTATTATGCAAAGAAGTAGCCAAGTAATTATGTGCTGTTAAAAGAAAATAAGCTTCAGAATATGGCAATGGCTGCAAATAAATGTGGCACTTCCACATGGACCTTTTGTCAAGCAATTTCATTGTGTTACATCTAAGGTAAATATTGATTGGCAGGTATGACTTGTAGGCAATCATGTCATTTTGTTTCATTTCCCTTTAATGGCAATCAGCAATTGCTTGGGTTTTAGATGTTATCAGCTACAAAGGCAGCTTGTACATTTATTTACAGCTTACATTGGGAGGCTGTGTGCTGTGTCCAGGAATAAAATGGAGATTAATTTCTTGTGCTTTGAATCTTTAATTAGGAGGTGTAATAACACTGCAGTAAAGTTGACTCTTCAGGTCTGAAGGGGGGGGGGGGGAATTTATAGACTCAGTAGTGCTTATGTTTCATGGATGGTCGCTCAAAACACATGAGTGAAGACAATGATTGACATAAACTGTAAGAAAATAAACTGGCAATAAATGAGACCACTTTTTGAGCTACCTCACAGTGAGGTTAGAGGATATGAGAGCAGCAGCTAGGATTTACATCCTATAGGATCTATTTCAGGGACAAATGACCGCCATTTCATTGCCCACTTACGATCCTGCTGGAAAGCTACATCACTTGACAATTCTTAATTCTATACTTAGTCATTCATTACCTCATAAACTGTAATTGAAACAATGATTAAAACAGGGTAATTGTTCCATAAAACTGCTCTGAAATTTCCTGTTTTGTACGTAAATCTGCATACATGGAAAGACAGCTGCTGCTATTTCTATGGGCAATAAGTTGGTCATTTACTTTGAATGTAATTCTGTACAGACTTATGCTAAGCCTTTTATTTTGTTAAATAGTTTTGCACTTTGCTTTGAGTTTTTGCAAGAAATTATAGTGGACTGTTTATTCAATTGAGTGTTTTTTGTATATTTTCAGGAGGTAGGCAGTATCATTGGAAAGGTAAGTAACTTCACAGTTAATGGAACCTAACATACATGTAATACAAGTTTATTAGAATCAGTGTTGTGCAACTTTTTGAAACAAATTATTTTGCACACACAATGAACCTAAATTTCTGTCTATAAGTTAACCATTATGGTCTCCAGTATCAGTCAAATCCTATTACTAGTATGTCTTCACTTGTCATAATTTGGTGATTAAATAATTGGAAATGCATTTCTAAGTCATCACTTCATTCCTGTTGTTGGTAATATTACCCATGACAAATTTTTCTCCCCAATTATTGTGGAGTCTTTCCCCTGCAAAGGCCACATTTGTCAGGAGGTGATCTTGTGTTGCCAGCGGGAGACCCCCATTTGTCCTTGAATATAGCTTCCTAACGAGACCCTTGGGCTAATTATTTTCAGATTCATATTTTTTCACTGGTTGCATAGGCACATAACAAATACTCTGTTAAAATAATTGTGTAAGTCTTATATTTCTCCTTGTTACTCTTTATGAAATTCGAAGCTCTACAAGAGAATAAAAGACAATGTTCCTTCTAAACAATGTTGTTCAATCAATAGAGTAATTACCGAAATGGGCTGTTATTTGCTAAATATTAAAGAAATTGTCTCAGTGCATAGCTGCATCTCAGTCTAGTAAATTAATTTATCTTGTTCTCGTTATGTCGATATACGCCAGTGGAGGGACTGATAGTCTTCATTACACACTTCTCACTATTGTCCCAGTAACTTTACCAGTGTTTTTATTTTCCACTAACTGTAACATCACTTCCATCAGTCAAATGAGTTTGCAACGATTTTCATCAGTCAGGAATTTGGTCCAGTTTGTTTCGGTAGATCGTAGAATTATTTTTCTAGGAAATTGAGGTAGAACGTTTTAGCAGTAGCTTTGCTAATGATAAAATTATTTTGTTGATGATTTCAGAAAGGAGACAATATCAAGAAATACAGAGAAGATGTAAGTAAAATCCCCTCCAGCATTTACAGTTGTATCCCTTTTAGAAAGTCTGCTGAATGATTCCTATTGGCAGATTTTCAACATTTATTAGGATTTTATATGTAATTACTAATTAATGCCAATTTGTGCATTATCACCCGCAGGGAAAATTTTTGTGCATAGGGAAATAACAGACATTTTCTTTACGTTCTGTCAGATTCAATCCGCTCACAATGCATGAGTGATTTTCCTTGAATGGAAACGATGTCAAAGAAAAAAACAACCTTCCTTTCTGGTGGAAACCCAGCGACTATAAGATGCATTGAGGCAAACAGGCTTTTACTGGAGAATGTGGGCATTAATTGTAAATCTGTACCGATTGAGGCGATTGAGGCGTAGGTGGCCCGTGGCTAATCCACGCTGAAACCTGATCCCAATCAATATAATCTATCTCAATGCAAAGGAAAATCAAAGCCTTACATGTATGATCAGTCAGTAAAGCTGACAGGCGGAATTGCTTGGACATGTTTATATTTTCAATGTAACCTGATTTTATGGTTCATGTTTAGATATTACGGCTGTGATGTTGTAATAATGCTGATGAATGAACTTTTGTCATGCAGCGCCTGTTTTCAATATTCTCCCTCATTATTTCCATAAACAGTGGGGCTCTGAAAATTACATTTGTCTTTGTTGCGCATTAGAGTTAGCTTATTTGAAACTGTAGCCTGTTTGTTAATAGCTTGATTTGTAAGTACCTCGTAAAATCAATATGTTAGTCTGATCAGTCATTCAACGAGAACGTATACTGTAATAGTACTGAAAATATAGTTTTTGATTTCCGATTTAAGGACAATCTACTCATGTTTGTATAATTTGCATCATTTGTGGTTACAATTATATAAATGCCTGATATTAAGTTGCAGAGACATCAATGTGGACTTCTTATTCCTTGCAGAGTGGTGCTAAAATCAACATATCAGATGGCTCATGCCCAGAACGGATCGTCACCATCACAGGCACTGTGGAGAACATACACAAAGCGTTTACAATGATTTGTTCAAAGTTTGAAGAGGTAGAGTATCCTCCCTTTGTGCTTGAAATCTAGGATACCAGTCACAGGAGTTTTTGAAAAGATCGTATTGACACTCGTCGTTCCATCTTAATATTTCTTTTATAGCAAAAACGAAGTGAAATATTTTGCATGCTGAACTTGCTTGATTGAAAATTTATGTAGACAACCTTGCATGCAACAAAATATCCATTGACGCTACCAGCATTAAATCACCTCGAATCCTGGAGATGATTTAAGTCTTAATTAAGTATAATTCTATGTTCCGTTTGCGATGTCCACCTCATTAGGGCTCGATAAATATCTCGTCATCTACGACGTCTGCTTGGCACTGACATGCAATCTGTTGTAGTTAAATACAGAACGGGGCTTGATACGAAGAATATGTGTCATATCCAGGAACTTGTATTGCCTGCATTCAATCAAAAGCATTTTAATTGCATTTTATACATCTATTTGGCTCCGCAGATGATGTTGGTCATTTACTAAAAAATATGTTTTTATTCCGTTGCATATGATCTTTAGGGATAAACAGTGGAAATTGTTATTTGAGATTGATAACAAAAATGCAATTTCTCTGATGGTTCATTGATTTTACTGACTTTGTATATACAGCTTGTTGTTGGATGAAAACTATGGATGATCTTTATTTGTTGAACACTAACATTTAAATGCTTTTAAATGTCTATAACTATTGCGCAATTTGCATTTTTGTGTCCATTTTCTTGTGACTGGAGCCTATCCTTTGCAGCTACATTTTGTTCCGTGCAGCACACGCTTTTCAACTTTTCCTTTGTCTTTTATTAAATTTCATGTCCTTATTTTATGAATGTGCCATTTTGCTATGAGATCTAGTTTTGCATTTCTTTGAAATTTAAAGGTACTTTTAAATTGAATACTGTTGAGCCACAAAATTGGACTATAAATTACATGATCGAATGCATGAACAAGTAGTTACAAACTATTTATTATTTGTTAATTTATATATGTTGGATTAAAAATTGAAACAATATACTTGAATTTATATCACAAAATTTGGTGTTCATGAAATTGTTTTGATTTATTTTTTATGTTATTATTTTGTACCATTCTTTACCCCGCATGTTGTGCCGTGTTGTGATCACGATCTAATCTTTCGCTTTGCAGCAGCCATCTTTGTTTCAGGATCTAAACAACACCCCGACGGTGCCTAAACCGCCAGTCACACTTCGACTGGTCGTACCGGCCAGCCAGTGTGGCTCATTAATAGGCAAGGGGGGCATTAAGATTAAGGAGATAAGGGAGGTAAGAAATGACAGAGTTACTTCGCTTTTTAAATTCAGCATTGTGCAAAATCAGTCAAAGAAGCAAAAGTTTCGATATTACTTGCTGAATTCCAGTCATGTTTGCAATACCTGTTAACTCTGCAAGCCTGAATCAGATATTACTAGACTAGGAATACCAGATGATTATTATTGTTCAGTAACTGTGAAACATAGTAAACATGCAGAAAATACAAATTGAAGCTAATAACTTAACGTAAAATAAACACGAAACTTGCAGAAAAACACAAAACTTGAAGAAAAACAATAAATTACATTGAATAACAATGCAAGTATTACTGTAAATGCTATCAGTCATTATGTTTGTGTCCATTGTAGAGCACAGGTGCTTAAACAATCAGTTAAATTGAATAAAATACCCATATTACAGTACTTGATATAAATCTTTTACGGTGCTTAAATAATCAATTGCATGTAAAACAATACAGTTTTATTGAACTTCCTATAAATGTATGTTCATGTCTGTTCTAGAGCACGGGGGCTTCAATACAAGTGGCCAGTGAGATGTTACCGAACTCAACAGAGAGAGCCGTCACCGTGTCTGGTACGGCCGAGGCAGTCACAGCGTGCATTCTGGTCGTGTGTAACATCATGCTGGAGGTAAGTAAGCCCTGCGGCACCGTAATTTTGCTAAGGAAACCAGTCTCTGGGTTCATTTTGCGCAACCTAAATTGTCGTGTGTTATGTATCAGTGAGTTTGATTTCTTGACATTTGGAAAGATCAAAGCATTTAGCATATTTTTTTTACAAGAAGTTATGTAATAAGGATTTTGGTTGTTATTTTTCGCTAAGTCTACTTTAGCTGTGTGTGATCAAATTTCATCTGCTTGTTGTCCCTTTGTTGTTTTTTACGCAATTTCAACAGAACATACTGTAAAAATATTGGCATTTTTGTCTGGGATTGATCAGATTTCTTGGGTAAATATTCAGACAAATCAGGAATGTAAAAAAAAATCATCGGGCAAAAATTATTTAAATTTTCATTAGGAGACATGTGTTGTGTGTATGTTTACTTAAAAAAAAATGGCCTGGGGTTGTCTGATTTTACCTTTGTCAGATATTCATCTTATTGTTAATGCATATGTACGACATTATACAGCTTAGATATTTTATAAATTGATAATTAAGTCATTTCCATCTAAAATTGAAAATTAGAATGGATGTTGTGGCATTTCTTCTTTATAGACATGCCCATGTATAGTTGTTTTTGTTTGAATAGAGTTGCAAAAGAAGAAATTGGAGTTCACTGTTTCTATTGAATATATGACAGTTTAATGGGATGTTTAAGATTAGTTATTTTTGTGATTTTCGTTTTCACAAGCATGTTGCATGATGACATTATTTTTAGTTTTGTTCAGTTAAACGCAAAATTACAATTTTGCCTCTTGCATATTTTAGCTTAAATTCATTTCTTTGTCAGCAATTGCAAGGCTAGGTTTAGTTTAAAACCGGCAGAGTCCATTTTGATAAAATTGAACTGTTGTATTTTAGGATCCAAATTACGTACTACACTCAAGGTGAGCCACTCTGGATGACAAATTGGCTTCAGGTTGAATAGAGTACTCTCCCTTTAATACTTTTCCTCCCCAGTCAGTAGCTTTGACCTCCCCTGGACTTTCTTGTGTAGCTTTGTAATGAACAAATTATATATATTTACATTTTGTCATAGTCTCGCAAATAATATGTCTTATTTGTTGGCCCTAACTTTTATAACTTTCAGTTCAGTGATTACAAAACTCCGCTGAGCACAAATTAACATTCATTTGCTGACAAACATCATTACCAAACATTCACTTGTTGTGACATAATAAACTTGTGTACCTGAGTATGCATGCTTATTTAACATAGTTTCTAGATGGTAGCAAAGAATTAATAGCTATAAAGCACTCACTTTGCGTTGTTCAATATAACTGAAGTTTTGTCAATCTTTAGGTCCAATTTTCGGACAGTTGTTATGAACAAAACATAGAAAGTAATTCAAAAGTACCTATTACAGTGCTCAAGCCAGGATTGCAAAAGGGCAAGGTGCTAAATCCTGAAAAGGGCACTTTTGCGCACTTTCTTATTTTTTGTAAGGGGATATACTAATATATATGCGGAAAAAAAAGCACAAACATCGGTTGTTGTTTTTTTCATTTTTTTTTTCATACTTTATATTTATTTAAAATAATTGAACTAAATTATGTGTACTAAGCAATACAATTACTGTACTATTATATTATTATATAATTTAAAAATTTCTTTCTAGACCTATATATAAAGCAAATTAACTGGTTTAAAAGAACATTCCTTATTCTTCTAATACAACATACAATCTTATTTTCAAGCAAAATTAATTTGTTTATAATAAACTTCATGTATTTATTTAAAAGAAATATCTGTTATTATACCACCCACATATCATCAATAGCATTTAAATTTAACAGTTTTATTTATAGTAGGGATGTCCACAAATATCTGGATAACCGTTTATCCAGTTACTATGTTAATATCCGATTACCAAGTTAGTAACCGAATATTCGTATACAAATTGAAAATCCGATTTTTCTCGTTTTTTAGGCATACAAACGCCCTTTTTGCATGTATATTATTGATTAACACAACACAGCTATAGGCCTCTACAGGAGGTCTCGACCTCGTACTGCGGACGTGTCATAAATACACCCCTCGTTCAGATATACGATTATCATAAAACAATAGGTGGTGCTTTCACACTAAACTAACTTTGACAAGACTTTTAAACAAACAAGATGTCACACTCGATTATCCACATTAGGTGCGTCCCTCTTGATAAGAGATGGTTCTCTACCAGTTAACAATGGCTATTAAAATAAAATATATTGTAACATTGATCTATCCTTGTTTTTGTGTTTATGTGCATTTGATCAGCACATTGCGTGTTTTACTCAAGCATCACAATTTACGGGTTTACCATACACCAGTCAGCCTTAACACTTACTTACCTTTATGCAAATCAAATGTTTAATTGGGGTACTTTAATTGAAGGGCATAACAACATTGCACGCTACACAAAACAAACAAAATGCACAATTTACGAACAGAAATCGACGTAGTTTGTTACATGCACTTTTTCAATAATTAAATAGTATTGAGTTTTCAAAATAGAAGTATTGTAATTTAGTAATTTATGATTCGTCTAGATGTGAACTTAATTTTGCAACTTTAACATATGCCAGATTCTGGCCGCCAATGCAGATCTATACGGTTATCCAGATAGTATCCGGATATTACATACGAATAACCAGATACCAATTTTGGTAGCCATTGACATCCCTAATTTATAGCTAGTATAAATATAATCAAATGCATTGGGTTGTATTTACTGTACTTCCGAAATGAAACATCCAAAAACATGTACATTTCATAAAATAATCAAACTGCTCTATATGTTGGTATTTCAATATAAAACTTAAATATGTGACTGGAAACATGTTAAATACTCTTAAACAAAATGGAAAACATTCATTTCATTACAAAATCAAACCATCAACGATACTTCAATAGTTGTATACAGTTGTGGAAGAGGAAACTACAATAAATCAAATGAATTTACAATTTATCAAATTACTAGAAACACGTCTATTCTGTATTCCAATGTGTATATACCAATTTTTTTACCGATTAATTGACGCTTTAGTCAAAACCCAAACAAACTCGCGATAACCGCCGTTACGTAAAGTTATATAGACATTGTAGCACATTGTCAGTTTTTATTTGTGATCTTGTTATAGGACAAGGTTGTGGTAAATATACATGTACCATAGCGTTAACCAGCAGTTGTACACGCACGCTTTCCACTAGTATTTCATGACGTCGCTGGCGTTAGAATATAATACGTGCGTAACACGCACGTTTTCCACGAGCATTTCATGACGTTTCTAGCGTTGAGAAATAGTTTGCGCGAGTTTTTCAAACATTACATGATTTGGTCACAGAGACATGTAATTGTTATTAATAAACGTGTAGCTGGGCAACTATATATTTTTAGCTCACCTGAGCACAAAGTGCTCATGGTGAGGTTTTGTGATCGCTCGTCCGTCGTGCGTGCGTCCGTCGTCAACTTTTCATTCAAACAACATCTCCTCCTAAACCACTTGGCAGATTTTTACCAAACTTCACAGGAATGATCATTGGGTGACCCTCTTTCAAAGTTGTTCAAGTCGTTACGGTCCGCTGCATATATAGGTCACCAGAGCTAAAAATAGATTTTAAAAGTGTAAACTTAAAAAATCTTCTTCTCTGAAACCGCAAGGCCCAGAGGTTTCATATTTGGTATGTAACATCATATAGTGGTCCCCTACAAAGATTGTTCAAATTATGCCCCTGGGGTCAAAACTGGCCACGCCCCGGGGGTCACATGTTTTATATAGAATATATAGCTAAATGACTTTAAAAATCTCCTCTGAAACCACAAGGCCCAGAGGTTTCATATTTGGTATGTAACATCCTATAGTGGTCCTCTACAAAGATTGTTCAAATTATGCCCCTGGGGTAAAGACTGGCCACGCCCCGGGGGTCACATGGTTTGTATAGAATATATAGCAAAATGACTTAAAAAATCTTCTCCTCTGAAACCGCAAGGCCCAGAGGTTTCATATTTGGTTTGTAACATCCTTTAGTGATCCTTTAAGTTTGCTCAAATTATGGCCCTGGGGTCAAAAGGGGCCACGCCCGGGGATCACATTGTTTATATACAATATATAGCAGTATGACCTTAAAAATCTTCTCCTCTGAAACCACAAGGCCCAGAGGTTTCATATTTGGTATGTAACATCCTATAGTGGTCCTCTACAAAGATTGTTCAAATTATGTCCCTGGGGTCACAACTAGCCACGCCCTGGGGGTCACATGGTTTATATAGACTTAAATAGCAAAATGTCTTTTAAAATCTTCTTCTCTGAAACCGCAAGACCCAGAGGTTTCATATTTGGTATGTAACATCCTATAGTGGTCCTTTACAAATGTTATTCAATTTATGCCCCTAGGGTCAAAACTAGCCTCGCCCTGGGGGTCACATGATTTATATAGACTTAAATAGCAAAATGACTATAAAAACCTTCTCCTAAGAAACCGCAAGGCCCAGAGGCTTCTTATTTGGTATTTAACATTGTATAGTGGCCCTCTAGAAAGATTGTTCAAATTATGCCCCTGAGGTCAAAACTGGCCATGCCCTGGGGGTCACATGGTTTATATAAACGTAAATAGCAAAATGTCTTTAAAACTCTTCTCCTGAAACTGCAAGGCCCAGAGGTTTCGTATTTGGTATGTAACATCCTATAGTGGTCCTCATCAAAGATTGTTCAAATTATGCCCTATGGGTCAAAACTGACCACACCTCAGGGGTCACATTGTTTATATACAATATATAGCAATATGACCTTAAAAATCTTCTCCTCTGAAACCACAAGGCCCAGAGGTTTCATATTTGGTATATAACATCCTATAGTGGTCCTCTACAAATATTGTTCAAATTATGTCCCTGGGGTCAAAACTGGTCACGCCCTGGGGGTCACATGGTTCATATAGACTTAAATATCAAAATGACTTTAAAAATCCTCTCGTGAAACGGCAAGGCCCACAGCTTTCCTATATGTATAACGTAACATTGCATAGTGGTCCTCTCCAAAGATTGTTCAAATTATGCCCCTGGGGTCAAATCTGGCCACACCCCAAGGGGTCACATGGTTTACATAGACTTAAATAGCAGAATGACTTTAAAAAGCTTTACCTGAAACTGCAAGGCCCAGAGGTTTGTTCAGATTGTTCAAATTATGCCCCTGGGATAAAAATAAGCCACACCTCGGAGATGCAAATTCTAATTGGGTAACAAGGTCTCGGGTGAGCACCCTAGGGCCCTCAGGGCCCTCTTGTTGATGAAATTATTTTGATTTGATGTTCCGCTTTGATAATCAACGGGAGAATCCAAAGTTCTTAGCGATTCTTTGTGTATATCGAAATAATAAATACCTTTATTTCCATTAAAATCAAATTTAATTTCATTCTTTAGACATTGAATTTAACTGTTAGAACATTCATTGTTACAATTCACACTTTGGCATTTATTCCCGAACCCGTTCTTAGTACTTCCCAAATCCTTGTTACGTGATATGAATTACTGGTAGCTGCACACGATTATGTTAGAGCATTAACGTGCAAATCATGCCTTTGATGTGAAGCCGACATCTGTTCGACAAGTTACTGATCAAAAATGTAAAATATGACAGCAGCAAACATGCAAATGTTTTAGTTTTCGTGTGCCGTAAATGGGAAAGTACAGAATTATGATGCAATTTGCCGTGTTTCGTATTGAAATGCTTGTGGTTTTCAATGCATGGATAATTTAGATCGGATTAAATATATTAATATAATACGGTAGGTGTTAACTTATATTTATTAACGGGCGATATGTGGGTTTGAAGCGCTTAATTCGTAAATGACGTCTCAACTACTCACGATTGAATTTAGTCATATTTTCTCATTACAGTAACACGTGTGTACCGTATTTCTGACATGTATCTCCATGATGAAAACGCGTTTTGCTAGAAATCCACGCCTAATTCTGCAAGGTCAAGGATACCACACGGAAAACGTGCGTGCATTCATTAAATGCAGAAACTGCATATACATGACTTAATTTTATGTAGGGATACGTCCAGTGATGATATGGTAAATCAATAGCCATTTTAATTGACGGCATCTAAGCGTCATGATCAGATCGGCAAAATGAGCGAGCACTTTACTTGATCAAAGGATAGATAAATGACATAATAAAAATGTATCCACAGATTTTGTCGGTCGGTATTTAATCAGGAGATTAAGTTGACGCAGCTTGCATCCGTTTTGGTTCATTGCGTAGTACATGTATATAGGCAGGACGGCTCAATAAACTAGTATATGGTTGTATAAACGACATAGCCGAGATCAAAGGGGGCAGGGAGGGGTCTAGGGTGGCAGGGCGGGGGACAAAGAGGAACGGGCGCTGCGCCCTGCCATTTAGGCCTAGCGGGAGCACTGTATTAGGTGTGGCTTACCTTTTTTATTCAAGATTTGTGCTGTAGAGTTGAGAAGGACATTATGTACTCCTAGCTTTTATGGTTTATTTTCTCCATGTATGATTCTGTGATGTTTTACACCAGTGGTTTGTGTATGGTTAAACTATGTATCCTTTCATTTTCACGATGATGACCTTGACCTTTTGACCTGTTCCCATGGTGATGTTGTTTTCCTTAAGGTACAAGTTTGGTAGCCTATGATACCTGAGAACTCACCCCCTTTTGAATGTTACTCAAAACCATAATTTAGGCATTTCTTAAGGTCCTACAGACATGTACGTACATGTATGTGACTTTCAGATTTGCAGGTTAATGAAATCTTATTCTTATATCACCATTGCAGTTTTTCCCCACAAGTATTGCATGTCATTGCAATGTAGAAAAGCTGACCATTCCTGTTATGTTTTTATGCATAGTTGGATTATTTCAACCACCAAACAGTGCTTTTTATTAGCTCACCTGAGAACGAAGTGCTTGGTGAGCTATTGGTAGCGGGGACCTCTCCGGCGTCGCCCGGCGTCCGTATGCCGTCAACAATTTGGACCGTTATTGCAATAAAGACCACATTTTTTATTCAATCTTGACCAAACTTGCACAGTTTGTGTATGACCATAAAATCTTGGACGGGTTCGATAATGGGCCCGATCAGACCAGGAACACCAGAGTTATTGTCCCTTTTTTGGCCCCAAACACATCTATTCCTGAATAATTCACCTGGTAAAGGGAGGTAAATGCAGTATCAGGAAGATAAGTGCATAAATGTGTTATTTCCCTTTAGTCACAGATATAACCCAGATAGTGGAGTCTGCTTATCAGTAAAGTCAATACATCACTTAGAGTCAACATGATTCTTCTATTTTAGATCAGCATGATTACACATAGTAATCCATGTATAGCCTGCTTCTGACCTATATTTTGGCCATGTGTGCAGCAGTAAATTTTTCCACTGTCTTGTCTTGGCATCCAGTCAGGAAAAAGATGTAAACAACAATAAATAGCTAAAATTCATGTTGTAAACAAGCAATCAGAATATAGGATTAATATCATGTGATCTAGTGCCTGAAGGGGTTAATTATTTTCTGTAGTTTTTGGACTGTTTAGTTAGTAACTTATTCAGTATCATTTAATCATGTAACTTTTGGACTGACATATACATTTAAATTGGGATTTTGGAAACTCAAGTAATTATCTTACATGATTTTTGAAGCTGATTTATTAGTTCTCCTTAATTGAAAAATACTTCTACACTGTTTTGACTTCAAATTGGTGTGATTATTAGTAAGTTTTTGCGCAAATCAACTAAAAGGTTGTATAGTTATTTCGAATTTAATCTGACAATGTTGATAGGTGTATGGTTCTTAATGTTAACAATGAGTATTCCTATATTACATAGAAATTTCCCTTTTCCTCAGAGTACATTTGGAAAGTTGGTCTCTGTGGGTGTCATTGACTCAAAATTAATAGTAAGTTTTTATGCAAAACTACTAAAAGGTTTTATACTTAATTATTATTTAATCTGACAATGTTGATAGTTGTATGGTTGTTAATGTTAACAATAAGTATTCCTATGTAACCTGTGTAATTTCCTTCTCCTAAGAGTACATTTGGAAAGTTTGATTGTTTGGATTGTTCACCTTATTTACCAGTAATTCAGTGATATAATAGCAGTCAGTTAACCTACTCACACTTTTTCCTGGCAAATTCAGCTGATGTAAGTGGTTTACCTGTACCAAGTGCACATACTTATGCCAGTAAATGACAACTTCCCTACTTGAATCAGAGGTAGGGGGGGAATGGCTGTAGAAATTATTTCATGACCAATCCCCACACAAGTTATGTGGCCAGGCTGGGGTTCAAACTCAAGAACCATGTTGAGAGTATAGCGCTCTACCAACTGAGCTAGACGGGCCCGCAAAGCCAGAATAATCTACTTGGTTTGTTACATTTATATGGTGCCATTATGATGATATTTAGGAAGTGTTCGTAGAGTGGAGTAACTATTGAGTGTCACTGTATGATATTTAGGAAGTGTTCGTAGAATGGAGTAACTATAGAGTGTCACTGTATGTACCAGTTTTGGTAGAGTGTAGTAACTATAGAGTGTCACTGTATGTACCAGTTTCGAACTCGTAAGGGTTTATCATTGCTTATGGACTTCGTTGCACAAACATTAAAAACATTTTTGAAAACAACAATACAGAACAATGTGTAAATCACTGATATGCAAAGTTGAACTGACATCGAATCGGTCTGTGTACTGGTGTTAATAACTAATTTATTATTTTAAATCAAACATATACCGGTATGTGAAAAAAAGATGGTAGTATCCAATCATAAGCTCTTTATTTATGTATTTTTATAGAATTATTTTCATTTTTTATTGTATCGACCCTATATGGTAATGCCATGCGAAATGGGTTTTAATAGTACCGAGAATGCGGGTATTTACGGGTACCTGTTGCATCCCTAATGGTCGCCGTTGTACTTAGACTCAGGTGAGCGCTTTGGGCTATCATGGCCCTCTTGTTTTCGATAATCTTATTATCCGAGAGATGTTTTTTATTAAAATAGCCAGACACTATACAACATTGTCCTTTATTGAACCCTAAAAACTATGGTGTATTTTAATGTGTATCCTCTCTTTTTTTTTCAAAGAACCTTCATAAGTTTCACTGTATGTGTTTTGTTTTTGACATTTTTATTTCCAGTGTTTTCACTTTCAACAAAAACAACAGCAGCAACAATATCACAATATCCTATCACTATAATGCCAACTTTTCTATCCGTCACTTTGACAACACAAGGGTGACCTCTAACATTGACCTTTGACCTCTTTTCCTCCAGTCCCCACCAAAGGGCGCCACTATCCCCTATCGCCCCAAACCAGCCGTTCCTCCAGTTCTATATGCAGGCGGACAGGCCTATGTTATTCAGAACCCACAAGTTCCTATGCCACCACCCGCCGAGGTAAGAGCTATCCAATATTTTCATCGTCATTCATCTGAAATTTTATTTACAGTCTTTAGATGTGTTTGTCTTCAATCATACTATGTTTTCTTACATAATTGTCTGATTTCTTTGATTAAAAATCTGTTCATTTTCATAAAATATGGTGTTTCAGTGTGTGAAGTCAGAATTAATACTATATTTAATAAAACTTGGCTCGAAGACCATTCCATTTTAAGGCTTCATATAATTTAAGTCCAGAAGCCTAAAAAAGCCAAGACAATGTTCAGCCATTAATTTCTTTAACATTAATAAACATTTATGTTTGGCATGTTGAAACTTGAAAACTATTAAAAAGTATTTCCAATGTTCAATTATATGCAGGTCTGGTGTAATTGCCCCCAGGAACCTTACGGTTTTACGGTAATGAATTAGTCCATTAGTTTTGGTTCCAATGTGTGCAATTTTTCCAACAACAAAAAACTAGACAAAACACCTGTATTGCTTATGATCCTATTTAACTTGTGACCAATTACCTTCTGGAATTTGATGGTTTAGTTTGGTTTGTTTACCAGTGCTAGAAAGTTTTCGTGTTTGGAATACCCGAGCTAACCATTTGATTTCTTTTCAAAAATGAAATTAAGTATTGTGCACATTAGAGTACAGTTTGAATCTGCAAGACCCTTTTAAATACCCTGTTATTTGTTTTTCATTGATAATTTTATTTCTTTCTATGAAAGTTCAAGTTCAGATTTCAGAAATGTTATTGATGTGCCCATAACACCATAACAATTTTTTTCTTAAAATCATTTAGTATATCTTGTTATTTTTTTCATTTCTGCATCAAAAGATCAAACCAAAAGTAATTGTGAGTAATGGTTCATTAATATTCACCTTGTTTTCTTTGTTGTGTCACTTTCCCTCAGACATTTGCTTTTGCTGCTGTATTCTGTCCTTGTGACTCATTGTTCGCAATGTTTTCTTATCTTTGCACAACTTTTTCTGAACTAAAATGTGAAAAATGTCCAAGTTTTTTTTTAAACTTGACTAAAATGTATAAGTGCTCATTGTTTGTTCTGTCAAATATGAAAAGTTCAGTAACGGCCTAAACTGAATTTCCTCTTTTGATTCTAAAACCTTAGAGAATTTGCCACTTTTTGGCTGGTCAGTCAATAGATAACACTTTTTGGCTGATATAAAATGTTTTTCATTAGTAATACATCCATTTTGCCACATTTTGTTTGCCAAATTGTATTTAAATAATAATGTTTTCTCTTCAAAAATATGCATTTTTGCTTGTTGTTTATGAACATTATGCAGAAGGACAAAGAGTTAGTGGTACATTTTGGCATGGCCTCCTAGACCATTATTTTGTGTATTGTGTCTATTTTTAACCATTGTATTACACCAGACCTTGCTTATATTTATTGACCAATCAGATTCGTTGTTATGAATGTTGTAATGTGAAATAATCCACCCTTTTTGTATTGTGTTTGGCCAATTAGACCTGTTGTCTCTGAAATGTTATTTTCATTGGCTTGATTATTCATAAACAAATGAAGTCTTGAACTTGTAGTATTATTCAGCTTGATGATGTATTGTTTAATATATAATATATTTCTGCATTGATAAATTCAATTATTCTGTATATCTGAATTTCATTACAACACATTTTCGAATGTGTTGTTTAAAATTGTATTTGTTTTGTGCAAATTTGCTGAAACTGTACTTGTACTACATATTCAGCAATGATGTACACATTATAAGAATCATGTATTTTATACCAGTTTTGAATATTCCAGACGTTTACATTGTGACAGTAGTGCTAATCTTAAGAGCAATTTAGTTTTACAAATTATGTTATAATTCTATTAACGTAATAAACATTCACAAGCTTTAAATTTGACAAGTATTCATGAACCTGTTCAGAAGCATCATCAGTATTATTGACAAGTATTCATGAACCTGTTCAGAAGCATCATCAGTATTATTGACAAGTATTCATGAACCTGTTCAGAAGCATCATCAGTATTATTGACAAGTATTCATGAACCTGTTCAGAAGCATCATCAGTATTATTAAAATAAATTGAGATGACAATGCAAGTTCATTTTAGCTTAAATTGATGATATTGATAATGAATCCTTCCTAATATTTCTGATTGTTGTTTCAGTTGAATAAGTTGAACCAGATGTCGCTAGGGGCTGCTATGCCCCTAATGCACCATGCGACCTATATGCCAGGTATGCTGCCCTCACACATGGGTCTACATTCCAACCTAATCCGGGAAATACCCGGTAAATATGCTGGAAAGATATCCCTTTTCTGTCTACCCCCCACCCCTGTTGTAAACTGTCTTACACCCTATTGATTAATACATGTCCAAATGTTTTAAATTGTTTTATAACCATTTATTTAATACATAAATGCTTTATAAAAATTTATAGTATATTAAGTTAAAATATGATTATTTCAATCACCATTTAAGTATAAACAAAATTTTTCTAGGTAATAAACCGATAACAATTTCCTAATCATCTTTTGATTGGTTTAGATTCTATAAAAATTATAGTAATTATGTTGTGGTCATGGTTTCTTGATAAGTATTTGTGATTGGTCGGTATTTCAGTCACAGCAGCACCTGGATACGCACCTATCCCATTCCCTCATCAGCGGCCATTACCAAACGGGCACATGGTCGCACCAAACGGTCAGCAGACGCATGAAATGAATATTCCCAACGATCTCATTGGCTGTATCATTGGAAGGGGAGGACAGAAAATCAACGAGATTAGGTAAGAGTTTGGGAAGGGATACAGTTTGAACTTACTGTGATGTTCGTGTTTTAGATAGAACTACACTATTTGTATGTCACATTTTCATCTGTTTTTCATGCGTTCACTAAATGGTTTGTTTCGAAAGAGTTAATGAGAAATAAGATCGACTACAGACAGAGTATACCTGAGCAATATAAGCAGTGTTTGTTAAACGCAAGTTTAAATATGTTTTCATGTACAGGTAATCTTTTAATACAAGATATTTCAGTAGATGGAATCTTATTTATATGCCATGTTTTTATGTTGTAAACAGACAGATATCAGGTGCTAACATAAAGATTTCCAATGCCGAAGAGGGATGTCCCGACCGAAAAGTGACAATAACTGGCACACCGGAAACTATTGGGATGGCTCAGTACCTAATTAACACCAGGTGAGTCACATGGTGTGGTCACATGACAGTTCTTGTTACTATAAATAGCAAACATAGCAAGCAGGATGCTGGCAATAAAAGAGTTAATTGCAAAAGTTTTGCAATGAAAAATGCTTTTGGCAGACGCTTGTGTATCCAATACATCCGGAATTCATTTGGGGGAAAATTTGTTATGAAACAAAAATCTTTTAATATTGTGTTTTTTTATACAGCCTACAACATGTTATTGTGGAGCTTACAAGCATCTCGAGTTCCCAGCATTCTGTATGAAACTAGACCATTTTTCTGTGTACTTGGCTGTCATAACAGTGTATTCTTGCCAACAGAACTTACATGTCGTGTTAGACCGTAGACGCGTGTGAGAGGCCGGTCTTATTTCATTGGCCGTGGCTGGCAAACGACACGCTTGGACATGTCTTGAGTCCTGGTGACATCAATAAATACATCTTTAATTTAATATATATATTTTTTTTTTTTCGTAACACTATTTTTTGGCAATTATTTAAACTACTATCCATAACTAGTTACAGTGTTAATGACATTACGGTTGTAATTTTGATGGCACCAGGATTAAGATATAGCATAGAATATCTTGCTGAAGAATGTATACAATTGGGCACTTAAAATAAATGAAAACAAATAAAAACATGTTGATCCATTGCCAAAATTCGATAAATATTAGAACTTATTCTAGAGGGTATTTATAATACTATAAAGCCAAAAAAAAATTCATTATCATGTATTGTCCAATTAAGTTTAAAGATATTGTATTGTATGGTGTATAAGGGACCTTACCCTCTTATTATTCTATGGTGACTTTGTGAGGTGCGTATTGTTTGACATGGTATATTTAGCTATGAAAGATTCACATGTTTTTGTTTGTTTTCAATTTTTGTGACGTCTTCCTAACGTTGTTCACAATGGCATGGCCGCTGAATGGTATCATAGTGAAGATTTTTTTTTATAGTCTGTTTTTCACGATAGCTGTTGCATATGATGCTAATGTTTTCATTATAATAATTGACAATAGTTTTAGTTTATTTGCTGCACGACGTTTGGGCTTCATTTATTAATTACTGCAAATTAATTACTTTTAAAATATATTTGTTTAACTTGGAATATACTCAAATTATACATAATGGACATTGGGTCGATCTAGGTATAAAATCATAATTATTGAAGAAAAAATACATCCTCAAAATGAAGTGTTGTTAGATAAAAAGAATTATTGGTCTAATATTTAACATTTTAACAATGTTAATTCATACTTATTTATTTATGTCAGTAGGAGTTTTCAGTGTATACTTTGGGTATCTTCTAGCGCTTACCATGTAGTTTTATGGCCATGTTTTGTGGGAGCAACCAAGTAAAACATGATTGTTTATTTGTTTACAGTGTTTGTGCCACATATGTTCTTACTAATTCTTGATCAAAATGAATTGGCGGACAAACAGGTTGAAGTATTTTTGCTTTTGAAATATTTTGTATGATCTATGAGTTTTTATTTTGCACCCCAGACAAAACCAGACCAGTGTTCTAATGTTCGAGTCTTTTTATAGCACCAGTATGCTGAACAAGTCCTTTCAAATTAAGCTCTTTAAAAAATGTTTATGATAAAAAGAAGTGCTACTTGGCCATCTTGACCGGACAGTTTTAAGGGTGAACATATTTCCTTATTGTTGTTAGCAGCTTACCTACAGTCAGGAATTGTTCAGCATGCTGGTTACCTGTATCACAATTGGTGTTTAGATCAAAGAGCTATCCTTGGATGTAGATGAAATAACAACTGGCATTGTATACGTGTGCTCCCATATTAAACCATTCCCATTGGTGTTACAAATTCTATTACTGTATGACATCGGTTTGTCTTGTACATACTTTCACTTTTCGATTGGTTTTCCAGTTCTTTTGTTACCATGTAACATACCAGTCATCACGTAAAGCTAGCTTGTTATTTTATCTGCAAAATGCATCCTTCATCATCTTCAGAACCTTATATTTCAGCATTTAACCGGAATATTTTATGTTTTCTTTGTGTCTAAACACCTTTGCTAATAATTGCTTTTCATCACTCAAATAATTTTAGAAATTATTTACATTATCAATATTACTTAGAAAATAAAAATCTGTAATTTCATTATTTAAAAAAATCATTAAAAATTAACAAAATTCCAAGTTCAACTTCAGAAATTGTTTGATTGATGAAAACTTTGAACACTTGATAACATTGGTTACACTTTCTTATGAAAGTTCATTCAAACATGCCGGTGTTATTTTGTGCTTTGTAGAAGAGGTACAGCACCAGCCCATCTTTTTATTGTCAAGCAATGTTTATTAAACTAAATTCAATATTGCTCATCCAAAATTCATTATTGTACTTATAGAATTTATTTTGTAAAAATGTGCATGCTCGTATTGTACCTCTTCCCAATTTTGCCTGCACGAGGTTTGGTGGCTACTGTTATTTTTATCCATTTGTCTAATAAATCCTCCATCACCCTTTTTTTTTTACTTCACAGCATGGAATTACATAAGACTCTAGTCCTAGATCCTAATTCTACAGCTACGTCCCCCACCAGTTCTGTGACTCCCTCTTCCGCAAGTCCAGTAACTCCAGTGACGTCAATTACCTCCCCTGCTGGGATATCCCCCGCAGCCGTTTCCCAGCAGGCATCGCCAGTTTCCATGCCGATGACCTCCATGGCATTGCCAGGGGCATTGACCTCAATGGCGATGCCAGGGGGAATGAAGCCTCTTCAGTTCATAGGAATGAACACTCTAAATGGACTGAACATGCCCATGTTGCACTCATTGCCTGGCTTTCCAGGAATGAATGGTAGCTTAAATGGCCTAAGTTTGGGAATGTTTGATCCTATGATGTTCACATGTGGAATAAATCAGTCGTTTCCGCAGAATGCGTCAAATTTCACTGGGAAGGTGCGGGTGGGGGTGGCAGCAGTGAAAACCGGCTCACCCAAATTCACTCCCTACTAACTGTTGATTGTGAAAAACCATGTGCTGGATATGTTATATAGTGATAGACATTTTATATTTATAGTTTGTTTTGCTGCTTTCTCAAGGATCCTGTTTTATGTACCCATATATTCCTGTATACAGAGGGCTGCTTTTTGTTTGTTTCCACTTGTTCATTAATGCTGTATTCAAATGATAGTTTGTTTCCCACAATATGTTAGTGTGTAATCCAACAAAGAGTTTGTTTTGTGTTGAGATTGTCGTTTGTATGGTGTAATATCAACTGTTTAAACATATGCACATCAAAATGGTGTTGACTGCTCAGAATGACAAAATGTCTAACATTGTAATAATCACACATGTAGACAATGCACTTTTAAATTCAAGGTACATAAACAGAAAGACTGATGATTGTTGCAAGGTATATAAACAGAAAGACTGATGATTGTTTAAGCGTTTAAAAGTTAAAATAATGTCTTAAAATAATGTTTATAAAATCATCAAGCATTTGTTTCACAGTGAGAAAAAAGACATGCTATATTTAAAGACACAGAATTAACAGATTTCATTGATTATACGAATCTTGTGTAATATTGACTCCTTTATTTAACTGTATTCTGTCATATATATATCGGTCTATATGGGTACATAAAATGTGATTCCTTTTTGTACATCTGTGGACTTGTCTCTTGTGCCAGTTTTAAGTTGATTTTTTAACTTTTTTTTTTTTTTGCTAAATAAAGCCTTACATGTTGGTTATTTTACGACTATGTATATAAGAGCTTCTCTATCAAACAACGATGACTAAAGTATGTACGTTTTTCTTGTGTTAACTTTTAAATGTAATTCTGTGCATAGATATGGTATACATTACAAAAAATGTTAAGCCAACAAACTAAGAAACTATGACACTCGAGGAGTACTCAATATTAATTCAGAATCATATCATCAACAAGTCAATAAAACATTGGGTTTCAGATGTCCCTAATTCTTGGTGCAAGAGATAGGCAAAATATTGAAAATATGTGCTGTGTTTACAAAGACAGAGGCCTTGTGTTTGGAGGCTAGTTAACCACCCTGAGTTGCTCATTCCAGCGGGGTATTTAACAGTAAGTTTTGAGGGGAGGTACACTAGATCTCACAGATAATGGCATTTTCATACCTTCTGCACATTGGAATGGATCGCCCTAACTTCATGTGTTAACCTGGCCAAGTTTAGCTGTATAATTAATTTATTGACTATTAGTGGTATACTGATAAGCCGTATGGCTATGTTATTGACAAATATTGAAAAAAATAATAACTGCCCTAGGCACACGGGTTCATACAAAATATTCAGGTCATTTTGCTAATAAAAAATGAAACGGGTACTCATACAATGACTGAGCTAATGAAGATCAAGTTATTCCCATAGAGGTTAACAATAAACATATAATGATAATGATAATTAACATTGCAAAAAGAGGTTTCCATGTAGCATAGGATTTCACAGTTGTTCATTAATTGTGTATAACATGAGCATTCTTGGGTGTTTAATTAGCCTCAATGTTTTGTATATAATTATTTTACAATGTCTTGCAAGTTTCAAGGCTTTGTGATAAACATATCTTTCTAATTGTTTTGTCATCATTCAATGGTTAATATATACATTTATGTATCCGTATCATGTTTATTTAATTAGTATATATTTTTATGGATATGTATTGTTTTGGAAAAATATGTACATGAATGTTACAGATTGATATAGATTAAATTGTTATTTTCATATAACTTGTGTTTTAATTGTTTTAACATTTTTTGGACTTTTTACAACAATTATGGAGATTTTCAACGACAAATATGTTGACAAATAAAAACAGTGGTAATGAAAATATTCATTTTACTCTCTTAAATAAAAGGAAGTCTCTATAACTCCATTATTTTTATAATAAGGAATATGAGAAATCCATTTAAATGCTTTGGACAGCTAGCATACATATTCATTCTTTTTTGAATGAATAAACAGAAATCCAAATATTTTGGTTTACGTAAGTGCAATCAACGTTTTCATGCAATCAAATTCCACATGTAGACAAGTTTATTGCTATGTCTACAGAATTAATCCATGTAGGCATGTGATGTATAACCTGTATTGTTTTCTTGTATGTTTTTAGATTCTAATATTCCGTAGTTTACCATATCATAGTCCCAGAAATTTGAATACTTGTTATATGATAGTCCCGTCATTTACCTTGGAATTCTTAATATATCCAAATGTTATCTGGCATAATATCTCTACCTTAATTTGTTGTGTGATAAAGATTGAAGTTGATTTTCATTCTCTTTAACTGTTACTTCCAAAGTAAATTAAATTTTAGCTCATTATGGAGAACATTTCATCACTGCTATATTACGACACTATCCATGATTGTTGATTATTTTATCTCACAAACTTTTAAAACATTCCTGTATATTGACGAGCAGGGTTTTTGTTTTCTTCAATGTTCTTGACAGGTTTATAAAAATTACTTTTATATTTACAAACATGTAAGAAAAATGCCCTTATATCTACAAACATGTAAGAAAAATGCCCTAATTGACTTAAAGAATTAAATTTCAAGCCAAGCTAAGTAATAGTCACAAGTGAATTGAACAAAAAGACAGAGGTGACATTCCAGTTCAGGATATGTATATTTAACACTCAATTATGTGAAGTTAGAATAAGACATACAACATAGAATGGGCCTGCTATATTTATCGGATCATATATTACTGAGGAATTCATGAAGGTTAAGTATGTTTGTTAAATTCACAGATTATTTGCAGTATTTTATGCATGTTTACTTTACTTTTTTCTTTATAAAACATTTTTTCTTTGATGGTTTTCACTTTCCTGAAAAACAGTGTCCATGCATGCATAAACACGGTCCTATTTTATTGTGAAAAATGTTTTGGTGCATACAGAAATAAAGTAGTGTGGTAAAATCAAGTTCATTGATGTAGTAATGAAGTCAGATGTCCACTGCACTAATAAATGTGGAAAAATTTCAGTTTTCATACAGTTAATGGTATATAAAACATTGGTGTAATAAATCATTTTATTCTATGTTTGATGTCTTATTCTAACTTCACATAATAGTGTGTTATTTGGTGAATCATTTATCTTATTCGTTAAATATATGCATTAATCATGGAACCAAAGCAAAGCAGTGTCAGTAATTCTATAGTGTTTTCTGTTTACAATTACCAGCAGTTGTCTGCCGCTACGTTATTGAAAACATGAGAAGATACACTAGTCATTCTGTTTTATAGTGATGAGGCCTCTAGTCTGCTTCTATCATCAAGTATTTGTTATTCTTATTTGAAATCAGGAATTTTTGTCTCATATGTTACTGTGTAGGTGAAGTAAAAGCAAAATTATGGATGTTATTGGAAACATTTTTATTTGTTTTGTTATTTTATCGTCATTTGCATAGTATAAATTAACATTTTTTCTTGCAATATTTGTTTCCAGATTGCAATATGCATAAATCAAGATTTAAAATTTAATAATCTGCACTCCAGTTATGTCCAAAGCTTTAAATGTTCACCAAAGGTTTGCTTTTGTTCATATCTTGTTAACGTTTTCAATGTATACAATATTTGATTGACCACATTGTTGTTTGTTTGTATATATTATGTACTGTGTACCCATATAGTAAAATAATATGTACAAGTTGTTCTTTTCTTCTAAGTCAGGTAAATGGTAATTTGTTTAGTTACATATTTTGTTAATTTTAGTCAGTCACACTGTTCGGTTTTTTATTGTTATTGTATTTATTAAATATATGTATATGCATGCTGATTGAGACGACGTTGATGTTTAATTTACCATAGCATTCCTTGATTTGCATGGGTCACATAGCGCATGTTTGTTTAGGAACACATTTTGCCGTTTTTCTGTAAGTCTGAGCTGCACATTGCAAACCAATTATTAACAGACACTATCCACAACTGGTTTTTGTATCTGGTGATATACCCTTCCCTTAGGTTGATTTATTCTCCAACTTTTAACATATTTGTGATTAACCTTGTACTTGCGCAATTATCTAAATGCTTTATTATTGCTTTATGGTTGTTTCTGATCATACTCAACGTGTGTGAATTTATATTAAAGAATTAACAAATTGTATTACAAGAAAATAAACTTCCTGATGTACTTTCTGGATAACAGTTTCAACCATTATATTTTATAACATCTTATTCTTGTATTGCTATAAAATTACGCAGTTGAAAACACATTTCAGTAAACAAATATTTGTAACAAATATGTTGTCTCTTTTAGGGTTACTTCGGAAGTTTGTGGAATGGGCATAGTTCGCTAAAATGGCTCCATTCAACATCATAACTATGTGGATACTCGTTAAAATACTAAATAAAGGTCACAGATTGGTGACCTTTGCTGTGTGATATAGAAATGTTTATCAGCTACAGGCTTAGAACAATCACTGTGATTGGCTAGGTATTTTGAAGGCACAGTCTTCATTGGATAGTTGTCTGGTAGCTGACAAATCATATTTATTGTCTCTTTTGAAATAAATGAATGCATGACCATGTGACCTATTAGACTAAAAAAATTATTTGTTTCTCAGGCAGCGCCGCAACGTTTTTGTATGGCCCGCCACAAATTTTTTTATTAGCTAGGTATTTTTTTTACGATTGCGCCGGAGTTCTAAAGGAGCAGTCCAGAAATATGTTAATAAAAATATAACTTTGCAGAAAGTGTTTCTAATGGGCATGTAACCGAACAAAATACAAAAACTATGCATTCAAATCTGTGAATTATTAACATTTTGGTAACTTGCTATTGTCTATTTTCTGTATGCGATAACTGGTGATGGCTCTGGAGTAATCAAGCTTGTACATTATAGTATATTCAGTTCGTACCAAGTGCTTTTGAACAATGCCTTTCGTAAATAAGAAACAGATTTCGCACGAATAAACACCATAAACGTTCATAAGAACTAGTACTAAAATTACAATGTATTGATTTAGACATGGACAGTGGCTTAAATTAAACGAATCCGCATTTTAACATAGCGGAAGGAGAGTAACCCGGTGGAGATTTCGGTATTTCCAGTAACTTTCTTCCCTGTCTGATTTAATTATATAAATTGAATATACACAAATTGTGAAATACTGTGTCAATTTTGAAAAAGAAACGTCATTTTCAATTGAGAACCTTTATAAATATCGTCTATGGGTTGATTAAAACTTTTGCTTGTGTAATAGCATTCCATATTTTAAAAATAAAACCTGTGTCAATATAAGTCCTATGGAAACAAACGAAAATGCCAGCTGCATTGACAAGTGTTGATTTTCCTTTCCAAAAATTACTGGTGATTTATTGCAAAAATAATCCTATTTTTGACAGTTATAAAAATATGAATTACGAAAGTCAAATTCTATAAATAGAAGTACTTGAATGCTGATGGTATATCAATTTGAAGGCACTTATGTTAATTATGAACATTCAAATTGAATGTCTTTTTTACGCCTGCTTGCATAAATGACCATTTGTGATTAATAAATTTATATTTAGAATTTAATAAAAAGGGATGCTTATGTTGTTATTAAAACTTAAAATTGTCTTTAACCTGTACTTATTTACTTGTTTTAATAAGCCATTACATAGTGCCAATAGAAAAGAGTAGGAGAAATAAACAAAATACATCAATAAAAAAAAAAATCGCCCTCCCTCCTGATTTTTTGGAAAAAGTGCCTGAGAAACAAATCATTAATTTTTTTTATCCTTACAAACAAAAAAAGTCTTGTTCTTGAGTGTATTTAAAATAGCTGTAGAGATGTTTTAGGAGTGTACCTACATTTGAAGTATTTCATTGTAGATACTCATTAGACTTGTGATAATTCAGTGTATGACATGTATTGTTCACCGTCGTTGATGAATATTCATAATATTTTGCTTACGAGCCTATTTAGCCAACAAATACCACAGCCTTTTTCCTCGGACGTAACAGCACAACGAGAGTTTTTTCCTAACAAAATCTTTCTTTACAGATTAAAGATACTGTATGTCTTTATTGGTACTGCTGTTTTTATGATCCGATTAATGTCTTTAACCAAGAAACTAAGGAAGGGTTTTTGCAATGATTGTGAATATTGGTCAATACTGGTTTTTCTTATCGGAGTGTTTTTGTTTCCTCATAACTTATAGTGTACATTTTTGTATTCATAATTTTATATATTCATTTTAAATAGGTGCTTGCTTGTATTTGTGTACAACATTATTGCCAAAATAATGTTTTATTTTTAACAATTTGCATTGAAGACAGTCTTTCTAGTGTTCTACCGAGTGTTCAAACCAATCAGTTAACAGTTCCAATCTTGGCTTTTTATTCTTTTTTATTCACTGCAAGTATTATTTAGGCATTTCGGATTTTCTAGTCTACCATAGGAATGGCTAAAAGCTAGTAACCTTAGAAAAGATCAAATACTGTATTTTAACTTGCATGTTTGCTTGTGGCATTTACTAGTACGCCAGTTTACACAAATCTTTTCCAGGGACTGCATAACACGTCTGTCTCGTATCATTTAGTGTAGTTATAGTTACTATGTTTTTTCCAACTTTTGAAACTCAGTGCAATCAGGATCTATAGGGTATTTTGCATTTGTACAATGTCGTCTTGCATATCATCCAGTTTTCTTGTGGTTTTAAAGAGATTACAGAATACCGTGCTACTCGACACATGGAAAGTAAGGCGATGTAGGCAGAGTGATAGACATTGAAAGGTTGTTGCAATTACTGCATTACAATAATGATTGTGAAATATTATGAGTCTCGTCACAAGTGATGTCATTAAAAAGTGCATACATATTTTTCATGTACATTTGTACAGCTATTTAATAAGCAGTTGAAGCGGAAGTGTCTTGACAAATATTGCAATATCCCAGAGATGTTCCTCTGTAAATCATAATTGGTTTTGCCCATGTGCACTAAGAATGTAACATTGCAGTACAATATTCAATTCAAAGACACCCTATAGCAAAATGACATGTTACCAACCAAAATTCATCTGTTGACTGCCAACAGTAGTTAGGAGAATGCTATCTTTGTTAAGTTCTTTCGGTGTTGTTTGGTGTGTCTATAAGTTGTTGTACTATTTATAACTTGTATCGTTACCATAGCAGGTGCAGACTCACTAAAACGGTTGTGACTTGTATATTGACTTGTCTTGTTTATCAGAGATATTGTAGTTTTATAGAAAAGTTATCTTTGATACAGTTGCCTAGCGGAATTTGACTGTGGAATGTGTTTGTGTGTCATCTATGCTGTTCTTAAAATGAGGCCCTTCGTGGGAAAACCGGGTTTAATGCATGTGCGTAAAGTGTAGTCCCGGATTAGCCTGTGCAGTCCGCACAGGCTAATCCAGGACGGCTCTTTCCGCATAAAGTAGATTTATGTTTAGAAGAGACTTCATTGAAACAGAAAATACCATAAAAGCAGAAAATGCCATTCCGGATTAGCCTGTGCAGACTGCACAGGCTAGTCCGGGACAACACTTAATGCACATGCATTAAGCCCAGTTTTCCCAGGACACGCCTCAAATATTCATTTTGTCTGAATTTGTTCTTGTAGTTCTTTGGTTGGTCACATGGTCAAGGGTTGCTGTTTATTTATCTGTGAGAAAATAGCACTTGTTTGCTTTGATGGGTTTGTAGTGTTGCAAATGAGGAACACCATTTGTTGGATGTTAATTGAAACTGTGTTGTTTTCTGGTTTATTTTTAAACCAGATTTATGATACACATTGAAAATTAACATGCAGAAAGAAACACAGGCAGACATATGGCAGTTTTGTCACCACAAGTTGTTTATATGTTTAATAATTTATAGTAATTGTATGTTATGGAGAGTTATTTTGAATTGTTTTTCAATGACAACTTTATTTAATTATTATTAATCATTTATAATCATGGTGTATAAATGTGTTGCCAAAATAATAATGATTATAATAAATTTTACAGGAAAAACATGTGTTTGTTGTGTACTGTAGCCCCATAACTTTAAGATTACAGAGCTGACAGATACGGCGTGTATTTGCATAAATACCCAATTCTGAAACACCATATACCATAATTACTCTATGTGCTGGGACACTCTAAATGTTGGGACACTCTATATGCTGGGACACTCTAAATGTTGGGACACTATATGCTGGGACACTCTAAATGTTGGGACACTCTATATGTTGGGACACTCTAAATGTTGGGACACTCTAAATGCTGGGACACTATATGCTGGGACACTATATGTTGGGACACTATATGCTGGGACACTATATGTTGGGACACTATATGCTGGGACACTATATGTTGGGACACTCTATATGCTGGGACACTATATGTTGGGACACTCTATATGCTGGGACACTACATGTTGGGACACTCTATATGCTGGGACACTATATGTTGGGACACTATATGCTGGGACACTCTATATGTTGGGACACTATATGCTGGGACACTCTATATGCTGGGACACTCTATATGTTGGGACACTATATGTTGGGACACTACATGTTGGGACACTCTATATGTTGGGACACCCTTTAAATATGATAAAATAATTATTTTTCGTGACTTAATTTTGGGACACTGGTAATTATATTTTTTTCCTGTTTCTAAATTTTGGGACAATGTTTTCCAATTGGCAATTTAGTGTCCATTTCCGTCAAGTGGGCAATACAAAATCGCCATCTAACTGTTTAACTGGCATTTATAACTTGCAATGTTTTAACAAACTGTCAAAGTTGTGAATGCGCATGTGGATATTGCATATATCCCTATCTCATGACTGCTGACCAGATCAATGTGGCCCCTTGTCGGGGCGTCATAAATTACTCCCTGTGGCAAAGATATATATCCATTGTGATTCACTTGTTTAATAGGGATTAATATATACACACATTACGCAATTGAACCTTACAAATAATGGTTTTGGACCTCAATTGATGATTCTAAATATTGGGACAAATGCAGAGGGAATTATTTTTCTGCTTCTAAAAATTGGGACAGCAAAAACATTAATTATTTTAAAGTGTCCCAACATATAGAGTAATTACGGTACTATATTAATTAAAAATGTAATGAGTGACAAAACTCAATTCATATACTGAATACTCGAAAACTGCCAACAGATTGCATAATGATTGATTGATGTTTAACTAATAGTCTGACATATAGTGAAAATATGAGTGTAAAATGCAAGCTAAATATGACTGTCATATGTCAGACATGTGACCTGTAGTATTCATGCTTGGTTGTAAAATGGTAGGCATACTGATAGAATTTGTGTGTTTCAGTTAAACTCAATTTAGGTATTTCCAACAACAAATGGCTAAAAAAAACAAGCACAGAAAGGTGGAGGTGATTTACCTAACATAAGAATACATGCATGTACAAATCTATATAGTACATATCACAACAAAGATGGATCTGTGACTTGGAACCTAGATACAACTAGACTAGATGTGTCACAGACATGGATGACCCCAAGACACATGTTTAGATACAGACAAAGGGTGTGTCACCGAAACACATTTTTGCCTCCACAAATTACTTTCACAAGTTCATATTCCATAGTGGGAAAATGACAACGGGCCATAATTCGGCAAAATTCGGTCACAGTCCGAATTCCTTCCTTTACGATCACCAATACATTTAAGGTTCTTCAGCTGTAAAAGTATGAGTGAAATCCCCCATGCAGTTAAAGAGGAGTTGATTCCACACAATGAAAGGAAAGTATATACATGTATATTCTATAGCGACAAAAATGACAAAGGGCAATAGTTCTGCCAAAATTGGGCAGTCAAAATTCCTTCATTCACGATCACCTACACGTTAATTAAGGTTCTTCAGCTGCGAAAGTTTGAGCGAAATCCGCCAAAGCAGTTAAAGAGGAGTTTATTCCACAAAATTTAGGAAAGAAAATATTCTATAGCGGACAAAATGACAGAGTCATATTTCTGCAAAAATTGGGGCAGGCAAAATTCCGTCCTTCACTATCACAAACACGTTAAGGTTGTTCAGCTGTGAAAGTTTGAGTGAAATTCGCAAAGCATTTAAAGAAGAGTTGAGTCCACAAAATGTTAGGACGTACGGACTTGAGTAGTGCAGGACAAATATAATGTCTTTAATCTGAAGCGCAATGTGTATTGGGTAAACCGGCATACACGTGATTGAAATGTGTTTCAATATACCGTTATTCATATGACAATGCGCACAAATTAAACTACCAGCCTTTTGATCCTTTGTAAATACATTAGAAGTTCACAAATATGAACATCCACCGACCAGTACTTAATTGCAAGAACTACAGAATGTGACAGTGCTCAGTCGCAGTATAAATAGTTAAATACGCTGTATACCAGCAGTTAATGCACCAAGCCATCAAATGCGCAGTAAGACACGCACATATATATGTATCATACTGCGTAGATTATCATAATATGATGATGTGTACTGAGCAACACATTGACTAACAGTCGCAATAATTTAGTCACACTTAATTTTTCTCGTGCACAGAACTAAGCCCTGATTCTGCACTTACAAGTTTATACGTTACAGCTCTGATGTAACGACCTCGCATGAGGACATATTTGCATATGCACCGCACTGTACGTTACAGCTCTGGTGTAACGACCTCGCATGAGGACATATTTGCATATGCACCGCACTGTACGGTTACAGCTCTGGTGTAACGACCTCCATGAGCACATATTTGCATATGCATCGCACTGTACGTTACAGCTCTGATGTAACGACCTCGCATGAGCACATATTTGCATATGCACCGCACTGGTTTCTCATAAGATGCGCACAAAGAACGCAATGTAACTTCTTTACATGTAACGCTCATTTAGAATATGAAATACGTACTCGAGTCATATACCGACATTTCAACGTCGGTGTTTTTAATTAGCATAATTGGGGAACTGGCAATGTCTACATTGAACCTGTAAACATTCTACATACTTCGAGTTTGGCAGTTGATATTTCTACTTTTTACTTCATGCTCACGATCTCATAAGAACACTGGGCATTAATCACTTGTGCAGTCCGTTTTCGATATTCGTCAGCACAGAGGAAGAAATATCGAGACAAGAATAATATATATACAATGAATGTGATTACATCAGTCTTTTGTCCAACATCAACTGTTGTCAAAATAATGTAACCGCGAATTACCACGTGCAGTCCTCGAGGATGTCTGTATATCTATAATAAATATATGTACTACCACATTAATGTCCATCGTAAACATATCGATATTTTGACGACTATACTATTATACAGATATTGCAAACCAACAATTGAATATATGGAAGAAACATAGTATGGTCATATAGTTATATGCATACTTGCTTTTGGATAATGTACATTTCCAACTGTACAGGTAGGTTAAACACGTCACAGTTTGCCATTCAATCATCGGTCTATATATTACCCCTGCAAAGTACACGTCCAGCTACAAACATATCGTCATAGCTTTCCAAAATGACTGCTGCAGCATCTCAATAGATATTTAAAGACAGACTGTTTACAGAACATATATGAATAACAGAATTCATATGAGTATTATGGCCCCACAAAATGTTATCAAAAATAAAACGCATCGTTGATGTCGTATATTAAGTCATATCATCATTGTATATTAAACATAAGTGTAAGCACCACAGTGGTGCAATATATGTTGTACGATAAATAAATAGAGAAGAACAAGTTTCTTTGTGCCCAGTAACTGAATGAAATTAAGAAATATGAGAATCACACCTTTAAATATGCATTTGAATAATTCTTTCATGGCAATACAAGCAGTAGACTTATTAGAGCAATATTAATTTTGTACGAAGAATTTTACGCAAAAATATAACGTTGGCTGCGTCCCCGAGAACAAATGTTGTTAAGGAAGGACTAAGCTGTATTATAAATAAATTAGCATGATTAGAGTTGTGCATCAATAGCAGCTCTGTATGAACATGATGAAGTATGATGATGCCCACAGGCATACATCAAGTGCAAACAAGAAAGTGACTGGCACTAACTTACTGTCAGGCGGGTGAAAAGCCTTGTTGACATTGAATCTGCTATGTGTTTGCGGATAAACAGAACTGGATTAATTAAGGAAACCGCCAAAGTCAACGTGGTTCGCAATATCACTAAGGCCAGAAGAGCGTCATACAGCCTGTTAGGCGCGGGTGTGCACGGGCAAAACGGTTTAGATCAGGCGACTTTTCTGAACTTGTATAACGTTTCTATTTTACCGATTTTTTTACCGATTTTTACTTATTGATCCGAATTATTTTTACCAACAAAGAAGTTCATATATTGACTTGAACTCTTTCACGAAAAAAGACTTAAGCAAGAGGTGTCACTCCCTAGCAATGTTGCAACCCCCTACAGGTATGTATATCTTGAATGGTCTGTTACCAGTGCATGCCATATTGAACCTGAAAATACCGGTATTGACTTTCTTTAACAACATCTGCAACGATAATGAAAATTTTAGTAGTCTATAAATGCAGATATTTATTAAATAATTTAATTTTTAAGCCTGAATTATTAGACATGGGCGAACCACATTCAGCCATTAATCACCAAGCTATACTGTGACGACAAGCTGCGTTATACTCTTCACTAAAATACATGAGCTGCACATTCACGCAGGGAAAGCTATGCCATCTACTACAAGTTTAATGCGAAACATCAGACTGCCTGCACGTGTCTACGAGTCCTGTCCGGAACTGAAACCTTCTGGTGAACAGAGCGAGATACAATCAGGATGCTGTCAGCCCTATGTGCCCACTGCAGTGTGTGTAACTAAGATAAAACGCTTCAACACTTCTTGCTGAGATGCATCATCCTACAGACATTGCGGGACCCTATTCTAGTTAACATTTATGACATTTTGAAAGAGTACGACGTTACATGTGTTATGAACTCAGAAAATCCCATGAACCTCATTGTTGACTTTTCGCAAATACACGGTATTGCCGAGTAACCTATATAATGACACCTGCATGTGGACATTAGATTGAATTTCAGGCAATAAGGCTGATATAAAATCTGCACGCGAATTATAGGCTTTGTAAAATAATAAAGTAGATCTTTCCTATATGATCACTTGCTATAGTAATGCGTGATCTCAAGAAACTTTAGCAGAAACAAACAACAATAGAACACTGTTAACATACTGCTTGATACCGGTGGTGGAAAGTGTACTGAGTAAATATACTAGTCATTGGTGGTTGATATACGTGTGCAGTGATTTATATAGAAAAAGTAACCTGGCAGTACCACTCCTGGGGTTCGCCATTTATAATGGCGGTAAAGCAAACTACAACAACAATGATGAAAAATTCGATTCTTTGATAAACTCATTACTTCTTTACACTACGTTTTTTCACAAGTCGTATGGGGATGATGTCATATGGGAGAGAATCCCGCTTAATTTTACGACAAAATTGAATACATATGCACATCACTGGTATACATGAAGAAAGTTAAGTGGAGAGAAAAAAAGTGAAAGAATGATTATGAATCAATGTATAAAAAAAATCAGAAGAAATTATGTATGATCAAAGCTATATTAGATCTATTTGAGTTTGCTGAGTGCATCTCTCATGAGAAGCGTGTACAGAGCCTACTATGTTACCTCACAGATTGGGAACATCCCATTTGGCACACTCGTTTTTAAACATTCAGGATGAACACAATCATCGACATATTTCTCAACTATTTTAACAAACTCAATTACCAAACAGATATATACATTTCTAATCAGAGACACAAGCATATAGGCGATAAAAGCTACAATAGAAACAACTTGTTTCGGTATTTAGTCATACCGCTACGGGGGACTACTTTCTTTTTTTTTGGTACGCTGTGGTGGGGTCCAACAGTCCGCTAAAGTAACACGCTAAGAAAAGGGTTAACTTTTAGTACAGGACAGGTTTGTTCGACTCAGTAAGTAACTAAAGCAATTATTTTCATATAGGCTATCAAATCTGACCGCGAAACGAATATTTAACACACAAGGTACCGTTTCTTTTTTGATCCGAAAGTGCTTTCGAAAACGTCCGCGCGCCCGGAAAACGTTCTTTCAGTTCGGTCCTAACTGACTGTGACATGGCGCCTGTTTAGTTAATTACTAACCGTACGTAACAATCTATTTAAAATAAAAATATGTAATCAATATAATCATTTTATCGTATATTTAACGTGATGTATTCTTGTCATACAGTTTAATCTGGGCTTTTAACTGAAAACACTAAACAGGCAACAACATTGTTCTTAAAGTTAAACTTAAAAGTTGGAAGTAAGCATGGTAAGTTGGAAATTGTTTCGCATATTTTGTGAATGTGCTGTTAGGCCTAGTTTTCCTTTATGTTGTATTGCCAGCACTGTTACAACACTACTTCTGAAGTTACCCACCCTGTTAAATATTTGCAGCTCAAGACTTAAGAATCCATGGCGCAAAAAGATCGAAATGCTGCAGTGAAGGTACCTGCCGAAGAATTGACACTTCTGTGTGAATGGGGGGAGTGTGACAATGTGTTCAACTCCATGACAACCTTCACAGAGCATATGAACACTCACCTTGTGCAGTATTTCAATCAGATTGGCAGTGGTATTCGGTCTGAACAGGAAGGTTTGCACTTACACATATAGAAAATAACCAAAAGATATTTGTTTTCAATGATTTGTCAAATATTTGACTGATTGTATTGCAAATATTAGCAGTCATTGAACCCCCAAATTTTTTACAACCATCAATGTTTAATAAATTTTATTAATGAATTGTGTTGTAATTTCAATAATTGTGTAGATCGCATTAGGTCAAAATAATGGCGTCATATCTGTTATTTATATATTTCCATTATGATAAAAGTTAGAACCCGACTTGGTGCTAACATTTTTAATAAATTCATTTTCTACAATAAAAGTGTGTTCTGTAGGTCATCAGTGTCAGTGGCGTGAATGCAGTACACAGGTCGAAGGAGAGCCAACTTGTTTCCTGCGGCACGTCTACTTTCACCTGTTTCACATGAAGATCAAGTGTGTGGGGACACTTCTGCTGGAGAAGACTGGACGCCAGCAATGCCTTTACGACACACAGAGTCGCAACATGTTGCCCGAGCTGCCAGAAAGTTTTGTTTGTGGATGGGAGGAGTGTCCTGTATGTTGGATTAAAAATATCAATTAAATTTGATAATTGTAACAAATACTTTGTTTTCAAAGATTTGATCTCGAGTTTGTGATTTCGGGACAATACAGAAAAGATAAAGTTGTGATGAATTTTTTTGTAATTTTGCCTTTAATTCCAGATTGCTGTAGACTTGAAATCGAATGTATGATAATTTAACTTCTAAAGATTTCTTTGGATTATTACTTAGAATGTTTAGATATCCATCAATTGCTAAATGTAAATTGCCCTGTTGGAGCCTTGTTAATCAAAAGTTATTTAGATGTGCAACTACTTGGCAAGACAAATAAAATATTAAAACAGGTTGGTAATAATTTATTAATATTTCATACTGATTTCTTTTGTAGGTAAGATTTGAAAATGCAGATATATACTATAAACACGTGGAAAATCATACAGACTGTTTTCCCAATGGTAACTCTGTAAAAGGCGGATGCCAGTGTGCTTGGCAGGGTAAGATCACATAGGTATCACATAGTTTGAAATCATATGATCTAACTATTTAAGACCTCAGTGAGCTGTAAGACACAGTGGACAAAACTAAACTTTACTCCATGTTAAGTAAATGAATGCTTATTGTTAAATACTTGTTTGTATAATATGCTCTATGCAAATAAGTTTTAAGCGGTTAAATAATGATTTCACCTCAATAATTGAATGTAAAATAAACATGAAACATTCTAGAAATGTTGTCAGACATGATTTGGTTTTGTCCAGCTGAGGTCACTGCCCTGTTTCTGTTTGTATGCAGGATGTACGACAGTGACAAAGTCTCGACACAAGCTGAAGGATCATGTGAAGAGTCACACCCAGGAGAAGGTGGTCGCGTGTCCGAAGTGCGGAGCCTTGTTCTCCTCCAGGACAAAGTTTTTTGACCATCTTACACGCCAGGCTGGATATAACACAGGTACGCAAGTTTTGTATGCTCATGGGAAAGGGGGAGCATATAGTTGCCGCTCTGTCTGTCCGTCAGAAATCTAATTGAAGTGCCATTCAGTTTGCCAGGGTGTCAAATGCTCTCCCCTGAAGATTTTAACCATTATACTCCATGTCCAGGTGTCTGTCTGTCCTTCTGTCTGTCAGGTACTTCGTTTCTGCACAAGATTTCTGAAAGTAATAACTCAAATTCAATGATATGAAGCATCCCTGCCAGGACACATTGCATAGTGTCAGGTCGCTCCGGTCTGATGATTGCATAGTGTCAGGTCGCTGCGGTCTGATGATTGCATAGTGTCAGGTCGCTCCGGTCTGATGATTGCACAGTGTCAGGTCGCTCCGGTCTGATGATTGCATAGTGTCAGGTCGCTCCGGTCTGATGATTGCATAGTGTCAGGTCGCTCCGGTCTGATGATTTTTCAGGGAGTTATTGCCCTTTGATTATGAAAAGGACATTTTAATAGGATATCTCAGGAATTAATTCAGTGAAACTTTATTATGCAGCATCCCTACCAAGAGGACATGCACATATTGTTCCGGTCTGCTGACTTTTTAGGGAGTAATTGCCATAGGTCATACTTTAAGGTCAAAGGTCAGTGGCTTTTTGCTTGTCCGGACTTATAACTTGGCCGTGAATGGCATCCATTGGTTCTACCTATATTCTTGTTTTATTTGATCATATTTAGAGACTTGTCATTGTTTACGATCTCTTTAGTTCACATGTACAAACAGTGCTCATTGGTGAGATATTCTAATCAGCAGTTGTCCATCATTCATTGTCCATCATTAACATTAGCTGTTAACCTGATGGATGAAATTTGACAAAACCTGGCATAATTATGTGTTTCTTGGGTGGTTCAGACAGATTCCTTGAAATGTAGTTGATCCATGGCAACCTAAATGAAAAACTGGGATTTCTAAATAACTTCCACGGGTGGCCCTATGGAGTTCCTTCAGACCAACTTGTTTGCTGTCTGGGCTCAATGTTATCTTTCCAATGGCTATATAAAATGTTTTGAAAATCTGTGAAATGACTGGACCAATATCTACTTTCACAGAATTGTTCCATATGTGGCTACCAAAATTTCTAGCCACATTATTAAAACAAAAATGGCCACCAGGGTGCAGCGTTAGTTTTTGTTGTATATCTGTATGAAACTTCTAACATATTCTTCTTAGATATCAACTTAACCAAAATGTTCCTACGATGACAATCTAATGAATACCTCCAGGCTATCTTGCTTTATAAAAAACAACATGGCCCACAGGACTTGGTTGGGGGAGGGGATACCTTGTCTTTAGATACCAGTTAACATATAGATTGTTTTTGCTGAATGTTTTTTGCGTGATCCTCTACCAGATTCCTTCAGACCATTTCCAGTTGTCAAGGGGTTGTGTTAATTTTCGTAAAGGTCTATGTTAAACTTAAAATATCCTGTTATTCGTCGAAAACCATGGCTGCTTTGCATACTAGTTGTCTCTATGTGTCATCACTTGGCCATTTGTACTCAAACTCAGGTGAGCAACCCAGGGCCATCATAACCCTTTTGTACATAGAAATTGGTGATTAACATTGGAACCAGATACTTTTTGATAACAGAATTAGTAATACCATTTTTGAATGCTTCAGGGCAATTTGACTTTATGCCGTGTTTACTTCTTTTTTTTTCAAGCATTTGAAATGAAAAAACAACAAGTTTCAAACAGATTTATTTCATAAATAATTTTAATATCCTGTAAGTCTATTAAATAAATATAGCATCAAATAGCAACAGCAGTACATAGTATGCTTATAAATCGGCACATTAAACATTATTACAGCATTACAATATGATCAGGAAGTTATTGCTTGTGAAACAAAATACCCTTTTACAAAGCACAAATGAAGCACCTTGAAGTTCACCTTGACACATTGTCTAGTACCCTATATACAATATATAGAGCTATATCGACATCACATGATATGCAGTTATTACCACATATTCTTGTGATTAAACTTTGCAATCAGTTGTTTTCCTTAATTTTAAATGTGATGATCATAATAAATTATTTTGTATTATTTTGTATTGGTCAGTTATAGGATAATTTGTGTAAATGTCAAAACCTGTAAATGCATATAAGGTTTTAAAGCAGCAGTCCATAAATATGTAAAAAAAAATACAACTTTGCAGAAATCGTTTATAATGGACATCTTATCGATCAAAACACAAAAGAACGCACTGAAATTGGTAAAATAATAACGTTTTGGTAACTTTTTATCTATAGTTATCTGTATGCGATGGCTGGTGATGCCTCTGGAGTAAATCAGCAAGTACATTAGTGTATATTCCGTTCGTACCAAGCGTTTTCGAACATAGACATTATAAAATGCCTTTCATAAATAAGAAACAGTTTTCAGTCGAATAAACGTCATAAACGTTCATTAGAAGTAATGCCAATTTAAGATGTATTGAATTATATTCTCTGGACTGCGGCTTTAATGCTATAAAATAATATTCCAAATGTTTCTTTGCCACCTAATATGTATCTAGAAATGATTATTAGATGAATACAGTCATTTGGGTGAATGGAAATAAAGTCTTGATTATGGTACTTGAATATTGTACTTCATTGTACTTATATAAATGAAAAAGAAATGAAAAAAGGGTAAGGAGGGACTGCAAATTGAAGTTTTTGGGGTCATATGTTTCTGGCAAGTCATCAGCAAAAATGTATGGCATTAACACAGCACTTCAGCATAATCACAAATAAAGTTTTTTTGATACACATAATATTGAAATGCTTGAAATAGAATGAGCAATGCAAATGTAGGGCATTTATTTTAAGAGATAATATATCCCTACAGAATGTTCCACAATAGCATCTTATTGTTGACAGTCATGTATAACCTGCTCACTCCACTGCATTTACAAGCAGTCCGTTAAGTTACCTCTTTGTCTCAAGGGCCTTAGGTTTCAGGACAAACCATCCAGCAAACACTGTCATGAGGGGCTCTCTCAACACTGGAGGTAGATAAGTATAGATGAATGGAAGAGTCCTCGCCAGGAATCCACTGTAGTAGAACGCCTGGGGCTTGTCTTCTGACACGGCTCGGAGAATGGTGTTTACTATGGTGCTGAGATCTGGGGTTGTCCGGGATTCATGGTTTCGCATCTTGAATGTTGGCATGAAGCACTCGCGGCCATAGTCTTGCTTGACAGTCGGTGAAGCCACTTTCCACCATCTGTCAGCTGTGGACTTCTTGTCATATGCTAGGATCCCTGTGTACAATAGTTAACTGTTACTTTTTTTTAACAAGTTTTGTTTACCTATCTGTTAGAGGTCAACTGTTGCTAATGATTTGCATGCATACGTGTTCAATACTTGTTGGTGTACAAATGCAATTTATGGCTTGAATCAGTGTTAAAAACAAACACGTATCTGTTTAAGGTCTACTGTTACCAAAGATTTGTATATGTACCTGTTCGGTACCCACTGGGTACAATAGTAGATACATGAACTCCCCAGAGCTTTTGCTCGTACCGCAGACTCTCTGTGAGAATGGCCAGGGCTGCTTTAGAGGCGCAGTACACGCCCATGTGGGCTACAGGAGCCAGCCCTGAAACAGAAGGGATTAGTAATGGTATCACAGATTGTGGGGAAGTGTACTAGTGTACTATCTACTGAATTTATGGGGAAAATATAGTTCCCTGCTCCTTTATGGTTCCCCCTGGATCCAATCTAGGTTAGTGGTTGTTAAACAGGAATCTTGTTTTGAAGCATGAAATTATATCAAATTCAGGAATTATTATAAAATATATAAAATTTGTTCTTTTCACAGTGCTACCTTTGAGAAGGACCCTGTACTGTCTGATCCCAGATCTTTCGCTAAAGTTTATTAAACTTTTAAGTTAAACACTGTACAGTAGCCTTGAACATTCATTAATATCGCTGTTTGTGGCTGAAATTTTCTGCTTAATTCATTGAAGAAGATCTTGAGTTAAGATTTTCTTAAAAGGTAATGAATATGTACCCTGGGTCCGTATTCACAAAGCTCCTTAGGGAAAACTTAAGTAAATATCTTAAATTCATCAAATTCCTTAAGTCTCTAGAGATTTATTGTATTAGTTTTCTTACATAAAAATGTTTTAAACTAGTAAATATTACTTAGATGTTTAGTATTTTACGCTTTTGTAAACAGAAATCAATGGATTTCACATAGAAAAAACGATATGAAATTTTCACTTAAGTTAAGATGTCCCTTAGGTGCTTTGTGAATACCAGCCCTGGGCTACATCATACCTGCATTGCTGGCCACGTTGACAATCCGACCCTGACTCCTCCGTACAAAGGGCAGGAAGGTCTTGCACATGTTCAGTGGACCGAAGAAGTTGACACTCATCTGCCGTTGAATGTCCTCTATGGACATGATCTCTATGTTGCCAATCAGGCAGATGCCTGCATTATTTACGACCGCCCATAAACCTGGAATTGGGGGATGATTACTAATTTTGTAAAGATTTGTAATGAGAGTAAACAAAGTTGAATACGTGTATGTTGGTTATGGTGATTCATTAATAATATGCATCTAATTAAGCAAAACAAATACTTTAAAATGTCGTGGTGGCGTAGTGGATACGGTGTTGGCCTAGCGATTGGGAGGTCCCAGGTTCGATCCCCACTCAGGGAGCGTTCTCAAGATCTCCCCCAAAGACACCAAGTACTGGTTCTACTGAGGAAACAGACTCGAGAGTGTCTCTATAAGCCTTGGGCTTTCGATGTAATCGAGCTAAAATAAATAGGTTTAAACTAAACTAAAACAAATACTAGTGACGTCTGAAATCATAGTTTTATAAAAGCACATAATATTGTAATGAATTGGAAACTAGATGCATGATAATCAACTATACAAGAAACAAAACAAAAAAAGTATAAAATATGATTAAACTCCAGCTGTGTCAGTATTTAAGATTCCCTTATTAAAAACTCAATCGTATTTCAAGCTTGTGACCAATTACCATACAACACAGTGTACATAACCCGCAAAAAATGAAACAAACACAAAACTTGTACATGATAAAAACTGTGGTAACCGCCTAAGAGTCAGTAAGGCTTTAAAGGGGTATTGAAGCTCAAACAACTATCTTAAGACTCTGTTATTTACTGTCATTTCCAAGGCAGTTCCTCACAGTTTCTGCAGCCTGGGCTATCTGCGAGCTATCCTGGACGTCCAGTTGAATAGTCCTTAGATTCGGTGAGCAGCTGCGTACCAGCTCCCTCGGCCCCTGTCCCCCGACCTGCAGGCAGCCCGCAAATACCCGGTACCCGTCTCTGTCCATCCTCTTAGCTAGCTCATGGCCGATACCCCTGTCACAGCCTGTGAAAGATAAAAAGGAATCATAACATATTTAGGCGTGTTTTGTTTAGTTTTTACTGTCTGTCATTTTCTTTTGTCTGGAGCATAACATTCAAACCCCTTTAGATATCAACTTCAAACTTCATACATGGATAGATGGTTGTTAGGTGGAGTGCAGTGCTCAAGATTTATAACTCGAGCTGCATTATTTACTGAGATATTCTAATTATGTGGTCAATTTTCTTTGACTGGCCATTTTTTCAACAACTACGAAGGGAATGACCTGCAACTTTAAACATGGATATATAGTTGTTAGGTGGAGTGCAGTGCACAAGAATTATAGCTTAAGCTGCATTATTTACAGAGTTATTCCTCTTTCTTAAATGTCCTTCTTCTGCCATTTTCTCAAAAACTACTGAACGGAAATGCAGTTTTACTCCTCAAAACTACATATTGCATGTATCAATATCCTTGTGACAAAGAGTTCTAGTTGACAAAGTGTGATAGAATCAGTTCAAGCTGATGTATCAGGAAAGGACATTGTTCAGATAACACATGTTTCAAAGTGTGAATAACTGAATCCCATATTCATTTGAAAATTTTCACTATGGCATGAAGATTTTTATCTAAATAAATCTCCATAACTGTGGAAAGGAAGGAGAACTTTAAAAATATGATGTGAATTGTTTATTTCTCAGTGATTGTTTGGTGTAATTTTTCGTATGTAAGTGCTCGTAATTTGACTATCCTGGCCACAATATACTCCAAACATACCAATTTACCTTTCTGATTGTCATAGCAAACTTAATATTAAAAGAAATATTATTATGGTACTAACTTAATACAACTAAACAGTAACAATGTTTTGTAAAGCTGTACATGATTATCTTGACTGTGTTGTTTTTCATTTCTTTATAGAGTATGGATTAAACTCTCATTAGTTTCATTCGCAAGGATTAACCCATTTTTTTCCACAACCGTAATTTTCAAACAGTTTCATTTTAAGCACTTTCATTGCCAACAGTGCCAGGCAAACTCACCCGTAATTAGGACATATTTCCCGTTCACTGGTAGCTGTCGTCTGGGCATGGCGCTCCAGTGACACAGGATACACACCACTGTAATGGTCACCTGTACGAGGCGGTAGTCGATGAGGCAGATCAGGCGATGGCTGACAAGTATGGCAGCTAGTAGCGTGCAAGAATAGGCGCTCAGTAGGATTTTCTTGCGGAGATAACTGAAGAGGAGCATGGTCACGTAACCTAGCCCGAGAATTATGTTCGGATCGTATTCAAGGAAGGACATGCTGTTGAAATAGTGGTGTTTCTTGTCACTAAGATGGGCAATATAGCTTGAGTTAGTTATACATCTGCAGCTCTTGGCATTGTCTTAGTAGTAGAACGTTACATTTTAAGGTGTATAAACCAATATGTGAAGCACACAGGTGTGACCATTAGCTAATGTAATATCTGTAGTCTTCATAGGCTGTCTTGTATAATCTGTACTTTCTTTTTTTCTGGATTGTTATTTGCTGTTGTTTTCTAGGCAGTTATAGTTGCTTGCTATTGATTTCCATGTTTGCTGTTGATTTCTGAGTATTGATTGTTACTTGCTGTTTTGTTCTTTATCATGATTGTTACATGCTTTTGATTTCTTTGTGCTGATTGTTGCTTGCGTTGATGTCTCTGTTATTCTTGTTGCTTGCTGTTGATTTCTTTGTGATGATTGTTACTTGCTTTTGATTTCTTTGTGCTGATTGTTACTTGCTGTTGATGTCTCTGTGATGATTGTTGCTTGCTGTTGATTTCTTTGTGATGATTGTTACTTGCTTTTGATTTCTTTGTGATGATTGTTACTTGCTTTTGATTTCTTGGTGAAGATTGTTACTTGCTGTTGATTTCTTAAAAATGATTGTTGCTTTCGGTTGATTTATGAGTGATGATTGTTATTTGCTGTTTATTTCTTTATCATGATTGTTGCTTGCTGTTGGTTTCTTTGTGATAATTGTTACTTGCTTTTGAATTCTTTGTGATGATTGTTGCTTGTTGTTGGTTTCATTTGTGATGAGTGTTACTTGTTGATTTCCAGGTTGGCTACGTTTGCATCCAAGATGTTTGTTAAGGTTGAACACTGAAAATATAACAAAACTATTTATTGACTTTACCATCATAGTTTTGAAAGTTAAATGTTAAATGTGTTTTAATTTGTTCTTTTAAAGGTCAGCTATATTTTGATATTTGCTTTTATTTTTCTTGACATCTAGATTCTTGTGATTAATACCTTTGGTTTTCAATTGTCTCCATGATATTAAAACACTTTATTAGTTATCGCTGCAAATTCAAAAGTACACTGTTTAACCCTACAAAGTTCTGTTAAGGTATTGTTTACATATTTATCTTAATAACAAGATAATAAATTGATTTGAATATTGTTGTCTTAGCATTATGGACATGATAAGATAATGGTGTACTGATTTAATTAACAGCAGTGAACTTGGAGCTTGGTCATTGTCAAGGGTTTGTTGTGTCTGTGAAACCAGTGGTTTATCTTATGTCATTAAGTATATTTATTATAATGTATTTGTAATTGCTGTTGGATTGTTTATCTCTTATATGAGTTAACTTACATTTCCAGGACAAACCCAGTTAAGACTAGTTTTGGTTTTTAGCTTGACTATTTGAAGAATAGTGATGCTGAAGTTGATGACAGTGTTATCAAGGGTTTCCCACAGGATTTCTAGAAGGAATGTTGGCATCCCCTGCATAGCTCGAATCAAGCTCCCCAAAATCGGCCGCATCGCGCGACCCCACCTTTCCGAAATCGGCTACGACGTTCGAAATTCATGCGGCGATCCAATCGGCAGTATTGCTTTAACTTGCTCTTTATCGCTTAAACAACCTAGCCTATTGCTTCTTAGTTTTATAAAATTGAAACTATTAAAAAAAAATTCTACTAAAATCACAACTACCGCAGTTTTCTGAATTGAATAAAAACGTGTTGACCTAACTCCTTTGGAGGCCGTGTACATCAAAATACTAGGCTGCATTTTTCATGAAATTAATTTTCAATCATACATGGTATTCAGATTCGTTAAAAAGCCTAGTTTTTTCCGCCTTGAAATTCTGTCATGACTGCTCTTTATTCAAAAACTGTTTTTTATTTCATTAATTGTTTTCAGATGCAAAAGAAATCTATAATTAATATCAGTTATACTACATGCGAACATTAAAAGCAGAAAAAATTCACCATTGTTTTAAATACTTTAATATGCGGTTCCTAATCGACTGTATTTGATTGGCTAATGAGATCGTTTTGGGCAGGACTACACAGTTCAGTCACTTGTCAAAAACACTGTTGGAAGTTAGACCTTATCGATCAATACGGCACTTGTTTATGGCCCTGTGATTAAAGATTGGTGTAATAGATAAAGGGATTGTCGCTTTGAAAATTAAAGCATGTCAGCTTTATTTAAGCATGTTGGCAAATGACTAACTGATTTGAAGGCATGTCAGGCCCGACAAGCGAAACAGGCCTGCGGAAAACCCAGGTTATCGTCCAAGTTAAAAGTGAATTCCTTAATATGAAGTTTTCAAGCCATTAGACTTGGAACGAAACCTTTAATGTGAAACTCTATTTGAAAAATGGCATAAATCTTTCAAAATACAAAACTGAGTTTTTGAACTTTTTAACCAAAACTTTGATCAAATTGCGATAGGTCATCAGCTACAGCATCACATGCAATAATCCACATAACTCCTTTTCATCTGCCAACTTAATAATTTAACATAAGATATTCAAACTTGATTGAAACTTGAATGTAACATAGCCATCAGCATTACATGCAAAAATCCCCATTACTCGGTTTTGTATTTGACATTCTTATTTCCACTTAGAATTGGCCGGCTAGCTCAGTAAGTAGAGCGCTGGATTACAAATCCAAGGATCGCGGGTTCGATTCCCAGCCAGGCCACATAACTTGTGTGGGGATTGGTCATGAAGTTAAATCTATGGCCATTCTCCCCCTACCTCTGATTCAAATAGGGCAGTTGTCAGTTACTGGCATAAGTAAAAATGTTTGTTTATTATTGTGTCACCCCTCGCGATTAAGGGCCAGCCAGTTTTGACTTATGAGACACCTTTACTGATGAACATCTTTACTCCCGATTCCTATCCTATATGCCGGGCGCTTGGCAGGAAGGCAATCGGTACCCCTTGATTTAACTAGCTGTTGGGTAGGCAACTGGCCATATCAGAACTCGCCCTGTGTAGGACTCGAACCTTCGACCTCCCGCTCCGTAGGCGAATGCCCTAACCACTAGGCCACGGAGACGGTATGTGCACTCAGTACTGGTAAACCAGCTTACCCAGGAAAAGTGTTAAATGACCGCCGTTATATGACTGAAATACTGTTGAATACGGCGAAATCCAAACAACAAACAAACAAAATCCACTTAGAATTTCATGTTAAAGTTTTGATTTCTAAGTTTGGTAACTTCAAAACTACAAAAAGGCATTTAAATGAAATTTCCAATGGATGTTTATCAAATTTCTATCAAATTCTGCATTACATAAGTCAATGTTTATAACTCCGTTTTGTATTTGTACTCATTAATACTGAAATAAGTTAACTGTTCCTATAGGAACAAGTCCCATAATGTCTTTAAGCTATTTGTTTTGAAATTGTTTCTATCTCCCTGTTTCCAAAAATTAATCAGCAAGAATAAATTCTTCAAATAGTCAAGCATGTTGTCTACTGGCAGATATCGTTAGTAATCTAATCAATTGACCATACTGTATTGCCTATATTGCAAATTCTACCACAGCCCTCGGCTAGTGGTCCATAGATAAAGAAGGAGAATAACTGTGCGTTATTCGGCAACAAATTATGGGCGGAGCATAATGTTTTGAAAATATTACCGAAAATTCAAAGAAATTGTTACGTAAAATGCACATGCTTAAACGCGCGATAGTAAATTGTGACAAACTAATCATTTCTGCATTATGTAGCGCAATAAAACCACACCTGTACTACATATGTTATACTTAAGTTCACAAAAACGTTTACGTTTTGTTAATATCCTTATAATTTGCGCTTTTTAGCAACATATTTTCACTGTATTATATCGATAAGTATGACGTCATTCGCTCAATGTTTATCAATAATGATGACGTCATTTTGAATTGTTATGATTTATTGACGTCACTGAAACGCATGTGTGAGTGCACCTCTCAGAAAATGGGTGGAGTATAGATAAATATACTTCTCATTCATAACCTTAAAAAATACGAATTTTATATTAGATCGTGTTAGAATCGAAATAATTAACGGGTAACAGTTGGTTATTGCGGTAATATCCAATGGTTTGTCATTCCGATGCGAATTTTATATTAGATTGTGTTAGAATCGAAATAATTAACGGGTTTATAATTAACGGGTAACAGTTGGTTATTGCGGTAATAACCAACGGTTTGTCATTCCGATGCTTGTTATCAAACCACTCGGGCTACAGCCCTCATGGTTTAATTCCTACGCATCGGAACTCCAAACCGTTGGTTATTACCGCAATAACCAACAGTCACCTGTCAATTATTTCTTAATTAATCTTTGTATGTATGGGTAAATGGACTAATGCAGGCTCTCTATGTACGAAGCATTTATTTATATTTAATTAGTTGGTACATAGGTTAATCTAGTAAATGTTTATTATAATGTTCAGTTGGCTAAGTATTTATTTTATTAATGAAGACTAATGATTTAAGTTTTATCATAGTAATGCAGAACATAATTATACAGACATTGAATTTGAAATGTTTTAGCATGTAACTTCTACTACAACTACTTTGGCCATTTCTGTTTTTGTTTTATAGTTTTGATATTTTTAGATATTTCATTCTTATTGTATCGATGTTTATATACATACAAATATATAACAATGTCAATTATTTTATAACAATTTTTGTATGTATGCATAGTCAAAAAAATTTAAGAAGTTATATGTTTTTCTTTACATAAAGATATTTCTTTAACAATATTATTTTGTATTGTACATACAGTAATTTTAAGCTGAAATATGGTTTAGCATAACACAGTAATAATAAATGCATTTTTTAGTTTCTCACAATGATGATATTAACTTTGTTGTTGATACCTGTTTCATTCCATACAATGCAGTAGCCAACATTTGATAGTCCATGGCCTGAGCATTGCATTAAAACAAACAAATTAATATATTAAAAAGAAAAAGATAAAAGAAAAACAAATACCTGTTAATAAAAAAAATAATTATATCAGCGTAAAACTGTGCACCAGTCTTGTCCGAAAGTTGACCACATTGTGACAACAATTCTTCTTCGAGGGGTGATAACGTTCAGAAGTGAGTAGACCAGCTGATAAGTTAATCAATAGTAACCTAGTTACAACTTGACACGTGCTCTCGCTACTAATGAAGATTTAACAGGTCACCCTAATTGAAAGGACATTTGACAAAATTAAGATTTTATAAATATGTCAATCGAAAGTTTAGACAGGCAGATAAGCAGGGGCTTTTGAGTTCATTTTCTGTTTGCCCCATGTAATCACTAGATGCACCTATTGCTTGTTGAAAATACAGGGTGCATTTGAATGTGCTATTAGGTGCAGAATTATGAAACTAATACAACTGTAAATATTTTATTAGATTATATTGATTAATAACTGAATAGGCTACGTTATTTAAATGTCTTGCACATTTTAAATAGCATTATTTTTTTGGTTAATGAGCATTTTCTAAGTGAATAAAAATGTATTGAACATATGTTTTATCATGAAGTGCCACTTTATTATTGAATGTACACCCTCTTTAGTGGCTGAACATTTTTAACTTCTGATCCTATTGACTATTCTTTCTTTACTCAACTTCTGCACATCGTGTATGGGACAAGTAATTGAAACTGTTTTCTCCTATAACCACGTAATATCAACATTCGTTGCAGCTGAAACAACTTCAATACTTTCAGCTAAGCTTCACAGGAATGCCCTGAGGTTTACTCATTTAAGTATACATGCCTGTAACTCTACGTATGCCCCCCTTCGAAGATGTGGTGGTATATTGCTTTGCACCTGTTCGTCGGTCGGATGGTCGGTCGGATGGTCGGTCGGATGGTCGGTCGGTCTGTCCGTAGACCATTTCATTTCTGCACGATATCTAGAGAACGCTTTGACCTACGATCATTTAAGTTGGTATGCTGGTTACTTGGGAACGAAAGGAAGACGCCTATTGATTTTGAGGTAAACAGGTAAAAGGTCATGGTCACAGGGGCTTGTAACATGAAATTCGTTTCCGCACGATATCTAGAGAACGCTGTGACCTATGATCATATAAGTTGGTATGCTGGTTACTTGGAGGAAAGGAAGACGCCTATAAATTTTGAGGTCAACAGGTCAAAGGTCAAGGTGACAGAGGCTTTTAATATGAAAACTGTTTCCTCTGTAGACTATTTCGTTTCCGCATGATATGTAGAATACGCTTTGACCTACGATCATCTAAGTTGGTATGCTGGTTACTCTGGAGGAAAGGAAGACGTCTGTCAATTTTGAGGTCAACAGGTCAAAGGTCAAGGTCACAGGGGCTTGTAACATGAAAATTGTTTTCTCCATAGACCATTTTGTTTCCGCAGGATATCTAGAGATGTTTTGGCCTGTTTGATGTTTAAATGAAACAGAAAACAGGTATCCATATATAATAGACTGTAAAAATAAATCTAGAATTATACTCTATCTTTCTTTCAGCTTTATATTTACTTTCTAAAGCATCAACTTTAAATTCCTCCCCATGTGTTAATGTGCACATTCAATATTTAAAAAATCTCTTAACAATTGCACATTTTGACGACTTGGCTGGGGGGTGGGTGGCATACATGTTTTACAAACATCTCTTGTTTAACAATGACACACTATTAAATTTTTAATCCCCCGCCGCGAAGCGGGAGGGGGTTAGGTTATAGCAATGCCCTTCCTCCCGCCGTCCCTCCATCCGTCAGTCCGTCCGTCTGTCTGTAACATTTTTTGTGTCCGCTCCATATTTCCTATACCCTTTGAAGGATTTTCATGAAACTTGCTTCAAATGTTTAGGTCATTGAGACGATGTGCAGAAGGCATGAGTCAGCCACGCCGGCTCAAGGTCAAGGTCACACTTGAAGGTCAAATATTCTAGCCTCCATTTCGTGTCCGATCCATATCTCCTATACCCTTTGAAGGATTTTCATGAAACTTGGCTCAAATGTTTAGGTCATTGAGATGATGTGCAGAAGGCATGAGTCAGTCACGCCGGCTCAAGGTCAAGGTCACACTTGAAGGTCAAATATTCAAGCCTCCATTTCGTGTCCACTCCATATCTCATCTGCCTTTTGAAGGATTTTCATGAAACTTGGCTCAAATGTTTAGGTCTTTGAGACGATGTGCAGAAGGCATGGGCCTTTCATGCCAGCTCAAGGTCAAGGTCACACTTGAAGGTTAAATTTTTGAGCCTCCATTTTCGTGTCCATTTTTTGTGTCATCTCCATATCCGCGATACCCTTTGAAGGATTTTCATGAAACTTGGCTCAAATGTTTTGCTCATTGAGACCATGTGCAGAAAGCATAAGCCAGTCATTTTAACTCAAGGTCAAGGTCACACTTGAAGGTTGAATGTCTGAGCCTGTATTTTCATGTCCGTTCTATATCTCCTGTGCCCTTTAAAGGATTTTCATGAAACTTGCCTCAAATGTTTATCACATTGAGACCATGTGCAGAAGGCATGATGCAGTCACGCCGTCTCAAGGTCAAGGTCACAATTGAAGGTCAAATGTTTGAGCCTCCATGTTTGTGTCTGCTCCATATCTCCTATGCCCTTTGAAGGATTTTCATAAAACTTGAATGTTTGAGCCTGTATTTTCATATCCGTTCTATATCTCCTGTGCCCTTTAAAGGATTTTCATGAAACTTGCCTCAAATGTTTATCACATTGAGGCAATGTGCAGAAGCCATGGAGCAGTCTTGCCACATCAAGGTCAAGGCCACACTTAAAGGTCAAATGTTTGAGCCTCCATTTTCGTGTCAGCTCCATATCTAAATTTCTGAAACTGTACTTTCATATCTGGTCCAACTGTGCCAGATTAAGGTCAGTGTGATTATTAATGATAACGTTGTGTGAGACAAATAATAATAACGTTAATTAAAACACAATTTGAATATTATTTATATGCTTTATTGTGTTAGTTTAAATTAATTATATATAGGGTGATGTGTGACTTTCATGTGACTGCGCGGTGTGTTCAAATTGTTGTGCTGGTTATGCATTCTCTTTGGTCATGATTTTAAATAGTGGTGCATTTTCTAATAATGTGTTACGTGTTATGCTTGTACTGTCGTTATATGCCATGTTTGAATAAATATGAATAGAAAATTTATAAATATTATCAACATGCATTTTTAGCTCACCTGAGCACAAAGTGCTCATGGATGGTGAGCTTTTGTGATCGCCCGTTGTCTGACGTGTGTGCGTGCGTGTGTGCGTCGTCAACTTTTCATTCAAACAACATCTCCTCCTAAACCGCTTGGCAGATTTTCACCAAACTCACAGGAATGATCCTTGGGTGGACCTCTTTCAAAGTTGTTCAAATCTTTCCGGTCTGCTGAATATGTAGGTCACCAGAGCTAGAAATAGATTTAAAAAGTGAAAACTCTATGAAACCGCAAGGCTCAGACCTTTCATATTTGATATGTGACATCCTCTAGAGGTCATCTACAAAGATTGTTCAAATAATGCCCCTGGGGTCAAAACAGGCCACGCCCCGGTGGTCACATGGTTTATATAGAATATATAGCAAAATGACTTTAAAAATCTTCTCCTCTGAAACCACAAGGCCCAGAGATTTCATATTTGGTATGTAACATCCTATAGTGGTCCTCTACAAAGATTGTTCAAATGATGCCCCTGGGGTCAAAACTGGCCACGCCCCGGGGGTCTCATGGTTTATATAGAATATATAGCAAAATGACTTTAAAAATCTTCTCTGAAACCACAAGGCCCAGAGGTTTCATATTTGGTATGTAACATCCTTTAGTGGTCCTCTACAAAGATTGTTCAAATGATGCCCCTGGGGTCAAAACTGGCCACACCCCGGGGGTCTCATGGTTTATATAGAATATATAGCAAATTGACTTTTAAAATCTCATCCTCTGAAACCACAAGGCCCAGAGGTTTCATATTTGGTATGTAACATCCTATAGTGGTCCTCTACAAAGTTTGTTCAAATTATGCACCTGGGGTCAAAACTGGCCACGCCCAGGGGGTCACATGGTTTATATAAACTTATATAGCAAAATGTCTTAAAATCTTCTTCTTTGAAACGGCAAGGCCCAGAGGTTTCGTATTTGGTATTTAAGATCATATAGTGGTACTCTACAAAGATTGTACAAATTAGGCCCCATGGGTCAAAACAGACCACACCCGATTGGTCACATGGTTAATATAGAATTATATAGCAGAATGACTTTTAAATTCTTCTCCTCTGGAACCGCAAGGCCTAGAGGTTTCATATTTGGTATGTAACATTGTAACATATATAGACTTAAATAGCAAAATGACTTTAAAAATCTTCTCCTCTGAAACGGCAAGGTCCACAGCTTTCCTATATTTGTTACGTAACATTGCATAGTGGTCCTCTCCAAAGATTGTTCAAATTATGCCACTGGGGTCAAATCTGGCCACCCCCGAGGGGTCACATGGTTTCTGTAGACTTAAATAGCAAAATGACTTAACAAATCTTTACCTGAAACCGCAAGGCCCACAGCTTTCCTATATTTGGTACGTAACATTGCATAGTGGTCCACTCCAAAGATTGTTCAAATTATGCCCCTGGGGTCAAATCTGGCCACCGCCCGAGGGGTCACATGGTTTATATAGACTTAAATAGCAAAATGACTGAAAAAAATCTTGACCTGAAACCGCAAGGCCGAGAGGTTTGTTCAAGGTTGTTCAACTTATGCCCCTGGGATAAAAATAAGCCACGCCTCTGGGATGCAAATTCCAATTGGGTTACAAGGTCTCAGGTGAGCGTCCTAGGGCCCTCAGGGCCCTCTTGTTGTAATTTGCTTTGAACCCTCAGTAAACCGGAACTCCCTGAAAACCGAACATTTGGTCCAGTCCGGTCGGTGTTCAGTATAGAGGGAGTACACTGTATCAGATTTATATAATTAAATCAGACAGGAAGAAAGTTACTGAAAATACCAAAATCTCTACCGGGTTACTCTTCTTCCGCTATTTTAAAATGCGGATTCGTTTAATTTTAAGCCGCTGTCCATGGGATCTAATTCAATACATCGTAATTTTAGTAATAGTTCTTATGAACGTTTCTGGTGTTTATTTGTCTGAAATCTGTTTCTTATTTACGAAAGACATTGTTCAAAAGCACTTGGTATGCACAGAATATACTAGAATGTACATGCTGTTTTACTCCAGAGTCATCACCACTTATTGCATACAGAAAATAGACGATAGCAAGTTACCAAAATGTTAATAATTCACGATTTCAATGCGTTGTTTTTGTATTTTGTTTGATAACATGCCCATTAGAAACACTTTCTGCAAACCTTTGTTTTTATTAACATATTTCTGGGCTGCCAATTTAAAACCTGGGTGTGATCGTCCAAAAAATAGTAAATCATTTTTTTTGGCATTAAATCAAATTCGTGGCGGGCCATAAAAAAACGTTGCAGCGCTGCCTGAGAAACAAATCGTTAACTTTTTTAGCCTTAGTTAGTGATCTTTTCTTAGTGCTGAAACAATTGATGATCCTTTTCCAGCACTTATCTATGGATAACACTTTTACAATGATTTATCAGCTGGTGCCCCTTTCTAGTGCTTAATTAGTTGGTACCCCTTTCACAGTGCCTAATCAGCTAGTACCTGTTTCACAGTGCTTAATCAGCTGCTGTCCGTTTCACAGTGATTATTCAGCTGCTGTCCCTTTCACAGTGCTTAGTCAGGTGGTGCCCTTTCACAGTGCTTAGTCAGGTGGTGCCCTTTCACAGTGATTGATCAGCTGGTGCCCTTTCACAGTGCTTAATCAGCTGGTGCCCCTTTCACAGTGATTATTCAGCTGCTGTTACTTTCACAGTGCTTAGTCAGGTTGTGCCCTTTCACAGTGCTTAATCAGCTGGTGCCCTTTCACAGTGCTTAATCAGCTGGTGCCCCTTTCACAGTGATTATTCAGCTGCTGTCCCTTCACAGTGCTTAGTCATTTGTCGCCCTTTCACTGTGCTTAGCCATCTAGTGCGCTTTCACAGTGCTTAGTCAGCGATTGCGCTTTCACAGTGCTTAGTCAGCGATTGCGCTTTCACAGTGATTATTCGGCTGGTACCCTTTCAAAGTGATTTATCAACTGGTTCCCCTATCACAGTGCTTAGTCAGCTGGTCCGCTTTCACAGCGCGTAGTCAGGTATTGCCCTTTCACAGTGCTTAGTCAGGTAATGCCCTTTCACAGTGCTTAGTCAGCTGGTCTGCTTCACAATGCTTAGTCAGGTATTGCCGTTTCACAGTGCTTACGTAATCAGCTGGTGCCCTTTCAAAATGATTAATCAGCTGATGCCCCTTTTCACTGTGAGTAATGAGCTGGGAGCCTTTCACAGTCCTTAATCAGCTGGTATCCGTTCACAGTGATTTATCAACTAGTGTCCTTTCACATTGATTGATTGGCTTGTACCCTTTCACAGTAATTAATCATCATGTGTCTTTTAATATTGATTAATTGGCTGGTGCCCTTTGACAGCTGGTTTCCCTGCAATTGTCACTGATGGGGTTGACATAGTCCATGTGTACATATGTATGTGCGTACATATGAATGTATGTATGTTCAGATACTTGTATGTACAATAACTTGGTCCAGCATGGTAGGTTTTTCAAATAATTTGATTTGGATTTTCAAATAACTTGATTTGGATATTTTTGAGAACTTACCTTCACTATACATGTGATACTGGTTGAGGATTGCAAGAATAAAGATAAGTTTATCTGCTTACCTTAAAAAACCATTAACCATTTTAGCCAATGATCAGTGGCTTAAGTTTTCAAAGCCTCACTAGATAAACTTGTCTTTATTAAAGCTTTCATGTTTATCTGAGATAATAACTGGACTCAAATCTGAATAATCAGTAGAATCTGATGCTCCTTATTTGACTATATAGCTTGAGTAAACATTGGGTCAGGTACCATGAATGCAAAGGGAGGAAATTTAGAATAACTGAATGTTTCTCCACCTGCATTCCAACATTAAGGTTAAGGCCCAACTACTTTGCACATAAGGCTATGGACTAAATTTGTTCTGCTATCATTCCAGTGATAAATGCATATTCTGAGAGCTGACAGATAAGCCCTCTGCCTTTACTAATGGTGTTTGTTTTCATTAGTTTTGTATCTGTGAAAGTTATAAATGTGCATCATTTATCTGGGGATATGAGTACTGCCATGTCCACCAGTCCATTAAAATAAAAACAACTTGTTCCAGTTTATAAGTGTTAATATGAATGTTTAAACATCAACTATGAAGTTTATAACCATTTCATACTGTAATGTTCATGTCCTAAAATAGATTCCCATATATTGTGAATTCTATTAGTGTCAATGTTTGAAAATACATCAAATTATTATGCGCCCAATCGAAGATGGCAGGGTATATTGGTTTGCTAATGTCGGTCCATCGGTCGGTCGGTAGACCACTGTCTTTTCTGCTCTTTAAGTCCAACAGTTTGCATCCGATCTTCACCAAACTTTATGAAAATGCCTGTGGGCATAATATCTTGGCTAAATTTGATAATCAGCTAATTCGCCCTAGGAATTAAGGAGTTATGGCCCTTGATTCAGCTCAAATTGGCATTTTTAGCCGTTTCCCGGTCTGTTAGTCCATCAGTTTTCATCTGATCTTCACCAAACTTTATGGAAATGTTTGTGGGCATAATATCTTGGCTAAATTAGATAATCAGCCAATTCGCCCAGGATTTGTGGAGTTATGGCCCTTGATTTATCTCAATTTGGCCTTTTTAGCCGTTCCCACTCTGTAAGTCCAACAGTTTTTATCAGAACTTTATGGCATAATATCTTAGCCAAGTTAGATGATCAGCTAAATCGCCCCAGGAACTGCAGAGTTATGGCCCTTGATTTATCTAACATCGGCCATATTAGCAGTGTAAACTCTATGTCCAACAGTTTTCATCTGATCTTCACCAAACTTGATGTTTTAAAGATTGCTTGATAACCTAGAGGGGGGCATAACTGTTTTACAGACAGCTGGTGTTTAAACATTTAAGTATTGGTATCGCAACAACATTAATTTGAACATTTATAATTTTAATATTTTGTTATGCGTGTACAGATTAGCATTGTCTTCTCAATTTGAAAGTTTAATTTGTTAATTAATGGTAACCAATATGTACCAAAACGTTTGGTAGGCCTGTATCAGTTAGTAAAATTATATTAAAAATTGGAATTTTATATAAATACCAGTATGCATTATCTGTTGAGGTTAGTCAAATATTAATTAAACAAGTTTTACTTTTACTGAATGAATCATGAATTCTCTTATATTAAATGTACATGTAAATAAAATTGACAAAGAAGACTACACATACCCTTTGGCCCTTTTAATAATTTTTGTTAAATAAAACAAACAAAATAAATCATGATTTCTGTTATACTTCCTTGAGGCTCCTTCATTAAAGACAGCTATGGAGTCCCTTCAATTGTTCATAACTGATAAGCTGATCTTTTTTTATTAGAAAAAAGACACAATAAATAATATTTGTGATGTTATTGAAAGCATGTTGGATTATTGTGTAATTATTCACTTGATCAAAAACTGATTTAGGCTTCCAATTCAGTTTGATGCCGTTTTAGGAGTATTGAGTATGATTTGCTTTAAATTGTAATGTGCATTGAAGAAAATGTTTAGATAAAGAACATATACCGGGTTAATCAATTAAAAGACGTTTGTAATATGTCAAGGCTCCAGCAAAAGACTGGTTGGGGGCTTAACCATCATAACTGAAGCTTTAGCTAGATGGATTGGGTGTCTGTACAAATGGAAATATCCTGAATTTGTTGTATTACTTACTGACACTGCTGGTCTCATTTCTTATATATTTTATATGTTGTATGCCAGTATGCTTAAAATATGTTCACTTGATTGCTAGGCACCATGGTGTTGTTTCCTTTCAATAGTGGTCATTTGATACAAATTTGAGTAACACAGTGGAAACAGTCACTACCCTTCGCTCTTGAGCACAATGGGGGGTGATCCACTTTTGCATCATAAGCCTTTTTTTGCGTGTTTTATAAAAAAAAAATTGTTTAATTACTTACATTGCTTTCTCTCCTGTTTTCTCTCTCAAACATTTTAATTGATATGGTATATGAATTATTCGCCTTTTCATAAATTACGAAACAGTGACGGTTTTCTTTAAATTATAATGCAGTTGCAGGAAATAATACTTGCTGTCACAGATAAATGGTTAATCCAGAACGAAGCATGGTTTTTGCTTTATCCTGGCCATGTTGACATTGTTCTTGAATGTTTGTGAACAGTAGTTAATTACAATTTATGGTCGTGCGTATCCTAGATTCTTGACAAAATGACATACGGGTAGCAGTTGGAACTTGTTTGTCATCGAATTTGCCTGGAGTGTGTTGATTTTGAAATCTGTTACAGTCAGTCTTGGTAGTTAATGAAATGAAATGTTACACTCTTTGGCATGTTATGTGTAAAACGTGTGGAAATTATAGTGATAAGGACATGTTTTGTTTTAGATGTAAAATATTACTGGAAAATCAGTTTATTTTGCAGTGGTCTATTTTTTGCCTATTTTGCAACCCTGAATGCAAATTTAAGACCCCACGTAAATATTTTTGCCGGATTTTCAAAAAAGTATGTAGATAAAAATTAGAAATGCGTGAATTTAAGACTGCATGAATCAGTCGTTTTTCAGAAAGCGCTAAGTTTATAAACCGCGAAATAACATTATTTTACTGTAACTATTGGTCCAGCCATTAAAAGTTTACCAATAGACCAGATTTGAATGGCAGTGTGTCTGGACATTCAGCATGTCATATGTGACCTATCAAACAACTGTAAAATCTGCTTTTCTGATGTTAGCAGGTACAAATGCCCCCCCCCCCCCCTCCCCCCTCTATCCTGTGTGGATGATGGCATGTTTCGTGACGCACTTCCTGGATCGAGGGATTACAGTGTGTGTCTTGCTCTCCAGTCCCAGTGCTTCCATTTGCAATGCACTACTGTAATTTAGTGTAGTGTTTTGAAAACAATTAAATATTAGCTCTTCTGTGCTTAAAGGGGTTTTGTTTATTCAAACATCCACTCTAATTATCTTACTAAAATGTTGATATCAGTATGAAAATATGGTCATTATTGGTAGGTTTATATGTTGTTTCTTGCATTGTTTTAATAAAAATGATTTTTGTTCACATGTTAAGAGGTGTTTATTCATTACTACACCGAGTTGGATTTAGTTAAAAGTTTAACATGTTCAAAATTGTTATTGTTCGATCAACATGATTATGTTCATTTCATTGGTGCACAAGACACTGTTACCAAAGATTATTAATTGCAATAGAGAATACCAGATTTGTACTCAAGAACATTTTGAAGAAACTCATGTGATTGAGACTGAACAGAATTAGTGACTGATTTATTTATTTCCGTTTTGTTTCCAGTGATTAATTCTCCTCAAATCAGTAAATTTGTATCTGTTTCATTGTTGTGTAGATATGAGGAGTGTCGTGGGAAATCCGGGCTTAATGCATGTGGGTAAAGTGTCATCCCGGATTAGCCTGTGCAGTCCGCACGGGCCAATCTGGGACGATACTTTCCGCTTTTATGTGATTTTCCGTTTTAATGAATTCTCTTCTAAAAATAAATCCACTGCAGGCGGAAAGCGTCATGTTAAATTAACCTGTGTGGACTGCACAGGCTGATCTGGGATGACCCTCGACGCACATGCATTAAGCCCGGTTTTTCCACGACACGCCTCATATCAAGTGGCTGTCCAGCAAGAGCAGTGGCTGGTACACTCGCTTCTCAACTTGATGTTCAATCTCGGGTCCCAGCATATGTGAGTTTGGTATTGGTCACCATACCAGACAGGTGAAGTTTGCTCCGGGTTTGCCGATTTTCTCTAACAGCACAAGACCGCACTAAAATTAAAAACATATGTCAGTCGGAAATAAAATATCTGGATATTGCATCTATGATTCAAATTTTAATGCGTCAGAACAAGCAAGTTAAGTAGGGGGGCTGGAACACACCCCCGGGTTCACACATAATTCCGCTTCAGCATAGAAGGACCTCATCGATTACAAAATACGCACATACACACGCACACACACACACACACATTGATATTAAGTCTATGGTGTACTTTCAGGTCAACAGTACCAGTGCAGCCATTGCAACAGTACTTTTGGGGCTGAGAGGTTACTGAGAGACCACATGCGTTACCACGGTAATAAGTCACTTTTTTGTTCCAGCTGTAAATATTGTATTTTATAAAATACTACCTTTTGATACTACTTACCTCGTAAGCTTTTCATTCCATTTTCTATTTTGACAATTAGTATGTTACTATTGAAGGCTAAACCGGTTGATTATACAAATAAAATAGGACAATAATGTCAATCCCGACATTGGTCTGTTCCATTCTTGCACAAAGACATACAAGTTTTTGGCTTCACTTGTGTGTTAGTTTGTCCATCTCATTTTGCCTCCCCATCTGTCACATATGTTGTCTATAAAGACTGTCCACCCCTCAGCACACTATTTACTGACCTCACCTGAAAGTCAAATGTATTTTATGTATAAATTATGCAGGAGATACTGTAATTAAGACCAATTAATAAATGCACTCATTTGTTTTTCCTTATTTGACAAAACACCGTCATTACAACATTGCTAATACCCGGTATAAAATGTACATTATATATATACATGCTTATTTCTCAGTGAACCAGTACAAGTGTCCTTACTGCAACATGACATGTCCATCGCCATCCAACATGCAGCTGCATATCAAGTACCGGCATTCTGATGATAAACCATTCAAGTGTACTGATTGTGAATACAGGTAATACATTGCATGATAAACTGTACAAGTGTACTGATTGTGAATACAGGTAATACATTGCATGATAAACTGTACAAGTGTCCTGATTGTGAATACAGGTAATACATTGCATGATAAACCATTCAAGTGTACTGATTGTGAATACAGGTAATACATTGCATGATAAACCATTCAAGTGTACTGATTGTGAATACAGGTAATACATTGCATGATAAACTGTACAAATGTCCTGATTGTGAATACAGGTAATACATTGCATGATAAAATGTACAAGTGTCCTGATTGAACTGTACAAATGTCCTGATTGTGAATACAGGTAATACATTGCATGATAAAATGTACAAGTGTCCTGATTGAACTGTACAAATGTCCTGATTGTGAATACAGGTAATACATTGCATGATAAACCATTCAAGTGTACTGATTGTGAATACAGGTAATACATTGCATGATAAACTGTACAAGTGTCCAGATTGTGAATACAGGTAATACATTGCATGATAAACTGTACAAGTGTCCTGATTGTGAATACAGGTAATACATTGCATGATAAACTGTTCAGTGTACTGATTGTGAATACGGATAATACATTGCATGATAAACTGTTCAGAGTACTGAATGTGAATACAGGCAATATATTGAATGATAAACTGTACAAGTGTCCTGATTGTGAATACAGGTAATACATGGAATGATAAACTGTACAAATGTCCTGATTGTGAATACAGGTAATACATTGCATGATAAACTGTACAAATGTCCTGATTGAACTGTACAAATGTCCTGATTGTGAATACAAGTAATATATGAAATGTTAAACCATTCAAGTGTGCCGATTGTGAATACAATTAATATATGAAATGATGAACCATATAAGTGTGTCGATTGTGAATACAGGTAATATGTGAAATGATGAACTGTTAAAATGTTTGGAGTGAGAATATAAGTAATATATTAAATGATAAACTGGTAATACTGAGTGATAAACTGGTTAAATGCCTGATTGTGAATAGAAGTAATATGATAATAATAAACAATTACACCAGCAAATCTACTTATACAAAGGCCTAAAACTTAAAAAATTGCATGATTTTCTGTTCTTACCCATGAATGCCACATGTTGAATGTTTCAGAGCCAAGTCCATGGCAGATTTGAAGTCCCACCAGGTGGTACATGAGACGGGAGTGGACATTCACTGCCAGGTGCCGGACTGTAACTTCACGACTAACAAGTTCCGCAGCTACCAGAAACATTTCAAACAGCACCATGAGGTACCAGCCATTGTGATTATGTAATAGTTTGGGAAGTTGTTCATTATTCATGGGATTATATCAGTGAACTATGTTTTTAGTGGTGGCTGACTTTAAAACTGTGCTTCATGTTATTAGTGTATACTGCTTTTGTCTGGCAACTTTTGTATGATTTATTTCAGTCAGGGCAGAGTGTTTACGAGTGTCATGTGTGTGGGGTCTCCTTCAGTCGCGGTGCATTGCTGTCTAAACATCTCAAGAATAAACACAAATTCAACTGGCCTTCCGGACACTCACGATTTAGGTATAAAAACAAATCCTCTGTTTGGTTAATTTGCAATTTGTACATAAATTGAAGTGGTGCAAATTTGTGTCTGGTTTTGGTTTAAACTTATATCTGTATGCACCTGTAGACACTTCTTATATATAAAAACAGGGATAAAACAATGTTATATACCAATGCTTGTCATAGAAATTAGAATTTTCCTTTATACACTTGAAAAAGCATTAATAATAAAGAAATTGCTGCTAAATTAGTTCCCATTTCTAATATAGTTGTAAGAAGGGCATACGTTTGCGGCTATTTACATTATTTTGTTTATTTTCCCTGTCAGACTTTTGCCACATATTGAAGAAAAGTATTTAAAATAGAAAATAGAAATTCTAACGGCACTCAAATATTTCAACAAGTAAAATTTATGTTTCTTGCAGATACAAGAGGCACATGGATGGCAAATGGCGTCTGCAGACTGTGCGCTATGAGAGCATGGAGTTGCAGACGCAGGAAGAACCAGTCAGTGTGGAGCCTCACAGTGAGGACCAGATACCAATAGAAAATGATGGGTCAGAGGCAATTCACCACATGCCTCAGTTAATTGAGTCCAACACAGGATATAGTGGTGTGCAGCCTTTAGTCCAGGTAGATGATCAAGATGGCCGTCACAGTCGCATACAGGTTGTTACTGTGCAACAAAGCTCAGTTGATGATGTTGCTATGGAGACAGGAAGTGATATTGATGATGCGGTAGATGATGATGATGATGGTGTTGATGAGTCTATTGACTTTGACTTTGATAATTCTCAGAATGATATATCTATCCATTATGGTCCAAATGATACTCTTGAAGTTGCAACAAATGAGGGGACAGAGTTTAAGAATGGGCAGAATAATTTCTACATTCAGGAAAGCAATGATGGTGACAGCATTAACATTGTACTTTACAACACTTCCAGCAACAATGCAAATCAAGATGAAACCATACGAAAAAGTGTTGTAAACAAAAAACGAAAGATGGGACATCAGGACAATGAAAGAAGTCATACTTTCAACGGAACTTCTAAATCAACTAAGGTCAGAAAGAGTGGCAAAAAGCCTTGCAAGGAGACTATACTTGATAGTGACAAGAACGAGGAGGCCATTGAAATTCAGATTGTGACGAACAGCAGGGGTGAATACATGATCAGGTCGCAGGGTCGTTGCTACAGTCCCGTGGCTGGTAGCGTAGGTGGCGCTCTGGGCAGTGAAGAGACCATGTACAATCTTCAGATGCTGGGAGACGTAGCCCTGCAGAAACAGAGCGAGAACTGAGGCAATGCAGAATATTGTGTTTTGCAAGTCTTCATTGTTAAATATTCCTTATAAATTATTCCTCTTGTCCCAGACTTCCAGTGTGGAATATTTTGTGTAAATCGACATTTTGCTGGGCTTCCATTGTGGAATATTCTGTGTAAATTGTACATCTGTGGCAAGCTCCCGATGTAGAATACTCTATGTAAATTGTTTCTCTTTTGCCAGGCGTCCAGAGCAAGAACTGAGACACAGAATATTCTGTGTAAATTGACATTTTGCTGGGCTTCCATTGTGGAATATTCTGTGTAAACTGTGCCTTTTTTGCAATTTGGAATATACCATGTGAATTGTGCCTGGCTGTATTTTTGTTGTGAAATCCAAGTTTCAGTTGACTTTGATATTTAAAGCCTGTTTGATATATAGAATGAAAAGTATTAGAAATCAAATATCTATGGCAGCTATGTCACATTTTGTCGTGTTAACTTTGTTAGCCATCTCTAGCATCTTAAGTGAGCTGCACACACTTAATTTAAAACTTCAAAACATAGCCTCCTTTCCTGTATATTTGGCCACTTACAAGCTGAATTGCTTTTATATCCTAAATTAATACAATTTCAACACCAGTGAGACTTTTATCTTTAAATGTAAGGTCTCTCCTACAAAATAAAGGCCAGTTAATTTATATATCAGCCATTCACTTTGATACTGACCAGTTCTAGGAAGGCACCCTAACAACCATGAATTTTTCAGATGTTTCCTATCATTTGGTTCAGTCTTCATTTTGATTGGAAAGCACTTAAATTGTGTAATAATTTTGATCTAATTCATCAAAAGCATTCTTTATTGGACAAAAAAACAACAAAATACTGTTTCAAAATGAATGTGTAAAAAATCCCAGGTTACGCACTTAGTGTGTAGCATTTTAAGAGAATTTTTTCAAATATTCAATTTTTGTAAGACAAAATCTAAAATTTGCAATTTTTTAAATAAAAAACTATTGATGAGAGAGAATTGTCACAATATAAATAACTAACACAAGTTTAATAAGAAATAACAATTAATATTCAGGGGGTGGCCGTATATACAGGTGTGGCCGAATCCATAGGAAAGAAGGCAACATTGCGTTTTAGTGCTCACTGAAGCTTTCTATTGTTCTGATTACAATAGTATATATATACATATATTGTTCATATATATTGTTACATACATATGCAATATAATGCATATATTGTTACATACATATTAAATATAATGGCATAACCAGTTCTTACGTTAAAATTTAGTTGATTGCTTTTCTTGAATATTGGTATCATTGTTCCTTGTTTATTCAGTTTTACATTCATTTGAATAGAGTATTATTAACAAAACATTTATTAATAAAATTTGTTTCACCTTTTTCTCATTTACATGTGCACTGTTTGTTCCATAGACTTTTTGAAATGATAATGCTATCATATCATGCAATCGTTGTTTTTTAATGGAATAAGTGTGTTCTCTTTTGATTTGGCATTTAACTATCTTATAATAATGTGTGATTTTCTGATGGTATTGAAGGAAATTAGAATAAAAGCTAATTTATCCTAATGGTGTATTTCCTTGTTGTGCGCTGTCAACATACCACCATGTTTTGTCCCTAGACAGTTTGCCACAAGAAGAAAGGTCAACATTCATTACTTTGTATCAAACATCAGGTAGGTGGTTGGCCTTTTGCATGCAAGTGGGTGAGATTGATTCCTACATGACTGCCATCTAGATTGTACTTGTTATTTGTTTAATGCAAAATGTAAATGTCAACATAGTTTTCTTAAAATAATGCATAAACCAATTCCCCAGTGTTCTCCAATATTTAGCACAATAGAGTATAAGTATGTGTGCTGTTACCGAGTTCTTTCAGAAGTTAAGAAATGCTGGTAGCACATCATTCCATGGCCTATAGTATAAGTATGTGTGCTGTTACCGAGGGGTTATGTTACAACTAAAGAAATGCTGGTAGCACACCATTCCATGGCCTATAGTATAAGTATGTGTGCTGTTACCGAGTTATGTCACAAGTAAAGAAATGCTGGTAGCACACCATTCCATGGCCTATAGTATAAGTATGTGTGCTGTTACCGAGTTATGTCACAAGGAAAGAAATGCTGGTAGCACACCATTCCATGGCCCATATGCACCAACCTATTCTTAGAATTGAGAATAAAAAATGGACTTAAACTCTAGAAAGTTATTTACGCGTTCACAAATATGCATTGTTCTAAAATAAAGAATTCTTAAATCAGTGTTGGTGAATGTCTAGTGAAATTTAAATGAACATCCATTTAAAAACAGAATAGTTTTAAGAATATTCTTATGTCTTAGAATCATTTGGTGAATAAGGACCCAGTTTTTGTCAGAGCACGATGTTAATAAACTGTACTTTACTGCTTAGGTCAATTTGATATATTCCAGCACATTAACCATGACACATTAAATGATGCTGATTAACATTACTAAACTTTTTAACTTTCCTTAACTTTTTATGTCAATTACATAGGACCACTTTTTGGTATTACAGCTCGAACAAATGCTTTCAAAATGCTGAAATAAAGTTTACATACTCCCATAAATACTATGTTTGGTGGTACTGTTTTGATATGCCAACATCTTGTGATTTTACTTAACTGATAGGTTGATAACAACTATTTAAAGCATGAAACATGAGGGCACATGCACTGTCTTCACTCAGCACTTTGGTAAATTTGATATTACCAGCATAACAAAGACACAGTTGATCATACATTTGATCCAACTTTACTTCCTAAGCACTGAAGTTAATCAAATTACCACCATATTAACAAAGACACATTTGTTATTATTATATTAAATAAAATCTCGTACAAGTGGCATACATTTGAATGTTGTGAGAGAAGTATCAGTTAACCGGGTCGTGTCACCCAGCTAGAACAATTGGCACTGTTGGCTAGCCACAACGTGAGTGTTGGAATGGCCTGCTAAAGGTCCTGATCTCAGTACAATTGAACACATTTGGGACTTAATTACGAGAGGAATACGATGTTTCCACATCAAGGAAATCTGCGTGAACATGACATCATGAATGAGTGGCGAAGTCTCACACAAGGTGCTATTTAAACATACGTCACTTCACTTAGACGGCGCTGTTAGGCAGTCATTGGTGCATATGGTGGCCACACAAATATTGAGTGAAAATGAACCCCTGTTACTTTACCGACAGTAGGTAATGATAATCAAATTGTTAAATCTCTGACGTCTTTGATCTAAATGGAATAAAATTTGGCCATATTTTAGTTAATAAATTGAATAAAATATTGCTCAAGTTGTTATTTGTTTTCAATTGTATTAATCGAGAATTAGGAAAAAAACAACCTAAGTGATTATTAAAGTTCATAAGTGTATAATATTTATTTCAATGATCCAGGTATAAAATAGTGTGAAAGTGTATACTAGTGTGATGGGTATAAATTGGCTATTTCGTGACATGGATCCAGCATCTCTTTCAAAATGGCAACCAATGTTTACAGATTTTTTTTTTTGCAATTATCCTCATATAAGATGCACCGAAAAAAATAATCCTAAATTTCGATACAAAAGTTTGGCTCATACGTGAAAATGGTACACAGGTTTTTTTTTCAAAGACCACATATCTCTGGACAGAGAATACAAATTCATGAATATTTTTTTACATTTTAATATTTTCATGGTTATTAGCAGGAGTCTTCTGTACCATTAAATACAAGATTTAATTCACAAAATTCAATTTGAAAATGCATGAACAAAAAAAGAAGTCAACAAAATATCAAACAAAGGCTTCATGTGGATAACGATGGATTCATTATCAGAGCAACAGATAAGGATTCTGTCAGAATTGGGTATTAACCCATCATATATAATTGAGTACTGAAACAAATATTGGTTACTTTAAATTATGTTACCCCATTAGAATAAAAATAATCGAGTATTAGACGAAGATGATCTCCAAACTTTGTACAACAACCACAATATGCAAATGGTGTGAGTTTTTCTTTAATTTATTACAAACATAACCATTTCTCTTTGCACAACACTAAACCTGCATATTGTTCTTAACACATAAGTATCTAAACTCTGGATAAATCTGATTTTTTTTTAAACAGTTTTCAAGACGCAGTCTGATTAGTAGACCCGATTTTGACACAATATAAAACATTGCCACGAAACATTTACGCTGATATATAGTGTTATTCTTGTCAATTGTTTGCCTCTGTGTTTGTGTGGCCTAATGACATCGGAAACCATTATGCATTTACCCTGGTGTGTCCCCAATACACAGTAACCTCAATTCGACGATGTTTTAATACTATTTAAAATATCTAATGCCAGTGTGAAAAAAAAAATTACTGAATATTTCAATGGTTTCTCGACTAGTTTTAATTGAAAATCTCAAATACTTTTCAATCAAACTACTTCGTATTATAGGTGTCTGTCTTTTCGTAACATAACAATTTAGTAACCATTTTCGGCTGTTTTGTACACATTCATCAGTCATTTCGTACCCATGTCAATCAATCATTTTACACGCCAAGTTAGCTGTTTTTTGCGTATTGGGTCTTTTAATTGAGTTTTTTGTTACTCATCAAGAATAAAATTGTGTAAAAGGGGTTTCAGAATTGCGTATTTACGCAAATACGCGCCTTATCTGTTGCTCTGCATTATATCAGCAAAAAAGTACTTTTTTCCGAAAGTGCAGTTATTATAAAAACCATTTACACATAAATACAATATTGTACCACATGTATTTGCAAATACAATCTAAAATAATACAAGCTGTTAACAAATAATCACATAGTCATCTGCTCTAAAACTGCCGAAACAAATGAATCAACACACTTCACTGTGTCTATGTTAAGATATATACCAGTTACAAAATGTATCACAGTAATGCCTACCAGTAAGTCACACATAGAATGGATGCTGTCCAACTTTATTGGATGGTAAAGCATCAGTGATTTTTGGAATCTGACCTGCGCCACACTATTTAAATATTTTTTCTTCACATGGTCGCAAATGAAATGGGGCCAGATGGTTTTCGCTGACTGAGGCATGGGGAACAAGGGTAAAACATATGCCGTCTGGCAGCAGTTCCTTACTTGTGGTCAGGGCATTAGTGAATGAAAAGATAAACTTATTCTTTACACCTACATGTAGTTATATTAATCAATAAGAAATTCAAGAAACAAGGTACAACTACAAATAAAGAAATATACATGTATGGCAAAATGTATTTTGATGGTGCCTATGGATTATACTACTCAAACGTCCTAAGCAGCCACTTGACATTGTCAGTATTTTGCACCGAATGCATTATTCATTGTTTTAGTTTTTAATGACAACTAAGAATACTAATATTTTTCATAATTTTTAATAAATTTAATTCATATCGTATTACACCAACACTGGACACACATGTATAATTTCAAATTGATAAAATAAACAGTTTTGAAGTTACATCCATTATTGCAGTGGTGGTTTAGGACTTTTGAGTAGTGTATTTTCAAATTATATATAAAAGTTACCAGGTTATTATAACTTACATATAAACAACAAATTATGCATAAAATAATAAACAATATATACACAAACAAGTCCTTATTATGTACAGTTTACATATTATAATATACATCATAAAAGCATTGGTGATTTTAAAATCTGGTATGTTCCCAGAAAACAAATTAGTACAATATTGACAATGTCAGTATCACAAAAAGTAATATCGCACCCCACGAAAAGATTGTACTGGTACTTCACATAAAAAAATCACAAAACAGTATCATGGCTTTGTACCTCTGCGTATATCAAGAATCACAAACTTGCGAACAAGTTTACTGCAATTCCATCATTCTGACTTCTCAGAACAAGTATTGAATTATGGTGTACTCCATTACTGTAAGTCTGCAGAAGTATAAAGCCCAAACCTGGCATTTCTGGACAAAATTTCTTGATGTCTTAGTTAAAAATAAGAATGCAAACTATAGAACACCTGATAACAATGTGCTTTTAACTTCCGTAATTTAAATAAGAACATACAAAGTGTCTGCTGGAATTTAAGTTATGTGTTTTCTCATTCTGTTCCTCGCAATATATCCATTGTTTAGAATAAATCAGTTCATACAAATACAATGATGCAATATTTCTGGTGACAAAATATTTGAAATGTAAAATCAGACGACCACTTCATTCCACTTCGTACATATACACACATAGCAAGTTTCACTTACACTTCAAATCATTCAAAACAAGCAATAGCATACCTAATTGGAATATACACATGTAGTCTGTTTAAGTATTCTGTATTTCGCACTAATAAATGAATACTATTAATTTGAAGAATTTTGTCCAGAAAAGACAAGATTAACAGAGCCTCAACAAAATTCAACTGGAGTTCAAGTCATGGGTCAACGTAAGTTACCACAACATTCCTATCATAAAAATATCGATTGACTAACAACTCATCTATACTACATTAAGCAATAATCCGAGTTGACAAAATACTTCACAATGTACATGTAGTTGACATTCAGAACTATTTGAGGCGCGTCGTGGGAAAACCGGACTTAATGCATGTGCGTAAAGGGTCGTCCCGCATTAGCCTGTGCAGTCCGCAAAGGCTAATCCAGGACGGCACTTTTCGCCTACAGTGAATTTATGTTTAGAAGAGACTTCCTTGAAACAGAAAAAAACATAAAAGCGGAAAGTGCCATCCCGGATTAGCCCGTGCGGACTGCACAGGCTAATCTGGGACGACACTTTACGCACATGCAGTAAGTCCGGTTTTCCCACAATGTGCCTCATTTGATAACTGTTTTGATGTACTTAATATTGTATATTAATACTCAATATAGTTCCCAGTATGGCAATTTTTGTTTAGAACATAAAACCTGAAAGAATAAATGCTTCGAATGTCATTGTAGTTATAAAAATCCAGTACGACTGCAAGAGCACAGTTTCCACGAGAATACTTGATTAGTTAATGTACACTTTTTGACCCACAGACGATCTCCCAGTTGCCTCTTTGTTGAGGGTTTACGAAGATCATGTGACCCTCAGAGCCAATGCCCACTCAGGTGGTTTGCTGTCATACCCACAGAAAGCCCGCACATGGCCCGCATCGACATCAGAGGAAGTGGCTCCTGAAAATGACTTACAATTTAAAAGAATCTGATGATATTACACGACATATTTACCCGTGAAAATAAAACATCGGAACAATTTTATATTGATCCTGAAGTAATTTTGTATATCCTTTCACATTTTCTTTGAGAAATGACTGAATTTACACTTATGCAAACAAATAATGCTAAACCAGATTATAAAAAGTAAATAGTCCACCACAAGAATATGCTTTATGAAAAATGCAGCATGGCAACCAGATTAAAAAGACTGTCCAGAAATTTACCAATATGGAAGTCTAACAGTGAATTTGCTGAATATGGATAATATGTATAATAAAACAAGACGCTGTGTTCGATAAACACACATGCCCCAGGTTGTTGCTGGACAGCCCATTTGAATTATTTAAGTCCAAAATCACGGACGGAATCACGTAAGGGCAATCACTATATGCCTCCCACATCAAGATGCTGGGGGCACAAAAAGACTGGTGCATGACATAAGCAAGTTCGAGTTACCAGGTAATGAAGTCATCGGTATGTACATTTCAAAGGGAGACCACTCACCTGACATCTGTTCATCAGCATCTGTTACAGGCTGAGCATCGGAAATACTGAGGTCACTAAGGTCAACAGATTCTTCATACGGGCTCTCAAGCAGACAGAGAACTCTACGCACCTCAGAGTAGTCTCCCTTCTCTGCCGCATCTATAGCAGTCTGAGCTATGTAATTGCGCAGAATATACCTGAGGAAAAAAAGTTCAGTTTAGCTTCATTGCAAAATAAAAGTACATAAGCCAGAAATCATTTAACATTTTAAAGATGGCACTGATGGAACTAAAAGTTACATTTGAACAGAAAATGCACAGAGAAACAGAAAATGCACAGAGAAAATAACCTCTTGTTAATAAACATCATATTCTCTCAATCTGTGCACAAATATCTGAATACAACATTTTAAAGATCAAAACATACAATGGCAGTCATCTCTTTATAATTCACATTAAACAAAGCAATTTATTTATGAGGTATGCTCTGCAAAAACTATGGTAATATCTCTATGGTGAAAACAGTTCTAACATGAAACAGTTATTCAGAAAAAACATTAATGACAATATACACATTATGTTTTAGACCATTTGTGGTAATTCTGCACACTCTTTTTCTAACCACATAAAAAATTGCCATGCACATCTACACCTTTTTGCTGATACATGTATATCATTTTATTACTAATGAACACAAAATGCAGAAATGCATTAACAGCTACTGGTTCTACCTTGATGTAAACAAACAACTTCCATTCTATTCTCAATCAAAACAAATTGCAGACTAACAAACATCTAGCAAAAACAGTTTTACATGTGTTGCTATACTGTTATTACACTCACTTGGGGTTTGTTTGATTCATGACCATGACCCTTTCTTTACTAAGAAGGTTGAGGTTACTACAGCCTTTCTCCTCAAGACGAAGCCTGTCTGTGTACTTAGTAAACCATTCCCCCCAGGCTTTACTGTCCTCAAACTGTTTGCTTTCATCTGTTACTGACTACGGAAAAATAAAATATCTTACAATAAAAGTAAGAAGTTGAATAAATGCGATAAACATACCCAAAAACATTATTTGAGGCACGTCGTGGGAAAACCGGGCTTAATGCATGTACGTAAAGTGTCGTCCCAGATTAGCCTGTGCAGTCCGCACAGGCTAATCCGGGATGGCACTTTCCGCCTACAGTGAATTAATGTTTGGAAGAGACTTCCTGGAAACAGAAAATACCATAAAAACACTTTACGCACATGCATTACGACCCCTTTTCTCACGACGATCTTCATTTTCACCTAAACGAATCCAAATCCATATATGTGGCTATGGGGTTATGTCAGTAAACTATGGATACTTGGCTTTAAGTTATCTAACTATATTGAGACCACTATGAACATTATCCTGAATTATGAAGAAAAAGCAACAACATCCCACTGACCACCAACAGAAACCCTGTTTCCACTTTCTTCCATTTAAATTAAAACCTCGATGTTTTCAAGAAATATGAGAAGAGGCTACTTGAACAAAAAAAACAAATAAACAAAACAAAGAAAACAATTAAACAAATTCCAATCTGATGAGGATTTTATATACCTTTACTTAGTTAATTGGTACAGGAAAAACAGGTATAAATGTGCACTTTTTGTGTGAACTTGTGAGTATACTCAAATATAGCACAGGTACACCACGATTAAGGATCACAAATGCAGTCTTCATGCTTACCACTAGCCCGACAGCCTGGGGCTAGTGAAATGGAATTCGGGCTAGTAGAAATTCAGTAATGTGAATACATGTAGTCAGGCTTGTGGAAATTTCACCTGTATACAAAGATTGCATAATGATTCGGGCTAGTGGATTAAAACAATTAATGTGAAGACTGCAAAAGTACCCATACCTCCATTGCCTCCAGTTTCTCCATCCTCTCCAGCTCCTGGGCTATGGCAGCAAATCTGGGCCCCAGGGCAGACACCACACCCGGGTTGGTCTGCATCAACTGCAGGAACATCTGCAGCTGCCTGGCAACAGACGACAATGTGACAACATGGACTGTGAAACTATGTTAGCACTACTAGTAGCAACAATAGCCACCAACATTTCTAACTGGCTACAAAAATTTCTGAAAGTGGAAGGGGCCTAAATTTGTTAAAATACAATATTTTTAAGTGAAGCCTTGTATGGTTTATAAATTTTTGGAACAAAAACTTTAACCACAAAGTCTTCAAGTTTTGAAGTAACATAACTTTTGAATATAAACTTTAACCAGAAAATCTATGTGAAAAAGGGGCATACCTCTGTCAAAATACAACACATAGTTAATGTTGCCCATGATACTAGAGTTGATGACAAAGGTAAGTTCCAAGTTTAAAGTGAATAACTTATGTAGTTTTGAAGTTACCAAACTTTTGAATATAAACTTTAAACAGAAAATCTATGTGAAAAGGGGGCATAACTCTGTCACAATACAAAATAGAGTTATGGGTAATGTTGCCCCTGGTACTAGAGTTGATGATAAAGGTTAGTTCCAAGTTTCAAGTGAATAACTTATGTTGTTTTGAAGTTACAAAACTTTTGAATATAAACTTTAAACAGAAAATCTATGTGAAAAAGGGACATAACTCTATCAAAAAACAAAATAGAGTTATGGGGAATGTTCACCCTGATACTGGAGTTGATGACAAAGGTATATTCCAAGTTTCAAGTGAATAGCTTTCGTAGTATTGAAGTTACAAAACTTTTGAATATTAACTTTAACCAGAAAATCTATGTGAAAAAGGGGCATAACTCTGTCAAATACAAAACAGAGTTATCGGGAATGTTGCCCTTGATACTGGAGTTGATGACAAAGGTTAGTTCCAAGTTTCAAGTGAATAACTTATGTAGTTACAAAACTGTTGAATATAAACTTTAACCGGAAAATCTAAGTGAAAAAGGGACATAAATCTGTCAAAACACAAAACAGAGTTATGGGGAATGTTGCCCCTGACACTGGAGTTGATGACAAAGTTTAGTTCCAAGTTTCAAGTGAATAACTTATGTAGTTTTGAAGTTACAAAACTTTTGAATATAAACTTCAACCAGAAAATCTATGTGTAAAAAGGGGCAGAACTCTGTCAAAATACAAAACAGAGTTATATGAAATGTTGTCCTTGATAATGTTGATGACAAAGGTTAGTTACAAGATTCAAGTGAATAACTTATTTAGTTTTGAAGTAACAAAAATTTTGAATATAAATTTTAACCAGAAAATCTAAGTGAAAAAGGGGCATAACTCTGTCAAAATACAAAACAGAGTTATGGGGAATGTTGCCCCTGACACTGGAGTTGATGACAAAGGTATATTCCAAGTTTCAAGTGAATAACTTATGTAGTTTTGAAGTTACAAGACTTTTGAATAAAAACTTTAACCAAATTCAAACGTAGACGTGGACGCGGACGCCAGGGGTTGTAGGAAAGCTCACCTATTCTTCAAATAGTCGAGCTAATGAAGCATATTTTCACATTTTATGAGAAAAATATTTTTTTCTAAATAACGGGTTATCTTTGCAAAATCACAACATCTGGCTACTAATTAGGATTTTGGAGTGCCAACCTAGAATTTAAACATTCAAAATATTAACTTGAATGTGTTATAGCCTACGAATTATTGAGACACTTTTCACTATGTTTTGGAATACACTGTAAGGGTGACCATTTGATAGACTCTTTCAAATACATACATAGACTTCCCTTGTATCTTGTATGACCCATTATAAAGAAATTGGACAATTTAAACTATAAATGGGTGATTACTGTTGTATTAAAAGACACTATGACTGAGACATTGAGGCATGATTAGCATGTAACTACCAATTTGCTATAGAGGCACCAATGGTTGACATTGCTATACAAATACTAAAGGACAGGAAAAGGGGAAAAAATGAAGGTAAAAATGGATAACATTATTTGTTTTAATTTCAAAGATTTTATTAGAATAGTTCTGGTAAGATACCATAGTTGTAAGACCATACCTTGGGTCCATTCTTGGCTTATACTCCTTTTTCAGCTCTTCAGCAGTGCAACACTGAGATAACAAATAGTCCTTCACTTCTGCTAATCTCTCCTCAAAATCTGAAGAGCTTGGAAAGGGGACACGACTCAAACATCGGAAGCTATTGGTAAAATCTGCACCTGTCTTTTCCATGGTTTGGAAAAAAGACTCCACCAGTTCTCTGATTTAAAAAAAATATATCCATAAATGTGTACCATATGGAAATACAACCTATCAATACAAAACATGATCAAGAGGATATGTTTTTGTCACGCAGAAAGCTTACAAGCATGTGACTTCATTCATTCATATTTAATTTATATTCCAAATTTCCTATGTCTAAATGTCCTAGATGAATATTAAGATTGTAAAACATATTATAAAGTTTTTATTTAAATAAAAACAAATTTTATTTCAAGCTCAAATAAAAAACCTACTTGTCTTCCGGCATGCTTTTCATCAAACCGAACTGAAAAAACAGCAACAATAATTGGCACGGTCCTTACAAAATTGAACTATTTGAAAAACTGCTTTAATGACATATTATGGTATTTATATCAAAATAAAGTATTTCACAGATGATTACCATCAGAGGACAGATAAATATTAATTATTAATCAGTCCATTTAATTTGTATGATTATTTCAGTCACTAAGATGATGCACTGCAATTAATCTTTTTCTTTTTTTTCAAGGCTTTAGACTGTTTAGTTTTTCATACTGGAGATCACTAGGGTACTGTTCATTGATGTTTTCATACTGGAGATCACTAGGGTACTGTTCATTTATGTTTTCATACTGGAGATCACTAGGGTACTGTTCATTTATGTTTTCATACTGGAGATCACTAGGGTACTGTTCATTAATGTTTTTTCTAGCAGAATATTTACAGCAAATAAACATGTCTTTCTTTAACACTAATACTGTACCAACAAGTGGCAATCAGCATGTTCAGATGAAGACCAGTAAGGCAAAATCAGATTTCGCAACCCCGTAACAGGCATTTAATGTCTTAAATAATATTTTTCTATCCAAGTTTGTTTTCGCATAAACCATGATAAGGAGTATAGATGCATAGGAATTAAATCACGAGTGCCAAACTTTACTCGATTTTCTCTTTGTCTATGGAAAACTAGCCGCTTGCCGTATTAGAATAATATACAACATATGACGAGACATGTTTACCTTCTTCCTCATCTTGCTCGTATACTGCTCCTGATAAGCCTCGTCAAAGATTCTATGAAGATTGGGCTCTGTCCGAACTGCGGGTAGAACCATTTTCATGGCCTCCGCCAACTTCTTGCAGTTCCACTTACAAACTTCTGGCTGCTTCTGGTACGTGTAGCGACCACCATCATCTTTCAAGATGTACAACAAACATAATTATTTGTTTAATATGAATATTTCCTGTTGATTCTGGTATGTATAATGAACACCATCATCTTTCAAGAGATGTTTTATAATAATGCTATGTGTTATATTAACGTTGGCACAACATGACTTTAAGATGCATATCTAAGACTTCTAAAAAATAAAAATAAAAATAAATTTAACTATGTTCAGACTAAGGTCTACTTGTGGTCAAACATCAATAATTCTCATATAAGTAAGGTTAAAAATAGTATTATCTATAGTTTTCTTTAAGAAATGCTACTGACCAAATTTTAATATTTCAAATGATCATATAAAGCACAGCAAAAGCAGATGTTATACTAGTTTACTGTTTTTTACTTTCTTGTCATGTGACGGCTCAAGGTACTCCCTTAGCCTTGAAAGGTTTTTCCAACTTCTTATATATAGTTCAATAAACCTTTCACAAAAGGAACCACTTTTGGATCTCTGTTTTGTATAAAGAAGAACAGCTTATAGGAGCTCCCTCTCACCTGAGGCATTGCATATGAAGTCTGGCAGATAGCGGTCCAGGAAGCCAAACGGCCCATAGTCGATAGTGATCCCTAGGATGCTCATGTTATCCGTGTTCAACACTCTGAAACACAACAAAAAGCATGCACCCTTCATCTTAGTGTAGAATTTTTTTAAATTTAAATATAATTATTTCAGCGTAAAACTGTTTAAATGTCCTAAGGCAAATTAAGCATAACCATTTCACATCGGCATAACATATTTGTTACTATCATTCTATACACTGGTAATTTTACTCATTAATCAGTCAAAACACTGAACAGGAAACGAAGAAACAAAGTTGCAGACGTACAGGGGGGAGCTCACTTACCCATGACACCAGCCGACACACTGCCAGTCGGCTACCAGGCGGGCAGTTCTCCGGGTTACTTCACACCAGAACTCGAAATACATGTCCTCCTTTTTGTCCTTATTGGCAGACCAGATCTACAGATCGCATGATCACATGTACAATCACTACACCAAGAAAAAATCTGTACATTGAGATAAAGTTATCAATAAAAACTCAATACATTGAGATAAATGTATCAATACAAACTTATTCCAAAGATTACCTCAGGATAGAAATTCTCGATGCTATAGTCCAGCATCTGTCTGAGTAGCTTCTCATTCCCCTCACTCGGCCCTGTCCGACCGGTGTCAGCCGAGGTTCCACGTACGATCTCAAAAGACCCAAACCTGAAACGGAATTTCAATTACCCAGTTAAAGAAATTAATTGGGATGGCAATGAAACTCAAAACACTAACCAGTTAACCGGTTTTGGTAATCGAGCAGTTAACCGGTTATCCGGGTGCCATAAATAGGACTTAAAACTCACACAATTATAAGCAAATATGTCAGACACAATGGTCTATTCGAATGACTAGTCCTGATCAATTATTTACGCATTGCTTACGGCATCATATCTGTCATTCTTGATTTAATTATTGATAATTAAGATAAAATGAGAAGATAGAAATGATTATGGAAAACTCAGCAATTAGTTTGTAAAAGCAGTTAATTGTCCGCAGATAGCAAAGTTGTCTGAAGTAATCGTTTCAGCTGTCTTGATAACTAACATGCCCGCACACTCATCACTTCATTTGGGCACTCTTAAGCCCCTTCAAAAATATTATATGATACACAAGATTAGTGGCTAGTATATTCTGAAACTTGTTGATTGGCAAATATGCCATTTGCCGAAAAGATGTGCTGTAGGTGAGACACAATAAAGTGCACATTGACAAACAATTAACAAGAGGGCCATGATGGCCCAAAGCTCTCACCTGAAAACTGGTACAGATGAAGACCATACTTTTCTAACAGGTTTGAAAATTAAGGTATCTGAACAATACGCAATGGGGGATAGGATAGATTTGATTTAAAACATAGGATAGTGCAATGGGTTAACTACAGTAAGAGTTGGGTAGTGGATGTGCGGTGTTTTTGCTAATGGTTCTCAAATGATTTTTCTCGATATTCTTACCTGACCCTTTTTCATTAAGTCAGTGACAATTCTGGAAAATGCAGAAACAGTAGATTTTGATGTATTTTTAGCAGACAGTTTAGGAGAACTAGTTGCAATGCGTTAATTGCGATGGCTGTGCTATAAGGTCAAGTTTTGCTTTTTCTTTGATAATTTTCGGTCCAATTATGATAAATGATGTTAATGCAAGATCTGCAACCATCAATGTTGCATGTACAAATAACATTATGCAAGGTTTGCAACTGTTGGAAATCAAATTTTATCAATCAATTTTTATGGTCATACGCAAACTGTGTAAGGTTGGTCAACATTGAATAAAAAATCGTGTGTGCAAGCCAATCATTGATAACGTGTTGATGTTTTTTTCTATAGTCTCTATTTTGAATAATGTCCATTTTTGTATATTTTTTTCACAAACAAAGGGCAATAATTCCAGTGTTTCTGGTCCAATCTTGCTTATATTAGACATCAACTGTAATCTCATGGTCATCGACAAACTGTGCAAGACTGTGCAAGACTGATGAAAAATGAAGTCTCTATCCTGAATAATGTTATTTTTGTATATTTTTTCATAAACAAAGGCAATAACTCCGGTGCTTGAAACATGATCTGGCCTATTTTTGGCATCTGCTGAGATCTGATGTTCATACACAAACTCTGAAAGTTTGGTAAAGATTGGATGGAAAATAAAGTCAACATATTGGAAAAAGGCATTTTGGCACTTTTTTGCATTAAAAAGGGGCAATAACTCTAGTATTGCTGGTGTGATCTGGCCCAATAACAATCCCAAGATTTTATGGTCATACACAAACTGTGCAGGTTTTTATAAGATTGGATAAAAAGGTTAGTCTCCAGCGTGAGAACGAAACAAATTGTTGACTGCACACGGACGACGGCCAATGGGCGACGCAGGAGAGGTCCCCTATACCAATTTCGTGCTGAGTGGCTAAAAATGTAGGTGCTAAATGCTGGACTAAATGATGGACGTTATTTTTTGAAAACTGGTCCGTACTCTCACATCATGTGTCTGCTGGTCGGGAATTAACACTGATTAATGATAAGACAAGCGAAGCAGCTGATATTCTCAAATACATTACACAAACACAGGATATTTTTTGTACTTTATCTTGTTCAACAGACATCAACATTTTGAACACGAATAACCGAATATCAAGTTAGTAACCGATCAACCGCACTTACAAGCAAATAACTGGTTAACCGGTTAACTGTTGTTCAGAGACCAGTATAAAGTTGGATAACTGAATGAGTTTTAGTACTTTACATAAGTTTGAGTCTTGGATAAAAGCAATGATGTCTTGAAGTACTAATCAATTCCCTTTGACCTATGTGTAAGTTAGAAGTCAAATCTTGCTTCAATGAAAAGATATTCATAAATAATTTCTATTTATATTATTATGGAACAAATTGTATTTAGTTTCAGTATATTTTGCCACAAATCCAACAAAACCATAGATTACCAAGAACACCACTTAAAAGTCTATGGCGACATTACATTATAACATCTTCTCTTTCCAGTGCTGTAATTGTTACCCATATTAAATTTTTTTACTTTCATTTTCATATTCATCAAATCAATTAAAACTTGCTTTATTAAAATGTTTTAGTGCAATAAAAATACAAATCCTTAAGTTTATAACCATTTTCTTTAACATAACAACACATTTTAAATAGCATTACGGGACATTACATATGGTAAGTACAGGAAGAGGTAAAGACTGTAAGCTCTTAAACTGAAATACTGGTCTCTTGCCAAATAGAAGTTCTTCTAACATAATTACTTAAAATGCTTCTTACATTATCACTTTAAATGCACAACAGGTTAACATGCGACTTTAGACATTGTTCTAATTAATAGGCACAGTATTTTAGCTCATATATACCATTCTGTTCTAACAAACTGACACAATATTTCGGCTCATATTCACCATAATTTCATAAAGCGAACACAAGTACCTGAAGAATGTTGGTGCAATACGCAACACTATTGAGCATCGTTCTTGAATAGGATCTCCGCTGTAGAAAATATCCCTCACCACTTTACTATCCGAGGTAACACACGTTCCCGCTCTCGTTGTGCCAATGCCTAGATGGTGCATTGCCTTAAAATTAAAAAGAAACACAATCACGAAATAAATAATCTGAACAAACCTTTCTATTGGTTAGTTAACCTACTCACACTTTTCCTGAGCAAACTTAGCTGATCTAAGCAGTTTACTCGTAGCAAGTGCACATACCTATGCCAGTAACTGACAACTGCCCTACTTGAATCAGAGGTAGGGGTAGAATGGCCGTAGAATTTTCCTGAGCAAACTTAGCTGATCTAAGCAGTTTACTTGTAGCAAGTGCACAAGAGGTAGGGGTAGAATGGCCGTAGAAATAATGTTATAACCAATCCCCACACAAGTTATGTGGCCGGACTCACGATACCCGGTTTGACAGTCCAGCGCTCTACCAACTGAGCTAGCCGGGCCCAGCTTAAAGATAAAGAACAAAACATAATAAATTTCAAGCGGTTGCTTGGTAGTACATAATAATGTATATACAACACGACATGGTAAAACATGTACGAGGAGGCCCAGTACACAGCGGTACCTTTCATATGATCTAATAATGACAGTGGCTCAAGTCAAGCCAAATAATTTGCTGTATCAAAACAAACGTTATGGTTGTCAAGCTGTTTATTATTCAGGTGTGTTATTTTACACATGAAAGTCTAAGGCCATTTAATAAACTCACTGGCTATAAACTTAATTTTTATCTACATGTATTTTTCTTCTATCAGGAATGTTTATATATTAAATTGCCATAAACTGACTGCATTTCTTAATTTTTTTTTTTTTTAACACAGTTCTAAATTAAATGTGTATATGTAAAATGACCGATGTTGCATCTCTGTTATATACATGTACATGTATGTCCATGCTCTTGGTTGCCTATTTACGGATGTAACGATGTTCGGATATAGCGATATAAATTCCATGGTCCTCTCAATATTGTTATAAGCGGAGTTTACATATATTACCACACAAAATAACATACCAATATATATATCCCCCAAAATCCCCTCTTTTGTACTTTATTATATAGTATCAGCTTAAAAAGAGTTCTTTGCCTGGCTTACCTCACTACACAGGAACTCTCTGATGGTACTGCGAAGGACCTTTCTGCCATCGGAGTGCCTGGAATATGGGGTTGGACCTGCCCCCTTGAGTTGTATCTCCCACCTTTCCCCAGACTTGTTGATAACTTCTCCTAAATACCTGTGACAAAAAAACAAACATTCATGTTAATAACCTAACAAGGGTAGTCAGTTTCAAGACTAGGCAAAACAATCTTCTGTGTATGACTCACTGCATGTTTTTATATAATAACTAAATAATTAATAGAAGTATGCAGTTGCACAATTTGGATACTCTTTAGATTTCAAGATTATTAGGTACCTGATCGTATAAATTTGTTTTTGTTTCAATGAACTGATTATTACTTTTTTTTAACAATAACATAAACATGACAACAAAAACCACACACAAATAACAAATGAACATGTACATTGCTGCCCCATCGCCAAGCTGTCCCGAAAAGTAACCGAACTGATGACCGCAATAACAATGTGCCGCAGGCTGGGAACCAGGTAGGAGTTTATTCCCACTGAAATATTCTGCTGCAGCCTCCCTCTTCATCTGAGAATCATCCAGGTCTAGGAGCCTCATTGCACTTGGAGAGTATGCCACCATTTTGGGATTCTCTACTTTCTCTGGTGTGACAAGAGAAAAACATGCTCCTGGTACCTGGAGGCAAGGATTATATACATAAGTAAAAATAGTCAAAAACATAGAGGAAAATATGCATATCTATTGTTGAGAAACATGCAAAGAACCAAAAATGTAAACAAACATTGATTATTGACACTGACAATTAATTCCAGTGGAATAACAACAAATCGGTCAGGGGCGTAACTGGGCGTACTCCTATACGCACGTGTGTATAATTCGCCCCGCTCATGTGAAAAAATAAAAATGCCAATAACTTGAAAAATGCCTTAAATAGTGTCCATAGGGGGGTAAGGCAAAAAGTCGTGACTAGTTGACTGATAAAATGTAGAGAAAATAAAACATATAATCATTCCATTTGTTTTACGATTTTTTATACCCCTTCTTAATATATACAGATACATATGCATGTGCATGGATTATCTTCTGTGAGCAGTATATAAATGCGAAGATATACTAGGGAATCGCCCGAAAGGATTTGTCATAGTCACCATCAGGTCACATTTTGTTATGCGTGCTGTCACGTAGCATCTATACGGATTGTTTAAAAGGCAATTTATTTTCGCGGAAAATAATGGAAATGGTGACTTCTTTTCCATCGTATGTTGAGCCAATGGCGCTTTTAACCACGGCGGTAGTTTGGATGAAAAGTAGAACATTTCACTGCTTACCTGCATGGCATATGTGCACGATTTCACATGTTCATTAATTGATACAACATGAAAAGATGCACAAAACGCAAGCAGCGTGGTTAACAGCTCATAAATGGCTTCGATATTCTGTCAGTCAGGATGGGGTGTTTTGTTCCTGTTGTTGTTGTTTTTTTTTTGGAAAACAAGATCCTCGCAGTAAAGCTCTTCGCAAGATAACAGTCTCCAACTTTATTTTTCAACACGTCTGATTAAGATAAGCGCTAATGGTACATTATTTGTTTTATTGTGATGAGAATGGCTAGTTCCTGGGAAGTCTCTGGTACGTTCTCTGGTGGTTGTGTAGACCACTCCTCGAGCGGCACTTTCTTGCACACGCTGGGCAAGGGAACCCTTGGGCAGTAGGAATCTGGGTTGCTGTTGCTTTTCTCCATCTGCGCTTTGCTTCAGCTGCTTCTCTCCTGGCTTCCTTAAAGAACTTATTACCTTGCCTTGTGACTGTCTTCCATCTGCATCTGTCTTTTGCCATGTTGTTATTGTCAGGGATGCCAGCTGCTTTGAGTTGGCGCTTAAGCTGATCCTTAGAGCGATGTCACATTTACCCTGGCTTAGCTCTCCATAGACACAGCTTTGGGCATTCGTGACAGGTGTCCAGCAGTCCAGCGGAGCTGTTTGGTCAGAAACATGATCTCGATGCTAGGGACGTTGGCTCGCACCGAGGCTTCTATTTTTGTCACATAGTCACGCCACTTGATGCCCATGATGGCTTGGAGACATCATTTATGGAATCGTTCCAGAAGTTGCACTTGTTTTCGAAACAGAACCCAGGATTCGCATCAATACAGGAGAGTGGTGACAACTGCAGCTCTGTACACTCGAATCTTTGTTGATAAGCGCATGGAGGCTGTTCAGTGTTGTTTTTAAAGGCCAATATGCTTAAAAAGTATATATTTTTCCCCTATATTTACCTTAAAATTCCCCTCAGAATGTAAGCTTTATTTTTATTTTTAATTGACCTAAATCTGACAAAAATTGACTAAGATGGAGAAATTTTTGTACACAATCCCAGCAATTTTCATTGATTCAAGTAAGTGCATAATCTAAGTTATCATTCGTAGCAAAACAATTCATTAATATATGTTTTATAACAAAGTATAATATAAACATGTAATAATGATTTTTTTTTTAATCTCCTTTGCCGTAAAATTCCCCATCTGTAGGGCCCCGCCACCTTTCCCCCAAAGGTGAAAAAAAACACTGCTGTTTAAACAGCGCCAAATGCTTCAGAAAACGAAGTTTCCAGCTAAGCGTATGCCACACAGGATATTTATCAAAATATAGGGCGTTGTCTAGTTGTTCTGGCTGTCATGCCAGTATTGACAGCAACAGCAGAACGATTTCGACCATGCGAAGAGTGAAAACGTACCTGAGGAGTACGATGGAGAAGGTTGTTGGGCCTTGGATTGATAAAGTAATATATTGTATTGTGCTGTCAGTGAAATTCAAATGGACCCTTTACTTTATGTAAAGCAATAAATGTAAATATGTACATGCATTTCTCTATATTTTCTGATAGGTGAGGAAACACAAAAAGAACAACCCGTATTTTATAACTGTGCGTTTACTCAAAACACGGCCAGGTACGCCCCTGTGGGTGCATCCATGATTATTAAACAAGTCTAAAACTTACTGTTATTACCAGGAAAGAAAACATTTTGTAATATCAAGTCAAAATGACAATATGTGACTTTTAATTGTCCAGTGTACAAACTCAAATAATGGTGATAAGAATTTACTTTAGAGAGAAACCTTCTGTTTTGTTATAAACATTATTTGTTACTAGAATAGTATGCAATAGATAAATTGATGATAATTATTAATCTTGAAGTGTTGTTCACTATGAATGTTACAGTGCCTGATGAAAATGGGCATCAATTTTGTTATTCTATTTTATAACAAGAGCACTGATTACGGGTGCTGGACGCTCGACTTTCTTGTTTTTGATAGTAGTCTGGCATTTTGTTAATACAATGTGTTCATCACTGTGATGAAATGTGTTAAATTTCAAGCAAATACCTCAAGTAGATATTGAGAAATTTGACCTACAGCTAAAATTCTAAGTTGCAAAAAGAGAAATACTTTGATATAGTTGCCTTATCTCGTCTACAAACTGGGTTCATAACTGTGATAAAATATTTTGAGTTTAAAGTCAATACCTCTTATAGTTATTGTGAAATTTGACCTAAAGCAAAAATTTTAAGTTAAAAAAAGGGCAATTACTCAAACAAAATCCTTGATAGAGTTACCTACTATTGTCTACAGAATAAATTCATCACTGTGATCAAGTACTTTTAGTTTTAAAGACGTTCACAACAGAAAGAAAATAATTGGGTTAATTTCTCCTTTTGCTTCATTATTTCTTTATAGTTTATAGGTTACAATATACTAATTTCAATCCATAAATATAAATCTTTGTAAGTCATTAAGTTCCAGTCAATAGTTAAAAGTTCATAAAGCATTATAATATCATAACCACACCTATACAATGTATTGCCAAACAAATTAATAAAAAAAAGATCCATTAAATATCTTCATTCTATTTTGGCAATTGATACGTTGTTTACATGAAAAAAGCTACACAGGTACCCTATTTAAAGCCCAATATTTCCCAAACAAGTTTGGTGACCCATTATTTTTATTAATGTTTTGATGTAAGTATACATTGGTGCATGTATGTGCCAAAATTTAACAAAATCTGTCGTTTGGAACAAAATATATTGATGCCTAATAAATGATGTTTCAAAAGGTATCATTAGCACCCATTTGACCCACTTAAATGTCCAGCCAAATTCATTATTTTAACAGTAAATATAGGTAAAGCCTTTTTATTATCAAAATACACTTGTATATTGCCAAATAAGACATATGAAAACATAACATTTTGAAAGAACCACAACCTTGTTTGAAAAAAAGCTTCCCTACATATACCTAAAACATTGATAAAAAAAAAACTGACAAAGTTGCTTCGACAGGTATCATATTCAAAACCCTATATTTCCGGACAAAGGCCGGTGACCCCTATTTTTTAACACTGTTTTAGTTTCAGTATACAATGACACATGTATATGGAATTTTTTTAACAAAATCTGTCGTTTGGAACAAAAGATATTCAAATATTTTATTATCAATTGATGTTTTCAAAGGCATATTAAATGCATAATTAACCTCATTCAGTGTCCAATAAAAGTAATCTTTTAAATGGTTACTATAGATAAAGCGCGTTTTATCATTAAACTGCACTTGTATATTGCCAAACGAAAGATTAAAACAAAGTTGCATTTAAAATCTCTGTTCTTGTTTGAATATGAACGCTTTATATAATTGAACATTGCTAGTCACACAAACTGAAAAAAGGGCTTTGACAGGTAGCGTATTTAAAACCCAATATTTCCGGAAAAAGGCCAATGACCCAAATTTTGTAAGACTGTTTTAGTTTTAGGATACATTTACACGTTTGTGCAATTTTTTTTTTAAATCTGTCGGAAAAAAAATGGACGAAATTGTCGCAAACGTCTTTAAGTCAATACCTCATACAGGTATTGAGAAATTGACCTAAAACAAAAATTGTGTTGAAAAAAAGGGTAATAACTCCAACAAAATCTGGAAAGAGTTACCTCCTCATGTTTGCAGAATGCAAAATGTCGAAGTATGCAAAATTGTAAGGACTGGTAACTCTAGAAATCTAAATCACAGGGTTACCTGCCTTGTTGTAATGAATTACCCTATTGATACTGAACAAGTATTGAAAGTTTCAAATGGATGCCTTTGATAGCTTTTGAGAAATGGACTATGACAAAAAACTTAACCTTAAAACTTAACCCCAAAACTTAAAAAACGCAGATGGTGACGACAGATCGACGACAATAATTCGACAAGTCGAGCTAAACAGAATATTGCTGGCCATGTCTGCTGGACCAATGGCTTTTAGAAGCCTACAGGCACCGGAGAAATTCTAAGCGCTCTGATTTTAGATGCAACACCGCATTCTAATGCAATAATATTCCCAATTTGAACAAACATGTGTTAAAAACATGAGGCATTAATAACAACACCTGATAAAACTATTAAAGAGTTACAGCGTGACCTCAATAATTTGGATATACAAGTGCAAGCGGTTAGCAACGGTGTAGGTTTAACTTTCAACTTCACTTGACAAACTCATGGGGGCAATTGTCTAGCAGTTTCTACCTGAAAACAGTGTTACATTTTGCTTTTAAAAAATCGGGTGTGCATTATACATTGGTGCCCGTCATACACAGTCTTTTACTGTACGATAGCATAACTTGTTATTGCTTGGTGAATATTGAGCTACTTTTTATATTTGGGCAATATTCGCTGTACCCATGAATTTAGCCCTATATAAAAAGTAATGTTCACTAAATTTGTTGCTTGTCTTACCCTGTTCATCTGTATTCTCATGGTAGTTAACATTTAAACAAATATTTTGAGCACAAGCAACTAACCAAACATTTTCTTTCAATATTATCCAATCAATTGAACCTTTTCCCAAAAATAACCAGTAAACTTTTGTTAGAAAACACATTCTTTGTTCCTAAATTATTGTCTTTTTCAATCTCGCGTAAAAACTATTGTTTTGAAATAAGTTTGCTGTTAGTCTATAAACAAACACAAAGAAACTTAACTGTTGGATTTTAACCTTGTTTAAATATTATGAAAGAAAATTTTGAGTTTTCCTACATATTAACCTAAACTGACGAAAGTGTATACAGTGACCGTCTAATGTCTACTGGTGACTGCAAGATGATACGAAAATTATGATGATTTATGATTTAAAGTCATATTACTTGATTGTTTCGGATTAAAATCATTTGTAATATATAATTTTCTTAAAGAAAACCAAACATAGGTTTGATGTTGTTAATTAAGCATGACAATCAAAGATAACAATTACCGTGGAAATATTCAAATAGAGATACCGCGAAAATACAGATGCTGATTATATAAATACAACTAACAGTACAGATAATTCCTAACAATTTTTCGAAAGGGCTTACCTGACGAACAAAATTTTCTTTTTCTGGATCAATGGGCAACGATTTCAATGCAAGGTTATGGAATGATAATGTTTCAAATGTTGCCATTGTGGTAGTGTTTCGAACGAAAATGGAATACAGTCTACGAAAAAATAACATTGGGACGAGTCTAGACTAAGGATTTTCAACATCTAACATTGATAATAAGTCACGTAAATTGATTCATAACTGTCATCATATTTTCAACATATTAGAACCACACACAAAATTCAGAACACCAAAAATTGACCGATCTGTGTCGGAAAAACGCATGATAACATTGCTATTTAAGCGTCTAGATGTTTGATTTCCGAAATCCGAACAGGCGAACAGGAATTTATTTAGAGAAATCTTAAAATAAATAGAAGGAAGAATGTTATTCAAGAAACTGGTGAAAATCATCGGGTTTATCAAATGTGAAGGTTTAAAACCTGCAGAAAATATCTTAAAATACTGTATTTGATCGAGAAGTCGACAGCGATATTTTAATTCGATCCCGACCAACTACTTCCGATTTGTATTATCCAATGAAAGCGAAGAATAAAATATCGCCAGAAAATAAGAATTTACTTCCCTGAAACTCCAGATTCTGGGACGATTCGCACCAATGATAGCTATTTAGGTACACAATATAATGTCCCGATTCACATGATTTATCCTATGAAATTTTAACGAAATTAATGTTAATTGCGAATCCAGTAAACAAACATGTTTAGACCAGTTTTGCTTTGATAATAAAATGGCGTCGGGTGGGGAATAATTAATCATTATTTGAGGTTTTTGCAATTTCTGTTGTTTCTAAATCATCTGCGTTCACATTTAAGTTATTTATTGTAACAGTAATCTGAAGACTATAAAAGAGTCCATTTATCCCAGGACATGTTGTTCGCTGACCCTATTAATTTCTGTTTGGAAAATGTTGGTTAACTGGAGAGTTTTAAGCAGAATGTCTGGGCAATTAGCGTTAGTGGTCCACATTATTGGGTTTGTTCACATTAAATGTAAAACCCTTTTCGGCCCATGTGTTCATTTGCCCAGTTCTGTTTAGCTTAACACTTGATAAGTCATCATTTTTATGCCCCTGTCATATTGATACGGGTGGCATATAGTGATTGTCTGTCCGTCCGTGACAAGGTTAAGTAGGTTTTACTGTTTTGTCTAGCACCAACACCGCTAACTACAAAACTTGGATACTTAAACAGTTGTTGCTTATGACCATTCCTTATTCACCCATATCACCCAACCCCACTTTGACCTTTTAACTAATTTGCACTTGGAATAATTAAAATGGGCGGTTTCTTGGTGAACTAAATTTTACTGTTTCATCTAGCACCAAAACTGCTTGCTACAACACTTTGATACTTATTTTATCACCCAACCTCACTTTGACCTAAATTGGACTTAGAATAATTTATGGGCTATTTTTTGGTTAAATAGATTTTACTGTTACGTGTAGCACCAGCACCGCTTACTACAGCACTTGGATACTTACACAGTTGTTACTTATGATCATTCCACCCATATCACAGAAGGTGATCCAACCATACTTTGACCCAGGGTTGTCATTATCAAATGAAATAAGGGATTTTTATCTCAATCTAAGCGATTTGGTCAGGGGTCTAGGGGGCTCCCTTGTGATATTACATATTGCAATATTTAAATTTCTGAAAAAAAATATCAAGATTTGAAATGATGAATTTGATCGGCAATCTGTTAATAATAACAACCCTGCGTTGACCTTGAACTAATTTGGACTTACAATAATTCAAAGGGCTATCCAGCGCTAACCGGGAGCATGTGTGTTTATCAAACACAGTGTCTTGTTTTCTTATATAAAATTGTAGTAGGGCATGTATCAGACATTCCATTTGAATACATGTTCATTGTACCGTAATCTTACGAACATAAAACACTTTTTTACCCGAACATTTTTTATCCGAAGTTGGGGGTGCATATTATACTTGAATGTAACGTTTACCTGAAAATTTCTATCCAAACCCTTAGCTTAACCCTTTCACCCAGAGGTACATATAAACCCGACCATATCAATTACTGGATACATACAACTTTTCCCGTCTCGATCCATTACCCGATAATCCCGTATATTCACGACTTTCATTTTTAAAAGTAAACTCTTGCCAATATTGATGATAAATGTGTTTTAGAATTACATAAACTTAGAATTACATAAACACAAACGTTGCCATTTTTATCAAGTATCAAGTGCATTTTGGGATATGCTTCTATGTACAGATATGCTGTAATTGACATCCTTTCGGGACGGGGGTATTCCCATTGAACATGCGTAAATCACATAATGCAATGTGCGCGCATCTGGTAAAGGTCATATTTAAAAAATAGCGACCAATCTAGTAGTATATTTAAATGTAGATGGAATGTAGTTACATGTACAAACCATTTTCTGAAATCGAACGTATTTATCTGTGTAAATACACGTGCTGCATTCGTCTGTATTTATTTCGTCTGATTTACTTATTTTGATTCGTCGATATTTTTAATGATTCTCACTTGCATTTAAGCATCAGGGCATTCCCCAGGCCGTTTTAGCGCTCGGTAGCCTGGGAGCTTAAATTTTAACTAAAACATATCTGGGCGCCTAAAATCGGTGTTGCGCTTATAAACATCTCCCGGGGCGCGTGTATTTTATCAATTCATTAGCTGTGTTGACTGCAGCAGACCGACCATACCTGCTGTGAAAGCTAATCTCTTACGTCACAATGGCTGTTTTTCACTGAGAAACATGTACACCCACTTACTAAAGTCGGTGAATGATCAAAGCGAGTGTCACTTCGCCGAAAATTTTAACAATTTACAGTTATTCCTAAGCCGCAATCAATCAATTCCTAAGCACCGCCCTAAAGGCGGAGTTTCATCTCCCAGTAAAATAAATGTAAGCCAATAGAAACCCTCTGTTTATCTTCGCTTTGGAATGACGTTATGATTGACCAATCTGCGCAATAGGCACACAAGTTACCTTATACGCGCGTCCATGCGTATAAAGATTGCTCACTCTTTTCGTATTTTATAATGTAATCACTAATTTATTTGATGAATTTAATAACTTCGAAAAATGAACTGCGTACGATCAGTCAGAAATACGCTTATATGAAATTGTAATGAAAAAAGCATATCCAGTGTTACTGTTCGTTGTAGTTTCGTAAACACAAGCTGTATTGTTTATGTACCCGTGTTTTCTACAAAATAGCGCGAATTGTCAGCTAACAACTACGACGTTACGTTCCACGCACGGAAAGCATGCGTGTACCGACCATGTGATTTACTAAATACAGGTCTTGAGCATTTGACGCACGTAGGTACGACGGGCACGAGGACATTTTCTCGCCGTTTATGCAAGAACAAGTCATGTATTTTAATCAAGATCTTTACAATTCACCAATTATCTAATTAGTACTACGTTCAACAGTTGTAACAATTAAAACATCGTTAAAACATTAAACACATATGAACATAATTAATCGAAAAAAGAGGCTTTGTAAGTAGATCAAGTGTAACCTAAAAATTCGAGAACGACAAGAATAGTGGATTTGATCATGACGTCACTGTGCGAATGTGATGCGCACTGACATAAACATCCGGGAAAAAAAATGTTACTTTCAGTTTCGCAACAACAATGACGCTTTTGCTTTTAAAAGTCTAGAGGTATACCGTTTAAACGATGATGTTTTGTTTATTTCGTTTAAACATTTACACACAATTTAAAACGTGTTAGCCTTAAATTGAGCTAAAACGCACCAGGTAACTTCATTTGACACGTGCCGCAAAAACTATTTCGAGGTAGGGAGGGGACACCCATCCCTAACCCACCCCTATCGGGCCCGGGGCGCCTGAAATAATTTCTAGGGGAGGCACTGTGGCAGAAATTATTTGAATAAATCTTGACTTTTTTCTGTTTTCATAAAATCTTGTTTAACAAGATGCCTATGTGATCTAATTGTGTAAGCTACTATGGCTTGTGTACAGACATACAAAAGCATTATGAACAGACACCTCATTTTTCGATGCAAATTATATTCAGATTTTTTTCCCCCAAAATATTGTTCAAACTTGGGGGTGCGTATTATATATGAGTGCGTATTATATTCGTAAGATTACAGTATGTTCATTCAAAGCATTTACATGTTTATGTTATTGTTTTAATATTTATTCATTGTATGACAATTAACATTTCACAACATTAAACTGTTTTTCCAAAAATCTATTAACATAATTATACATGTTAATATATATTATATTTATTCTTATCATACAAATTTTCAAGTTACAGCAGTTTCAAACTCTTAATCCATAACTGGCTGTGAGATCTTGTATTCTACTATTACTGAAAATCTATACTACTAGCCTCTCGAAACATTTATATGCATGTAGAAAACCAAAGATGTACATTTATAGCAACACAAGTTCAGAATATAATTATTGTTGTGCAAATCATAGCACATGGAGAAAATAACAATTATAACATATTAATTGGTGACATATAGGCCCATTGGGCCGGGTGTTATTTGTTTTGTTTACGAAATACCATGTACTCTTGTATTGTTAAAACACATGTCACAATAATAAACAATTACTTACTTATTAATAAACATTTGTGAACATTTATTTTTCCGAAAAAAAAAAAATTCGGAAAAAAAACAAACTTCACCTGACCAGATTTTTTAACCAGCAAGAAGGGCCAGTAATCAAATAATTTTCATGCAGATTGTTTGTTCTTGACCTCAACATTTTTTTCCTTGACATTGTACATTTTAACTGTCTGCAGTCAGATTTTCACAAAGACTTTTTCAGCATTTAATACACTTTTGCCATGACATGATACTTCAATGGTAATTGACACTTTTAGTTACAGTCTTTGAATAACCCCCTTGCCTGAAACCTGGGACAAGTAATAATCTATCGGGGCAAGTTTATATTATGACTGCTTGAAAGGGCCAGTAGTAGTACAAGGATGAAGATTAGGAAATCAGACAATAATTAATGTCCAGCAGTTTTGCTGTCAACCTATCATATTCATCTTAGTTTTTTTTTAAATATAATTATGTGCACTGTACACATTATAACATTTGATTTACTTTGAGGTAAACTCTAGACATAATTTTCTCAGACAAGTTAAAAGTAAATTTGGGCAAGTTAAAATTCCATGCTTTATTCCCAAATGGCTTAGTCCTTCTAAAAATTATCCTGAAGACTGTAATAACATTTCCTACAAATATTTAAAGATCAAATCTGTAATTGATTTCTGTTTAAATGCAAGGAAACATTGTTGATCTACCATCAATATAATCGACTATCAAAACACTTTTCCAACATAGAAATTTTAATACATTTCTACACATTCCCTTTCCAAAAAAGTAAAAGCAGGTAGTTAATGGAATACAGGGTGAATGGACCTAGAACTAAGGTTCACTAATAAGTTATTATGATTGGCAACTGAGTTTAGTTAAATGGACATAAACGAGTCATGGACATCCATTTGCATTGAAGAGTTTGTCTCAATACAATCTTGCCTGTTAACTGCTGTGTAGATTTTGGTGTGTAAAGATATGGTTAATTGTTATGAAGAACAATCAGATAAACATGTACATAGTACCAGAGAAAGAGATGGGGACAGAGATGTTCTTTGAATTTGAAGTCCAGGATATCCCGATACTCGAGTCTAGATGCAGATAACTTTCTTGTATTGGCAGAATCCACACTTCAAAAAGCTTATTGTATGTCAGATTCCTGTCATAAATAACTTCATAGACTTGCTAAATTGTTTAGTGTGTGGATTCATGCAAAGGTACATTTTTATTGCCAGCATCTGTGATATTGACAGTTAACATTTAAGCTTGCAAGTCCAATTTTTGTAAACCAACAATTGTCAACCCATGCGAAAGACAGGAAATTGTTACAGGACATGAGGTCCTGCAACTTATAGAAATTACAGGACCTCACAAGATTATACTGGACCTCATTGAATAGTAACCATCAAAATAGCAAAAACGAAAGTGACTTGATAAACTAATTAGCTGATCAACATAAAATTTGAAGTTGGATCTACATAACAAATAATATGAGAAAAATAATTAATTTAAAATCATGAGTGTTAAAAATTTGAGAAATTAACAATATGAAAACGAAATCACGTGATTTAAAAATGCTCCACGGTTTTGAAGGAACGAATTTCGGTTTGCCCGGCATGTTTGTTGCAAAGGTCATGGTCGTGTTCGTATTGTATTTTCACACTTCGACCATTAAAAACTCCCGTTAAAAGTGATTCACTTATGTACTTGACTGGTTTAATGCTAATCATAAAAATGAGTTTATTTTGTGATGTTTTGTACAGCATTCTGTTCGGATTAATTTAAACCAGTCTGAATATTTCGTACCCAATTTCATTCATACAGCATCATTGAACTTTTTTTTATCGGACTGGAGGTCCTGCAATCTCGGAAATGTAATCGGTCCTCCGACATTTTTAGAGATTTATCAGAGGTGCGACGTCTTTTGCATGGTTTGAATTATCCCAATTTCGTACAAACAATGCAAAAATGCTCCTATACCACCACCCTGGCGGCAGTAATCTTAAGGTTGGGAGGATTTAAATTAAAAAAAAAACATAAGTACACCAAAACCCCGCTTTTTGGCCACCTCGATTTTACGACCACCCCGCTAAAGCGGACACTTTTTAAAAGACCCGATTGTTTCCCTATATATTTCAATGGTCGCAAACCCCGATTATACGGGCACCCTGTTATTCCGTATTACGACCACTATTCCCAGACCGAACGTACCAAATGATGCTGAAAATAACCCCCTTATTGCGACCAGTGTCATTTGGTCGTTGACACTTAACATCATCAAGTAACAACATATTCCGTGGAGATAACATAATGCTTTGCGGTATAAAAGGAGCGTGTGAAAAAGAATGTTAACGAATGTTTTGATAAGGGATTAGCACATCGACTGTGTATCAGATTACGTTAATTGACACTAGCTGACAGCGGGTAGCACTGATATACTCATACCGTCATGTTGTACTAATTATGTATCATTTGCTATAAACATGTATATGTTTAATGCAATAAACTTGAAAGAATAAATGCTGAACCTTACATGGGCTTAGTTAATCAAGTTTTATTTATTGTCCTACTTAATGTAAAGTTCATACATGTATCCATAACTATAAGTTACATAATCTCTATTCAATAAAACATATTATTGAAAACAAATTAGAATTTTCGTTATCTATTGATTATTCATTACTTTCATTAAAAAAAACTTGAAATTACACAGAAGTATGAATGTACTGACTCGTTTATCTGCCGGACCTCGATAATACGACCACCCCGCTATTAAGACCACTTTTATTAAAACCAGTGTTTACGAAAACATTTTGGACTACGCTGGACAATTTGTCTGACTTATTTCTATGCTACGCAGGACATTTTTCAGCCACGCAGGACATTTATTAAAATACAAGAATATTGCAAAAATAATAACAAAAACCTTCCTTTTCAAACCTATTTAATATTTCAAGGTTCTAATATAACATATAACGCCTGGTCAATGCACATAATCACAAACCAACATACTTTAAACCTAACATTGTACCGTAGCCTGTACTAATTACAGGAGTGTTTGTACCTGTGAAATAGAGAGTAATCTCTGTATTGAAAAAACAACAACAATAGAAAAATTATCTAAATAATGATTCAATTTTGAGCATTTAATGTAAAAAAGTTTTCAGAAAAAATGTCTTTGCCATAGTAAGTTTTAGACCAGGAAGAGTATTCTACACACATTCTTGAGATTTTTTTTAGATTGCAAATAAACAGCAAAATTGTCTGAATATCGATAAACAAATTTTTAATGCAGTCTGACTCGTGCCATAATTGCCATTTAAATTTTTGAAACCTGAAATACTTTATAGTGGCACGTAACCTTCCATGTCAAATGTTGTTTTCACTAAAGTATTTTCCAATAAAATATTTGTCATTAGAACCATTATAAAACATAACAGATACAAATATTCAGTTCAATTTTCATACCAAATTCATCGATTTCTTACCTGGTTTAGAATAATACGCGACATTTTCTGACTAGGACGCTGCCATTTTGACAGGGGGACAAATTGTTATGTATAAGATTTAAGTGTAATATGAAATCCGCCATTTTCATTTAAATTACATCATTAATGAGAATTTTATTCCATTTAATATTTAAGAGAATACTGACTTAATTCTAATTTTCGTTTATTTCGTTTTATGTGAGGCTACTCCCTCAAATAAGTCGAATCGGTCACAGAATCAAACGGGCTTTACGATTTTCAGTTTGTCTTATGACGTCAATTTCCGTATCAATTGTACAATAAAGCATAGCGGAATATACCGACTAGTTACGATTACATGACAAACAGTACGGTGCGAGATTAGACTTGTCGATCGCCGCTCATGCGCATAAGACATTTAAGATTAAAATTAAAGTGTCATAAAATTCCTGATTATCAGAAAACACGAGAAAATAAAATAAAAAAGGATTATTAAACGTTTGGAATTTATTCTGGAAGGCTTCAAATTACGCCGGACAAATCTGTCCGCCGTAGATTCAAGAAACGGCGGACAATTTGAAAATGTACCGGCAATGTCCGACGTGTCCGACGTATTTCGTAAACACTGATTAAAACCCCAAAGTGGTCGTATTAGCGGGGTTTTACTGTATAACATTTTAATGAATGGCAATGTGCACATGATAAGTCATTCTTTACTCATTGTTGTTGTTGCTTTTTCAGCATTCAGTGTGTGCCAACCCATTATGGATCCGAAAGGAGACAGGATTAGACTTATTAAAAGCGGACAGTTGAAACTTCCGGATTCTGTTCTTAAGGTAACTGTTTGGGATTGAAAAGTTTTCAATGTTAGTTGTTGTAGTTATTTAATAGTGTATGAAAAAACTTATTTCATGGTATCTGGTGAATTCTGGAAAATACCAGTTAATGATGACCTGATCGTTTCACAAGTGAAATGATAACGTCTACATGTACCGGGTATATCAGTACTTGAAACGAAAAAAACTTATTTCCCAATTGTGGGAAGTAATTTCTCAGTTTTGTTTAGAGGAGTATTAAAAAACCTTTAAATAGAAGCTTTAATGTGAGGACTACATTAGTTTTGCTTTCTGAAGTGATATTTTTGTTTCGATATGATGTCATGAAAAACCTTTGAATCAATCTTGAAATGGAACTTTATGGAAGGGAGTCTTCCTTTAAATGGTATCTGAGCCTGTGATTCCGTTGTTGATACTGTGTGCTGTGACATCTACCAATCCCTATGAGGATTGAGCAGAGATTCTATCAATAATGTTGGGCACATCCATTGGCATTTGTCATGCAAATCCACTCTCTTGGTGTCTCAGTGATTGTGTTACTGGTTTAGATTATGTAAATCTGGATAAATGGTACGCCAGTTTGTATCTGTCTCAAGCAAGCATCTGATTGTGTAGGATCAATCTTGGACTTAAGTGCTGTTCAGTCTAAGTTTATTTTTGTCATAACAAATAAATTCAATTACCAGTGTTGTAAACTCTTGTTATTTCCCTTTGTAGCTCATTCACAGGTATAACCTAGATAGTGGAGTCTGCTTATCAGTAAAATCAATACATCACTCTGAGTCAACATGATACTTCTATTTTATGTCAGCATCATTTCACATAGTAACCATTGATAGACTGCTTCTGACCTATATTTTGGCTATATGTGCAGCAATGAAATTTTCCACTGTCTGTCTTGGCATCCAGTCAGGTAAAAGATTTAAACAATAATCAATAGCTAGAATTGTAAACAAGCAATCAGAATATAGGATTTAGATCATGTGATCTAGTGCCTGAAAGGATTAATTATTTTCTGTAGTTTTTGGACTGTTTAGTTAGTAACTTATTCAGTATCATTTAATCATGTAACTTTTGGACTGACGTTAACATTTGAATTGGGATTTGGGAAACTCAAGTAATAATTAGTCTCCTACCGGAGTTTCACCGGAGGGGATTATAGGTTTGCCCTCCATCTGTCAGTCTGTCCGTCTGCAAAATATTGTTCCTGCGATAAATAAAAAGTATTGAAGATACTTCGATGAAACTTGGTATACATATCAACGGCAATGTGAGTATTATGCACGACCTTTTATTTTTTACCAGAGGTCAAAGATCATGTGACTGTTACTAAAAATAGAAATAAACTAAAACAAACTGGATCCTACATGGGTGAAAGTTTTCCGGATTTATCCGGAAGTTCCGGATTCTCCCGATCGCTAGAGACCATTTTTCTAAATCGTGTAAATCCGGTGAGTTTTTTTCGGGGGGGGGTACGGTACGGGTCTCATTTCGTTCCTTATGTACTGATTACTAAAACAAAATTCTTATTTTTATGCACAATCTATTTTTAGCGGTGTGTTTCTTCGCGAACAGGTGGTTCTTTACGGACATTCACGAATATACGTTCGTTTTTGTCCGTTCCAAAACGTAATTCAATATTTACGCAGGCAAATATATACCGATATTTACCGAATAACATCGTAACATATCGGGGGGATAAATGGTTTCCCAGATGTCTCGAGTTTTTATACAAGGGTTTTCATTGGCTTATTTTCTTCAATCATCCAATGAAATATCGGTTTATAAAAGTCTGGTAACAACAAAGAAAACACACACAAAAAAAGATGAACAAAAGATTTTGACAAACAGCAGCGTGTAAACAAAGAAAATGAAGTTTCTGCCTGAGGGATTCAACACAAAAGAATTAGAAAAGACCGTGAAAAACAAATGGCGATGTGAATGGTTAAATGAAGTGGACAGCAATGGGGACAAATGGGGAAATTGGTTACGAAAAACCGATACTGCTGGTGTCGCTTTCTGTGAGTTTTGTGGAAAAACATTGAAGTATGCGTCGAGTGGGAAGAAAGGAATAAAAATTAACGCTGGCGAACCAAATAATCTGAAAAGTAACTTTTTTGGGTTTGAATTAAAAAGTTTTAAACATAGGAATATAAGCTGGCCCCCAGCTAATTTTTTCAGGATTTTGGATTTTCCTAACTTTCACCCATGATCCTGCGATAACTCAAAAAGTAATGAAGATATTTCGATGAAACTTGGTATACATATAAATGGCAATGTGAGGATTATGCAGGACCTTTTCACCAGAGGTCAAAGGTCTCGTGACTGTTACTAAAAATAGAAATAAACTAAATACTGTTACGATGCGAAAAGTTCATAAGATATGACCATGAAACTTGGTACAAAGATTGAACTATAGGTTTGCCATCCGTCTGTATCTCTCTATCTGTTCGACCGTATGTTTGTCCGTCTGTCTGCGCGTCCCCAAAACCTGGTTCCTGCAATAACTCAAAAAAGTACTGAACTTATTTCAATGAAACTGGGTATACATATAAACGGCAATGTGGCAATGTGTGGATTATGCACAACCTTTTTTTCAACAGAGGTCAAAGGTCATGTGACTGTTACTGAAAATAGAAATAAAGTAAATACTGTAATAATTTGAAATGGACATAAGATATGATCATGAAACTTGGTACAGAGATTGAACTATAGGTTTGCCATCTGTCTGTGTGTCGTTCTGTCTGTCCGTCCGTCCCCAAAACCTGGATCCTGTGATAACTCCGAAAGTAATGAAGACACTATAATAATAATTTGTATACGTAGCAACAGCAATGTGAGAATTATGCACGACCTTTCATTTTTCACCAGAGGTCAAAGGTCACGTGACTGTTACTAAAAATAGAAATAAACTTAATAATGTAATAGTTTGAAAAGTGCATAAGATATGATCATGAAACTTCATAAAACTTGGTACACAGATTGGACTATGGGTTTGCCCTTCGTCTGTGTGCGTCTGTTCATCCGTCGGTCTCACTCTGTCTGTCTGTCCTGTCCCCAAAACCTGGATCCTGCGATAACTCAAAAAATACTGAAGATACTTTGATGAAACTTTGTATACATAGAAAGAGCAAGGTGAGGATTGTACACAACCCGTTATTTTTCACCAGAGGTCAAAGGTCACGTGACTGTTACTTAAAATAGAAATAAACTTAATACTGTAATAATTCGAAAAGAACATAACATATGATCATGAAACTTGGTACACAGAATGGACTATATGATTGTCCTCTGTCAGTTTAGTACTGCAATAACTCAAAAAGTAACTCGAATGTCTGGTCAGTGTTACTAAAATAGAAAAAACAACAACTTAATACTGCAGTGACAAATGGGATTTGAATATGAAACTTTTTACATCTACAGATAAAGGGCGATTTGACGGTTTTGCACAATGTTTGATTAGTAGGGGTTTTCACCGGTAGGGGACTCATGTATGGCTTGCAATACTATCAGAGCCTTGTCTTACATGATTTTTGAAGCTGATTTATTATTTCTCCTTAATTGAAAAATACTTCTACACTCTTACATTTTCACCTTAATTGAGAAATATTTTTACACTATTTAAAGTGCACCATGCTACCTGCTGCTTGTAAGGTATGTATAAGTAAGGGCTTGTAGTTTGGGGACTGGTTTTCATAGTTCAACAAAATAAAAGTGACTTCCCGTGCATCACTTTCATTACATTTCATCTCACCTGAGCACTTAATGCTCAATGAGCTTTTGGTATAGGGGGACTGTCCTGCTTCGTCTGTAGTACATCGGAACAATTGGGCATGTGGATGTGATACAAACTTCACTTACATTCAATCATAAAATCTCGGATAGATAATGGGTCAAATCAGACCAGGAACACTGGAGTTATTTCCCTTTCTTTGTGAGAAACTTTGCAAAAAATGGACTTTGTGTGACATAGAAACTTCATTTTTCATCTAAGCTTGATAATACTTGCACAGCTTGTGTATGACCATAAGATCTCATAATAAACCAAGGTTTTGTGCTGATTAGGGTATAAAGAACAAAGTGCCCATTTGTTTGTGAAAAATAAGCAAGAAATGTTCAGGATTGAGACGTAATTTTAGATTTGGGATGGCACCAGATAGTTTTTCAGCTACCGGTTAATTAGTTTTGGTATTTGAGCTGTTAACCAGTGAGTTAAATATCATTTACAAGGCCTAAAACACAATTAAAATGGAAATACATCAAGTACAATGGCCTGTTATATTAAATATTCCTGTTCGATGATATACATAATGCTGACAGTTGTCTTGTATTGATGTCTTTTGTGACTGTTTTAATTATTGTTCTTTTGAAATAAGAAAAAGCACAGTACATGGAATTCAGCTGGATGTTTGAACCTAAAAAATGTGCCATTGCAAAGATTGGATGTCAACCTCTGTGTAATGAAAGTGTGATTGTGCATGGTAAACATATTATCGTTTGCTTGTGGTACATCTTGGTCCCAACAGTTTCGACCATAAATGCATCTGTCTTGCGCCATTTAATTGCGGGGTAAATAACAGAAGGAGGCCGGGCAGGCATGAGACTGTATATCGCCTGTAGATTGCCAGGTTAGCTACAGAAGAAGGCTGGACAGGCATCTGTATTGCACCTGTCAAATTGCCAGATCAGGTTGTCTGATTTGGGTCATTTGTAGGTGATGACGTTTAGCTGATCTCTGTCATTGCCAGTACTCAAGTGAGTGCTTTGGGCCATCATGGCCCTCTTGTTTATCCTAGATCTTTCCCTATTGTACTGTTAATTCCATTTTACTGTTGATGTGACATTTGGCAACATAAGAGTGAGTACAATGGAGAAATGTTTCATTATTGTGGCCAAGGTTGGCATGAATCACCCGCCCTCGGGTTTTCCCAGTGGGGTTTACGGGGTTTTCCCGCCCTGGTCAATACTCTGAAAGTGGGTTATATTGGGCAGTACTTGGCAATACGAATTTTTCTTCAATAAAGATGCAGTTTTGTTATTATAAATCTAAATGCTCAGTTATGTCATAAAGAAATTACTTATTTTTAGTATTGCAGATACAATATATGCATAGTTACAGTATCTTTTAAGTGCCAGCACATATCCATTGTTTCATTCATTCATTTTTCGATGGCATTGCTTTTCATGAAATATTTTTTGTTTTTTGTGAAATGATTCCACTTGATAATCAAATAAGTCTACAATTATTCATCCTTCTTTATTTCTTGCATTGAACTGTTCTTTTTTGTGATAAATAAAACTTAGGGAGGCCTTCTCTGGATAATAATCCCAGTCCGGTCAATATTATTATAATCTTATATTGGGCAATACTGGGGATTACTGGACAAATCACTTTTATCTTCTATTTTCATCACTTACTTTCTAATATTTATTCAAGGTGACCAGTTTACTTGCTTTTTGAGCAATTGCATCTGCCAATTAAATCAATGTTTGTGTTTGTTTAAGACAGTGTACATATCACAATATTGTGTCTTTAATTAATATAAAGCACGGGGCTGCAAGGTTGTCTTGTTGCAACATGACATCAACTAAAATATTTTATAACATACAAATATGTTCTCTTTTTCTTTCATAAACATTATTCTGTTACATAATATACTGAGAAAATTTAATGAAAGTGAGTAAAAACACAGATGCCAAGAAATTCTCAGTATTGTCCAGACTTGCCAAAAAGTCCAACTTAAATTTTGTGAAAAGAAAAGAAATGATCAATTAGTGAAATAGAAATGTAACTTACCGTATATGAAATTGTTAATGTAAACTCATCATTATTATGCCATGTAAACATAATTGTAAACTGGGGCTATCTTTTTTCCCCAGTATTGCCCACTATTGCCCAGTAAAACCTGGTTTTTGTGTCGCCTGACTAGGCGACATATAGATGTTACTTTTGTCATCGCGGTGTAGATGGTGTCGGCGCTGGCGGTGTCCCCTTTCGCTTGTCCGGAGCATAACTCTTAGACTATTAAAGCTATCAACATGAAACGTCATTGGTAGATAGATCTCATGGAGGGGAAGTGCAGTGCACAAGAACCGTTACTCTGCACCTCATACTTATGGAGTTATTGCCCTTTGTTTATTTTCATACTTAATTTTTATCCGGAGCATAACTCTAAGACTATGAAAGCTATCAACTTGAAACTTCATTGGTAGATAGATCTCATTGAGGAGAAGTGTATTGCCTAAGAACAGTTACTTTGCATCACATACTTTTGGAGTTATTTGCCCTTTGTTTTCATACTTAATTTTTGTCCGGAGCATAACTCTAAGACTATGAAAGCTATCAACTTGAAACTTCATAGGTAGATAGATCTCATTGAGGGGAAGTGCAGTGCACAAGAACCGTTACTCTGCACCTCAATCTTTTGGAGTTATTGCTCTTTGTTTATTTTCATACTTAATTTTTGTCCGGAGCATAACTCTTAAGATTGCGAAAGCTATCAACTTGAAACTTTATAGGCAGATAGATCTGATTAAGGAGAAGTGCAGTGCACAAGAACTGTTACTCTGCATCACATACTTTTGGAGTTATTGCCCTTTGTTTTTTTTCATACTTAATTTTTGTCCGGAGCATAAGGCCATACCAATTTGGTTCAATGTTTAGCGTCCTCTGGCTGGTAGGTTTTCAGACAACTGAACGAAAAAAACAACAATTTTGACTGTGTGAACAATCGAGTTGGAAAGCTTATGAAAAAAATTGAAAAAACAGGACTTTTAGGTGTTTTTACTAATATTTGTAAAACATAGCGTGCAACTAGTCAATTTACACATATAAAATACTGTATTACATTAGAATCCCAATATGAAGATGATCTATAACAGTTTTGCAAATAAACATTTGCTTTAGCTTGTATACCACTACCATGAATAAGTTGTGAAAGAAAAATGTTTTTTTATAGACTCATTGTTTGTTTTTTCCTGCCTGGTTGGTAGGTTTTGAAAAATCATTGGGACGCTAAACGTAGAATCAAATTTGTATGGCCTAACTCTAAGACTGTGAAAGCTATCAACTTGAAACTTCAGAGAAGTGCAGTGCACAAGAACCGTTACTCTGCACCTCATACTTTGGGAGTTATTGCCCTTTGTTAATTTTCATACTTATTTTTGTGTCACATTTTTGGTTTTAATTAGTCTTTTCTTTGCAATTAGCCAGAGTGCAGTGCTTTTGAAGATTTCAATAAATCTGTTTAAAAAATTTGAGCATTAACCTTAAGTGCTTCTTCATTTGGATTCACGTAAGCTATCTGGCGTCAGGCGACACATCCGACTCACGGAGTTCTAGTTCCCAGTATAACCCACCCGGGCTGGTCAATACAGTAGATTTCACTTAATTGAATATCGGATAATTGAATATTTCGCTTAATTGAATAAAGATTGAAAACACCAAACCGTTTGCATTCATTCCCATTGTAAAAACACCGCCTAATCTGATAGAAAATATGGTGTCCTCCGGTTAATTGAATAGCCAATTATCAGTTGTAGGCGTCTAGTCCGCTCGATAATCTCATAATCTCCGAGGATACGTATCATATCGCAAGTTTTGACAGTCACGCTTCTATGACCGCCTTTGTTATCATTTCACACCACGCATGAATGCAGCGTCTGCTGAATGTCGCGTGACTAATAGGTGTAATTTGCGGGTCAAGTACAGCGCATACACATCTAGAAAGCAATGTAGCCTGTTAGTGATTATTACAAGTGAATTATTTTTCAAATGCACCGTATAATTGATAACAAACATCTATGAACGCTTTTCTGCATATTTATTAGCATTCTAAAGTATGAAACATTTTGTTACGTAACAGGTTTGACATTATATCATCAAAATGGATTAAATAAGATCATAACATATCTGATTAACATTGAAATAATTTAAATATGACTGATTCCGCATATATGAATACTCCGGTTATTTGAATATTCGGACGTGACAAATGGGCTGTTCAATTAAGCGGAATCTACTGTACTATAAAACCCAGGGTTTTATGCTAACCCTTTTTGTGGCATCATTTGTCATTTGTGCCATTCATTTTTCTGTCTCTCAAGGCCTCTTGGTACATGGTTCATTAAGTTTTATTGCTGTTCCTATTTTAACCACATAAATATTTTATGGTTTTCCGAATGAAATTGATATGGAACAGACACTTCTGTTGTTTGAAAGATATTATACTGCCATAAAGTGAAATCATTGTTAATTGTTGAATACATTTTGTTCCTTGTTCTGTCATGGCAGTTACTCACTGTTTGTTTGGGCAAATTTATCATGCGTTTGGTATAAGAAGTCTTGAAATCTTCATAAAGTATGTCAAGAGCTTTATTTGAAATAAGGGGCAAAAGTCGCTAGATACAAGCTCTTGTCAGAATATTATGTCAGTTCTTTATATTGTTATCAGAATATTTTCAGTTTTGTTAGATTTAATTATGGTCCATGTGGTAACAAACTTACAAACTTTGGTTTATTCTTTGAATCCAATTTCTTCATTGCCCTGTACTGCCTTGGAAACAGATGGTATGCAGGAGGGTATTGCAGTTTATAGACCAGAATAGCAAGTCATCTTTCCTGCTCCTTGAGTGATCTTATCACAGCTACCACTGGTCTTGACAGCTATCTCTCATCTTCTTCCTTACATTTTAATGCATTGATAAAGCAGCATGTTCATTTCATTGGCAATTCAGCTTTATTGTGAAGTGTGTCAATAAAAGGAATTTAAGAACAGGTTAGGACTAATGGGAGTTAATTGAGGCAGGTAGTGTCTTTGAGGTCTGTTCAATGCATGGTTGTCATTGATCCGGGCTGTATTGGGATGCACTGACTAGTGAGAGGTAGCCACATACACATACAGTGAATGACAAATGAATACCAAACACAAGGTTGGATACTCATGGATATAATTCTTATTATGTGCTTAGAAGAGGTTTTGGAATAGTTTGTTTTGGTAATACATTGTATGTATCATGTTTGTATCATCAATGTATAATATACAGTCGATTAAAATCCGTATTGTATTATGTGGTAAGACATAATTATTATGCTTATTGTTATTTGAAAAAAGTTTTTCAGTAATGAAAAGCCCTGTGCTTCCTTTTGAAAGTGAGAAAATAGTTAAGACTTAAACATTTTTCTATCATTTTAACCAGCATTCTGTTTTCAGCTGTGAAGGGGAAATTAAATGTGAAAATAATAGCTATTTTAAAACCAGATCTGATGAGACATTTCACTTTACAATGGTTCACATTCTGAAACATGTTACCCTGAAGGAAATTAAAAGTGATGAAGCAAAGGTCACTGGGAATATCAAATATCAGTATCACACAAAAAATTAAAGACCATGTCATACAGTTATTCAATGTGCTTGTGATGGAGAAAACTGGAAAACACTTGCAGAGGGATGCAGGCTTGAGTGTATGAAATGAAAGCCAATATTTCACAGATGCTTGATGTGTAATTATACCCCCACAAACGAAGTTTAGGGGGGACCTATATAGGAGTGAGCTTGTTGGTCTGTCGGTCCGGTCCGTCGGTCTGTTTGTTTTTGGTTTCCGGATGATAACTCTAGAAAGGCTTGACATATTGAAATAATTTTTGGTAAACATGTGTAACATCATAGAATACAGGTCAAGTTTGATGTTGGTTACAAACCACTAAATTTTGACAGAGTAATGACCCTTTATTTGACTAAAATTCCTTAAAAACATGGTTTCCTGACGATAACTCAACAATGGCTTGACATATTTAAATAATAATTGGTGCACATGTTTAGCATCATAAAATACAGGTCAAGTTCGACTTTGGTTACAAACCACTTAATTTTGATGCAGTTTTTTTACTCAAATTCCCCCAAAACATGGACAAAACTAATGAAAGGCTTCACATATTTAAATTATTTTTGGTACATAGGTGTAACATCATAAAATACAGATCAAGTTCAACTTTGGTTACAAACCACTGAATGTTGACAGAGTTATGGCTCCTATTGACATTATTTTTTTCCAAATACACTGTTGTCCATTCACAAATTAAAGCATTCTCTCGCTGTCCAATTCTTTTGAATGGATGCCATAGTTTTGTGACAAGGCCATATTGTGGGGGTATATCCGTCACTCATGTGACAATTCTAGTTGGCACTGTTTTGCTTGTTTCTGGACAGGACCATTGTTTGTGGAAGAAAACTGAACTGTTTAATATGAAAAGAAGTGTATTAACAGAAGGGATGAAATGGGACAATGTGAAACCGATTTGGACAGTTTATGCCTGGAAAAGAATGTTACAAATGCAGGAAATTAGTTGCTCAAATGTTCATCTTCTGCATTAACCTTAGTAGTTACCAATTTTTGATCATGATGCATTTATCTATTGAAGTGCATAGAACAAGAATCTACTTAGTTTGCATTCAAGATTGAAAGCATATGAACATCATTATATGAGGCGTGTAGTGAGAAAACGGGGCTTAATGCATGTGCATTAAGTGTCGTCCCAGATTAGCCTGTGCAGTCCGCTGAGGCTGATTCAGGACGGCACTTGCCTTTTTTATGGTATTTTCTGTTTCACTGAAATCTCTTCTAAACATAAATCCACTGTAGGCGGAAATGGGATGTTACTTTACACACATGCATTAAGCCTGGTTTGCCAACAACACCCCTCATATAATGTAGCCCATAAGGAAATGGTTTCTAACAGAAACTACAAACCTCAGCATGCACTGCTGATCAAGAGTGGGATGAATGATGCAAGATATTAGCCATCAGCCAATCTGGAATGATCACAGCATTTGATGGCAAATAAATTGCAAATGCTTTTAAATTCCATCTTCTTTATTGTGCAGTTGTTCTCATATTAGATTGTGTTGGTATGCAAGACACTCAATTAATGGGTTCTTCTTACATATAAATTACCTCAGTTATTCCTGTCTTATTTTTGTATGAACCTGCTTCTTATTTCAATGAATTGAAGAATTGGGTAGAAATTATTTAGTATGCAGTATCAGCCTTGAACCAAGATATAAACATAGAAGGGTTTTGTTAACCAAGGATGTTATTCAGATCTGAATTTGTTCCTAAAGCCTCATTAGGTGAAATGTTGAGTAACTGGAAGAAAATGTTGCTAAATATTTAATTTCTTGCCAATTCATTTTGCAGGATCAGATTTACATACTTTAATTGTAAACTGTATTTTGCTGCAATAGGTATTCTAGACAAATAATTGGCTGATATTTAAATTCCTGTATTAAGTTGTGCTAAATATCCTGTTGTGTTTGCAGACTTGAAGTGGAGAGTTAATTGAGGGGCGTCGTAGGGAAAACCGGTCTTAATGCATGTGCGTAAATTGTCGTTCCAGATTAGCCTGTGCATTCCGCACTGGCAAATCCGGGACGGCACTTTCCGCTTTCGTGTTATTTTCTGTTTCAAGGAAGTCTCTTCTAAACATAAATTCACTGTAGATGGAAAGTGCCGTCCTGGATTAGCCTGTGCTGACTGCACAGGCTAATCTGGGACGACACTAAGCACATGCATTAAGACCGGTTTTCTCACGACGCGCCACAATTATAGTTGCATAAGTTTATTTTTGAATCTCATTAAAGTTGCAATCTGCATTGATCTTGAATACATATTTCCTAAACTGCTTTAGTGGTTAATAAATGTATAATTGAAATTTGATAGTTGGTATGGTAACATGAATAGTTACTTTGAAAGTGTACTCAGTAAATCGTATTGAAATATGAACCTGGTTTTGTATTTTGATCTGATTTTGACTTGAAAGTGCCTGAAGAAATTTAAATATATCTTTAATTTTGATGTCTAATAGATTTTCGTGTAAGCAGTCCAAAGTACCTGAAGGAACTTAAATATATCTTTAATTTTGATGTCTAGTAGATTTTCGTGTAAACAGTCCAATACTTTTGTGTATAAAACAGTTAAATGTTGAACAATTTACCATTTTGGCCTGAATAATACAGAGGCTAGCACACTAGAACCTAATTTGTGAGCCTTGGCCAGTGGACCTGGCAGTCCTACCAGAGATTAGATAACGAGATTAATGTCTGCCACAAGGGTAATACAGGGGAAATATTCCTATAATATCACCACAGTTATACAGTAATTAGCCAATAACTTGTGCAGCATGGTCTTCATATATCATCCATATCCAATCAATACCATGGGTTTAGAGAGAACTACACACTTGGCTCCCACATTCATGTATAGGTGTGATTTCTACATTGTAGTTGGCTGATTAAATATTTATACTAGCAGGATACTGGTTTGCATTGAATCAATATCCATTGTTGCCAGTCTATTGCTGAGACCTGGACATGTGTCTCATACAGGTACATCATACAGGATATATGTACAGCACTGTACAAGAGACTGGTGGAATTTATGGTAAACATGTGTCGGTCTTGGGCCACTGGCAAATGTTACCTGTATCTCTGTTGTCTTGAGAAACAGCATAGAGTGGAACTGTATGCTGGGGTGCTTGCTTTCATTTGAATTTTCAAGTGTTTCATGGATGGATTTATTGGGCCATTTATGTTTTGTGGAATCTACTTTTGCTTCAAAAAAGCGATTGGTAATCATACTTGTTTAATACTTTGTTCTAATTTAAAATAATAACATGTAAAACAACTACTTTCTTCTAGAATCTGATTACATTTTATGTGTCTTTTAAAAGTTTTCTGGCATGTTAGTGTAAATAAAGAGATTTGCGTGAAGCTGTGAGCATCACTACAATTATTGTACTGTTTACAAACTACTGTAACATTGTCCTTTAATACATATATTTGTCACTCTGCATTGATAAAACTCAAAAGACTGAAATTTAATGTAAGAAATTGTCAGCCATAACAGTGGTGTGTGTTGGTTTACTTACAGGGCACCACTATATCACTGACCCCTGAGCCCACGGCGCGGGGCGGCTGTTTGGAGGGCGGAGCTAGACCCAGACACATCAACACTGAAGGTAGTATAACCTAGTCCACAATTCTTGTGTGTCAGGTAGTAGAAGTCTAGCCATGTTCGATCAATAAAGTATTAAAGTAACAGTTGTGTGTGATTCTTGCTCCTATTGGTAGATTTTGTCCTTATGATTTTTCGAATGCCAGATCTTACTTGCAACATTTGCTGTTTCGGCTAGAAATGATGAGTTCAGAGGGGGAGGGGGAGTTTTTGCCTATTACGTGTTCTTAAATCACAGGCTGAATAAGTGAGAACCATGTAGATCTAAAGGCATAACATACATGTACATATTAATACATTACAAATAGCATGATCAATATCTTGCCCAGTGGAAGATGCCACATGACATAAGGGGCTTGATCGCATTCATTGTGCCTTCCCAATTGTTGTTTCCATTAGGAGCTGAATATTGGTTTGGAGAGAAGCTATCTCTAGTGATTAGTGTAACAGACTGTTCTTTTATCTGGGTTTGAAATCCAACAATTTGTTTATCAGGATATGCTTGTAGTGCAAGTTAAAAAAAATTATGTGCTTGCTTCAATTTCATAGCAATAAATGTGTGCAAAATATGTTTCTTTCCTGCTTAAAGGGACCATGTCAACGAAAAATTAGTTTCCAATTGCACTATAAATTATGTTAGATGATAGAAATGTGCTATACAAAGATATGTATATTAAATAAATAATATGTAATGGTATATTTGATAAAAACAAATCAGCAAAAATGTTTAAAACTTTAAAACCCCAAGTGGGTCTCGAACTCATGACTCAGGAGCCATACAACGTTAATGACAGTAGGCAGCGCTTTAACCAACTGCACTATTCTGCTTTGTAAGCAAACGTGTGTAAACTATGGTTATACAAAATGCTCACAATTCTGACGTCAAAATGTAAACATGAAAAGGGCCAAACAAACATGACACATATTATAAATTGATTTTTATCTCAAAATGCAAAAACTATTTTCCCGTTATATGTACGTTGTTTTAACCGTTACACATGTATAATATGTCATTATTAATATCTTAATTTCAGTTTTTTTTTAAAGAAATTACCCCCTTGAGGCCCTTTTCATGGACATATTCCCTTTTATATGTGCAAAGTTGTGTCAATTATGTTATGAGTTAATTATTCTCATTCTTCATACATTACACTATGAATTGTTTATAACTGTTGTTTGTATGTAGATTCTTTCATAAATTATTTATTAGGTTAAAAAATATGTAAAATTCAGTTACACTGTAAATATATCTATTTTGTTATCACTAAAATATCTGTGACGTGAAGAAAACTTAATGTATATTGTGGAATGTGTGCCGATGACTTTCATTGCGTATTGCAGATACCAATGGCAAGGGCGGTGGACTTACAATGCCCATTATAATCCACCCGACCATGACCAGTGGCTCACCCCCAGGGGCCAACATGGATATCCCCCTGCCTGTGATCAGCAGCATGTCCAGTATCCCCCTCCCTGTCAGCAACATGAACAACATTCCCCTGCCCCCTGGGGCCATAGCTGCAGATATACCACTGCCTTCGAATGCCAGCATACCCCTACCAGTTGAAAAGGTTGTTAGTGCTCTGTTGAAAACAGTGATATGTTGTGATCTTATACAGAAGTTACAAAGCGTGTTGTAGGTCGACACACATGTTAATCTTATTGTCAGTATTATAGCAGTATTATAGAAATAATCAATATATATTCACATCATTGGTTTCTTAAGGGATAAGTGTTAATACTTATATGTTAAAAAAAATGCAATAGCAGAATTTGTTCATTTGGTGGTTAATTTGACGTTATGTTTTGAACTGGGAGAAATCTTATTGGAAGATGCAATAATTTTAAATAAATTTATACTATTATGTCTTTATTTGTTTACAGAGTGGAAATATCATAAGGTTTATATGTATCAGTAGATAAATGATGAAACTCAGATTGTAAAATTTCAAACCTGTTGTAAAATAAGTTGAGGGTTAATCTAGGTTGGCACAATGAAACAAAAATAAGTAGCCAAATAGTGTGATTTTGTAAATGGCTTTGAAATAATTTCCCCAGAAAACATAATCAACATTTGTCCCATCTTCAAATAATTTCAGTATTTTTAGAAGCCATGGCTATTTTGGGCTACAGGTAACGCTTAACATACTCAAAGAAAAATGGACTGGTTTTGCTTTCTAATAGCCGTCAGTGACCACTTCAAACCCTGAGAGGAAGATACGCGTCTCTCTGGAGCACTTGAAACCCCAGGGTGACGAACTTCTGTGTCGCTCATGTGTGATGAAGTTCTCGAAGCAGCTCGAGTATGACCTTCACCTTCAGTCTGAGGCACATCAGCAGGTATGAAGTGGGAAATCACGATCTGTGTTCGAGAAACTTATTGATCAAGGCAAATGAATACACTCTAGTATATTGCAAACTTGGAAAACACAGATTTAGGACTGTTGTTTTTTGTTAGATATAACTCTTTCTTTTAATATGAAATTATATGAATAATTATTTTTATGTTATCAGGTTCCATTATTATCAGATTATCTTATACTTCTTGTTCTTCACAGGCCGTCTCCCTTCCTTACATTTATTTTATTTTGTACTTCTTCCCCTAAAAGTTTCATGTATGTCAGAAAGAAATGGAAGCTCCACCTGTTGTTCTTAGGGCATAAGTTTACATAATATAAGGCATAATCATCTTTTCATTCCATAAAGTACCAATATATGTTAGTGACAACTTGCTGAGCTTTTTATGCTGAAGATATTTTGATTTGGGGTTTTTGCTTTAAAAAATGTAATTTCTGGATTATTATTTTTTTTAATAAAATAAAAAGAAGATATAAAAGGTAGTACAAAATAATACTTGTGAAAAGACAAAAACAAAAACATTTGAATCATATTGTTTACAATTGTATCTCATTTAAATGTTAATTCTGCTTTGCTAACTGATTTAAGAGCAAGTTGGTCAGTTATTTTTTGCATTCTTGATTGTAATCCCCGTGCGAAGTTTCTTAAATTGTTACAACTGTTCGTAAAATGGGATTATTTACACTTGGCTTCTCTGTATATGCCATGTTGCTATTAATATACGATATATAAATTTTCCTTGCTGAGATTTGATGGCGCTTATTCCCGTTCAAGTGTTAACATATATCAATATCAGATTTGTGTAAAATTAAATTGAACAATACCGAATGCTTAATTTTATCAGGTGTTTTGAAGGAAAATCGCAGGTAAGAACGCTTGAACATTGTTAAACCCTGCAGAGTCAAGGACAGTCTTTTATTATAAAAACATATATTGATATCATTATCATAACATCGTCATTATTAGATCATGGGAAGATGCAATATCTATACAAATAAGCACCAATGTGTAAATTGAGCTACCAGCATTTGTCACTATTAGGCATAGGTTTAGGTTATGACCACATACGCACAGGTAGGTATCGTGTTTTATTATTTAAGGCCTAGTTAATAATCTTCATCATCATTGTTAAAATCATCATCATCATCATTACTTCATCAGCGTCATTATCATTGCATCAGTAATGGTGCTGTCAGTGACATTTAATGTGTGTTAATTAAAATGTTCTCTTTAACAATTATAAGTTCTTCACATAATAATGATAAAGGATCTCTTTTCAAATAACATCCTGTAGGTCAATGACACTAGTCAAATCTCCATTTCAAGCACTGTTGTCTTGGTTTGATACCAATTGCAAGCAATATGTATTTGTGGATATTATATTTAAAGATTGTTATGTGTTTATTTGTGTGTTTGCCATGCAGTTTTTTTTCTTTTTTGATTCTTTTTAAATGGCTTAGATATTAGACAGTCAGTGAGCATTGAAAGTATTTATATACCCTTTTAACCTTCTGTATGTCTTTACCACTTGTTAGACTATATACACCACCAATATCACAGTAACTGCCCTGTTGCTTTAATCAATAATTTGGTAACGTAGTCGGTAAACTGTAAAATAATCATAATAAGGAACAATATATGCACCAATGTAATCTAGGTGTTCGAAAGTACAGTTAAAATACATTTACAAGTACTGTTTGAGGCATTCGCTTGTAGTTTTAATTTAACTGTTGAATTGATTTTATTCATTTTTGTTATTTTTATTTCTATAGTAACTGTTATATATTTTGTCATGGGTATCTCTCACTCTACTACTAGCTTATACAACAGTATACATTACCTGATATATAACATGTGTATTTTTGCTACTTTTCACGTTGGATGCAAGCAGTTGAGGCAGTGTTTATGTCAGTACAGTAGTGCACTCTAGCATGTTTTGTTTAACTACTGACCCTTAACACAGTTCCCCGCTCTGAGTGTTGGAGTAAGGGCTACAAAAGGGACCAGAGCATGTCGTGTGACAGTGCCTGACCCCACAGTTCACAAGACTGGTTGTCATTGGTTACAAACAAGAATCTTGGAAACTGACCTGCATTATTAAATTTTAGTGTTCTAGATAATAATTAAACAGAATTAAAAACTTAACACTGATGGTTCTTAATAAAATTAAAACGTGTGAAAATTTCACTTCATGGGCTTTGCATTCAAGCATTGATGTAATTTTTCTTGAGAACACTCTTGAAGTCTGCAGTCAGTTTACCGCCAATGACAGCCAATTTTCAGGGTCACCATCGGTAGTAACCATGAACTGAATTGCCATGGTGACGGTGGTTCTGGTTTTGTTGCAACTTGTCAACACTACATTGCACACATTGTTTGCCAGTGTAGAGTATCTCCATAAATTGATTTTACCATACTCCTGAACTTGTATAAACAGAGTTATTTATTTTGGTATGGACCTGTTTTTTTTATTCTAGTAGAAACTCATTTTCTCATAGCAATTAAACAAAGGCTTTAATCAGTTCCACTAAAATCACAAAAGATTAGTTATGTAAACTACAGCTGGTCATCTTGATGCTGTGAAATGCATGATATGTATATATTTAATGTGGTACAAAGCAGTAGATATAGCTGTATGTGATACTTGTGACATATTATGTGTACTTCTTCCCTTTTTAATCCTCCATAGATGTAAGTATGACAACTATGACATGTCATCTACTAAACAACCTTATTTCATGTCAAGTTTGGTTTTTGCTGTTCCCTTCTTTTGTACCATTCACTGTCAATTTTTCTGGTCTATTGAGCAAAGCTTTATGGTTGTATGACCTCTATTACAGAAATTGGTTTATAAAAAAACAACACATATTTTATTTCTTACAAAACGCAATTATCCAAGTCTTTGGATAGCTTTATGAAATTAAAAAAGAGGTGGAATTGCTTTTCCATGCGTATTCTGATTCCATCATCCTATTAAACCCTGAAGTTTTGTTGCAACCAGAAAATTATCAGCTTAACTCCCATTTTACTCGAAAGAGAAATTTCAAACACAAAAGCTTACAGACATACTATTTGAATCAAGTAGGTATGTGAAAAATAGATATGTGTGTAAACTTGACAGAGAACATTTGGGAAAATTTTACTGCAGAAACAAAAAGTGCTTAAAATAAACACCACAATGTCTCAAATTGGGTTTAATGATAATAAAACCGAGCGATGCTAAACACAAATAGGACCCAACCATAATATTCTTAACCAGTGGTTCGGCTAGAAATTAAAAGTTTACTAAGAGTTGCTAGTCATTGCACCTATAAATTTTGTGGCCTTGATGGCTAATTATGGACATATAGTACTAAAGCATTCAAAAGATTAAGTTTTCTTCCATAATGAGCCAAGGACCGTGTTTGTGAAACGTTTGCATCATATTTAACATTGGTAACAGTTACGATTCATTTGCATGTTATGTTTGTATTGTATTTGTTCTTTACTCAATGGCTTTCTTTAGAAAGATTAGAATGCCGCTGATGTATATACACCATCATGTAAACATGAGATATGCTACTAAATACCTAACCCTTGCCATGCAACACATGTAGTTGTATAGACAAGCTTTGAAATATACTGAAATTTAGTGACGTAAGAATATATGGATATATTATTAAATAGACAAAGTCTCAACACTGTTAATCAGTAAATGAATTTATGTATATTATATGTGTAACCTGTATGAATTTGTATTCTACTGCCTTAGTAGACAGACATTCTACATATATCAGTTACTTCTTGAAAATGAAATAAAAACATGTGTAAATCACAAAAGTTTACATTGACTATTCAGAGATTCCTGTAAATACAACTAAAATCAGTAAAAAGGTTGCTTGAATACTGATTTGTTTTACTGTTTGTTTTCCATTTAGATGGATTTGTGGTAATTCCATTGTTGCACCTACTTTTTACTTTGCATTTTAATGGCACTAACATTCCTATGAAGTTTTATTCTTCCGTCATATATGATAGCAAAACCAATCAAAGGAACTGCTGCCATTTGCCTGTTGGCCATTCTATCCATTGGCTGGCCACCTTAAATGACTTGATTTTATACTGTTTATCTATTTTGATGATGTAATATTAAATCTAACAGCAGGGCCTTTTTTTCACCTCTTGGGGATGGGGCCCTTAGCCCTCATTTACGGGAAAAATAGTATATTTTTGGCATTTTGGGGAAAAGTTTTCATAGCAGGGGAGTGAAAAATTCTGGGGTAAGATCAGTTTTAGCGTAAACTGTATGATTTGAAAGACTTTTTGTGAGAGCACGACGCCTTATAACGGCCCCTGCTATAGAAGGAAAAAAAGCCCTGATAGCATCTTTTCATTACGTACTTGGAACTTGGGCATTTTGATGTAATGCAACCTCTAAAGGAAAATATTGTACGAATCAACTGCGACAGGAAACAGAAACTGTTGCTTGTTCTCTGTTTTTCTGTAATAAATCTCTATTTTTGTGGATTCTGTGAAACAAGATTGTCCAAGCAAAATGATTTGTTTGGTTTTCTGAAATTGTAGAGATTCTGCATCAAAATTCACCAAAACGAGCGATGCCTTACAATGGCTGTATTCTGTACAAGCCTGATTGGTCTTGAGATCATTCCATGTAATATTAGATAAAGGATGAGTAAGTAAGTGATGAAAGTAATCCTGTACAGTGTGGCTGTGTTATTCAGTATTCAAATGCTTTGTGGTAGTTCTGAATGGCGGAACTTGCAGTTAGACACCAGTGGCTGTAAGAATGGCACTTTTTTTGCACTTATGGCCTCAAAGTCTTTTTTTTGTGTGTGTCTGGGTCTTTGTGAAGAAACGAAAGAACATTGTGGCATAGTTTCAATGTTTTGATGAGTCAGAATTACTGATCAGCTGATTCTATATTATGTTGATGCCTTTGTTGACTGCATGAACATTTTTGGACATTAAATTCATTAATAGAATGCTTAACTGTTTTTTACACAGACACAGCCATGCTTTCAAAAAAGTATTCATGAAGTTTAAGACACATTCGATTTTGATTCCCAAAGTGGAAGCTTAACACATTCTCACCTTTGTGGTAGCTAAAACCTTGTTTAACTAAAGTGTTTTATATTGGCAGAATTGAACACAATTGAGTTAAATAATATAAACTTATATATATATTTTTTGGTTTGTTAAATTGGTTTTGGTTTCCAAAGCACTTGCCCAGATATGAATTTATTAGATTTGTGTCTTGGAAAAAAACACAACATTTTAAGATAACTCAGTGGTGGTCTTTAGTGAAAACTTGAACCTGTATTAACTGAAATCAGTTGTATAATAAAATGTGTTTGTCCCGCTTGCATAGCTCGGTCACTTTAACCCGGCATGGACCGTTACGCATGAATATATTAAAAATCTTTTATGATGAATATATTAGTTTCCATACTGAAACACAGTTAAATCGATGAAAGAGTAGCCATACGTACGGTATGAAAATACCGTAGGAATATGGTTATGAAACATGTGCACAAACAAAACCAAGTATAAAAATAGGAAACAAATGGAGCGCATAATTTATGCTTACAGAGTTCATGAGTGTCGGGTCAATGTTTCCGAGCTATAAAAAATTGAGTGTTTTAAATGCTGCCCATTATAATTATGTCATTTCAAATTGTGAATTAAGTAAAGGAGCTTGGAATTTTCAATTAATACTGGATTTCATTTCAGTTAAGTGTACATTGTAGCTCCTAAACCATATTCATAAAAGGAGTCTTTTTGTCACGTTATTTGAAAGTTTGATGGAGCTTTCGCACAAAGACTGCATAATGTTCCTGCTTACCACACTAATTCAGCATGACAATTAACTGAGGCTCGATGGACACTTGTACTGTACTACCATGAAAACAGAATGCTACCATATATACACCTGTTATTTCAAAAATTTGTCGAAATGTAAAATTATGTATTTACATAAATGTGTATCCAGAGACGTTCACCTGATGCATATGAAAAACTTTACATGTTCTGTGAAAATCTCGGGTTAAACGTTTCACAAAATAACCTTATAGCCGTAGGATCTTCTTGAAACGGGTGTATGTATCACAGCATTCTGTACTGACGTGTTTGTAAGATTTGCATAATCATAGTGAAAACTGAAGTTTTAAACAACACTTGCGTTTCTTTGTCAGGATGGTGGGCTATTTTTACATGAGTATTGTTGACCTCCAGCATGCTTACAGCTACAACATGTGTTCGTGCAACATTTTGCAGTTAGGCTATTGTGTCAACTCGTAAAACCTGCTCTGAACTTCTGTCATACTTATTCATCTACATACTCAATAATAAAATGTAAAATCTGGCCATCCATATTTCATTTGCAACTTTGGACACATGTTACATGTAACTACATTGTATTTTAATGTATTAATGTATTTTTACGATAATGGCCATCACATTATGTGCAACTTATTCTGTTGTATCTGTTCAAATGTTTTATTTTCACCAAAAGGGTTATCCTAGGTAAACATGGCTGTAGACTTTTAGCATCCCTATACATGCAATATCCCATTGTGGTACTCGTTGTAATTTGTTTGGTATGCAATAATATACAGTGCTTCATTTTGGTCTCACATGTAATCTGAGAATACAGACAATGAAATGCAAAGTGGCATTGAAAATGCTTATTCACATTACAATTTTACTACCATGTTAACATCGTAAAAAAAATCTTTGTTTAATGTGCAGTTCAGTGAAAGTACAATACTGTGCTAATCATAGTTGTAATGGTATACCATAGTTGCGTAGCATATGTACAGAGGTACTTCATGCATTTTCAAAACTACTAAGTTTTACAACAGTATGAATTAAGCCTGGCAAACACTGTAGGTAATACATTTAAATAGTTAAATGCTCATTTGGTTATGTACCTTTCCTCGTTATACCCCCACAAACGAGGTTTAGGGGGGGTATATGGGAGTGAGCTTGTCAGTCTGTTGGTTTTTGGTTTCCGGATGATAACTTATGAAAGTCTTGACATATTCAAATAATTTTTGGTACGCGTGTAACATCATAGAATACAGGTCAAGTTCGATATTGGTTACAAACCACTAAATTTTGACAGAGTTATGGCCCCTTTTCCAATGGATGCCATAGTTTTGTGACAAGGCCATATTGTGGGGGTATATCCGTCACTCATGTGACAATTCTAGTTAATTCCTGAAAATATATGTACTTAACATGGACCTGTTTCAACTAAATGTTAAAAACTTATACATTTTTGGACCATTGGGAGTTGTCGACACAGTCGGTATGATAAACTGCTAACATAATGCTAGCATAGTGAGCTTAATCTAAAATATATAAATATTGTCTCCAGATGTTCCATTATTGACTTATTTGGAATTTGGTGAGCTTATAATACGGAAGGCTGTCTGCAAAACTATGAAACTCCTAATATTTACATGTGAGTTGTTGTACTTTTGCACTGAGCAGGTTTCCATTTTATAAAGGTATTAACGGAATGAGCTTCACGATACATTCATGTAATTACCAAGATGAGCACTGTGCAAGACAGCAGCATTCTTGTCCAAATGAACCTACTTTCCACAGTTCTGCATATGTGAGTGGGACTACTGTGTGATTGGTTTTCATTTGGTCAAGAATGTATACCTTGTATGCCTGACTTTAACTCTGTTTAACACCAGTTGTTGTAGACGTTGCTTAGCAAGTGGTTGAAGCTGGATGGACCATTTTACTAAGATTTCATTGTACTCTAAATTCACATTTTGGAATGATACACAGCTACTCATAATTTTGGTTTTGTTTAAGATAAATGTACAATACTTAGTTTTACTTACAGAAATAATAAATAATGTTTCAACTGTGTTACTTTTAACTAAAATTTTGCTAACTTTCGGGTTATGAACATAATGAAGATACTTACAGAAAATCTTCCATAAATAAATTGGGATCTGTTTATGCACTACATTTGAATGTACACAAAAATAGTGGTATGGGAAATAAAGGGCCAAAAGTTAATCATAATTTTGTTATGCCTGTAGATATTTACTTGAAATAATTATTTGACAATGAGTCTATCATAAGAGTCCATCCAACTGTGGTGAACAAGCTTTCATTTTCGATGGTACTCGTGATTGAAACAGTTTGCTTATCTAAACTGTATTGTATGTATGATTGTGTGTTAGGTAGGCAATGTCCTGGGTTTCTCATAGGGTATTTCAATAAGTATGAGGCTCCTCAAGATGAATTTTCATGTTTCTTTAAACTGTTTTTGGTTGCATAAATGGTTTTGAGCATAGGTGTTCAAACATAACTGGTAGTTTTACTTAGTTTATGTTGCAATTTCTTTCTCTTTTGTTCAAAAAGATCCCAATCATATCTCCTGTCCAACCCTACATTCCCCACCTACATTCCACATTTACAAGATTAAATTATATAAAAGCTGGGCCGGCTAGCTCAGTTGATAGAGCGCTAGACTACAAATCTGAGGATCGCGGGTTCCATTCCCAGCCCGGCCACATAACTTGTGTGGGGATTGGTCATGAAATTATTTCTACGGCCATTCTCTCCCTACCTCGGATTCAAGTAGGGCAATTGTCAATTACTGGCATAAGTATGTGCACTTAGTACTGGTAAACCAGCTTACCCAGGAAAAGTGTGAGTAGGTTAACTGACCGCCGTTATATGACTGAAATACTGTTGAATACGGCGAAAAAACCAAACAAACAAACAAATTTTATAAAATTTAAATTTGTAGCGTGTCGTCGGAAAAATGGGCTGAATGCATGTGCGTTAATTGTAGTGCAGAATGCACAGGCTAATCCAGGATGACACTTTTCGCCTACAGTGGATTTATGTTTAGAAGAGACTTCCTTGAAACAGAAAATACCATAAAAGCGGAAAGTGGTGTCCTGGATTAGCCTGTGCAGACTGCACAGGCTGATCCAGGATGGCACTTCACGCAGACACGCGTCATTTGTTTTATCAGTCAAAAGGCATACCCTAGCAGTTGAGTAATTGGAGCCCCATACTTCTGAACCAGAGAGATTGTTCAGCTTAGTAAGAGCTTGAACATCTCTCACCAAAACATCAGTGGCTCAGTTCAGGTTAAAGCAATTCAACAATTAGTTGTTATGATCATTTTGTGCCTCTTACTTTGATTAAACAGACATTTACAAATTACCAAATTGCAAATCACAGGTTCATGTCAATCAATACATACCATCTATAGCATGGGCTTTTCGTGTATGTATGAATTGTTTCAAGAAATGTGTATATATGAATTGTTTCAAGAAATGTAAGTTTAGAGCCATGATCAAAGTGTGACACTCACTTGTGTCATTTTGTTAACTTCTACTTGGCCATTGATGTTTTGATCTCTCATTATTTGCATTGTGCAAGCCAGACAATCAGTGTGGTTGCCTTTAATTTCACATCTTTTTGTCTTTTATTTTATGCACTCATAATCATAGAATGCAGACTGCGAAATTCATATGGAGCTAACCCATTGGCATTTATGGTGTCACAGAGTATCTTGTTATAATAATATATTGATATCTATAATGTTATCTTCTTAAATTGTTGGTCAGGTAAAATACAAAAATAATAAAACACAATTGTGAAATGGAATGCTCTAGCCTTTAAATGAGTGTATTGACTATTTTCTTTTGAAAAAAAAAAAGAAAGAAACAGCATGGTGTTTCTCTATGAATGCAGTCTGCAGCTGAAATTTTATTTTCAGTGTGATACAAATACTGTAGTTGAAATAATTATTATACATCTGCAGGGCCACAAATGTGCAGCATACTTGTGATGGAATCAAACTTTTATAGTTGATCAGTCTGTAACCTGCGCATGTGGAACAGTTTCAAATCAATTTATTAAGTTTCCATTACTATGGACTTAATCGCTGAACTATGTGTGCACAATGAATGTCAAGTCTTTGATAGTAGGAAAAGCCTATCTGCAAGTTTCTGTTGTTGGTGAACATTGTTAGGGCCTCACTGCGGGGTTGATATGGATTAAAGGCTAGGGCAGTATAATAACAGAGTGTATGGTAGGGTGCATGCTTTGTAATCAGACCATGTGGGGGTGTTCTTAGTAGTGTCTAGAGTTTAGTGTGCTTTGTACGTCTTTTTATGTGAAATCGTATGATCTTTTTTGGTGTAAATTGTTTTTAAAATAACTTTGTAATTCGTAATTGATAAGTTAATATTTTTGTAACCATTTCCTGTATCTTTTAATAAGTTTTTTGTAACTTTATAATCAAGTAATGTGTTAAAAATTAATGTAACATTTACCTAAATGATGAAGCCTTATTCATGTTGTTATATTTTTTAATCAATTCATAACTGTTATTTTTGATTCTTTGTAGAAAACTTGTTTCATTGGTAAAATTGGTAAATAGGATGATCAAGAATCTAAAATTAAAATGCATAACATTCAAGGAAGAACAATTAACTACAACTTTGTATAGCAGTACAATTATAACCAAAGTGACAGAATACAATGCTAGTGGGCCTAAGCATTAACAGTTGTTGTAAACTGACCTTCAATTGTTGTTTCAGGACTTTATTATGTGGAGCCGAATTGACTGCGTAACTATATATAGTAATCACTGGTTATATTTCTAACCATGGTGCCAGCTCACTGTTAATGAGCTGCATTGTTAGTACGGAATGCTGTTCTATTTATCTCTCTCCTCGCTATTACTGCCTGTTTACATGCGTAACAACAATTGTACAATGGACCTGCTTTCTTGCCGTGTGTGTTTTGCTATCTTATTTTATATCACTGTTTGCATATTCATTGGTTTATTTATAGTAACTGGACACTCCAAATGCTACGCCCATGGGTGTGATTCAGAGTTCTGTATTATAATTGTCTTGTTTGAAATTGCATGGTGAAACAAGTAACAAGCACAGCTGGTAAATGGGTGACTTTCTTGCATAAATAAATGTTTAGTTCAGTAATGTGCTCTTTATTTAAAAAAAGTTTTAATAGTTATAAATTATATTGTCTGTAGTAGCTGTCATATGTAACAAAATAAGATTGATGCGGATTAGAAAAAAAAAAATCTGTTTAGCCATGTTAAATAATTGATAAACCTTATCATTATGCAAGAGATATTTTTCTGAATTGAAAGGTCTATCCTGCAATGCAGAAGAGGTAACTAGATTCTGAATCACATTTGTCATGTTGAACATTAAAAATGTACCATTATTTGGTTACTAATTGTTTCTCATTGTCTAAAGCCATTGTAAGGTGTTCTTTGTTACACAATAAATTTGGAGTGTCCAGCTGTTTAGTTTTTGTGTACATTTTGGTGCCGGTTTATTGTAACCTGTTTGTTAGCTGTTATTTAACAAAAGAAATACAGTCATATCTTGAGTATACTCCCTAGTTGGCAGACTTTAGCGTGTACAGTGTCTTTACCATCATCACAACTCATCTCAGTGCACTCAACGACCCCTTACCCCTTTTTGACCTTGACCTTTATATTTACAAGCAAAGCTATGTTGTATATTTTTCCTTCAGCTACCAATAGATACAAATGCAGTCATTTCAGTGTAAAATATTCACTTGTTCTGTGTAGAAACAAAGACAATGGACATCATATTTGTACTAATGCATGCTCATGACAAAACTGCTTTATTTTCCTACATGTTGCTATGGAAACAAGTCATGGTTGCTATGGTAATATTGACCAGGATGGTACAACATGAGGTCGTCTGTTTCAGGCAATTAAGGCCGACCTTCTGGAGGGACGTGGCTCGTCAGCTGTGCTGCTGAATCAGAGGACAGACAAGAAATCTCCAGGGTACGGTTTAGTAGTGGTGCTGAGAAAGAAGTTCTATTAATATAATAATTTGTGTTATTTATTTAAAATAAAATTACCATAGGAATATCTGAACCCTTGCGTGAATAGTGTTTGAAGATTAAGTGCTGAAGAATCCATTTTGGAAAAGATGTCTTTGTTTGAAATAAAATGTTAAGCTGGATGCAGTTATGTATTTGTAATAATTTGTTTGTGAATGGGTTTGTTAACAGTATTAATAACTAGATCAGTGTAAAAAGAGAAAGGTCCCTTTTTGTCATCAGTTAAGGTCCCTTGTTGTCATCAGTTAAAAATGTTTGTATATGAAACATGCCTTGGGTCTTGTTTGTTTCAGATTTGTCCACTTAGTGTCATCTATTTTGGCATACCTGGTAATGTTTATAACCTTTGACATTGTGTAAATGGCTGGGTTTCTTTACTTGCAGACATGATGGGAAGTCGAACCGAGTGTCCTTTCCATTCACCAAAAAGATCAGCGGGCGGCTGACCAACGCCCAGCCATTTATACGAGACACACGGGTGTCACCTGTGGAGATCAAGCTCCTGAAGCCAGAGAACAGCGAGCAGGTTGAGAGCCCAACCAACGACACGGAGCCCAGCCCCGAGTCGGAGGAGGAGAACAAGGATGAAGCCGAGGAGAGCAAGAGTGAGAAAGAGGGAGAAAGTGTTCCTGTGTCTAGACCTGCTGTTATGAGCTCGTTTGTTAAAGTTCAGAGTAAAGATGATAATGGTAAAGTTTTAGACTGGCCAAAAGAAATGATTAAGTACACGCAAACTGAGCCTAAGCTAATGTATAGTTGTAATCCATTGTCGTTTGATTTTTCTCAGCTTTTTGGTATTAAGTCTAAGAAGTCACCTGGTCATGCTGAACAGGGTGGTACTCAGTCTGTTGATTCAAAGGTTGACAGTGAGAAGACCAATAAAGAAGAGGCATCTCTGGAATCAACAGCAGTAGATGGAGCAGACAAACAGTCAGAGGAGAAAAAGAAGTCGCATCGAAAAAAGAAAAAGAAGAAACATAAGAAAAATAAAGAGAATAAAGCTGAAGTTAAAGAAGACGAAAAAGAAGAAAGCAATAAAATGGAAGCAGATGATGCTGCAAGTTTAGGTAGTAAGAAAAAGAAGAAAAAACACAAGAAGAAAGATGAAAAAGATGCAGACAATAAAGATGAAAAAAGTGCTGAAGGTGATGATAAGGAGAAAAAAAGGCACAAGAAAAGTAAGCGCAAGAGCAAAACAGAGGATATTGAAGGTGAAAAGGCTGATGAAGAAGATACAGAAAAAAAACATAAGAAGAGAAAAAAGAAGCATTCTAAGAAAAAGAAAAAGAAGCATCATGAAAGTGAAGCGGAGAAGTCGGATAATGAAGGCAAGCCAGAAAGTAAAGAAAAAGTTGAATCTGAATCTGACAAAGAGACAGATGATGAAAAGAACATAGAAAATAAAAAGAAGAAAAAGAAGCGTAGGAAGCACAAGAAAAAGGACAATAATGAAAATGAGAGTAGTGAGCATGAAACTAATGACACTAGTACTGACACAGTTGATACCGCAAACATCCAAGCACACGCAAAACGTAAATTCCCAGGTGTTGATTCAGATCATGAAAGTGATAAAATCGTTGCAAAACTGCAAGCTTTGAATAGAACAAAAGCTGCACAAAAGCAAGCACCGAATAACGCTAATGTTCAAAAGAAGGTCAAGAAAGATCAAAGTGAGGTATCTGAAAAGAAAACACCTTCAGATCGAAAGAGAATAAATAGTGAATCTAGTGTTAATGAAGCAACACCAGTTAAAAAGGTTAAAGTGACGCCTAAAAATATTGTGAAAGATAATTTGCCATTAATGACCACTGCACATGTCAGTGCTGAAGTTAAAGTTGAGAAAGAGGAATCCTGGAGTCATATTGAGACCCAGACTACAGATAATGTGAAATCAAAATGGGACACTAGTGACAGTGATATGGACAATGCCCTTGATGATACTTTGAAAAAAGAGAAAGTGCTTAAGAAGCGAATTCCAAACAGATTGGCTAAGGGGCCTACAGCAAATGACGTTAAAAATTCAAGAATGCATGGAAAGACTGAAGTTGAACATAAAAAAACACAACCTAATCTGTCTCAGAGGTCTAACTTTTCTGTTGGAAGTGGTAGCAAATTAACAGTGTTGAAAACTGTTGGAAAGGCAGTAAAAAGTCTAGCCTCTAGCCGTAGCAGATCAATGTCCCGTAGTCACCGATCATATTCTAGATCAGTTAGCTCCTCTCACTCAAGAAGCAGATCTTACAGTTCATCGTCGTATTACAGTGATGATTCCCGCAAGAGTCGGCGAAGAAGACATTCTCGATCCTACTCAAGTAGTCGTTCAAGATCTCATTCATATCACAGACGTAGCCGTTCATACAGCTACACTGACTCAGATTACAGTCGCTCTAGATCGTATTCAAGTAGTAGATCACGGAGCAGGTCACGTAGGCGCAGGTCAAGATCTTACAGCAGAAGTCGGTCACGTTCTTACAGCACAAGCTCGTATAGTAGTCGATCCAGAAGCAGAGGTAGATCGTATGGAAGATCTAAACGTAAGCATAAGAGGAGAAATAGAGTGCGAGTAAGATCCTTGTCTGTGAGTTCTGTGGAAAAGATTGTTACTAAAAAGGTCAAAGAAGTAGAACAGTCGAAAGAGAAAGATGCAAAAGTTGACCCAGCTGATATTCCATTGCCTGATCTCTCTGGTAAAAAAGAGGATGAAACCTCTGAAGCGAAGTTGCTCAAGCTAAAAGAGAAAAAGCGAAGGACTGATGTTGGTGAAACTGTCGCAAAACTTGTAGAATCCTTACCTGAAAATATTCCACTTCCATTCAGTGAAGGAGAAAACAAAACCGTTTCTTCAGACTCTTTACCACATGGTTCACCAAAAGAAGCTCCAAAGGAAACAGACAGTGGGTTTATTGGACCGAAGATGCCTGCCCCACCTCCGCCACCACCGATGGGACGGGGATTTGGGCCTAACCATGGTCCTCCAGGTCCCCCGAGACCTTATGGCCCCGGTCAGTGGGATGAATGGGGATACCATGGTGGCTGGGAAGGGCATCCGGGACACTGGGATGGGCCTGGGCCGAGACCGTACCGCGGTATGCGACCCCCGTATGGAGACCCTCGAATGTATGGACCACGTCGAGGTCCCCATCCTTTCATGAACCGTCCACGTGGTCCCCCACCTTATGGAATGGGACCACGGTACCCTGGACCTCCAGTTCCATACCCAGATTACATGGACTACGACTATGACTCACAATACGGGTCAGAGAAAAATCATGAGGAAGCTAAAGAAGAAAGTAAAACACCACCACCACTTCCAAAAGAACCACCAAAGTCGTCTACTCCAAAGCCACCACTGCCTAAGAAGAAAGAAAAGAAGGAACCTGAACAAAATCCTGATATTGTTATACCTCCAGAGCAAGCTGAACAGTACAAATACCTCCAAAAGCAGGCCCAGAAGCATGCAAGAAGGCAACAACGAAGACAAGCAAAAAGAGATCTGGGTGAGCCTGATGATGATTCAACATCTTCTGAGTCTGAACCGGAAGAGCAGCAGGTAGTGGCAGTGGAAGCAGTAGAGGAAGCTGGTCTGGAGGAACTTCAGGCCCAGATGGTGATGCCACAGATGGTGCTTGCCCAGCCACAGCCCACAAACAGTCCCAGTGGTGCGTACATCATCGTTAGTGGGGGGCAGCAGTTCCTTGTTCATAAACCAATGATGCAGACTGCCATGCCTGTTCAGGCAGGTCAGCCAGTGATTGCCGCCTCCCAGGGAGGAATCATGGCCACGGCCCAAGCTGCAGCTTCAGGGGCCCTGCCTGCCCACCTTGTACAGGCGCTACCTGCCCACATGTACGCCACCCCGGCCCACCTGGGTGGAGGGGCACAGATGGTCCTGACCCACGCCTCTCTACAGCAGCTACATCAGATGCAGCAGCTGCACCAGCTTCAGCAGTTCCACCAGGCGCAGCAACAGGCACAGGCCCAGGCCATTCATGCCCACAACCAGGCGGTCGCCATGGCAGCAGCACAGCAGGGACCCATCATCGTGGGCAATCAGATACTGGTACCCAGACTGAGTGTCAGACCTGCTATATAGGCCTCATTGCATGTAATAGGGATATCATAGTGTCATATCAATGAAAGTCATTTCAAGTTCATTGTAAATATCCTAAATCATCATTCAGTATTAAGAAACATCCTACAAAAGTTTAAATATGTTTAAACAATTATGTTGACGCTATCTTTTAATTTTGAGTCCATCATCTGAAATCTGCTATGTTGTTAAGTTTTTAATGTGTACATGTTCGAATCATGTTACATGAAGTTGCTTTTTAAGGATGAATAAATGGAAGATGTGATTTTATTTATTTCTTGTGGTTAGTTTTTACTGCCCTTTGTGTACATATTATATATAGTTTACTGTTAATCCATGTGCTCTTATTCTGTTGTAAATACTATATATTGTTGACCTGTTTTTATCATAACATTTTGTGCTCTAAAATATGTGAAACAGACATTTCTAGAATCATCAGAAAAAATTTATCTTCATATATGTAATCATTGCTGTCAAGTATTGCATTCTATAATTTGTTCAACCCATTCTCGAAAAGAAACGTCAATTTGTAAATGTAACATGATATTATATGAGGATCTTTTATGTTCATGTTAAAGAGGTTGCTCATATTGTTGACGTACATGTATACACTTGTTATTCTATGCTCATGACCAGCAGGTGGTGTTACCACACTAATGTTAAGTTCTAGACAGAGTGAGTGAGTGTGTGTGCGAGGTCTAGACAGTGAGTGAGTGTGTGTGCGAGGTCTAGACAGTGAGTGAGTGTGTGTGCGAGGTCTAGACAGTGAGTGAGTGTGTGTGCGAGGTCTAGACTGTGAGTGAGTGTGTGTGCGAGGTCTAGACAGTGAGTGAGTGTGTGTGCGAGGTCTAGACTGAGTGAGTGTGTGTGCGAGGTCTAGACAGTGAGTGAGTGTGTGTGCGAGGTCTAGACTGTGAGTGAGTGTGTGTGCGAGGTCTAGACTGTGAGTGTGTGTGCGAGGTCTAGACAGAGTGAGTGAGTGTGTGTGCGAGGGGATGTGTCAAGGAAAGGGAAACAGGAAGATGGCCACAGTAATTGTATCAACTTAATGCACATTGGATTGATTAAATTTTCAGCTTTTTGATGTACAAATTTTGTGTTTCTATCTATATTATATGAGTTGTACTGTTAATCAACTGGATATTATTACACATAAATTAAATTGAAATAATTAGTTTAGTGGGCAATGTATATTCATACGTTCAGTTGAGAAATTGGCCAACTACCTCTTTCCCATCCTGCTCTGTGAAATGTTTTCAGTATGTTATTACTGAACTGTCGTCAATTATTTATGTATTAAGCAATGATTTCTGATGCAGATATGTCTGCAAAGTAGTAGTAATATTTCTGTATTTAGGCTATACACTAGTTGGGGTGATTTTCCTACATTCCCGTTATAAATCTGCAATACAATGTCATCATTATTGTTAGTTCTCTCTGCTATTTTCTCTTTGTTTTTATAAGAAATCACTAAATGTATCATTTGTTCCTTTTGCTGTTGTTGCTAATTTCATTCAAATAATTTTAACTGCAGTGTGTGTAAGTAATTTGTTAATTTTAAATATTATATTCTTGAGATTGATTCATTTGTTAAACATTCATGTAGTTCCTTTGTCTAGCCTTGTCTATAGACTCGTTATTGTAAAAGCAGTATAAGCTGGTTTCAACTAGCCAGGTATTGAACTCTTCTATGTATGCATTATTTAATTTTGTAATACCTACCTGAAAGTATTGTTTTACTTGTGAGCTAAAAATAACTGCTTTGTTGTAGTGACGAAAAGCTCTTGACCATAAGTATTGATTGATATACATGTATAACGGCCAATAACATCAAAACTGTGTAAAAATAACTTTACTTTTAAGTCGTAAGAAAAAATATAATACAATATATTGTAGTGGATATTTTTTTTTCGTCTAAAATCATGCCAGCTGGTTTATCTATCAATGGACCTTGTCTTGTCCCAATTATATAATTTGACACATTAAGATGAGTTGACTTGTTCACAATTGTTCTACGTAATATAATACCGCTAAATTTATATAATTTTCCGAGAAACTAAGAATAGATACATGAATTTACATTTATTTTATTGTAAATTTTACACTTGTAAAATTTTCACCATGCTGTTTGAATTTATCAATGTAATGATATGACTTGTTCATAATTGTTATAAAACTTCATTATTGTTTTGTCATGCTCAACACTTTCTGGTTATATGCTCTGGTAACTGTGTACTTCTCCATTTCAATATTATTTATTGTGCTTTAACATTGTATAATGTTTATGCAATAAATTTTGGACTTGGACTTGAAACTGTACATCAACAGGTACATGTGTACTATATCCAAACATTAAATGTACCAAACGAACTGCGGCATGTGTTTGTATGTAAAAGTAAAAGTATATTTGGATTTTGTTTGAGTTTGTTTGTTTATATTTGAAAGTAAACTGGTATGTTGCAGTTATGCAGCATGTAATTGGAATGTGATTTGTTTGTAAATTGCTTGAATTTGTTTTTAACTTATGCATTTAATGTACAAACTTCTCACCCGTTGTTTTACTGATGTATTTCATCGCCATATTGATACGTTGATGACAGTCATGTTTCATAGATACATACATGTGATAATCCTTGATTGGACATGTAATTGATTAAATTATGAAATTTACATGTGGTAGTTTGTTGTTTTTGTCGTCACGACTTTATTTGTTATAAAATTATTTAGCATTCAATAGAGTTTCTCATGTATTTGTCACGACTGGCAATTTATGCACTGATGCACGCAAAATGCGATTCTGATGCAAACATTCAGCATTCAACAGAGTTTCTCGTGTCTTTGTCTGACTGGCAGTTTATGCACCAATACACACAAACTACGATTCTGATACAAACACACGGTAGTTGGTTCATGTTTTCTTTTCATACCAAAATTTTCGAAAAAATACGAAAGAATTTCATGTTCACCATGGCGCAGCTGAAATACGTTATTAAACAGTTACAGCACTGTTAAGTCCGTGGTGCATTATAACTTGCCAAGTTGTTAATATTCATAATATTATGTGTGACCACCTTTTCCAAATAATAAATAAGGATACTAGAAGTAACATTAGGTTACAATATACTAATTCCAATCCTTATGTAATTTAATGTAAAAGCGATAACTTTAACCAAAAATAAATGCAACATTTTGCACATAGGGACCCTCATAACCGTACCTTTTCTTAAAGAGCATTCTAAGCTGAATTGATTTAAGCAATAAACAGGGTATGTCATGTGTTATGTAAGAAAGAACTCGACACTAAACAAAGTTGACTGTTTTATCAACATCTTTTTAGCGGCTACTTTCTTGTTGAATGTAACCCGCCTCAGCGCAAGTGTCATACTTTAGTCTCCAATCTTAAAACATATTAGTGATTTATTTGTGCATACCAATGCTTACCCTACCAACATCTCCAAAAAAGAATATCAAAGCAAGTGTCTAAACCTAAAAACATGTCTTCGAGTTAAACTTATTGATTTATTTAGAGAGTACAGCCCTACAGCACTTATTTATTTAGTGTATTGTGACCATTATCCAAAAAGTGACGCTAACTTTGTGTAACATGCAAACCTTATAAACAACAGTCGGCAGCTAATTACATGAAAACACATTACCAGTATCAAGTGACGTGAACGGAACAAGAATGAAACCATCGTCGCCAGCATTCGGGCACCTTTGCACTCGCACCTGGAATGATGTCACATAAATACCGAATTGTTATGTTATTGATGAAACTGGTGTCAAATCGTGCGGCCCATGAGTGCCTTATAGACAGCCAAGTTGCATTGCTTAAGCTACAAACTTTCCACGATACATAAATCCCAGTGATTTATGTGGTCCGTTGTATGAGGAGCTATAATAATTACAACATGCCAGTTGGTATGCGCCGAAATAACTGTCATTGACATTTACCTATTGAGACAGGGGCCGACACCTAGGGCCTATGGGTGACTGCCTAGTTGCGTCCCTCTAGCTCCAATCGTTTGCTTTTGAACTTTTATTGATAAGTCATGCATCATGCGCGTCCCAAACGATTCCTTGTACATATCATCGTAATTTTCACCAATAACCTTGATGTTGTGGGACAACAGGCCTACGCCCGCACCATATGGGCATGTGACAACAATACAAAATGCAAAGAAATAGCAATAAAATGTAAACGTAGTATCATTGTGACGCTGTTTCCGATTGAATTGACATTGGACATTGACATTGACGCTTCCATATGCAACGTTAGGGTACATTTCTGAAAATCGTGTCTCTATAATCTATTGAATCGTTATCGCTTCAGTTCGAACTGTTTGCTGGCAGTCGTGTAAAACTCGGTTACCTGTATTCTATTGTGTATATATGATACTATAAAATCGAACAATGCAAAGGGCTTGCGCAGATTAAAAATAACACTAATGCATGTAAAATTGTACATGTAACTAGAACCGCGAATGTGACGCTTCTCCAGGGAACCATAGACCAAAGGTCTATAAATAAACGTTTGTTAATAGATCTCTGCCATGGACCCCTGCTTACGTCGATTTCGAATTTAATGACGCCGACGCTTCTCTTTGCAACGTAAAGAGGCATTCCTGGAAATCGTGTCTCTATAATCACCCAATGAATCGTAATTGACCACGGGTGCCTTAAAGAGTAGACTATCAAGTTGCATCGCTTTAGCTCCAACTATTAGGCGGCAGCCATGCAAAACTCTGTAAGAGATGTGTTGTTTTGTGTGCAACATATTATGGTGCTACCAAATCGACGAGTGCACATATGTTAGCAAGTAAGTAAACAGGTTTTCTTCGTTTTTATAATGACATTATTGACGTTGACAAACCGGATTCTGTCACATTTATACATTAACATGTCAGAGCCAGTTATGGATAAATCACATGTACTAAAATGTGGTTATTTGTTGAACAAGCTAATGAAAAGAGACCACCGGCACGTATCCATATGTACATACGACGTTGGCTGACATATACTATGATCTTTTTAACTGCAACACTGATGAAACTGTTTCGCGCAAACATATCAACTAATAATGCTTCAGCATTTGCCAGAACTGACATTGACCCAAAGAAAACATACAGTCGACAGACCTGATCAGAGTGTTGTAATGTGACGAGACCCATGGAAAAGGAAATTACACCAGGTATCAATGGAAATTTACCTGCCCCTTGCTGATGCCCTTCCAGTTCCTAATTGACATTTTAAATAACGGATATGTTTATTGAAATTGTACTGTCCAGATACATGTAAATGTAATGAAATTGCACTGAACGGATATAGAAAATGATATTTCACTGAACAGATATATGTAATGAAATTGCACTGAACAGATATATGTAATGAAATTTCACTGAACGGATATACGTTATGATATTTCACTGAACGGATATATTTAATGAAATTGCACTGAACGGATATATGTAATGATATAGCACTGAACGGATATATGTAATGATATTTCACTCAACGGATATATGCAATGATATTTCACTCAACGGATATATGTAATGAAATTGCACTGAACGGGTATATGTATTGATATTGCACTGAAAAAATTTATGTAATGAAATTGCACTGACCGGATATATGTAATGAAATTGCACTGAACGGATATATGTAATGATAGTTTACTGAACGGATATATCTAATGATATTGCACTGAACGGATTTATGTAATGAAATTTTACTGACTGGATATATGTAATGAAATCGCACTGAACGGATATATGTAATGATATTTCACTGAACGGATATATGTAATGAAATTGTACTGAACGGATATATGTAATGATATTTCACTGAACGGATATATGTAATGAAATTGCACTGAAGGGATTTATGTAATGATAGTTCACTGAACGGATATATGTAATGAAATTGTACTGAACGGATATATGCAATGATATTTCACTGAACTGATACTAGTATAATTATGTACGACGGCTTTTCTTAAAGTTCGAGGACAACGATAGTTTTTGCAATTGATCAATACAACCAACAATATGTATATCAAATGAAAGATGAACATCTTCCGAAAATCAAGCACACACTTTAATATATGAAAACTAGAAATAAATTGTGTAAAAGTAAACACCATGTATAAAGTATGGAGCACTTTGAATCTAATGACGAATGAATTGTACTTATTCACAACTAAATATACTTTATACATTTGAGCTGTTTGATACCATTGTAATATGTTCTTATTAGGTAAAATCATAGCATTATTTACTGAAATTTTAAACATTGTTATGCACTTTTTTTTTTTTAAATAATAACTATGTTCAGCTAGGAGTCCACTAGAGTCGCGACATAAGGCGCGAGAAGGCGTTATTTTTATTTTACTTGTCGCTTACTTCCGCCAAGTACGAGGAAGGTGGATCGTTTTGTCGTAAATGGACCACCATTTGGAACCAAAATGGCAGGAATTGGCGCTAAACACTGATTTGACGAAATTTCCTTAACTCGCCTATTAAGAGAGGTTTAGAACCAACTGAAGCCAATAAAATATAATTTGTCGCCGATATGGAAATGTTTATCGCCTTTTGGCTGCAACTGGAGTGTACTGGCGTTGAACTATCAATCAGGCGGAGCTCAGCCGCGGTTTGGCGCCAAAGTGTTCCATCTCGGCGATTCAGCGCGCCAAAAGGTGTCAGATCCAAACCTTTCCTATTGTTGTCAATGTTTCGCGTCCGTAGGCGCCATTAGGTGAGTGGTCTGCGCCAACCCACCCCCACTATGCTTGGGATTGTTTGTCGGAAGTTGTCGATACATCGGTTCCAGTGCACGCCATATTGTGGACATTCGGTGCCTATTAATAGGCCCTACCAAGCCCCCTCTAACGTTCATCAGACCCATTTTGCCACCCAGGATACAACACCGAAGCCATTTTTCTGGATTAAAATCATATTCGTTTGGACAGCGTTATGTTTTTTTTTTCATGTACAAAATTGACAACATTCGGATAGAGATTTATGTATATTGTTTACCACAGGGGAACCTAATGTTTCAATGTTAGAAGACAGACTTCACGATTTGACGATTCAAGTGCTGAACTATGGCTGTGCCCACATCTGGAACAAACTTCTGGACAATCTCCTTGCAAACTCAAAAGTTGTAACCCAGTCCTTAGGCATCTGTTGCCAATATCGGTGACAAACGGCCAACTTGAGACCAACAGGAATGGCCTTCCTGATCTTGGTGTCCTGCCGCAGGACGCGTAAAGTCATCCGCTCAATCAATTCATCAAATATTTCTGTCGACAGCCTGATTTAGTTTTTGAACCTTGTCCTATAATGGATCCTGAATTCCTCCATGGGTATTGACCTATCTCAGCTCGAAGCTGGGGATGGAACATGGGACGGACCCACCACTGGTGTTTCCTTCTTCCCTTGCGCTTTGAGGCTAGATCTTCCTTCCGATGAGGAAGAATATGACTGGCCCTTTATTAGTGTTCATGGTGACGTGCATACTTGCTGCACCTGACCTGTGATTCAGTTCTCTAGATCGGCAGTTAATATATCGAGTGGGCTATCGCCAAAAAGAAACTATTTTGACGACCTTTGTCGCCATCTTGGCATTAACTAGTAAGTGCCAAGTTCAAAACTGCGGGCCAGAGCGTGCTAAAGCGCGTCAATCGGATTTTCAGTGATGCCAACACCGGACTATGTGTCGCGGTCCTAATGGATTCTAGGCATAAGCCAAAAAGCGTGATGCCAGAGCGTGCCCAACAATAAACATGGAAATGACTTTAAAAACGGAACAGTTGAATGAATTAAACATTAAGCTCTGAAATGACAGGGACATTAAAGATTGCATAATCATTAATCATGTGAACAACTAGCCTGCACAAAATAGTTGCTGACACCAAGATAACAACTGATATTAGTGGGTTTTAGAATTTGTAACATACCATGTGTACCATTACTGAATTCATGAAATGTGCAGTGTTGCGCATTGTTAAAGAGATTTGCAGAGACACTCATTTAACAACATTATGGAACTCCCCACATGGCTATCATATCTACCATCGCTTTACATGAAAGTACGACAACATAACATGGGTGCGCACACCACTCAACGTATTAAACCTGATAGATATTATTTCGCAAATATGTGAAGCAAAGTTCCATTTTGACGTCATTGAGATGTCAATTTGCTCAGTATATTTGACAGTGTATATTGCAAACAAGTTATAAATCTGTAATGTTCCATACATTTTGTAAAGGTTGGGTGTAATATGTAGAAATTAAATTTTCTTTATAATGGTGTAATTTGCTGTACATTGTATAACAAAAAACAATAATTTCAGCATTGTCCAAGAACTTTAAGAACAGCCCTCGTAATGAAATTGCACTGGACGGATATATGTAATGGTATTCCACTCAACGGATATATGAAATAATATTTCACTACACTGGTATATGTAATGATAGTTCACTGAACGGATAAATGTAATGATATTTAACTCAACCGATATATGCAATGACGGATATATTTAACGATAGTTCACTCAACGATATATGAAATGATATTTTACTCAACGGATATATGAAATGATATTTCACTCAACGGATATATGTAATGATATTTCACTGATATATGTAGTGACATTTCACTGAACGGATGTATGTTTTGATACTACACTTAATGGATATATGTAATGATATTTTAGTCACATGATATATGTTATGATATTTCACTTAACGGATATATGCAATAATATTTCACTCAACGGATATATGCAATGATATTTCACTTAACGGATATATGTAATATTTCACTCAACGGATATATGTAATGATATTTCGCTTAACAGATATATTTAATGATATTTAACTAAACAAATATATGCCATGATATTCCCTTAACGGATATATGTACTGGTATTTCACCGAATGGACCTATGTAATGACATTTCACTTTACGGATATGTTTTGATAGTACACTTAACGGATATGTTTTGATGTTACGTAAATTTAACAAACTAATGTAAAAACAAAGTTTGACCAAATGATCATGCAATTTTTTCGGCGTAGCTGTCTAAGATCAGTTTTGACCCAGATTTTCTTGCGATAATTATGCAGCGGGAAAATTGAATGCCAACAGAATTGGGCAAATTTTCTAATTCTAGGGAATGCAAACTTCAAACAATGGTTTAACGTATACCAATAACTGTTGCATACTTTTGGGGAATAAAAATTTACATAATTGCTTACATTAAGCGGTTAAAATGAAGTTATAAACATATCCTCGCGTATACTCTAGAACTGAGGCTAATTGTGAACGTATTTTCTCATTGTATGCCATAAACAGAATGATATATTCATTCACGTAACAAAATAACTATTTTGTTTAGCCTACATTTATATAAGCGTTACGCTCTATAAATAGCAATTGTGCAATGTTCCCATGCATAAATCTCACTCACAGGGTTGCCGTTCCATGTAGCCATTGATTCTAGCGAGATCATCGCATTCCACAAAAAGTAGTGGCATTCTAAAAATAGCGGGCGTAGCTAGCAACGGCTGTATAGCTGTTTTAATATACTCGTACATGCATAAATAATAGCGTTCAGAGAGTCATAACCCTAAAAATGTCAATAAATGTGGAATTTATATTATAAACTTACTGTTAATTTGATTTAAAATTGTGGTTACGATTTATTAACGCTTATTTATAATTGCATCTTTCTATCAACTTCTCCAGTAGATGTTATTTAGTCTCTAAAAAGATGCTACATTTTCTATAGATAAAACGTTATGAAAGAAGATTCGGAATATGTCGAATTGTTATTCGCGTAGCATGTATACACAATTTGCAATACTAATTATACACAGGAACCCTTGATATATCATATTTCTACTGATATAATTTAAAATCGTCATAGTCTAATGAATTTGTATGCTGGCATCATAAAAAAATAAAGTCTTAACATTTCAAAAATCGCTGAATGTTCCCTGACTATTGCTTTTTATTGGGATACACAGGGTACCTGCTTATTTGACTTCAAATCGTTATTATATTAGATAACTAACATGAATGGTATTACCGGTACTATAAATAACTATATAGACTCGTCTAATACATAATAATTTTCCCGACATTATTTTCTTACATTGTTAATTTGTTAAATTGGCTTGACAAATTCGGATAACAATTATGTTAACCTAAATTATTTTGGTTGTTCATATATCACTGGTGGAAACATGGAGTTGTATGATTGGTTTATTCACGGCATAGATATTAATTATAAATCTATTTAATTTTTAAATTTATAAATTTATCTCAAATTAAATTTTGGGTCCGAGCAGTTTTCTTATAGTGTCCGACAAATCTGGGGTCCAATAAGTCCCGTAATATTGGTGGGGACCAAAAAATCTGGGATCTGAGAAGTCATGTAACCGATCATCTTGGCCGTCTGTTTAGGTAATCTTTAAATGACATCTCACTATTAATTTCAACGCCGATTGTCTTTTTTAAAGACATTTCTTGTTTAGACTTTGCGACTCTTGAATCCTGACTCTGAATAGGAGATACGTCAGCTAAAGAATATTTTATGATATTTAGTGAACATATTAAAATAATCAGCTCTACATTTTGGGGAAGAGGTAAGTGTTTTAAATATGTGTTCCCATAGGTACAATAGTGCGTGGTGTCTGTGTACGCAAAATTAATGGCAAACATACTTTTTACCCTGTTTCTATAATCTACAAGTGATTAAAATAACAATGCACACGTTTATTTTACACTTTAATGCAATAATATTGGCCGCAAAATACATAAGACTACAGGTGTAACTGCATGTGTCTTTGAAGCAACTGTAACTTAGAGATATAATCTAACAAAACAGTAATGAAATACCTAACAAGTCTCCAGAAACATGTTGTATCTAAGGAACTTTGTGTTAAATAATACATTAAAAACAATATAATCAAACACTTCCAGTCTGAGTCTAATAAAAACACATTAACAGTAAAATATACCACGTTTTAAACACCAATGCATTGGATTTTGTATTTTTGTACATGTATTGGACTCCTAAGAAACAAATTGCATTTTCCAATATATATTATACTATTATTTTTATTATATTACGGTATAATGTATAGTTATGTAATTTTGAGTACACCAAATTTAAACACATGTCAGTTTATGGAATTAATATGTATATCCATTTTTCTATATTTTGTAAACTCATTTTAAATTAATAGCAAAAAGATTATTGGATTGCCTCCCTTCAAACAAACATTCCTAGTATAATACATTGAAAACATTGTGCAATACTTTGGTAAATATAAAATATTTAACGAAGATGTCAAAACAGTTACTAATTATTACTGTACTATTACAAATCAGTCTTAAAAAAAAGCGTAACTTTAACATCAAAACCTTTGTGCTTGTTGCACAAAGTGTATTATGAACTGGACTTAATGTTTCTTAAAAAAGTCTACCTTGACAATCATTGTTGGTATCATGTATGGTAAATATGCACAATATTTCTTAAGTATGCAAAATTATGTAATTTTAGTTAGTTTCTGCAATATAAACATTGTAAAAAATAATGTGATAATGTAATGCAAACATAAAAAAATGTAACAAAAATCTTGTACGGTAATAAAAATACAACTGCTTAATCCAAATGCTATCGCTAATAAACAAGTTGATTTCATTTGAAACCAATGCCAAATTTTGCAGGAAAAATGGATTTCAAAGGCAGTTGGTACCTCTGGGTCCATATCCACAAAACTCCTTAGTGAAAACTTAAGTAAATTTCTGGAAATAATTCCTTAAGTCTTTGGCTGTTTCATCTTAAGTGTATTTTGCATCAAACTGTGTTATTCTGGTTAAGAATCAACAGATGCTTCTGATGGTACCATATTTCAAATATAAAAGAATGATTTTTACATAGAAAATGGTATTTGAAATTTTGACTTAAGTCTAACATAAGTTAAGATTTTCCTTAGGAGCTTTATGGATATGGGCCCAGGTTGTCAACCCTCAAAATCCAGTTCTTACTGGTGCAATACGAGACCAATCTAATGAGACCTGATCTAATGGACAAATTAAAACTAAGGTTGCAAGACTGGAACATGCGCTATTACTTAGTTTCTGGACCAGTCGATGAGGATCTAATGAGGAAGGTAATTTTTAAAAACTCTTTAATGTTCATGCTTCACTGCAATAAATTATTATTATAGGTTTCACAAACAAGATACTCTGACCAAGAAATATCGACGATAAACGTGAACATAAAGTACACTGAAGCTTCAACATTATCTAAAGCCTATACAGATGTATTTCAGTTTCATTCAACCATTAGCATAAATATACATCCATACCAAACATCACATTCACAAATTGCATACTAGTATACAAATCCATACAATTAATATAAATTCTGTGAATTCAGTAAAACACCTTACACCCATAAAAATCTCTTTTTCTTTGTGTTTTAATTTATGTAAAATACAGTGAAAACAATGTTATAATGAAATCTGAAAATACGAAGAATAAAATATAAATTAAAAAGACAAAAAAATCAAAACAACACATCTCTTTAAATAGAATGGAAAACTATGTTATAAGCAGGAGACGAAAATATGAAATTTAATCACACTGAGTAAAGAGATGCTTTAATTAAATGGCTGAACAACATGGAAATTGAAAACATGTTCCACATTCTTCTCCAATAAATACATGTATAAATGAATGGCAAGCAAGTGCAAAGACAGAATGATAATAAAACATACCCATTTCCTACACAATTCACTCTTGAAACATTGCCAGGCAAAACAAATTTGAGTACAGTTATCCTGATTCTGTAAAATTCTGTAAAAATAGTACAAAGATTCTGTTTAATACGAGGTGGGCATATACAAAAACAACTGCTAAAAGCTCACACAAATATGAGGTAAAAATACAAACAAAATGTTGAGATAAAACAACTGTAACACAAAATGTAGTCAAAAGGTGTACATCTCTAAAATATCCTTAACACAACAAGGAGTCCAATAAAGGCCAAATATTATACAATTGTTATATTTTTATATAAAACTGATTCTATTATTTGCATATAAAACATTCATACTCTCTAATGCCAGTGTATACAAGAGTAACTGAAAAAAATCACTAGAAGTCACTTTTTGACACAACAGTGCCTAGCAATATAGGGGTGGGTACATTCAATGGGATACACTATCCCTATTAAGTACGCCTGTTGCCATTTTCTTTAACTCAAAAATTATCCAACAATTACAGCAGTTATATTTGTCAACATTGCCTGTTCAGTAAAAATTCCAAAGTTAACTAGTATCTACCCCAATTGACATGTTTTTATTCACATTTGTTTGTACGCATATTTTTATTTTACAGAATGTCATAAGTGGAATTAACTATTTGGCTACAATGGATGACACATTATTTGGTGGAGCGTAACCCACTGGTGATATACTCAAGAGAACTTTGTATACACCAACACTAATTCCGCATCTGTTTATGCCAACCTTACATGTTCACAGTACGAAGGTCAAGGAAACAAGACACACATTCATCACATTCTATGCACCTAAAATTCTACACAAAGCTAGAAAGAACAATCATAAGCATACAAAATATGTAGTATCACAAAATGTAAATATATTAAAATTAACCACATCTACTAACAATGAAATAAGTCACATGATCTACTGGTTCTAACTTTATCAGGTCATAGTTTCGGTTCTTGATAATGCACATGAAATGAGCAAGTTCTTTTTTGTGTGTATTATATACATTACCAAACTGTATATACAACAATCTTCCACTGTAATGCCAAACAATTAGTGGAAAGTAAATGACGCCACTTCACAGATTTTAAATGTTTGGAGACCATTCACTGCAAGTATTTCAAAATTCACAGAATTATTCTGGCCAATGAAAATCTGGACAGATGCTAATTTGGATCACCAGCAAAATAAATACATTTTCCATTGTTATTGAAAAGCAATGTCAAGGACACAAACTTTGACCTCATAATGTCACCATGACTCCACAAGTTTATAAGATAAGCAGTCTGCATGGATAACACTAGGATTATACTTTACCACAGCATTGAAATGTTCACAATATGTTTGGAATAATTAACAAGTTTACAACATAAAACTAAGCGACCACTGGTTACAAGGAAAGTTTTGTTTAGGAAGTGTACAACATTCAACTCGCCTAGTACCAGTCGGACCTATATGTCTCCACGTTGTACTGACATGTATATATAATAGTTACTTAGTGACATGTAAACATATATATTTGGCAAAACTCAATATATGACGACAATAAAAACATGATGTTTTAAGTACTAATCAACTTATATACAGTAAATGATGCCCAAATTTTAAAACAAGTTATGCTAAAATGTAATAAATAGAGCTTCAGTTACTTGAGTACATAAAGTACACCCCTATCTTGATTTATGACGTTAGAATGATGATTATATTTCAACTATTATGTAAAACCAATAAGCAGATTAGGTTTAATATCATCAGAGGCATTAAAGTTGATCAGTTCACACTGCCTTTTAAACGAGTTAATGAAGTGGTTGGATGGGACAACAGTAAATAAATTGTGAACATTTTGGCTTAATTACAATTGATGATTATGCAAATTTAAGTGGTAGAATGCTGAATACTGGTATACATTTAATCTCAAAACTGACAAAAAGTGTTTTGGTTTTTTTTATTATTACAGTTTCTGCACTTAAAAAAGCTTATTTTAATTCTAAATAACATGTTGACATTAAAATATCTACAGCTCCAACAAATTAATCTTACAAAAATGGATAAGGAATGAGATTATGAAATATTAATCAATGCAGGATATAATGACTTTAACATTTAAAGCCTTTCATTTCAGATTATAATGAGATTACCTGAGAAGTAGTTATTTGTATTCAGTTGAACTAAAGTGTCACAGTATCATGTGACATTATTATTTGTTTTGTAAAAGCTCTTTATTAACATGATTTTAGCGGTCAATGCATAAGAACAGGTTAATTAGTTCCAAAATATTTTTATATTAAAAAAAAAAATTACTGGCAACAATAACAGAACAGAACCATGAACCAAGATTTACAAGGTCTGAGTAGCAGAATTTAACTGTACATAATAAACTATGAATATCCCTACACAAAAAACAGAATGTATGTATGTATGGCTCAGATCAAGTCCAACTTTAAATAATATTATAATACTAGAATAAATATCCCTACACAAACAACAGAATGTATGTATGTATGTATGTAGGAATCAGACCAAGTTCATCAACTGTACATATAATACTATGAATATCCCTAAAGAAAGTAAACGTAGAACAGAATGTATGCCGACATATGTGTATGATGACAGGCTGGCAGGAAGAGTAGCAGCGTTGCCATGGTTATCCCTGCAGACTGCCGTCCTGGGACGAGGTGACGCTTGCGGATCGAGAGTTGGAGTCACATGACCTCAGTTTCTCCCCAGAACTGGCTCCAGTGTCCGTACGGGGACGTGCGCTGTCCTTGAAGTTTAACTTCTGTGTTTCTATCTGCAAATACAAGGGCAGAGATTGTTGTTATCAACAGAGTTGTTTCCAATGTTGTTTGCATTTGGAAGGAACAAGGGCAAACATTGTTATCTATAGTTGGGACAAGTTGACCTCAAGTACTGCATTAGCGTAGGTTTACACTTGCTCGATTTCCTATAATTATAAACTCCTGTCTTGATTTCCTATACTTCTAACTTCTGTGTTTCTATCTGGAAATACACGGGCAAAGATCACTGTAATCTAAAGCTAGGACAAATTTATATTGTGAACTGTATACGCATAAGTTAACATTTGCTTTATTGCTTACATTTACCTTTCGTAATTCTATCTGGAAAACAATCATCGTTGTTATCTACGAGTGATTTCTAATAGTATTTATATGCAGATAATATGCAGATGTATCACATTTAAGGATTAATTTGAGGGCATTCCTTTACTAATTAATCTTTCATGTTATCATTTACAATATGACTATTAACCAATATGTAAGGTAAAGAAATAATTAGGATGGAATGTCCTCAAACAAGGTCAAGGACAAATTTAATGATGAACACCATTTTTATTCCACATTTTAAAACTGTTTCGTCTCTTGTTATTTTTTTCTTGCATAATAAACATGACTAGGAAATGTCATATAACTTCAGTGTATAGCTTATGGTAACCTTAAAAACCACAATATCTTCTATATAATGACACGGCATCAGATCACACTGTTAACAAGAATTCACATGCATATACATAAAGATCCCTGTAAATTGTTACAGTATTCCAAGTCACTAATTAACAAGAAAAAAGTTGTTTTTTCTGGCTGTTGAAATATTTATCACCAGACTCCTGTAATCAACTAGGAACATCTGGCACAATTTTTCATGAAAATCTCATATTGTTATCTTTTGGGGTTAGACTGGTGGGATAAAATTGCATCTAAACACTTTCCAAAAGTTTAAACAGGAGCTAAAATTATTCTTCAATGTACAATCGATTCAAAACAGCTAGATCTTTGAATAATTGACATTCTAGTAGATCAATAACTAGTAACTTTTATATTGTAAAATAATATTATAAACAGAATTCCCATCTTTGTTCAACAGCATTAAGCTTTAATAACATAAACATGTTTTTTCACTTAAACAGAAAAATTGCCTTAAACCAGAATGCACTTGTACAAGAAATAGTTGCCATCTGAGAGACATCTGCACTGAAAAACATATTGTGAGAGTTTCCTGTAGCAACCATGTTATCAATTCATGAACAACTCAAATATTTTAGATAAAAATGTGCAGACTCATTCAAAGTTACATTTACATTAAACCCACAAGACTGAATTTTGAAGAAGAAAGAATTCTTTAACATGTAGCTTACATGATTGTTGTTTTGCTCATGTTGTTGTTAGAGGTGGTGTTTCCTGTTAGGTTCCAAAATGCTTGTATTGCTTTTATCTGTACATTTTCATGGAATGTGCAACAGTAAACATGCCATGGATTTCAAAGTGGTTTGAAAATGTGACACACACCACCAGAAACAAACTGTTCCTAAAGGCCCTGTCATACTGTGGTGAATTTGAGCTTCAAGTTTTGTACAAGTCCTGGAGAGTTATAACTCAACGCAAAGTGGACGACTTGGTCGCAGAATTGTTTCAAGACGACATTTGTTAGAGTTCTCTTCAACCTTGACACGACATAAGTACGATAATCATATTTTATCGCGAGTTCAGTCGAGATATGTGTATGATACCTTTTTGACATTCAAAGACTTGTCTTCAAGAATGTAACAGTGTGGACGAGTCTGTACGACTTGTGAGGTCATGAGCACGAGTTTCTGATGACATTTTAAGAGAAACAGAAGAGCAGATGTCGTAGGCAAGTCTCCTAAACTTGCAGCACACTCGTGTTATGTCGTAGAATGATAATATACGGCGAAACGCTACAACAAGGGAAGACATGTCTACGGAATGTGTTCGAGTGTGCTTGAGAGTGCGCGAGATTCCTTCTACACGTGTACGAGAATAAAGTCACCGAGAAGCAGCGAGAATGTTAAACGGTTTAAAATTTTTGTTGCTTCTTGGCGAGTTCTGGCAACATAAGAAGAGATGAGTCTACATCACTGCCACAAAGAATGACATGTGTACAAGATCTACACGACACCAGGCGAGTTGTGGCAAGTTACAACTTGCCAGAACTCGAAGCTCAAATTCGCCACAGTGTGACAGGGCCTTAAAAGGCTTTATAAAGTCTCCAAGATATAATAGATCAAATTAGAAGATTATCAATACTTGCATTTTGTAATCACACCACAATATTAAAGTAAAACCTATTAATTTTAGCTGGATTATGTTGAAAGCCTGTGGCTATTTCCTGGGTAGAACCAGTACTTAGTGCCTTTGAGAAAGATAATTCAAACACACTCTGAGCAGGAATCAAACTCATAATCGCAATGTGGACACTGTATCTATTACACAACTGAAACCCTTCATCAACAATATCTACACTATAGTGTCTGACATTTTAATTGTTTAGTTTGCCATTAAGTGGATGTGGTGCCAACCCGTTTGAGCATTTTAAGTTGCAAAAATATATTTTGTACAGTTATTATCTATCACACTCAATTTATTAACCTCATTTTATATGAATACATACAAGTATTTTTGCTCTAAATGGCCCATGAGATCCCAAAGTATTGATGCAAACAGGACATGCCAACAAACTATTGCAAGTTAATTATCAGGCGATTTCATATAGAAAACATATTTACAAATGATTAGAAAAAAACATTCATTTATTATTTTTAAATGTTCAAGTTACTGCAATTATTATATGCAACTCATGAACTCTCTAAGGTTTCAAAAGTTTAAATGATTGGTAAAACCGCACAGGCTAATCCGGGATGGCACTTTCCACTTTTATGGTATTTTCTGTTTCAAGGAAGTCTCTTCTAAACATAAATCCACTGTAGGCGGAAAGTGCCGTCCTGGATTAGCCTGTGCTGACTGCACATGCTAATACGGGACGACACTTTACCCACATGCATTAAGACCGGTTTTCCCACGATGCACCTCAAATATATTCTTAAGTGCAGAAGTATGTCCTGGTGCATATCTGATTTTAAAGAGCTAAATGTCTCCCACAGTAGGTATAAACCATGATAAGACAGATCCATTGTCTTTCCAGATTCAACAAACACCTACTGGGGGCTAATCCAGACTATCATTTCTTTACTGTGTAAATACCTCATCAAAGGACACGTTTTTCTAAAAAGCAGAAAACTCAAGTACCTCATTTAAACTTGTTCGGAACCACTCGATCAAGCAAAAGATGACTACATAGTCTCTTGTACAGTCGGTAAGTAAAATGTAAACCAAACATGGCTCAAACCTGCTCTTGAGAAGCTACTTGACTGTCTACTCCAGTGACAAAATATTTAAACAAATAAATCCTGATCTATCTCTTTGAGTTCAATCTGTGATCCACTTTGTTCTGCCACTCATCCAGTGGTTATCTTCCTGCCATCAAGACTTTGCACAATGAGCGGGCCAGCCAAAACAAGCCTGACTATCAACAGCCTTTCAGGATGCACAAACATTACCAGACAATGATCAAAGAATGCTTGCACAGTTACATCAATGATGCCAGATTTTTCAGATTACTTTATACATGTAGGAGTAATTATCTTAAATTATTGGTATTATAACCTAAATGCTAACTGAATAGCTCAAAATCTGAATATGATTGAGTTGCTGGATAATTAAATAACTATAATTGGTATACGAAATTGACTAAAGCAACCCAACTGATTACTAGACATTAACACTTTTGAGTCTTTGAATATTTAAATCATTGATTAAAAAAAAGAAAATAGCTCCAAAACTATATTCTGCTCCACTCAAATGATCTCTTACTAATGATATTAGCATTTACAATCATAAATGGTCTATAAATAATCTGTTATAATTAGTATTTATCATGTCATTATATGTGTATACAATCTAGCAATATATTGTAAATTGTCTGTAATTGCACAGTCATGTTACATCCATTTAACCCCAAAAAGATCTTTTAGCAACAATCAACCATTAATCAACCCTAAAAATAACACATATTTTTATTAAAGTTAATCAAACACCTCCTGTTATAGGCAAATACAACTTGACAACCTTGATAGTTAGTAATGTTGCTTCTGAAACAAAATTAAATTTTGACAACCGGGCCACATATTACAAGCCCCATGCAAGATATGAGGACAGAGACATAAACAAAACAGAAAGATGCACATCAGAGACCAGTCACCAGGAAGGAATGAGATTTCAATCGATGCAAGCTCACCCTTTATCTTACAACAAATTACTAAATGGCATTATTGCAAGTATTTACTAAATGTTCCTGCAAACCGTCATTACAAGAACACAGTATTTTTAAAAGCTATCATGAATATGTAGGTGTATAACATCAGCAGTAAACTTTTCAAATATGATTATCTCTCTCCACGAAAGAGATACCAATAATAACCTTGCACACATAAAATATCCACGAAAGAGATACCAATATTGACCTGGCACCCGTTTAAATTATTGGCATTAAGTTAATGACCTACAAAAAGTTAACATTTATAGTACAACACAGTCATCATATTGGACACTTAGTTCAAGAAAATACCACAGCAATGGAGCAAGTCGCTAAACTAAGGACAAACCAGAGGACCCAAGCAGACGTGTTGTAAGAGGAAAGGGTAGACTTACATCTATCACGGCACCGTGGCTGGAGATTTAAAAGATGAAGAACTTGTAGAAGCAGAGCTATAATTTCTTAAATCAGCTGTCATACTTAGGTATCCTTTCTGCTCCGGGTACTTAATATCGTATTTGCCATACTGAATCCTTCGTTTTTTGCTCTTGTTGGCAGGTCGGTGATGAACATTGGACAGAGAGTCTATTTTAGGCAGAATGCCTTCAGTAAAGTCAAGAGAATTTGTTGTGATTTTCACATTAGCAGGTTTTGGATGATAACCAACATTTTCTAGGGAGTTCACTTTGGGAATCTTAGACCAGTGCAACTTAGCATTCTGAATCCGAACATCCCCGCCACGTGGCTTATGATCAATATTAGTCAAAGACTGCACCTTAGGCATGGCTCGCCACTGAACCTTCTCATTCACTATATGTACATCACCCCCTGTCGGCGTGTACATGCGATTTTCAAGGGAATTTACTCTTGGCTTAGCATCCCATCTAACATTTTGCTGTGGTATATGCACATGTCCGCCGCCAGGCTGGTATCGAAGATTGTCATTATCGACCCTTGGATTAGCCCTCCATCTGAGTGGTTCATTTATGATTTCCACATGACCTGGCTTTGGCTCATAACCACGATTGTCATCGTCAACCCTGGGCTCTGCTTTTATTTTCAATGGTTGGTTAATAATTGTCCTTGTGGAAGGGGGTGGGGAATAGTTTATGTTTTCGCGGGTATTCAATTTCGGCTTGTCTGTCCAATGTAACTTTTGTGAAAATATATGAACACCAGCCCCTTGAGGATGAAATTTTACATTTTCTAAACTTTTTAACTTTGGTTCTGCTTTCCATTTCAGTTTCTCACTATGAATTTTTATTTCTTTACGACGAGGAGTGTAGTCAATGTTATCTAACGTGTCCACCTTTGCCTTTTTTTCCCACTGCAAATGCTGCGTATGGATTTTAACATGACTTTCGGGTGGCTGGTAGTCTTTGTTTTCTAGTGAATTAACTTTTGGTTCAGCTTTGATCGTTTCCTTCTCCACAATCAAGTATGCCCCTTTCTCATCAAATTCGACATTCTTCAGCCCTTCAGTTGGTATATTCGGTGGCAAACGAATCCTTTTCGTAACATCGCGTACTTCAGGCGACTGTGTGCGTAACTTTTTCAAGTGTTCCGGATCTATCGATTTAACTTTTGGTTCAGCTTTCCAGTGCACAGGTTGGGTGGGAATAATTCTTCCCCCTCCCCCTGGCACATGATTCACGTTGTCAAGGGACTGGACCTTGGCAGTCGCCTCCCAGCCCATATCAATGGGCGGTACATACAACCAGTCAGCCATATTGGAAAATTATGTTACGTTACTCTTTACCTTATTCAGATGAAATTACTGTCCCAGTACGAGATAAGTCTTTAAAAAGTCGTGAATCGGTCGTACACAATCAAAGGCATCCAATGTAAAAAATATGCATATGTTTCAAAGTTTTATTCTCCCTTTCCAACTAGGCATTCCAAAATCAATCAACCACATTGTGAAAAGAGCCACATTATGAACAGTTTTAATAATTATGCATTTTGCATTGTCTGTCACTGGATGAAAAACACAACACGTTTTCAAACCTTCAACAAGTGAATCTTAACAAGAATCCATTTTAACCTGCGTAACATTTTTTCCACTAATCAAAACTTTATCTATTTAACTTTCTCTGTCCTGGACTCCCTCGTTACTAAGATCATATACAAATTCAATCAACCGAATTGATATTTAATACCGTCAAAATTCATTTACCTTATTGAGGTATTTAAACTTGCACCACAATGCTATCTCACCAGATATCTATTTTACCCACCACAAAATATGGAACAATACTTAACAAATAACTGTAATTGGCAATTTTGATATCTCATAATTATTCTGATAGGGGATCTCACTTGCTCCATTCAAAGTCACTAGAGAGTGAAAAACAAGAACACAATTTTCTATTGTCTTACAAAATGATTTGAAGCGAACTTTGTCAGGGTACCCTGCAAGAATGCTAAAATACTTTTCAGTAATTGTATAATACAGACATGTACATTGTAACATAAGAGTTTTAAATAATTGTTCGATCAGGAGAGAATAAATCCAACTTGAGGGAGATAATTTACATAAATAAAATTATATGCAAACAAGACTCTCTTCTGAATGTAGCCAAACTCAGCATTACTTCCCTTTATGTCAAAAAATCTGAGAGTTCCCCTTTTACCTCCACTGTTATTGTTTTAAACTAATAATTGCTTTATATAGCTCAACATAATGCAACTAGTATGTAACAAATGCAGCTTATTGGATAGTTTAGGATGGCTTCAACATGATAGATATACACCCATAGGCACTTCTAACTACAGCTTAATCAGCTGTAACTTTTGTATTTTTAGCCCAAGTTTCTCCAAACTTTTCAAGAACACAAAATAAGATATTAGAATTCAATTTATTTAATTTCCTTTATCTGAAATTTTGTTTTTATACAAAACTTAACAAAAATAAAACATAATATGATAACAAAAAAGCGCAAAAATGCGAAAACGAAATGAAGTAAATTTCACTGTTAGAAATTAAGAGTAAATATTTTGTTATTTTCCTTTTATTGTGATTAAGAATCATTACAAATAATGATTTAATAAAGTTCAATCTAAATAAAGCGAAAAATAAATAACGAGAAAAGTTATCTTACAATAATTACTCCATGCCTAAGTATGCGGAATGCGGCCTGTTACATACCAATGGCTTGCGCGCGTCCCGTATACTGAACAGTAGCCCTTTCCAGGTTTTGCCACTAACATTTTAAACTCCTCCCTAGCTATTGTTAACTGATTAATAGACATTCATTTAATATCATAAACAGATTAGAAGTTTACCACATGCTCCTTTGTGTAATATAGGTGAAATGTTAATTTACATGATATCCAAGTACAATGATTGCATAAAATTGCAGATTAATTTGCATATGACATTTTGGGAAAAATAAATTATTCATTGTGGGATGGTGTTATTCATGAAATAATTGATGTTAAATGTTTTTTTGGTTGGAGTGTTGTTGTTAAACACTTTGACTGCATCAAATTTCTACATACACCACGCTTTTCTCTCGTGCAATGATTGTTTTGACACCTGCAGGCACGAGGACATATAAATGATCATTTATCATACATGTATTTGAAATTGTGTATGATGGTGCTGTGCAAAATTTGAAACTGATGCGATTTGTCATTTTAGAGAAAACCACAATAATAAAAGGTCTAGTTGGAAGTGCCTATGGGTGTACTACAGAAGTGTACATTTGGACATTGAAGTTTACATTGAGAAACTATTGGGATGGTTTCTTCCTGAAAGAAATAATACAGAATTGCACATTTGGACATACAAGGTTACATGGAGAAACTATTGGGAAAGTTTCAACATGATAGAAATAGTACAGAAGTGTACATTTGGACAATGAAGTTTACACTGAGAAACTATTGGGATGGTTTCAAAATGATAGAAATAGTACAGAAGTGTACATTTAGATATTTAAGTTTACACAGAGAAACTATAAACACTTAATTAGTTTTTAAAGAACTGGTAATCACGGACAGATGAACAAGTAGTTCCCACGATGCATTATTTACAATAAGGGAATGCCCTGTGTTACTTGCTAATTTGAATTGCCAATTGAAAGGTCAATCACTACATAAATACATGTAGGAATTTTGATGAAATAATGTATGATATTTGTCCTAAATCGCACATACTGACCTGGTCTGTAACGAAATATTTTGATTGGCAAAAATCTTTTCTGACATAATCGGAACGCATTACAAATTAAGTAAGGCAAACTCACAAAATATGCATATTTCAACTATGTTGCCATTGAATATCAGCTTTACTGCCTGCCGTAACAGAAAAGAAAATGTGAAGTTCTGATAATGTTCTGTGACAATAACTGTGGTCAAAATGAGCACAAGCCCAGCTCTGCTACATTTTCAGTTGGGCTTGCTTAAATTCTCAGTAAAATATACTTTATATACCATTTTGTTGAGCCCCAGAATACCATTGGACTTATGGCTTGCTTGGCTAATCTGCTTAATATATGTCTATGACTGGTAACAATGCTTTGTATTCATCAATGCTTTGTATTCATGTGCACAGTTAAATACCAAAGTATGTCATATTGATTTCAATGCACAGTATTAGTTAAATGTATTGAAACAAAATGAACAGCAAATAACATTCCATTCATTCATTTAACATGTGTGCCAATTTAAAAAGTATGCATATCATTTCAATAAAACATTGTCAAACAAGACATCAGAACAAAAATATCTAGACAAAAGTTTGAAACTTACACATTTAGAAACCTCAAGGAACCGTTTGTGCGGAATTCCGTGAAATGGCTCTACTTGTATTGCGGGAGCTGCGTCCTAACTCAAACTGTGGCCACATGACCTCGTCCTTACCCCAGTTCAATTTTGGCGGGCCCATTAAATGTCCAGGCTTATAGTGGGCGTTTTCAAGAGACCCAATACGCGGGGTCACAGTTCTGTTAAAGTCTGGGAGTGGGCTGCTGTTTATTGAAATGTTTCCACCTCCTGGCTTGTAGTGAGCATTTTCCAGTGACCCAACTCGTGGGGTAGCACTCCATTTTGGCTTATCATTGAATATTGGCACATTACCCCCACCTGGCTGATGATCGGCAAGTTCTAACGAACCAACTTTCGGCATGGCTTGCCATTTTACAGGACGGTTCACGATTTCAATATTCCCACCTCCAGGTTTATGATGGGCAAATTCCAGAGAACCAACCTTTGGTCCTGCTTCCCAATGGGTCGGCAAGCTGGAGATCCTTACGCGCCCACCACCTGGCTGATAGTCCTTGTTTCCTAACGAACCGATTTTAGGTCGAGCTTCCCACTGCAGTTTGGTATCAAAGATTGGAACATTGCCTCCTGGTGGAACAAAGTCTTTATTCTCTAAGGAACCAATTTTAGGTTGAGCATTGAACTTAACTGGTTCATTGATGATTCTTTTGGTTGGCTGTCGAGGAACATGGTGCGCATTGTCAAGGGAACCAATTTTTGGAGCTGCGTCCCAATGCAGTTTTTGTGAAGCAACAACATGCACGTCGCCCCCACCAGGGCGATAGTCCTTATTATCTAAAGAACCAACTTTTGGCTCAGCTTGCCAATGAAGTTTCTCACTAATAATTTGTCGATTTCCACCCTGAGGAACATATTTGGCATTTTCCAACGAGCCAACCTTCGCACTAACAAGCCATTCAGGTTTCTTACTCTCAATGTGAACATTTCCGCCACCTGGCTGATGGTCAATGTTCGCCAGAGAACCAACTTTAGACTCGGCAACAATTTTCTCCTTTTTCACTAAAACAAATGGCCTGCCATATTCATCATATTCCACATTTTTAAAGTTCTTGTAAAATTCTTTTCGATATGGCAACAGCCGAACTTTATATTCACCAGTTTGCCCGCCATAGAGACTCCGTGGCCGAGCTAATTCCATATGATGTTTATCAAGAGAGCCAATCTTTGCTTGCTTATTCCAATGCAACTTCTCCGATGGAATGATTTTATTACCTCCTCCCGGTCGATAATGAACATTGTCCAAGGAATGAACCTTTGGTCCACTTTCCCAACCAAAGTTAAATCCCTTTGGAAGATCAGGAAATTCGTAAGGCATTTTGTTTCTGGTTGTCTCTGCTACTGCAGTGATATTGTAGAATGATCCGATTTCGTTTTATGACAAGGTTTTATGCCACTTCCTTACAAGTCTAGGCAAACATGCTAGTTTTGAATCTGGCAGTCTGAAAAAATATATGTTGTGATCTTGTCTAAAAATGTTTATTCAAAACTCAATTTCTACTTCTGTGTCAATGTTTTGTCAATAGTTACTTGGAGAGCACAAATACTGTCAAACCTTTGCAAGTGTCCTTATGTATCCATTGTAGCTCGAATTAAAACACGGGTCTTTTAAACCATTTGTTTGTTTTAATAGTCAACACAAATGTGCTCTTAAGTGGCTTAACCACTTGCCTCACAATATTCCAACTCTGAAAGCTCTGTCTTGTATTCAGCAATACCTCATTTGTGTCAATTCTTTTCTTCAGTGTGCAAATACTGCGAATGATCCAGAAGGATTGTCTTTCAACAATAGTTAAGATCACTTCAGTCCCAGAACATGCATATAAATCATAATGACTATATATCCATTATTTGCTCCAATCTAATAGTCTCATTTAATATTTATTTTCTGTCACTAAAATGTGCAATAGGTCTACTGCTGTATTTTGAGTGTCAACATACACATAATCACCAATGTCACCCGATCCAATAACTCTTTGTTAAACAATCCAATACACATTCACTTTCATGAACGAATTACTTAAGCTTCTTAAAAATTATTCTCATTGCCAAAACTTCAATCAAGTAGCTGTCCGTTCACAATGTTATTCTCGTAATTAATATATCCTACACTGTCAACAATGTTTTCAAAGCCTAGTAGCTAACGTTAAAGGAAAGAAGAAAATCCATTAATACAACATTCATATCTCCCCAAAACTCCTTTATAAACCAACCCTTCCACCGAATTTCATCAATAAGAAAGATTGAGGTACATCAATTCATCTATGAGATCAATGGAATCTTTAAATATTAAAAGTGTATAAGCACTTTATTTCGGTTCAGAAAAAAAACACACACATTTAATTTGCACAAGTTCACTAAATGCTAGTCTTCTACCAATGCGCACCTGGTAAAAAACTTGAATCTTCAAATCACCCAAAAATACATCCAATGTACAGTTGGTTTATCTCAGAGATTCTCAATTACATCAATGTACGCCCAACCACCTCTGTAGATACCCCTCCAACTTGCCGCAATGTCTATCATATCAAAGCTCAATTATTTTGCAAACAAATCAGTGCAATTTTTTGCTGTTGAATAGCTCAAATTATTAACAAGACAGCACATTCACAGTTCCAACAAGTATTGTGCATGCATATTTTTACATCTTTGACAATAATTCAGCCAAAAAAAGGCTCAAACTTGGCCAAAAACAAAAGAGGAAACGGAAAGTCTATTCACGGTGGTGGTAACTATGGGCTGTACGGACCATGGAGTCGAACTCGTATAATCAATGATCACGTTGATTAGTCTTGAATGCGATCATTGATACATAGTACTCCTAGCCTTACAGAACTATAGAACCTGTACATTGCCTTTTGTCGCTCTACAATGATTATTCCACTGGGACTTTAAACACATGATATTTAAATGATAAAACTACATTTAATAATTGCCGGGCATTCATCAGTTATTATTTTGATTGATGGCTTTTGTTGACTTTTTATAATTTATTTATGATGACTTATAAAGAATTTTGTTCATTTCATTTTTTAAAAGTTTTGTGAATGACACAAAATTAAGGAATCAAGGATAAATTGTTATAATAATAATAATAATAATAATAAATACACTAATAATAATAATAATAATAATAATAAATACATAACAAAAATATATAAATAATAATACTAATAATAAAACCGTAATCATAAAATATTTGTCGTTCACAGAAAATACAATCAATGCTAAATACATGTATAACACAATACTGGTATTTAGGGATTGATGAAATTGAAACCTGACTTTTGAAAGACATTGACATTTAAATACTCACATTCAAATCATTTGTAAGAAGACAATACAAAGACTCAGATATACATAATTGGAAATTTGATAGGAAACTAATAAACCATGAAATTCCAAATGACAAGCTTTTAAAGTCTTTGCAAGGGATCGACACAGATTTAAGCTATTTAAAACCAGTCAAACATTATCACCAAGCAACAATGTAGTGGCGTATGTCAATCTATAGAATAAAGTCTCCACGATACTTTTAATCTTCATAACATGCACGCCGGGGTTGTATAATTAATAAATTTTACATTAACTTTATTGAACTTACTGAAAAACAGTGATAGGGATTCAATATCTGGTACTAGGCTAAAACATTTTAAGCAATTGAATTAGGTGTTCAAATACTGCAACAGTTTTATAATAAAATGAGGCACGTCGTGGGAAAACCGGATTTAATGCATGTGCATAAAGTGTCATCCCAGATCAGCCTGTGCAGTCCGCACAGGCTAATCCGGGATGGCACTTTCCGCCTGCAGTGGATTTATGTTTAGTACAGACTTCCTTGAAACAGAAAATACCATAAAAGCATAAAGTGCCGTCCCAGATTAGCCTTTGCGGACTGCATTGACAATGTAATCTGATCAAATGGTACAAAGAAAAAAAAAAAAATAATAATAATAATATTAAGCTTAAAGATAACAACAGATGTATGTGAATTGCAGCCATAGTTTGCCAGTAAAAATTGTTAATAGTGTTTGGTCTGTCTTAAATGTGTAACAAGGGAAGCAACCTAACATAAAGTGAGCATGCATTTTTGACACTATTTTGCAGATTTACTCCATTTTGGAATATAGTAACTCTTTAGTTTAAACCTATTTATTTTAGATTGTGTTGAAAACTGGAGGCTTATTGAGCCACTTCTGAAGCCATTTCCTGGGTAGAACCAATACTTGGTATCTTCTAAAAACACCACATTAACGCTGCCAGAGTCAAGAGACGATTTATCCAAATTGTAAGGCGGCCACCCATCTATTACATCGCTAAGACTCTTGTTGGGTTGTTGATTATTTATTTTATTTATGAATGTTTACACAAACAGAACTACACGAACTACCCTGGTATCTAGAAGTATAGTCTTGTTACATTATACTGTAACCTTTATCACTCCAATAAAGCATAATCATATACTGTGGAATCACTAATTATCGCGGAGGTCTAATTTTCACGCATTTCGTGCATTTCGTGTTCCAGCCATTGTGCGAATTTATGACCACCGTGAATATTTACCGAATTAATAATTAAAAACACCTGGGGAGATTACACGTTCGTTCATACATGTATGTAGGTAGGTAGTCGATAATAAACATAATAAAAACATTCACATCACGACATTCACATATACCTGCATATTGTGCAGGTATATGTGAATGTCGTGATGTGAATGTTTTATAAAAAATTGTCCTGGTTTAAATAATAACATTTTTAAGTATGATCTGTTTGAAGAAATGATGCATTGATTGATACAGCTTAATAAATTTAATTCGGTATAAAACAGGTAATGTGCGGAAGTTGACTGTTTGTTTTCACAAGATCACATATTGAGTAAAGAATATGCACCCCAGATGAGCAGCCTCTATTTAAATTGGCATTCAATTAACAAAACATTGTCAGTTTGACAAGACATGATATAAATTATCAATGGTCTTGTATAATAATGCAGCCTCTATTATCAAAAAGTGGACCCCTGTTATCAATTTAGAGCCGATACACATGTTTATTGCAATAAACAAGCTGTCATAATAGGACCCTATATTAGCATTCAGCCCAATTGGGCTTTACACTCATCAATCGATACGTTTTTTTGTGTAAAAAACAATTGAATTTTTTTCAAAATCGCATTTGCATAAATTTAAGCCTGAGTGAATATGTCCGTGATTGCATTTGCGCGAAATTTGTACACCGCAAATTCAAATTATTCCACAGTATTTTGCAGAGTAATACAAGTGTAATAAAGTTGAAGACTAAAAATTCATTTTGCACACAAATGATACTTTCCAGGTCCATGGTATAACATATAATTTATATGCACACAAATGCAAGGGTGTTACTTTCCCAGTCCATGGTATGGTATAACATTATATGCACACACATGCAAGGGTGTTACTTTCCCAGTCCATGGTATGGTATAACATTATATGCACACAAATGCAAGGGTGTCACTTTCCCTGTCCATGGTATGGTATAACATTATATGCACACAAATGCAAGGGTGTTACTTTCCCAGTCCATGGTAGGGCATAACATTATATGCACACAAATGCAAGGGTGTTACTTTCCCAGTCCATGGTATGGTATAACATTATATGCACACACATGCAAGGGTGTTACTCTCCCAGTCCATGGTATGGTATAACATTATATGCACACAAATGCAAGGGTGTTACTTTCCCAGTCCATGGTATGGTATAACATTATATGCACACACATGCAAGGGTGTTACTCTCCCAGTCCATGGTAGGGCATAACATTATATGCACACAAACGCAAGGGTGTTACTTTCCCAGTCCATGGTAGGGCATAATATTATATGCACACCAATGCAAGGGTGTTACTTTCCCCGTCCATGGTATAGTATAACATTATATGTGCACCAATGCAAGGTTTTTACTTTTCCCAGCACATGGTATGGTATAACATCATATGTGCACCAATGCAAGGGTTTTACTTTTCCCAGTGCATGGTATGGTATAACATTATATGCACCATTGCAAGTGTGTTACTTTCCCAGACCATGGTATGATACAACAATTTATTTAATGCTAAGTAGTGAAATATAGAAAAATATCAGTGAGATATATCCCTATATCACTCACAGTGATGGACTACTTTTTTTATTTTATTGATTTGAACAATATTTAATTGTAGGTGTTGTCACCATTTATCATACAAAATTACCAAAAAAGATAAGAAGTGAAGATTAATAACACCAAATGTTAAGAATACCTCTCTGATATATTGAAGTATTTTTCTTCTTATTTTCTCTTGGATTTTCCTCAGTCGTATTAACTATTCAGCCAAGGAGACTAGAACAGACAATGCCTTGCGTATAAAAATTTTACCCAAAATGCATTGGAGCTCGTCATCTTGGTCCAAATTTAATTTTAGCATCCAAAGTATTCATTTTATCCTTTGCACTTTATTCATATCAGCATATTACACTTGCACTTGGTGTTTACTGTTGCTATGAACAGTAGTCTCCCTTTGTTTACATAATTGTTGTATTGCCCGTTCTCCAATTCCAAAATATAACAAGAATCCAGTGTACCCTTAAGTAATAACTTGTGTTCATTAAGCATATAAATATATTGTTTTGTGTGTATTAAGTTTTTATATCCCGTAACCACTCTTAAGTATTTAAGTATCCAATGTGTGTTCTTGTAAGTAGTGTTCAGCGTTTAATTCTCCACCATCTTGTTTTCTTCAAATTCTTGACCGACTTTTAATCCAATTGTGTTGTTAAGTCTGAATAATCAATATAGAAAACACTTTATATAATTTCAGAACACTCCTAACAGTACATCTATTGTTGTTTTACATTTTAATGCGCATCTACGAGTTTAATCAGCTTAAATTGCTTGCGAAAACACATGTGCGTTTGAATGTCGTGACTGTGTTAACTATTGTTTACATAAAAACACATATGCACACGATATTTTCAGGAAACTGAATTTCGGAGAACTGAACGCACTTTCACTTTCAATATGTACTTTTATCATATATTTAAAGCTAGCAGTGTGTGTTAACTTCATGATTTAAAAGCTGACCATTATTCAACGACTATGTGTATCCAATTGTATTTAAACTTAAATACATATAGAAACACGGATTCTGCGTTGTCTATGAATATACTATGTAGCATAGTAGACTGTCGTACTGTAGACACGCTGCCATGATAATGCCTTGAGTAAAAAAAAAATTGCGATTTAAGTTGCTTAACTAAATCTAATCCACGGCACATTTGATCGTAATCCAAGATGGCGCTGGAATGTTTATTACTAATCCCGATTACTACGCATTATAGAGAAAATCGTGCGGACGTAATATTGTAAATATCATGTTGAAAATCCCCTAAATAAAAATCAAACGTAATTTACTTTTCCCACTGCATGGTATGGTATAACATTATATGTGCAACAATGCAAGTGTGTTACCATATTTCAGACCAATGTAAGGTTATTACAATTTGGTTTGCAGGCTCATGTATGATATTACTGTTTCTGTGTAGACCAATTCAAGAGCATTACCTTTTTATATGTCACATCAATGCAATGGCAGGACAATATGAAGGTATTACTTGCTATTTTGCAAACAATGCATGGGTATGACTTTTTATTTTTGCAGATAATGCAAGGGTGTGACCTTTTATATTACAGACTATTGGAAGGTACGGCCTTTTATGTTGCAGACTACTGCAAGGGTATGCCTTTTTATTGTGCAGACCAGTGCAAGGGTATTACCTTTTATGTAAAAGACTAATGCAAAGGTATTGCCTTTTATGTAACAGACAAATGCAAGGGTATTACCTTTTATTGTGCAGACCAGTGCAATAATATTACCTTATATTGTGCAGACCAGTGCAAGGGTTTTATCTTTATGTTTCAGACTAAGCCAGGAGTATTACCTTTTATTGAGCAGACTAATGCAAGGGTATTACTTTTCTTGTGCAGAACAGTGCAAGTGTATTACCTTTTATTGTGAAGACCAGTGCAAGAGTATTACGTTTTATTGTGTAGACCAATGCAATCGTATTACTTTTTATTGTGCAGACCAGTGCAAGGGTTTTACGTTTAATGTTACAGATTAATGCAAGGGAATTACCTTTTATGTTACCGACTTATGCAAGGGCATCACCTTTGTTATTACTTTTTATGTTGCAGACTAATGCATGGGTAATACCTTTTATATTACAGACTAATGCAAGGGTATTACCTTTTATGTTACAGACTAATGCAAGGGTATTACCTTTTATGTAACAGACTAATCCAAGGGCATTACCTTTTATGTTACAGACTAATAAGTATATGCCATTTTATTGTGCAGACTAATGCAAGGGTATAACCTTTAACGTTACAGACTAATGCAAGGGTATTACCATGTTACAGACTAATGAAACTGTGTTACCTTTTATGTTAAAGACTAATGCAAGGGTATTACCATGTTACAGACTAATGAAACGGTGTTACCTTTTATGTTACAGACTAATGCAAGGGTATTACCTTTAATGTTACAGACTAATGCAAGGGTATAACCATGTTACAGACTAATGAAACAGTGTGACATTTTATGTTACAGACTAATGCAAGGGTATTACCTTTTATGTTACAGACTTATGAAACGGTGTTACCTTTTGTGTTACAGAGTAATGCAAGCGTATTACCTTTTATGTTACAGTTTAATACAAAGGTATTACCTTTTATTGTGCAGACCAGTGCAATGGTATTACCTTTTATGGTACAGACTAATGTAAGGGTATTACCTTTATGTTATGACTAATGCAAGGGTATTACCTTCATGGCAGAGACCAGTGCAAGGGTATTACCTTTATGTCACAGACTAATGTCAGGGTATAACCTTTTATTTTGCACACTTATGCAAAGGTATTACCTTTATTATGCAAGGGTATGACTAATGCAAGGGTATGACTTTTTATTGTGCAGACCATTGCAAGGGTATAACCTTTTATTGTGCAGAGTAATTTTAAGTATTACTTTTAGACACTGTAATAATATTTTCTACGATTATGAAGACCAATGCAAGCATACAAGCCAGAATACTGTTCACTGCAGTTTTGTTAATACAGTTCTTTTTATTTTACATAACAATGAAAGCTTATTATATGTCATTTAAGAAACATTATGGATGGAAACATGTATTAACTTGATTTTGCTGACTAAGCCAACATATTTACCTTTCCATTTTCAGATTAATGTATGAGAATGTATGTATTGGCAAATTTTTGATTGATTGATTGTTTGGATTTTTCCCCGTATTCAACAGTATTTCAGTCATATAACGGCGGTCAGTTAACCTACTCACACTTTTCCTGGGTAAGCTGGTTTACCAGTACTAAGTGCACATACTTGTGCCAGTAACTGACAACTGCCCTACTTGAATCAGAGGTAGGGGGAGAATGGCCGTTGAAATAATTTCATGACCAATCCCCACACAAGTTATGTGGCCGGGCTGGGAATCGAACCCGCGATCCTCGGATTTGTAGTCCAGCGCTCTACCAACTGAGCTCGCCGGCCCGGCCGTTGGCAAATTTTTACCAAAACTGATATTTAAGAATTTTGTGCTGGCATTTCTTCATGGGTGTAAATGCTAGAATTGGGAGGGACCACAGACCAAAGGACTGTGCAAAAACCAAGCGCAGGAAATGTTATTATTTCAGATAAGCTTCAATTCTTATTATAGTAAGCAAGATGACTAATTTTACTTTTATTGTTAAGTATATTAAAAGTGGATATCTGTTGCACACACATCTCAAGCATGTTTATGCATCATTTAAAAAGGCAAGTACAAATAACACTTTTTTTATTCTTGTTTTCTCATACACCTGCTAAAAAGCAGTCAAAATTTCCAATGAAATTAAATACAGTGTTTTATTTGCTGGATGGCATTAATACTTTGGAAATACAAACAAGAGAGACCAATCGCCTAATTTGATCAGTTCTTAAACATGAGTAATGTAACGTAAACATGAAAATGTATCAGATGATTTCACCAGGCGGAAGATTTTTAAACAAGTGCATAAAATAAACCACTAAAGTAACCATGAACTGAAATAGTCAAGATTTATTTGACACATTATTGTGTAACAAGAAACAATAAAATTCACATTTAATGAATTAAAAAATAATAAATAGAAAATAATAAAAAGAAACAAAATAAGCGTTCAATCAGTATCACTGTCACATTATTCAGCATAAATAATTAGTTTGGCACAAAATATTTATATACATCACATTCATTGCTACACAGTATATGGGTAAGAGTTGGTGTTACTGACTGTTCGACGATCTACAAATTCATCTCCATCACCAAACAAGCTCTTGTAGTCGTAGTTAAACTTCCACTTAGTATCAACCTTAGATTTCCCTCTCCACTTTCTTGGAACGTCAATAATCTGTACATTACCTCCCCCTGGTGTATGATTTGTGTTTGAAAGCGAGCCAATTCTAGGTGCTGCTGATTTGTTCCAATCCTTTTTGAAATTCGGAACTCTAAACCTGCCTTTTTTAGGCACATGGTCGACATTTTCCATTGTATTGACTTTTGGCTCAGTTTTCCATTTGGGTTTTTCACTGAAAATTTGTACATTGCTGCTTCTTGGTAAGTGAGTAACATTGTCTAAGGAGCCAATTTTGGCTTTCTGGCTCCATTTTATTTTATGTTTGGGAATGTCCACACTTCCTCCACCTGGGGAATGACTAATATTGTCCAACGACCCAACCTGTGACTTTGCATCACTGTATCTCTGCTTCCGAAGGATCACATTTCCACCCGGTGTGTAATGAATAGTCGTAAATGACTCCGAATCAGCACTGGCCCCAAATCGAGGTGATATGTTGGGTAATTTCAATTCCGGAGACTTATCAGACCTGGAACTTGTCGGCAATGACCCAATTTTGGCTTCGGCTTCCCACTTCAGTTTAAACGTTGGAACCCTGTGTGTTCCACCCCCGGGCTGATGCTCAGCATTGTCCAGTGAACCTACCCTTGATCCAACGTTGGAGTAGCGTGGCTTCATTGGCGGTAAATATGGCTCATAGAAGCCTTGGTTGATAGATCGCTCAATGTAATTTCCTTTCGATGACCAACTCCATGGCGACTTTTTCTTTGTCCATGACGTCTCTGGTCCAAACACATCTTTTTTGTGTTCTCTGCGGCCCATTGGTGTTGAATCTGTGAATTGTGTATGCACAGGACGCTGTTCAATGACAACATACCGGCCATTTTTTCTCTGCACAGTAACATTCGTCCACCGACCATGGGCAAAACTTCTATGGGGCACATAAATAATTGTTGGCGATGGTGGCTGGAAGTCCACAAAATGACGCCCTTTTCTTAATTTCAAGGGCTCATTGAATCTCGGCTGTTCAGCTGGTTGTTGGCCGACATCAATATTAGTGGGATCGAGACTGGGTGATATTCGGCCACTTTCCCGTGACCTGTGGGTCAGCTGACTGGGTAAGATAGATTTCCTAGGTGAGGAATACTCCTCCCACTGCTCTGTATAAGCTGGCGAGGAATCAGACCTTTCATCGTCCGTTATTGTCTCACTTGCCGTTGCGCCCCGAATATGTAATTTCATGCCTTTGTCTCCGGAGTCTTTAGACTGGTTTAACTTATCGCCTGTTACACCAGTATCACCAGACTGGTTAAGTGAATGGTTTAATGCATCCCGTGAATTGTTAGCATTGAGCGATTTGAAGTTAAAGTTCATGTCTTTGGTATTTCGGACTTTGTCCTGCTCATTGTCTACCAGGGATATTGGCGACACGGACAGTTCGGAGACTGGTGTATTCATTGTGAATTTATCTTCTTCAACACCTGTGCTTATTAAGAGAACTTAAATGTCCCAAATCGCTTCACACTGTCTTTATTCCGATGCCTTTAAAATGTTACTCTTTCATGTTCACAAGATGCTGTCAGCAAAATGTTTTTTAAAATTAAACACAACCCCAGAGAGAACTAATAATTGACATCATTTCCTGTTAGGCTTACAAATTATTCTTGCAAATACCAATACAGCAGGCTTTCCACTGAAATAGTTCCAACTTCATCTTGAAACAATGCCAGTTTTACACGATGACCTAACAAAAGTAGCACAGTTTCTATTTATAGAACCTCCCAATTTTTTTTTTACTATTCAAACATCAATCAAGTTCCAAAATCATTCATTCACGATCACAAATGATCCAGAAGACATCCTTCACTCCCAGCGACTTCGCATTCAATTAAACATGTGCATGTCAAACATATAAATGATTTCTTACACTCTCTCCAATATTAAACATGATTGAAACATGTCATCGAGAATAATAATACGCTGATTACTTACAATCACTTATTGATCACATACCATGTGAAACATTATAAGCCTATCAAATAACGAGCCAATGTCCCGTGGTTCCATGGTTCTATTAGGACTGACGACAACCGCGCACGTTCAATACAAACTTTTACTTAAGGTTTGCCTAGCATATCTCATTCTTCAATGGAGAAATTCAAAGTTAAATAGTAACGTTTGAATTGTATGATCTGCCTTGTTTGTTCAGGTCTATCAATTTTAATTTGCACCCCCCAGTCCAAGATCAATTCTTATCACGAGCGGGTAATCCACTTATATGTCGCTAGAATAATTTGAAAAGTCTGTCATTAAGTTTAAGAGTACACCTTTAAGTTTCCAACTTAATCAAAGAAGTAGAAATAAACCACCCCCCTTTTTATAACACAGTCCCAATATTTATTCAAAAGAGTACTTAAGAGCCTTTAACTGATAAACCTCCATTCACAATTGAATACTATCAATTTTCAGCTACTACCTCTGATGTAAATCTTCCATGTATTCCATTTTCAAATATATCTACTATAATTCCTGTAATTTAAAGTGTACAAGAACGAGACCATTAAGTTAGCCAAGTATTCCAGTTTAAACTTTTAAATTTGGTCTAATGGCAAAAAAACTGCAATAAAACCATCATTAACCCCCATAAAATAATGGTACAAAGTTTGAAAATTTAATAGCTATTATTCAAATTACACAATCATCATCATTTGCAAATAGAATGTTGCAACACTGATTTTAATCCTTTCAATATCTATGAATATTTCTCAATATGTTTACAGCAACAAATGTCGTGAACACCAACAAAAAGAAAATCTAGTTTTCTGAATGACAAGCATGAATAAATGTTGCTAAGCAAGTATTCGAGTCACACACAGATGTAAATCTACATAATAATTACCCCATAGTGGAAATTAGCATTACAAATCCATGTACTTCTCTTATAATAATGCCCTGTTAATCTGTCTGAACTTTTTTCGTCTTAAGAGTTTTGCTTTTTTGTATGTACGTAATTTATTTAAAAATTTTATTAAAAAATAGGCTTCAAATGAAGTTTCATACGTCATGTAAAGAAAACATGTTTTCAGGATTATATTTATATAAAATTACTACTGAAAGTCATACTGGTTGGCGAGTAGTATCCGTGAACTAGCAGTATCCGTGATTTGAATATTAAAAGGTGTAAAAGCTCTCCAGCATTGGATGTTGAGTTTACACACATCACCTAGCAACTGTTCCAAACGCAGAATAAGTTGAAGTCTCCGAAACTTCATATTTTTCACGATATTTACATTTTTGTTAAAAAAATCTCAAAACAACTTAACTCCTCGTGGGCATTCACGCGTATGTCTTTGCGCATGCGCATTAATCTATAATTGAACCCCTATTTTTATCTTGTACTTCCCTATTTTCGGTTTACCAAGGGTGATCGCTAGGTTATTCACATAAAGCAGCAAATTTAGTATTTAAACACCACCATCCATTTATTCAACACGCATTCTTCGTGAAATACATTTTCTTTAAAAAATCAAGAATTGCAATCGCAAAATGTTTACTCAAAGAAAATATTAACAAAGAATTGCAATTTTAAAATTTTTACTAAATTATTTGGCTAGTTTCGGGACAAATTTGACAAAATTTCAATGGGGAAGCGTTTACTTTGATAATAACATGGTTATCTCCCATTGACAATCTGCAAATTTTTAAGGGGTGCCAAAGGGGTAATCAAAAGCCCATTTTCCGGCATCCACTTGTGTTTGTAGTCGCATTATCACCGTAAATCTGGCATAGAATTTAATAATATTGCATCATTATGATGTAGGTAATATAATGTAGAATAGTATAGTGATTAAAATCTTGAGGTTTGTAGCACAATAATCGCATTTTCAATTGAAAGGAAAAATCAAGGATACTACAAGTTTTATTACTTCAAGTAATGCTTATTGATATCCCCTTTGGAGCTCCTTATATGGAAAAAACCATATGACGTCATGACAAGATATTTTTTACATCCTTGTAAACAGGAGCCAAACTTTGTACTGCAACAAGCTTTTCTTTAAAAGTATTACTTATGCGATTGAAAATAAAGAAAAACTACTAAAAATCACGGATACTACTCGCCAACTAGTACTGTTAATAAGGTGTAATACAAATACTTGTTTAATTCATATTCATTATTCTCTATTGTTCATGCAAACTCCTACAAACTGAGTGACAAACTGAAGGAAAAGTGGTGTTGTTTTAAGTCAACAATGTTTTAAATACAGATTGTGAATGAATGAACAGGCTCCATAACTACGAAAGTTGTGAAGCTTGATCATTGTCGTTAATAGTCAACCAATGCAAATCAAAACCCATATGTAACACACGTTTTCATTGGTAGATATTTTAAGTTTGAGATTATGAACGTTTGTAGTCTGTTAGGGCCAGACCTGTTTCCTTAAGTTGCATCCCTTTCAGAATCCATGTATGGATCTGTGAAAAATATGTCCGCTATTGTTTTGATTCAAGTCCATTTAACAAGTAACAACAAAAGTTAAATTAAAACAATGTTCTCTAATTCTAGCCCAATGAGAATTATGTTTATTATGAGAAACAAAACAATAATGTTTTGAGTTGTATTAAACTATGTGAAATTTTAAGATACTTTTGAAGTCTACATTTAAACAATTTACTTCAGAATAATTTTCGATTTATCATTGTTTATCGGCCAATAAAAAACTATTTGGAGTTTAGATGCGTAGGAATTAAACCACGAGGGCATTAGCACGAGTTGTTTTATAGCCACGCATCAGAATGACAAAGAGTTGTTTATTGGCCGATAAACAACGATAATGTGAACATTATTTCGATTCCAACATGATTTGACATAAATATTTGCAATTGTAATTGGAACTACTTTTTACTTTGCTCCGCTCAGAATCGGAACTTCTTTTTACGTTGTTTATGGGTAGTTTAACAATGATAATTTTGTTCTTTGTCTACAGAAAAATTAGCGAGTATCATGTTAGAATAGATATTTTCAAAGTTAACTTCCGATATAAATAGAGGTGATGAATATTCATGCACCCCATTTGCAAACAGAAACTGTAAACATGTATGGCCATCATTTGAACATCTTGACACACAAATGAGAAATTGAGGCAGCACAATGCTATTTTGGAACAAACTTGTCTAAGGAAATCAAAACATGCAAATAGGAAGACAAATATCTCACAGCCTTCTCCAACAGCAAAATGGCTTCAAAACACACCGTTTAGTATTTTGGGGAGGAAACCCCATTGGGTCTTCACATCAATATGACATATATTTGAGGTTCACATCTTTTGAATGTTGCTCACATTTTCCATGTATCAACTACTTTTGAATAGAAAAGCTGGCCTAAAATAACAATAAATTCAACAATATATGCTAAAATAAATTAGATAAATGTGTTAGGGAGTCACTTTACTAACTGGTAACACAATTTTGTTCAATAAAACTGAATGAAAAGGTTAACAGCTCAAGTTCATACCGGTATACATAAAGTTAATAGGATACTTAACAAATATCCGCCACAGAATTTCAATTATGGCTACTTAAAGGTGACAGAAGGAAAGGCAACTGAATATTCCATGTGGATAAATGAAATAAAGGCTTCATCAATTATTAAGAGGAGAATTTAGTCTTCAAAGAAATTTGCATTTCCACCTGCATATATAAAATATATTTTATGACGTATTTCAACACAAACATACTTCTGCAAGGTGGAATTGTAAACATTAAATAATTTCATACAATAACAAATATGTTTGTGTTAAAACTCTGCAGAGCAAACAAAAACCTTGAAACAAAAATACTCTTTACAAAAAACATTGGAATTAAAATACTGAAACAAACAATGTTATCAGGATATCCTTTTGTTTTAAATAAAATCAACCTAGGTGTAATGATACTTAGACACCAACAAAAGACTCAATGAAACGTTTGGTGAAAGTTTTATTCCTGACACTCTGCCAGGTCTTATACTTGATTCAACTTAAGCCCATTTAAAACCTTTATACTAAAGTTTAAATAAAACTAATCAATACAATCAACAGTTGAAGGGAGATAATAGCTTCCTTTCAATATACTGATATTTCTATCCCATAAACACAATACATGTACTGTATTAATCATCAACTCCATAATTAAAGACGCCATAGAATAAACATGAATGAAGGAATTATTTAAGAAATGGAACATAAACAAGACACTGTGTTTGATAAACACACATGCCCCCGGTTAGTGCTGGACAGCCCATTTGAATTATTCTAAGTTCAAATTAGGTCAAGGTCAAAGTATGGTTGGGTGATTTGAGTGGATTGTGAATGGTCATAAGCAACAACTGTGCAAGTATCCCAGTGCTGTAGTAAGCGGTGCTGTTGCTAGACGAAACGGTAAAATCTAGTTAACCAAGAAATAGCCCATTGAATTATTCTCAGTCCAAATTAGGTCAAGGTCATGGTGAGGTTGGGTGATATGTGTGGAATGGGAATGGTCATAAGTAACAACTGTGTAAATATTCAAGTGTTGTAGTAAGTGGTGTTGGAGCTAGATGAAACAGTAACATCTAGTTAACCATGAAAAAGGCACTTTTGAATTATTATAAGTCAGATTAGGTCAAGGTCAAACTGAGGTTGGATGATGCAGCAACAACTGTGCAAGTATCCAAGGGTTGTAGTCAGGCATAAAAAAAAATGTTTGTTTCAGGTTACATGCCCCAAAAAATTTGGGTAGGTAGGTCAGGATTTTTTTTTTTTTTTTTTTTTTAATCGGTAAATGGTCAACTAGAAGATTCTGAAACTGAATAAATATTCAAAACATATCAGTAACATCCTTAAACATTGTTTATAAGTGGAAAAAACAAACCACTTATTTATCCAAAAACACATTTAATTATTGAAAGAGGTAAAAAAAATAAAAAATCAATCTGACCAACCAAATAAAATGTTCTAGGGTCGGGGCATTTTTTTAGGGTAAGACGGGTAACCTGAAACAAACATATTTTTTTTACGCCTAAGCATTGTTGGTTCCTTCCGGATGGACGGACAGGACAATCACTATATGCCTACCGCATCAAGATGCCCTGTGCATAAAAAAATCTGTAAATAACCTCGTTTTTCTTCACTGCAAGATTATGAAGGATTAATTCCATTTAATGATATATGAGCTCTATCTTTTGCACACAGCAACCCTTCAGAAAGACAATATTCATTACATACATTACATAGACCTGTTTCAATATAAATGATTAAGCCACATGAGGTTCACCATTGGTGAATCAGCCGCTCATATAAATGTATATTTAAAATGGTGTTATTTTCTCTGTTTTAAGAACATTTCAATATCTCAAAGTTCTTATAACTGTTACCCTGCAGAGAGCTAACGAAACTAAATATACAAACTGACCTTCTTGTCTCCGCCCCCAGGCGTGTGTTTGACCTTCTCCAGGGACCCGACCTTGGGCTTTGCAGTCTCGCTGAAATCTACTTTTTCATCGAGAATCTGAAATATTAGGTGACATTTAATGTTACACATTGTCAAAGAAACATTTTTCTACAAAATATTCAGCATTTGAGAACAATATTTTTAAACACTGACTGTTAAAACAATATCTATTGTTAATATATTTAAGTACAAAAATGCGGTGCAGAACACACCCTCTTGCTAGACAGAACAGAACAGACACCAAGGCCAGTACATTCCATCACTTTGCATTTAGTTACCATGGAAAACAGTTTGCAGCAATGAAGAGAATCAAGGTCCAATCAAATATCAAGGTCCAATCAAATTTAACCAGAAAATGTGATATCCATTTTTGCCATATGAAGGTAATAAATTTTAATTTGAATCAGACATCAATTATATAAATCCATCAAGACATTTGAGGGATGACAATAATTATGTATCAACCTGCAACAAGCCATGATGATTGGTTGTAGAGTGCTGTGCAAGTATTGCACCCATTCAGGTTGCCACACAGTATCACCAATGATTTGAAACAGATGATGATGGAGTTCTTTTATTTTAACAAGAGCTGTTTGCAAAACAGGTATGCCCCCTTTAGGCTATATCAATCTTTAAACTATGATGAGTTTGGTGAAGATCAGATGAAAACTGTTGGTGAAAACTGCCAAAAATACCAATTTTAAATAAATCAAGGGCCATAACTCTGCAGTTCCCAAGTTGATTTGGTTGAACATTGCTGCGATATTATGCCCTTAAACATTTTTATAAAGTTTTATGAAGATCGGATGGAAATTTTTGGACAGCAGAAACTACTAAAAAGGCTAATGTTATATAATTCAAGGGCCATAACTCCACAGTTCCTGAGGCGATTCGGTTGATTATTGAACTTGACCTAGATATTATGCCCACAAAGATTTTCATCAAGTTTGGTGAAGAGCAGATAACAACTGTTGGAGAGCAGAAACGGCTAAATTGCCAATTTGAGATAATTCAACGGCTTTAACTCGACAATGCCTAGGGCAATTCGGCTAATTAGCAACTTAGCCAATGGAAACTGTTGGACTTAAGACAGCGGAAACGAAATTGGTCGACATACAGACAAACAGACCGACCGACAGACCCACATTAGCTAACCAATATACCCCGCCATTTTCGATGGGGGGCATAATTATGATCAATTAGCAAAGTAACACTTTATAAATGTGTGTCATATACAGCAGTGATTACACCATGGCAAATTGCCGGGAGGGTAGTGAGTCAAATCTTAAGGTCACATTATTAACTCCATTTTCGGCACTTTTTTTATGAGTAAATGTGCAGAAAAAAACATTATCCTGTCACCCTATGTATGTAGGAATGTATTTGGATGCATATTTCTTTACAGTTCTGTCACATGAACAATTTAGTTTAACTCTCTGAATATGATCAAAATATATTTTATAAAAATTTAAGACAGGTGATGGCTGAACAAACTCTGAATTCATAAAATATGAAAAATTAAAGAAGGATAGCAGCTAAACACAACAAAATTCATGAATTACATGAACTATGAAAATAAATGAACAAGGGTAAAAACCAACTGCCACACAAAGGATGGTTATCTAAAATATTACAACAAATGAACACGATTAAGAGTGAAATACCAGACAAAGGACGGAAATCTATTCTACAAGATGGCAAGTGTCCCTCCGCCAGTGAACGTCTCACTTGAACGTTGCCACCAAGGGGTTTCCTGGAAACGTTCTTAAGCGAGTTAACTCTGGCCCGAGACTGCCAAGGGATCCACTTGCTTACAATCTAGGAGTTATAAAATAGCCAAAAGCATTTTTTGTTACTTGTATGCCGAAGTTTTTAGGATGGAGCACTGGCATTTCTGTGAAATCTTTGTTAATGCAGGCATCCAGAAATGAGTCTATTTTGCCGGATCCGGCTAGCTCAGTTGGTAGAGCGCTGGACTGTCAATTCGGGGATCCTGTGTTTAAACCCCAGCCCAGCCACATAACTCGTGTGGGGATTGGTCATGAAATTATTTCTATGGCCATTCTCCCCCTACCTCTGATTCAAGTAGGGCAGTTGTCAGTTACTGGCATAAGTATGTGCACTTAGTACTGGTAAACTGCTTAGATCGGCTAAGCTTGCCCAGGAAAAGTGTGAGTAGGTTAACTGACCGCCGTGATATGACTAAAATACTGGTAAAATGGCGAAAAATCCAAACAAACGAACAAAACAAAAGTCATTTGACATGTGAAGAATAATTGAAAATAATATGGCAAAAGCTGAATTATTTTTTTTCTAATGATAGTTAAATTTGTATCAGTTTAAAATTATTAGTAACATATTAAATTATTAGTACAACAATGTTCTACAATGTACCATTAATTTTTTTTATTTTTTTCTTATTTTACCAAAATATTACTTAGGAAGATTTTAATTCATCAAAATGTCAAAAAGGTGCAAAATGTACACACATTATGACAATTTTGCAGGGGGACTGTTAATATTTCATAACAAAAAACTATTATTATTATTGTGTTAATGTACTACTGGGTACATGAAACAAGAGGGCCCTGATGGCCCAAAGCGCTCACCTCAGTCTACTGAGTACTATGGTGACCATTAGGGATGCAACAGGTACCCATAAATACCCGCATTCTCGGTACCATTAAAACCCATTTTGCATGCCATTAACATACAGGGGCGATACCAAAAAAATGGAAATAATTCTATAAAAATACATAAAGAGCTTATGATTGGATACTACCATCTTTTTTTCACATACCGGTATATGTTTGAATTAAAATAATAAACTATTTATTAACACCAGTACACAAACCGATTTGATGTCAGTTCAACTTTGGGTATCAGTGATTGACATATTGTTCTGTATTGTTGTTTTCAAAAAAATGTTTTAAATGTTTTTGCAACCAAGTCCATAAACAATGATAAACCCTTACAGGTTCGAAACTGGTACAGCGACACTCTATAGTTACTACACTCTACGAAAACTTCCTAAATATCATCATAATGGCACTATATAAATGTATCAAACCAAGTAGATTATTCTGGCTTTGCGGGCCCGTCTAGCTCAGTTGGTAGAGCGCTATACTCTCAATGAAGGGTTCTTGAGTCTGAGCCCCAGCCCGGCCACATAACTTGTGTGGGGATTGGTCGTGAAATAATTTGTACAGCCATTCTCCCCCTATGTACTCTTAGGAGAAGGTAATTTCTAGGTTACATAGGAATACTTATTGTTAACATTAACAACCATACAACTATCAACATTGTCAGATTAAATTATAAATAACTATAAAACCTCAGTTGTTTTGCGTAAAAACTTACTAATAATTTTGAGTCAATGACACCCACAGAGACAAACTTTCCAAATGTACTCTTAGGAAAAGGGAAATTTCTATGTTATATAGGAATACTTATTGTTAACATTAAGAACCATACACCTATCAACATTGTCAGATTAAATTATAAATAACTATATAACCTTTTAGTTCATTTGTGTATAAAATTACTAATAATCACACCAATTTTGAGACAAAACAGTGTACAAGTATTTTTCAATAAAGGAGAAATAATAAATCAGCTTCAAAAATCATGTAAGATAATAACTTGAGTTTTCAAAATCCCAATTCAAATGTACAAGTCAGTCCAAAAGTTACATGATTAAATGATACTGAATAAGTTACTAACTAAACAGTCCAAAAACTACAGAAAATAATTAACCCTTTCAGGCACTAGATCACATGATATTAATCCTATATTCTGATTGCTTGTTTACAACATGAATTTTAGCTATTTATCGTTGTTTACATCTTTTCCTGACTGGATGCCAAGACAGACAGTGGAAAAATTTACTGCTGCACACATAGCCAAAATATAGGTCAGCAGCAGGCTATACATGGATTACTACATGTATGTGTAATGATGCTGATCTAAAATAGAAGTATCATGTTGACTCAGAGTGATGTATTGATTTTACTGATAAGCAGACTCCACTTTCTTGGTTATATCCATGACTAAAGGGAAATAACACATTTATGGCACTTATCTTCCTGATACTGCATTTACCTCCCTTTACCAGGTGAGTTATTCAGGAATAGATGTATTTGGGGCAAAAAATGGGACAATAACTCCTGGTCCGATCGGGCCCATTATCGAACTCGTCCAAGATTTTATGGTTATATACAAACTGTGCAAGTTTGGTCAAGATTGAATCAAAAATGTAGTCTTTATCGCGATAACGGTCCAAATTGTTGCCGGCATACGGACGACGCCGGAGAGGTCCCCTATACCAATAGCTCAGCGAGCACTTCGTGCTCAGGTGAGCTTAACACAAGAGGCACACGAGTGCCTGTATCGCTCCACTGGCTAAACAAGCAAGGAGTCAGGGGTGGCGAAATGTAAAAAAAACTTACTTGTCCACGGACAACTAATTATGAAATTTAACGTGTCCGTTGATGAAATCCTAATTATGAAATTTAACGTGTCCGTTGATGAAATCCACTTGTCCGTATATATATATAAATGAGTCATTCCTGTGTAAAGACCACACTTAGTATCTGCCAAAAGAGGGAACTGATTGCATATTTTACATGTAGCAGTTTGATCATCGTCAATACGTAACCATGGGAAATCATTTAGCCAAGTTTGCTGAAAACTTCTTGTACGTTTAGTTGAATCATATTTCTTATCACAATCTTATTAAGTTTTTTTGGGCCGTGGACTATTCAAGGCTTCAGGTGTCTGTTCATAAGTTGAAGATTTTATTAAAAAACCTTCCATTGTTTACCGTAAAAGACGTCTGAAATAAGATTGCAGATTGCCTTTTGTTATTTTAATGCAACATGATAAATTCCGTTACGAGTGCTAAAAAATAGAAACCCGTCTACACTGCAGTCTAAAAGTCGGATCGTATGTTGAAAATGCGGAACGCTTTTCAATGCGTTCCATGTATTGTGGGCTGCTTTACTCCGTATATAGCACACGTTTTGCTCCGCAAATAGCACTGACAATGCAAACGCATGTCAACATCCGGTTTTGCGAAACTGAAATTTGGCTTAATTTTTTTTAATTCTCCGAGCTCTTTCTCAAGAAATTGGTTGTCCACGGACAACTTGATTGAAAAAACTCAGTTGCCCAGACCTACAAATGTACGACTCGGACATTTGATTTCACCACCCCTGGGAGTGTCAGAAGAGAAAGGATGTGATCTCAAGTTATTGAGCAGAAATTGTTTTCCTACTTTTAGTTAGGAACTTTACCTTGACCCCACCCACCCCATACACAATCCTAAGCGAGGTCTCGATATAAGGTATCTTTAATTAAGTTACATTTAAATATCTCAATGCGTTCTCAAGTTATTGCAGAAACGTTTTTTCTATTTTTAGTAACAGGGACCTTGACATTGACCCCACCCACCCCATTTGCAATCCCAAGCGAGGTCTCAATATAAGGTATCTATGTATGAAGCACCATTAAAATATAGCTCAATCCGTTCTCGAGTTATCGAGATATGGAGTTGTTGCAAGCAAACTTTAACCTGAATTTCTAAGTACAACAAGAGCTATAATTCTGCAAAAATTCTGGTCACAGTTATGGGTCTTGGCCAGTGACCTTATATAATGACCCTGAAGGCATGTGTTAAGTTTCAATTGAATATCTGTAGTAGATATAGAGATATCGAGTTGTTGCACACAAACTTTAATCTGATTTTCTAAAGTGCAGGTCAGAGTTATGGGTCACATGACTTGTGTGAAGTTTCAAGTGAATAGCTGTAGTAGTTACAGAGATATGGACATGTTGCACACAAACCTTAACCAGAGCATTATGCAGACGCTGACGAACGGGTGAGTAATCGTGAATAGTCAAGCTAAAAATTGTTCAAGAATTGGTACCCTGAGGCGAATTCAGTGTATCTCTTTGAATCTAAACATCTGCAAAACATCATTGACTGACCAACAAAGATACAAGACAAACTACTGATTCAAATGCAGCAATACAAAACTATACATTAACTATATGAGGCGTGTCGTGTGAAAACCGGGCTTAATGCATGTGCGTAAAGTGTCATCCTGGATTAGCTGTGTGCACTTTATGCACATGCATTTAGTCCAGTTTTCCCACGACAAGCTTCATATATATAGTCTAATTTAACATTACAGACGCCGATGAAAAATGTTCACAAAAACTGTACATTAAATAGTACACTTCACTATGGAGTAAAACTACAGTAACACAATATATAAATGAACTTCATAATATAATAAGAACAATCGTATAAAAAATAAACAAGTAAAAATATACAAACAGACCAACATATAAAATCAGTGAAAATCTCAGTCAAAATTAAAAATCTAAAACAGGTATACAATCTTTACAAATCCACAATCATTCAATAACAAAAAGGTGAATGCTGGAAGGTATGATGACAGACATCACGTGCTATATGATATTATTATTGGTAAACTTTGATGACAAAAAATGCAAAAGAAACTTCTAACCAAGTTGATTTTGGATTCTGGTAGTAGGTTCTACTGCACTTTAAAAGTAGGATATACATGGAATTTGTAAACACAAAGCATAACCTGCATGACTTGGTACTTCCGAGTACTTAATTTAAATTAATTTAAAGTTATATTCAAAATTTAATCGCAGTGTTTCTATATCAATATACTTTACACAATATATAAATTATGGTTTATATGTTTAACATTGCATATTTTTATCACAATGTAGATCAAGAAATCATGACAATTACAGAATCACAAACAAAATGGCCACCACACTAAGATTCATACTAAAACGAATCACAACACGCGGCCTGCACCTACTTTCACATTACCACCCGCAGGAATGTAATCTGCGTTGGCAAGGGAACCGATCTTGGCTTCCACATTCCAATCCAACTTTTCACTATGTATCTATGGTATGGCAGCAACGATTGAAAAGAGGACTAAATTTCGACCCAAACAATACATACGAGGCGCGTCGTGGGAAAACCGGACTTAATGCATGTGCGTAGTGTCATCCCGGATCAGCCTGTGCAGTCTGCACAGGCTAATCCGGGATGGCACTTTCCGCTTTTATGGTATTTTCTGTTTCAAGAAAGTCTCTTCTAAACATAAATCCACAGTAGGCGGAAAGTGCTGTCCTGACGACACTTTACGCACATGCATTAAGACCAGTTTTCCCACAACGCGCCTCATATGTAAATCACTGTGCATACGAGTAAATGCTTTACTGAACATATTATATGTAAAATGTATGAAAATGGATAACATTTTTGCTACAAAATGATCTTATATTACATAATTATGACTAGAAAAAAATAAAACCAAAAATCTTTTGACAATATATATGTTAGCAAATATAAAATGCACCTTAAAGTGAAAACACACAATTGTTTATTGGTCGTATTTTATTATAATATTGTGACATTTATACCAAGCATGATGTTGATATTCTCTAGTTTAATCTCTTAGTTTAAACCTATTTATTTTCGCTTGATTATATTGAAAGCCTTAGGCTTATAGAGACACTCTCGAGTCTGTTTCCCGGGAAGAACCAGTACTTCGTGTCTTTGGAAAGATCTTGAGAATGCTCCCTGTATGCGCATGTTAGCTGGGGATGTTATACTTTGCATGAATGTGACATTGATATATGTAGTGTGAAAAGTGCTTTTTTACCTAGGAACAAAACCTATTTGCAACTTTCTTCTATATTAGCAAGAACAAACACAAGTTTCAGGAAAAGTATTATTTTAGAAAGAAAGCAAAACTGGAACACCAACACTGAGAAAACCTGAACACCAAATGGCACTTATTTCACAAACATTTGGTGTGTTCAAAACAACACAGAAAATGAGGAGAGATTGTAACCATGGAGACAAAAACACATACTTTTACGTTACCACCTCCGGGAACATACGATGCATTTTGCAATGATTGAACCCGAGACTCTGCTTTCCAATCCAATTTTTCACTTAATATCTGTCAACGAAACAATAACCCAAGAAAGGTGTTATTGAGATGTTGAAAAGATTTTGAATAAAACAAAAGAAGATAAATATTAAATTTGTTTTTTTTTGTAGTTAATAAGTTTCTCAATTATTTTGCAATGACACAGTTCTAAATAAAAGAAATATTATTGTATTAAGAAAACCCATTGTATTTTTCTTAAAGAGACAAATGAAGCCATTTCCCAACCTAAAAATTAACAACCAAAATGTTAAAAGCTTCTATTATAAGGAATACCACATGTATGGTGTGTGAATAACTATGACTTCATTAATTTCTCCATATTTGTCGCCATATACTTCATAATAAACACTTAATAATAAATCCTCACCTTAACATCTCCACCACCAGGCTTGTGTTTGACCTTGTCTAGTGACCCGACTTTTGACTTCGCCGAGTCCTTGAAATCAAGCTTTTGAGTTTCAATCTGCAAAAGGGAAACAAAAATCAGGTATTTTGGCAAATCCTCAACATTTGGTTGGAATGTGATGCTATGTATTAGCTAGTTAGGCATGCAATTTATTGTAGTATGGCATATTTGATATGTTTCTTATATATGCGGACTGCACAGGCTAATCTGGGACAGCACTTTATGCACATGCATTAAGCCCAGGTTTCCCACGACACATATAGTTTTCAGAGCACATGGATGGTATACCATAGTTATTTTAAATATTTAAAAAAAATTGAATTGTATTGTATGATTTAACTGCATATAAATGTTGTTTTTTTCCTCACTTTTGTGTTTTCAAATTCAATATGCTTAACCATATTCCAAATCAATACATTTTCAGGAGTGTCATGGGAAAACACATATGCGTAAAGTATCATGCCGGATTAACCTGTACAGTCTGCAAAGGCTAATCCAGGACGGAACGTTCCACCTACAGTGGATTGTATGTTTAGAAGACACTTCCTTAAAGCAAAAAAATACCATAAAACCAGAAATTGCTGTCCTGGATTAGCCTGTACGGACTTGACAGGCTAATCCGGGATGACACTTTACACACATACATTTAGCCCAGTTTTAAATCTTTGTACCTTTTTGTCTCCTCCTCCCGGTTTGTGTTTTAAATTTGCTGTAGATCCAACTTTGGACTGTGCTTTTATCTCAACCTTTTGATCCAAGATCTGAAATTACAGGGAGACAACTCTTATGTACAGGCTTCATTATATGGGAAACAATGAAACTGGGTTGTCTTTCTTGAGTTGTTCTGTGTTTGTCTCTAGATAGAAATACTTAATTAATTCACATAAAATAATGCAATAATGTGTAAAATATATTGGAAAATACATTTGCGTGACATCAATAAATACTAGAACATTAGAATACAATGAAAAACTGGAACATTAGAATAAAATGAAACGATACAGGATGAAATGATAAGTTAAAATAAACAAAACAATATTTTTTTTAAATAACTCATGTCATTCAACAAGCAAAGCTATGTTTAAAAGAAGTCCCATTTTAGCCATCATACAGCACAAATATTAATACACACTGCACACTTTTGTTAGTTATTAGTAATGTACCACACGAAGGCAAAAATTAGTACATGAAGATTTAATATAGTATATAACTATTTTTTTAAAGCTTCGTTGATCAATGGAAAATGAAGTCAAACTAAATGGAAACATTCTTCAGTCTAGTTGGAATAATTCAATGTACAATTTCATATTATGTACAAGAACCCCATTTGCATAGTCAAACAATGTCAACAAGGGCTTCAATAAGGACCACCTTTCAGCCCAATCCCATGTCAACTTTGTAATTATATATTATGTTATTATGTCCTAATAAATGTTTAAACCAAACAATGTCATGTCAACATTTATACCATAAATGTATGAATATAATATGCATGTTTTTACTGCAAAATTTCATCCGAAGTAGGGGGTGTGTATTATACTTTAATGTAAAGCTTTAAGGCATTTTAAAATTGAAAAGGGAATACAACCGGTTTGCCATTACAACCAATACATCATAAACTGGTATGTCAATCTGTGTCAAATCACAAATGGCTAATTCTTGTCTAACTAGTACCGGTTAATGCTAAACTAAATAAAATTTTAAGGCAAAACTTATTTAAAGGGCTAGAATTTGCTTTCCATTAAAACTGTCATGAAAAGTTATTCCTTCTTTTTGAAGTCTGTATTTTTTTAAATAATGTCCTACCATTGTATTTTTTTGGCTGCCATTTTGCATCACAATACATAAAATTTAGGTAACTATTCTGCTTAGATAACACATATTTTTTCTGACTCAACATAATAAAACATCTTCATTTATTGATATATTTTTCAATTACTTGTTCGTTTGTTTGTTTGGATTTTTCGCCGTATTCAACAGTATTTCAGTCATATAACGGCGGTCAGTTAACCTACTCACACTTTTCCTGGGTAAGCTGGTTTACCAGTACTGAGTGCACATACTTATGCCAGTAATTGACAACTGCCCTACTTGAATCAGAGGTAGGGGGAGAATGGCTGTAGAAATAATTTCATGACCAATCCCCACACAAGTTATGTGGCCGGGCTGGGAATCGAACCCGCGATCCTCAGATTTGTTGTCCAACGCTCTACCAACTGAGCTTGCCGGCCCTGATTTTTCAGTACAAGCCATACATTTTGTTGTTCATTTTATATTCTCGCAATGAAACACTGCTACTCCCTATTTAATGGCATAGCTAATAACTGTAGCGAGATCCAAACCATGTATGAGATTTACGCATGTATGAAGAGAGCGCTGTAAAACAAATGACATTATCTGAATCATGTAATCACTTAGCCTGGCGTGCCATGTGAATGCAGGAATTTGCATAGTTCCTTGACAAATGTGTCAATTACTGGAGTACAGGAATGAAAACCATGTCACCAGTAATTGACTTCATTAGCAGCACCCATGTCTCATGTTATTTTTCCAAAATGTTGTTCTTTATGTAACTAGTAATATACTCCCAAAATAAAGGTATGAAAATATGCACATTTATGAGTATACAAGCAATTTAATGCTGGTAAATTGTTGATGAATAAAATTGTAAAACAAAAGGGCCAAATGGCCCTGGGTCGCTGACCTGAGTTTCATTAGTCATACAATTTTCTATGTGTTAGATTTTTATACAGATATGGATATACTGATACGGACTGATTGAAATGCGGCCTTATTCATCATGGTTTGAAAAACTTAATTGACAACATACATTCCAAATTTTTAAGTACATATTGAAATTGAAGCTTTTTCTTCAATATGACCTTGTGACCTAGTTTTTGGCCCCACATGACCCAGATTCAAAATCGGCAGAGATACCATTGGGACAAATGTGACTAAGTTTCATGACGATTGGGCAAATAATGTAACTTCTAGTGTTAACAATATTTCTTCAATTTGACCTAGTGACTTAGTTTTTGACCCCACATGACCCAGATTCAAACTCAGCCGAGATACCATTAAGACAAATGTTCTGACTAAGTTTCATGAAGTTTGGGCAAAACATGTGACTTCTAGAGAGTTAACAAGCATTCTCTTCAATTTGACCTAGTGATCTAGTTTTTCACCCCATGACCCAGATTCGAACTCGGCCGAGATATCATTGGGACAAATGTTCCGACCACGTTAAATGAAGATTGGGCAAAAAATGTGACTTCTAGGGTGTTAGCAGGCTGTTTCTTCAATTGACCTAGTGACTTAGTTTTTGACCCCACATGACCCAGTTTCGAACTCGGCCGAGATATCATTAAGACAAATGTTCTGACCAAGTTTCATGAAGATAGGGCAAAAAATGTGACTTCTAGAGTGTTAACAAGCTTTTCTTCAATTTGACCCAGTGACCTAGTTTTTGACCCCACATGACCCAGATTCAAAAACGGTCGAGACATCATTGGGACAAATGTTCTTACCAAGTTTCATAAAGATTGGGCAAAAAATGTGACTTCCAGAGTGTTAACAAGCTTTTTCTTCAATTTAAACTAGTGACCTAGTTTTTGACCCCACATGATCCAGATTCGAACTCGGCCGAGATATCATTGGGACAAATGTTCTGACCAAGTTTCATAAAGATTGGGCAAAAAATGTGACTTCTAGAGTGTAACAAGCTTTTTCTTCAATTTGACCTAGTAACCTAGTTTTTGACCCCACATGACCCAGATTCGAACTCGGACGAGATATCATTAAGATAAATGTTCTGACCAAGTTTGATGAAGATTGGGCAAAAAATGTGACTTCGAGAGTGTTAACAAGGTTTTTCTTCAATTTGACCTCGTGACCTAGTTTTTGACCCCAAATAACCCAGATTCGAACTCGGCTGAGATATCATTGGGGCAAATGTTCTGACCAAGTTTCATGAAGATTGGGCAAAAAATGTGACTTCTAGAGTGTTCACAAGCTTTTCCTATAGCCATACAAGGAAAAATGCCCCCCCGCCCCTGGCGGCCATGTTTTTCACCGGACCGGAACCATTTTTGAACTCGGCTGAGATATAATCAGAACAAAGGTTCTGAGCAAGTTTCATGTTGATTGGGCAAAAAATGTGACTTCTAGAGTGTTCATAAGCTTTTCCTATAGCCATATAAGGACAACTGCCCCCCCCCCCCACCTTGTGGCCATTTTTTCAACGGACCGGAACCATTTTCGAACTTGGCTGAGATATCATAAGAACAAATGTTCTGAGCAAGTTTCATGTTAATTAGGCAAAAAGTGTGACTTCTAGAGTGTTCGCAAGCTTTTTCTCTTGTCATATAAGGAAAACTGCCCCACCCCCTGGCGGCCATGATTTTCACCAGATCGGATCCATTTTCAAACTGAGCCTAGATATCGTTAGAACAAATGTTCTGAGCAAGTTTCATGTTGATTTGACTTCTAGAGTGTTCACAAGCTTTTTCTTCAATTTGACCTAGTGACCTAGTTTTTGACCCCACATGACCCAGTTTCGAACTCTGCTGAGATATCATTGGGCCAAATGTTCTGACCAAGTTTCATAAAGTTTGGCCAATAAATGTGGCCTCTAGAGTGTTCACAAGGTAAATGTTGACGACGCACGACGGACAAAAGGCGATCACAAAAGCTCACCATGAGCACGTTGTGCTCAGGTGAGCTAAAAATATATCCTACAATGCTTATCCTTAAATTACATATGAAATATTATTGTGCAAGCTCTTTTATTCATGTCAATCACAGCAACTAATGTTATAGTTCATGGTCATGAATACCTCTCAGTATGGCTGCCAACAGTTTGGATGGTCAAACTGAGTTAGAAGTTTAACTCTTTAAATATACAAGACTTGCTACAACAATTGCATAAAGAAGCAATAATTTCTGCTACAGTGTGTTTCAAAATTGCTAATGAGCTTACTTTTATCGTTATCTTATAAATTCAATTAAATTCGCAAGTGATTTGCTACCACATGTATTTGAGAGTTCAGGAAAAGAATGACAGATGTGACACAAAAAGCACAGAAAGAACACCAATATCGTGCACTTTGTTTTCACTTTAATCTTTCCCCCTCCTGGGGTATGGTGCCGATTGGATAGCGAGCCAACCCTTGATGTGGACGACCAACTAAGATGCTTACTCTGAATCTATAAAAGTGATCCCTAGCATTATTATGTTGAGCATTGATTTTAATATATAATTATTTCTTTTACTTAAAAGTTGTTGTTTTTTAATAATTTACTTTTATTTCAACTTTTTTTACATTTATCAATTATTATCTAACATACTTCTCAGTCTGTCCCAAGATATAATGATTTAAAATTAAGAAAATCGAACAACAATTTCTCCTTAGATATTTTCATTGCAAACTGGGTGTTCACCATAATTATTACAAAATTAGTATGAGCATTTTCAGAATGGACTGAAAATCTTAGTTTAATAAAAAGCTTTAAATTAGTGGTGGAAAGAAAATGCCAGAAAGGTCCAAAAACAGTAGCCCTACTTTTACATTACCACCGCCGTGGGTGTGTGTAGCATTAGCAAGTGAGCCAACACGAGATTTTGCAGACCACGACAGACGTTCGCTCATAACCTGGGAAAAAATAAGCAGAAGAGAGCAAATGAGAGAGGCGATATTAGAATAAGCCAATGTAAGATAAGCATATAACCAACATGCAATATCATATGATGCAGTTATGTAAAGAAGCAAATAACAGACAAATATGCGAAAAAGCTGTTGATTTTAGTGCAAAGAAATATATTGTTTTACTAGACAGATATACCGGTAACTGACTAAAAAAAAAATGTAATAATTTAGGAAGGGTCAAAGAGAATTCTTTCAAAGAGTACTGAATTAAATGTTTTAAATAATCTTAAATAAGTGAATAAAATTATTGAAGAATAATCTCATAAAGTGATTTCTATAAATGGCCACTGTGTAATTTTGATGAAATTTAAAAACTGTTCAACGTTTGATTTAATTCATTTCTGTTCCATGTATGATCAGGGCCCATATTCACTAACCCATTCTTAGACTTGAGGCTAAAGAATAAAGAATAGACTTAGACTTGAGACTAAAGAATAGAGTTAGACTTGAGACTAAAGAATAAAGAATAGACTCAGACTTGAGACTAAAGAATAGACTTAGACGTGAGACTAAAGAATAGACTTAGACTTGAGACTAAAGAATAAAACATAGACTCAGACTTGAGACTAAAGAATAGACTTAGACTTGAGACTAAAGACTACGGAGTAGACTTAGACTTGAGACTAAAGAATATACTTAGACCTGAGACTAAAGAATAGACTTAGACTTCAGACTAAAAAATAGACTTAGACTTGAGACTAAAGAATAGACTTAGACTTGAGACTAAAGAATAGACTTAGACTTGAGAATAAAGAATAGACTTAGACTTGAGACTAAAGAATAGACTTAGACTTGAGACTAAAGAATAAAGAATGTCTTGAACTGTTCTGTTCTAAAAAAAAGTTTCAAGTTTGACTTGTTCTTGGCATTCTCCAAGCTAATTTTATAATTCTTTAGAATGATTTATTAAGGACATAAGCAACATTGGTACCCCGCATATTTGCAAACGCATAAGTACTATTTATTGACTCTAAGTCTTTTCTTTATTCTTAAGTCACCGAATGGATTGGTGAATATCGCCCAAGAATTATAATAATGAAATCCCACTAAGAAAAAGAAAACAATGCATGTGCAGCATTTAAGTTCACGCAAATACAATGTAGATACAACAAAACGTTAGTCTCATGCAATGCTTTTCAAGCAAAAGTGAATAATCATTGGAAAAATGCATATAAATACGTTATTTATTTTTTGCAGTTTTATTTCATTCACTTGATAACAGTTACCTGAAATTAATAATTCTACAATTAATCAATACAAATTTAAATGACCCATTTTGAGATTTCTTCCTACCATGCTTTAACCAAAAAAAATGCCACCAGTTTCTGATAAAACAAATGTATCACTTTAGCTATGCATATCACAATGAAGGTCATTTTCTATAAAAAAAAAAATTTACAAAAAGTGTTTATCAGATGATAAGAAAAGTAAATGGCTAAGTTCTCTGAAATATGTTATAAGAATATCATTACATGTATAAAAGCTGATAAATATACAAATATTTATTTTTTTAATAAGCAGCACACACATATTTTCATATACACATATATTTTCACACATATAATATTATCTGATATTACTGTCACACTTCTAAAACTAAATGTGGATATTTCACCAGATCACTTTCTCCACTGTCACCGTCTGAGCCAGGAGTGTTACCACAGGTATGCTGACCATCTTTCTCCCATTGACAACATGCTTTTCTACAACCACCAGTAGACTCATCTAAACACGGAGTTTCCATTCTTTGTTCAATAGCACCCACATTAAGCTGTCCATTGGCAACTGTAGGCTTCCCTTTTATGTCTTCGCTTTTGTTTTGCTCTTTCTTATTTCCCAATAGCTGTTCCTTTAGAACCTTCAATACAACATCATCATCAGCTTCATTGTCAGGTTTACTTCTAGGTACTACTTCACCATCCTTTGTGTTGTTACCAAAAGGCTCATTGTCCAACCATTCAAACTCTTTCTTGAGGAAATTGTCAAATATTTCATCCAATTTAGTGCTGAAATCAGAAAATCCTTGCACAATATCATCCCATTCAGTTTTTCTTTTTGTACCTAGATCATTTGTGGCTGCCACATTCTCTTTGTCATCTTCTGTGTCACGTTCACCAACATGTTTAGTATCTTTATCACTGAACTTTAGTCCAAGATTCACATCTGTAATGGTCATCATACTTTTGCTTCTATCAGATTTTCTCAAAGCATACATTGGTTTTGGTGTCATTCTTTCTACACTCCCATAATTCATCCCAGAGAAACTCATTGAATGCCCGAGTTTTTTCATGTCTTCAGAGGAATTTTGCCTATATGGTCTGACTAAAGTCTGCATAGATCCAGGTCTAGAATCACCATCCGACTGTCTGTTTTTCTGTAATGTCTTCAGAAACGTACTTTCTTTATCTGACATCTTTGCAAGTACAGTTCTTAATTCATCGATCATATTTATTTTATTTTCAACATCATCAGCTGTAATTCCATTTGACAAATTTCGTCTAAAGGATCTTCTTTTGGCTCTGTTATGTACTCTCAGATGTCTGTTGTCAGCCTCAGCCTTTATATCTTCCATCAGTGCAGACTGTTTTTTATTTTGGTCCTGCACACCCTTGGACGAAGGGATGTCTATTTTGGGAATTTCTTGCGTTTTTGTTGTGGTTCCTTTGTCATTTTTCCTGACAACTGAATATCCAAACTGATCGTGTTCTATTTGACAACTCATGTTTGCTGGACTTTTTGTTAGACTTTTTTGTTCTTTGTTTCTTTTAGACTTAAAATAGTCTGTATTTCCAGGTTCACATTGCATACATTGTCCAAGTTCCATATCACTCAAAGAAAATTTCTTGGCAGCACCTGATGTTAACTCATCAGCTGGTTTAAATTTTATTTCTGCATAACTTGTAAATGTTTCCTCACAACTGTCAGTATCCTGTACATCGGGTACCTCATCATAAACATACCCATCATTGACAAACCCAGAATGTATATAATCTTCATCAAATGTTGTTTGTTTATTATATTCTTGACCATCTTTCTCAAATTCAATCTTTGGCCAGGAATGAGACACTTCATTTACATCTACTTGTGCTAAATTATCTGAAGATACCCTGGTATGTGGGTGACTGCCATGCTTTCTAACACCTTCAAGAACTTTATACTCAGATTCATTCTGAACTGTGATGGCAGTTTCAATTTTAGGTTCTTCAAATTCTATATCAAGTTTCTGATAGTTGTTCACCACAGCCTCCTTTCTTCTGTTGTTATCACTGCAGTGTGCTGATATCCAGGTTAGACCTTCCTCATCAACAAAGGCCATGTTGACCTCACCTTTAATTTCACTTGCATGATCATTATCTTCAAACAGACTGTCACTTGTCTCAGTGTCCACTGTCATGCTGTCTTCTGTATCATTGGCCTCAATATTTGGTAAAGATGAATAACCTATTTCTTTGTCCTGCTCTCTTTCATAGATTTCTCTTTCATTTCTTTCTCTAAATTCTTTTTCTCTTTCACCATTTACTCCACAGTAATGTGTTCTCTTGTTCTGTGATTTATTATTTGTATAACTTCCATATCCTTGTTGACCATTTGTTTCCATATCATTTTTGTGTAAAACTGTATTGTACTTTCTCATTTTCAATGGTACTTCTGGGACCTGCTTGTCTTCAAGAATATCAACATGTGCGACATGCACATTACGAGACTTGGAAGCATTATCCCCATCATTTACAATCCATTCACAGCCACCTTTGATTTTGACACGCTGACTTCTTTTATTCTGTTTCACTCTGTCCCTGTCTAAAGTTAACCCATAATATCCAAAATGCTTCATCATTTGTTCTATTTCTAAATCTTCTCTGCTGGAATTAACAAATCCTTTCCTGTTCTTTCTTTTCCTTTTAAAAGAACTAGTTCTTTTCCGTTTGACCACATTTCCCAAATACATTATATTCCTTGTGTCACTGTCTTCTGGATCCTTGTTCTTAAGTCCAAACAAACCTTTAACTTTCTGCAAAACTCCATGCTCAGACTTTGGAGATTCTTCAGGTTCTTGCACACAGACCTCTGATGTCGGTATTTCTTGTCTATGGAGGTATCTTAAACAACTAATACCCCCATCAGTATAAACGTTTTCTGTCAGTTTATCATCTTTATGACCTACGACCTTGACAACTTCACCTTGTTTTTCTGGTTCAAAATCATTCTCAACATTGTCATAGTCCAACACATCATCATCAAAAGCATTCACATTAGTTGACTTTTCTTCATCTATTGTACTTTTTAACATAAATGGAAGTCTGTCTTTGCTAACATTCTTGTTCAGGTCCATTTCCACACTTGTAAGCCTCCTTGTTAAAACTGCTGGCTTCTGCCTTTCCACAGATCCTGGCAATGCTATGTTCAAGTCGCTTTTCCATCGCCTATCCAAGTGCTTTAATTGTTTTGAAGGTTTCTGAACACTGTCATTATATGTTGTAATGTTCTCCAACATGTCATCCAGGGCTTCCAGCAGCTCACGCTCTTCTTTGTCGAACAGATCATTATCTTCAGCAAACTGAGTTCCATCTCCATTCTCTACCTCTCTTTCATTACCAACTTCATTTTTGTCCTTCATTTCATCTTCCTGGGTTTCATCTCTAGACAAATTGTCATAATCTGGACCTTCAGGTTCTTCAACCTGATCTTCTGAATCGCTTCTCTCATCAGAATTTGGTTCAATAATACCGAGACATACAGCACCACTGTTGGTCAGTTCAGGGGAAGATTCTGTAACAGTTTCTTCTGTTGGAAAAGTATGGACACTTCTAATTGGGGAATTCACATCAAATATTTCAACATTCACATAGTCATTCCTTTGCACGGTAGGGCTGGTTAGTCCATGTGTTCTATTTTCAAGGTCTTGAAACTGCTTAAATGAATCAGTTCCTTTTGCTTCGTACCTTGGACCAGTCTGAGCACTCAATTCTGCTGCTAAGATGGTGGCTCGTCTCTTGATTTCCTGCCGATGTGATTGGTTCGCTGTGTCATGTTGCGAGGCAGGTACGGGCTCCATAGTAATCTCAACTTCATGTTTTGAGGGAATTTTATATTTCTCTGTATTCAGTGAGAACTGATGTTCTGTATTCCACTGCTCCATTTCCTGAAATGAAACAAAACATTTGTTGAGAATAGGCACAGTTTAATGCGTTTTCCGCCATCTAGATGTGTTAACATTGGCTGTCTTTGACATGTTGTTGTTTTGTATCTGAATAGTCAGAAATTAAAGGACCGAATAGTAGATACTGTACTATATATATAAGAATAGCAAATTACTTTCAGGCTCAACATGTAAATAACCGGCCTATACACATCTTTAGTAAATTTGACTTTTTACAACATATTACCATTTACATCCACCAAACCTGGTTGCTTACTAGTCACTTTTGCATGATAGACCAACTTCAATTTTTCAAAATGTTTTTATTAATTACAGTAAAAAAAACATCTGTCAATAAACTACTGTACTGCATAAACCGATTTTTATGAGCCTTAATATTAATTTTTCAAAATAAATTCCCCGACCAGTACATATGCCAAAAAGTACATGATTGTTCAAGATACAATATAAGGCTGATAACAATACAACATGGACATTTTCCCATATTTTCCCATATTTTCCCACCTGACCAATCTCGGCTGCAAGGTCAAGGTCATCTCCCAACACTTCTATTTCCACCTCTTCTTGAAACTTTAACAACAAAAATAAAATAACAATGAATGTAGCAATCAAAGAATAATTACCATAGTAAAATGCGTTTGAAAATTACAAAGGGTTACAAGTCAAAGCTGTTATCATATTTGCTCCAATAAGGGTTGGAATATGACAACAAAATGTGTTTGCATGGCAATATGTTTACCACCATTAGAATTATATTTTAAGTTTAAATCAAATGCGTGTACTGAAACAAATACATAAATGAAAACAGCTTTTTAATAACCCTACATACAAAAGTGATATCACATTAAAGATTCAGTATATTGAAGCAGCGTCAGTCACACAGTTCACTCAAATACATTGCATGCAGGTTATTTACGATGTCATGCATTGTCGTCTTACTTTGAAAATATATTTGTTAAAACCCATGCAAAAAGCATCTAAGTGCGATTATATTTAAATTTAGTAACAAAACATTCATTTATCTAAACTTACCTTGAACTGGTGTTTCGTTGAAAATCTAGATTTCTGTTCAATAGTTTCTTAGAACAGGACTCCAAAAATCGTTTTCAATTATTTGCAAAAGCATTTATAAAGTAACACAAATGCTTTCAAATTGAATGATCTTTAGCATATATTTGAAACATTGGAAGAAATCTATTTATAACTTCATGCTTCTAATAATTTATGTGTGTTAGTAAATTAATAACATTTTGTTAGCCAACAGTTTTATACCTTTCTAATAAAATAATAATTAAAATAAATTTTTATATTAAAGTGAGTCGTCACAAAAATAATACATTATTAGCTATAACGACTATAATTGTGAATGATTATGTTTAAGTAATGAGTGCTACGTATATGGTGATACTGTAACGTGTAAATACTAAACAGTTTGTTTGTTTTTAAATATAATAAACAGGCACTACTTGCTTTGTCAGTATTGTTAACAATTATTCAGAAACACCTACATATTAACTTTTTTTTTAATGAATTCAAATTGTTGTTTTCCTCAACCCTTCTTGGCCAAGGACAAAAAGTAAATTTACTTTTGCAAATGGTATTGATTCATACAAATCCCTACAAAAAATCAACACAGTAATAAAGATCAAACACCAAGTTGCCTGTCTTGAAGTCTTGGACTACAATAAACAATGAACATTACAAGCTACAGATCGTAACGTCGGACATACTTTCACGTTGCCGCCGCTGGGGGAATGTGTGACGTTCTTCAGACTTCCCACCTTCGACTCCGTCTGCCAATTCAATGTCCAAGATTCAATCTACATTCGGAAAAAAAAAACAATAACATAACCTCCTCAGATACTGCCTTGGTACCTAAAATACAATTTTATCTACGGTGCTAAATGATGCAATAGACAAGTGCATTATTTTCCAGAAATTAAGATATATTTGTAATAAGGATATTTTAAGGAAAAAGCAAATTTTGTTATTCCAGTTTCTTTTACTGGTTACTTAAGAAAAGTTATCAATATACGTCATAAAGGCAATGTAAACCACAGAGTTATTGTAAAATATTATATACATGTATGTACAGAAGTAAGCATAATTATAATTGGCTTGTCTTGAAACATGTTCAACAACTTTGTGTCACATGTTTTTGTTTAATAATTTGCCAAGCAACCTAAAAAAAATTATGTTGATCATTATGCAAAGTGTAATTTGAAAACTTCTTTTTTCCTATTAAAAGAAGATTAATTGTATTCCTGAAAACATTAACATTATGTAAATCAGTACATGATTTTAATGTTCATGATTTATATACAGGTGCAATCTACAGGCTTCAAACAAACATTCCCAACACCATCACTCTGTAATATAGAGGAGGGGAGATCCAGAATAAACAGAATTTGTTAATAAATCTTATAATTATTCGCCATATTATGTTTTATTCTTTAAATTTACATCTTTGTAAAGCTCAAAGTGTCAGTTGTTTCAGCTATAAATATTATTTATTTGCTATCGTCCATTACCATTATAATTAGCCTTAAAAAACCATGGTAACGCTACAGTGGCGCAGTTCATAAAACACGACGGTATTTATAATTCGCCATAATGAGTGGAAAAATTAAAGCAGATTGTCAAAATTTCGCCAGAACGTAGTGTTTCACCAGAATGACGTCGTATTAAAATTTTACGTCATTTGATCGTTGGATGCTAACGTAAACAAGTTTCAACGCTCCATAGTCGCAACCTTGAAAACTCGCAAAATGATGTCATCAGAACGTCTGGAAATTCGCGCGATCATCAAGTTTTGTCAGCAACTCGGAAAGTCCCCGTCGGCGGCACGTAATATGTAAACGAAAACTCCACACAAGAAAGCCGTGAGTCAGACAACAATTTTTGAGTCAGACAGTCAGACCAGCCTTGAAGATGATTTCGTTGTGGTCGGAGTAGGAAAATACATACGACGCTGACATCTTCTGTGGCTGAGACGCTAGAAAAAGACACACAGGCTACCGTGCGCGGCCTAGCCGAAATGTTCGATATCATCTATGGGACAATGTACAGAATTCTCACTAAATATTTGCATATGTTAATGGTTTGTTTCAGTCATACATTTCAATTAGATAAGATGTATTCTTAAATTAAATCAAACTCAATATTTCTCGATTTTCCCCACAATTAAACGGCAGTTGAAGGGTCACCGGTTTGAGACACTAGCACAATTACAGAGAGCGACAACTGAAATTTGAGTGTGTTGTCTGACATCAATATAAATGACCTACGGACTGTGCGCTGTACACACATTACACTGTTTGTTTAAATATGTATGTACCACTCATGTTTTGTTTGATTGCAATATTTTATTCTTGTTCTGTATAGTGGATAGATTCTGCTTTGTTTTGGTGTATATTTTATGGGCGTGTAATAAATATTATTGAATGTGTGACTCAATTCCGGGTTATTCTGGATCATCCCTCGTACACCCATATATAACATATATTATTAAGTTTCATGAGATTATAGAACAAACAAATAAATGGATTACATTAGAATTAATACATTTTATTTTTGTTTCAACATATTTATTTGAGCTTGTTTTGAAATCTTCTCTTTTACATAAATATGTGTGATTTAGAATTGACACCTTCTTTAAATCATTCTTCAGCAAGTGACAAGTCACTTTTTTATTTTAAATGCAAAATTAACGTCCTATTTCTAAGTGGATATGGTAATGTTTTAAAGCTAACTTTTATTTCATAACATCAACAGCAGCAAATGTGTGACTAAGTTTGAAACAAACAATGTTACCAATGAAATATTAAGGTCTTCAAAACTACAAAACCACACTGTAATGTTTCAAAACTGAACAGAGATCGGGTTACTATAGTTACCAATTTTGTACCTACAAGGCTCGGTAAGGACAACAATGGTCACCTTATACCTCACAGCAGCGCAAATCATAAATAATAGCGGCATGCAAAGTGGCAATTTATATCCTTACTAATCAATGATGAAGTAATTATAGCAACACTTGTGGTAATATTTTAAAGGATACTACAAAATGAAATGTTGACCTCTTTTTAATTTTATGAGAACATGTTTCACCAATATATCGATGTCTCAGTGCAATCTATGCTATATAACATGTATTCACCATAGACTTAATATAGTTTTGCACTGACCCATCAATATATATATATATATTACAAACAATTAATTTCTCTACAGAAGTGATATACAACAAGTATAGATAAACTTTAAACACTTAGTTTTTCACCATTAAAATTCGCAACTCTATAGGATATGTTCACCTCAGCAATATGAAATACGACACCGTACTAATTCACGTCATAAAATATTCAAAATAATGTGAACCTGAAATAAATTTAACTTTTTTCGGCGTAGCTGTCTTAGATCACATTTGACCTAGATTTCCTGCGATAATTATGCAGTGGGAAAATTAAATGCAAATAGAATTGGGAAAATTTTCTAAGTTTAGGGAATGCAAACTTCAAACAATGGTTTAATGTATACCAATAACTGTTGCATACTTTTGGGGAATAAAAATTTACATAATTGTTTACATAAGCGGTTAAATTAAAGTTATAAACATATCTTCGACATACACTCTAGAAATGAACATAATTATGAACAATTTTACTCATTGTATGTCATCAGAATGTTATATTCATTCACATAATGAAATAACTATATTGTTTAGCCTACATAACCGGCGCGCTCTATAAACAGCAATTACAATGCTATAATTCACGGGAACGACAGTCGGTCACAACGTACAATGTTACCTGTTGAGCTCGCAAGAACAAAATATAAAGTGGTAAATTTCTGGTATTTTTCTGATAAATGAGCAAAACAAATATAAGCAAATTTGACTGAGCTTATATTTCCTATTATTTTATCATTGTGTAAAATATTATTGTAACCGACTGTCGTCCCCGTGAATTAATTCTAGCGAGTACAACTCCAGCAGGAGAATAATTCTAAAATAGCACGCGGTAAAGCTGTGTTAATACACACGCATCAATTGGCGTCTGGAGAATCCTAAACCCGAGAATTGCAATAAATGGGGAATTCATAAACTTACTGCTCATTCATTCCCGCTATTATTTTCTGACAATGTTAATTTGTTAAATTTGCCTGACAAATTCATGTATCAATAATGATTACATAAATTACCAGTATTAAGCTTATTCATGTATCACTGGTGAAAACATGGGGCGGTATATGATCGGTTTATTCACGGTACAGATATTAATAATTATTGAGTTTATCTCAAATTAATTTTGGGGGCCGATACGTTTTCTAATAGTGTCCAAAAATATAGTGTCCGAAAAGTCTCCTTAGTAGGGACCGAAAAATCTGGGGTCGGAGGTCTCCTTAGTAGGGAACGAAAAATATGGGGTCCGTGAAGTCACAGCTTGGTCCTCTTGTATTATATTTAGGGCAAAAAAATGACATCTCAATATTAATTTCTACGCCGATTGTCTTTTTTAAAGACATTTCTTGTTTCTTTATATAATATTTGTTTTATATTATTTCAGATGCTCTGTTTTTTCAGTCAAGACATTTAAAGACATTTGTTCAAAAATACGAAAAATCTGTAAACAAGTCCCTTTAAAGACTAAGTACATATCAGTAAGAAAGGTCTACAAAATAGTATACCTTTTTATCGCCACCTTTAGGCTTATGGTGTATTTTCTCTTTAGAGTCCACTTTACTCTGGACATTAGAGAAGTCCACTTTCGCATCCAACACCTTGACCTAATAATGAGAATTTATGTATTACGTTTATTGTTTATTATAAGAACCTTATATTGTAAGTTGTGTTCTAATCATGTAGTTTTTAGTAGGTCAACAACCTATATGTTATCAATGAAATTAAAATTCAATTTTGCTTCTGTATCAACCGAGTTTGACATCACAAACTGAATAACATCATTACACACATTATATGGGTACAGTTGTGCGATCCATAACACTTTTTTTTCACCAGCTGTTTTTCCTAGCGAGTGTAAATAGTAATTCTGACCGACAAAAATATATATAAATTATTTCCATAAGAGAAGTTCAACAAATGTTTATTTACAGAAATAATGCTCAATAAATTGAGATTTCATGAAATAAAAATAGTATGCTCGTTTTAACAAGTGCATGTTTAGCCCAGTTAAATCATGCATTCAGAGAGACGCATACACAATGTTTTGAAACTATCTGCAATGAAACAACTTTTTTCTGTACCAAATTATGTTGCTAAGTAACCATTTTAAACAGCAAATGTGTTTTAATAAATCAAGCAGCCAGGCATCTACTCACATTTCCTCCACCTGGGGTATGGGATGCATTCTTCAGAGAGTTTATTTTGGATTGCACTGCTTTCAAGTTTGGGGTAGGAGGTTTAGGGGTTACTGGGGACAGCTCTGAAAGAAACAAACAGAACAAATAATATAAACACACTCAAGGTTGATAAAGAAAGATTTTTCTGTATTAAGCGATTTTTTGTACTTCTCTAATGATTGCAAGAATCCATAGAGCTATAATAATGGTACATCTAGCACATAATTCTTTTTACTATGAAAATCTGAGTTTTTCATAAAAACACTGAAAAAAAAAACTGTACAACTTATAGGAGTAAAAACATTCAACCTTTATGGTACACATTAACTTTGTCTTTATAACACAGATTATTTAACCTTCGTGACACAATTTAACTTAATCAGATATATATTTATTATTAATACCTTTAAAAAAACAAAAACAATTTTGCAACCAGCTTAATGAAAATGTTATTGCAATTGAGTTTTTTGTAAAACAGTATTTTAGCATCAATGCTGTTACAATATAATATTAAAACATGAAGACTGTTTAAAAAGTATGAATGTATATTACATTAAGGTTCTTATTACTCAATTTGTTTTTAGTTTCTGAGATAATCTCTCTTGTATCAACTGAAAACAGAAACACACTAAAGCGTCCAGGGATTCTTCATCATGACCTATTCTCGCTATATATTGCCTTTGTTCATATCTATTAATAGATGTTTTGCTTCCATTTTTTAATAAATAAATTTGCAAATTTAACTGTTTTCTAGAAAAAAAAACAAAAAAGAAACCTGCAAGTATAAAACTATTTTCTTTAAATTAAGTACACAATAAAATAACATAATGGGCCTGTAGGTGATAAATGCATACAGCTGCATTTTCATCGTCAGACACACTACAATAACAATCTCACCTTTTGGGGTAGATCGAGGAGTGAGTGCCGACTTAGGTCGACTTGTGTCTGTACGAGGGGCCACATTCTTGGTGGTGACCTTCTGTGAGAACACCTGCACATTCCCCCCGCCCGGTTTGTACGAAGCGTTGTTGGTATCCACTCCAAATTTCTTCACGTCTGAGGACGTCTGTGAACACATAGCAATATATTAATGATCAACATAGACTTAAGACGCAAGCAATATACTAATGTATAAGACACACTTTAACAGTAACAAAAATAACCAGTATGTGCCCTCTAGTTGGAAAGCAATCTTAAAAAGTATCCATTTTGATGTAGATCGGAAACTGTTGGACAGGGAGACAGCGCAAACAGCTAAAAAGGCTAATTTTATATAAATCAGGGGCCATAACTCCACAGTTCTAGGGGCCATTTGGTTGATTATCAATCATTGCCGAGATACTAATCACAAACATTTTCATCAAGTTTGGTGAAAATCTGGTGAAACATACAATTTAAAAGACATACAAAGAAATACACAAAATGCACACACATAATGGTCTCCCTTGTTTTTTATGAAACACGAGCACAGTCTTGAAAAACATGTTGTTGTCTTCTGCATGTGACTGCAGGTGCTGCAATATGGCTTAACGCCTCCGTAAAAATATTTATCCCGGGTCATGTGACACTCTGGGCATCGTTTGTAACGTTTACGACAGCACTTAAACATGGCTTGTTTTTTTTAATGTTTGTATGTGAACTTTTATTTGGCACAGTTATTTTCAACCAAAAAATAAAAATATTTCGATCATTATGAACACATCACTTATAAAAATTTAATAATACAGCACATTGATAATTCCACAATAAGTCATAATAAATTATCACATCTCAATTCTGTATTTTTTAGATTAAAAAAAAATTTCACAAAAATGAGAATTCTTTACAACAGCTTTCCATATAAGTCTCAAATGTTCTACTCCACAAAACACCTTCAGCAGTCATCTACTTCGATAACGCAAATGACTAAAATTGTAATGTGAAAATATCCAAAAAATATCCCGCAACTAATTTGAGTGATGCGTGAAAGTGCTAAATCTGAAACCTGATATGTGTCAAATTTATAATTCCTTGCAAACACCCATTAATTTGAAATAAACCGCATGATTAAAATCAACAATGCAAAGAAGAAACATTCATTTCAAGTAACAAAGTTCACATTTTATTAAACAATTCACCCTAGTAATGTGTTTACCCAAACAATAGCTTCTCTGTATAAAGTAAAAAGGCCCTTATCCACTTAATCTGTCAGAGAAATTTCTCTTTAATTTAGAAAATCAAAGAATCTTGCATTTATGTTATGGGCCAATGAACACTCATTCACTTAATTTAAATTCAGAGAATTGTTTGTGATTTAGAAAAAAATGTTTGGCATATTTAGCATATGAGTATTAAGGCAATTCGATTGTACATGAAAACAATCTGCAAATCTGAGGAATACTCTCACGAAACTGATACTTTATATATTTTATTAATGAATGTTTCTATATAATCATCATTTCTGCCCTGCAATCCACAATGTGGGTCTCATTATTACAAAAGGTCTCAAACTTGATTTTTGTCCTGAATTTATGATCTGAAATCTTCTATCATGTTCCACTGTTTCCATTTTCATTGGTACCGGTAAATATTTAAGATTGACTTATTTAAAGTTTAAGAACTTTTGTAAGCGCAAACTTTGAACTGTCTCATACTTTTTACTGGTTCTACACCACCACAAAAAAGACCTGAGATCATCTCATCCAAATAAATTATCACTCATTCACACTTATTGCCTAAGACCCCATACATAGGGACTTGGACATCACTCATTCATGCTTATTGCCTAAGACCCCATACATAGGACTTGGGCATCACTCATTCACGCTTATTGCCTAAGACCCCATACATAGGGCACGGGCATCACTCATTCACGCTTATTGATTAGGACCACATACATAAGGAGTTGGTCATCACTCATTCATGCTTATTGATTAAGACCCCATACATAGGACTTGGGCATCACTCATTCACGCTTACTGATTAGGACCACATACATAAGGACTTGGTCATCACTCATTCATGCTTATTGATTAAGACCTTATACATAGGACTTGGACATCACTCATTCATGCTTATTGCCTAAGACCCCATACATAGGACTTGGGCATCACTCATTCACGCTTATTGATTAAGACCCCATACATAGGACTTGGGCATCAATCATTCACGCATATTGATTAGGACCACATACATAAGGACTTGGTCATCACTCATTCATGCTTATTGATTAAGACCCCATACATAGGACTTGGACATCACTCATTCACACTTATTGCCTAAGACCCCATACATAGGACTTGGGCATCACTCATTCACGCTTATTGATTAAGACCCCATACATAGGACTTGGGCATCACTCATTCACGCTTATTGCCTAAGACCCCATACATAGGACTTGGGCATCAATCATTCACGCTTATTGATTAGGACCCCATACATAGGACTTGGGCATCACTCATTCACGCTTATTGCCTAAGACCCCATACATAGGACTTGGGCATCAATCATTCACGCTTATTGCCTAAGACCCCATACATAGGACTTGGACATCACTCATTCACACTTATTGCCTAAGACCCCATACATAGGACTTGGGCATCACTCATTCACACTTATTGCCTAAGACCCCATACATAGGACTTGGGCATCACTCATTCACGCTTATTGCCTAAGACCCCATACATAGGACTTGGGCATCAATCATTCACGCTTATTGCCTAAGACCCCATACATAGGACTTGGACATCACTCATTCACGCTTATTGCCTAAGACCCCATATATAGGACTTGGGCATCACTCATTCACGCTTATTACCTAAGACCCCATACATAGGACTTGGACATCACTCATTCACGCTTATTGCCTAAGACCCCATACATAGGACTTGGACATCAATCATTCATGCTTATTGCCTAAGACCCCATGCATAGGACTTGGGCATCACTCATTCACGCTTATTGCCTAAGACCCCATACATAGGACTTGGGCATCAATCATTCACGCTTATTGCCTATACCACATACAAAGGGACTTGGTCATCACTCAATCATGCACGCTTATTTCCTAAGACCACATACAAAGGGACTTGGTCATCACTTATTCACGCTAATTGCCTATACCCCATACAAAGGGACTTGGTCATCACTCATTCATGCACGCTTATTTCCTAAGACCACATACAAAGGGACTTGGTCATCACTTATTCACGCTAATTGCCTATACCCCATACAAAGGGACTTGGTCATCACTCATTCATGCACGCTTATTTCCTAAGACCACATACAAAGGGACTTGGTCATCACTTATTCACGCTAATTGCCTATACCCCATACAAAGGGACTTGGTCATCACTCATTCATGCACGCTTATTTCCTAAGACCACATACAAAGGGACTTGGTCATAACTTATTCACGCTAATTGCCTATACCCCATACAAAGGGACTTGGGCATCACTCATTCATGCACGCTTATTGCCTAGACCCCATATAAAGGGACTTGGGCATCACTCATTCATGCACGCTTATTTCCTAAGACCACATACATACATAGGGACTTGGGCATCACTCATTCATGCACACTTATTGCCTAAGACCACATACATACATAGGGACTTGGGCATCACTCATTCATGCACACTTATTGCCTAAGACCACATACAAAGGGACTTGGGCATCACTTATTCACGCTAATTGCCTATACCCCATACAAAGGGACTTGGGCATCACTCATTCATGCACGCTTATTGCCTAGACCCCATATAAAGGGACTTGGGCATCACTCATTCATGCACGCTTATTGCCTATACCACATACAAAGGGACTTGGGCATCACTCATTCATGCTTATTGCCTAGACCACATACAAAGGGACTTGGGCATCACTCATTCATGCTTATTGCCAAAGACCCCATACAAAGGGACTTGGGCATCACTCATTCACGCTTATTGCCTAGACCGCATACAAAGGGACTTGGGCATCACTCATTCATGCTTATTGCCTAGACCACATACAAAGGGACTTGGGCATCACTCATTCATGCTTATTGCCAAAGACCCCATACAAAGGGACTTGGGCATCACTCATTCATGCTTATTGCCACAGACCCTATACAAAGGGACTTGGGCATCATTCATGCACGCTTATTGCCTAAAACATACAAAGGGACTTGGGCATCACTCATTCATGCTTATTGCCAAAGACCCCATACAAAGGGACTTGGGCATCACTCATTCACGCTTATTGCCTAGACCGCATACAAAGGGACTTGGGCACCATTCATGCTTATTGCCTAGACCACATACATAGGGACTTGGTCATCACTCACTCACGCTTATTGCCTAGACCACATACATAGGGACTTGGTCATCACTCACTCACGCTTATTGCCTAGACCACATACATAGGGACTTGGGCATCACTCATTCATGCTTATTGCCTAGACCACATACATAGGGACTTGGGCATCACTCATTCACGCTTATTGGTTCAGACCCAATACAAAGGGACTTTTGTATCACTCATACACGCTTATTGCCTAAGACCCCATACACAGGGACTTGGGCATCACTAATTCATGCTTCTTGCCTAAGATGACATACACAGGGACTTGGGGATCACTCATTCAGGCTTATTGCCTAAGACCACATACATATTCATTGGCATCACTCATTCATGCTTATTGCCTAAGACCACATGCAAAGGGACTTGGGCATCACTCATTCATGCGTATTGCCTAGACCACATACAAAGGGACTTGGGCATCACTCATTCATGCTTATTGCCTAGACCACATACATAGGGACTTGGGCATCACTCATTCACGCTTATTGGTTCAGACCCAATACAAAGGGACTTGGGTATCACTCATACACGCTTATTGCCTAAGACCCCATACACAGGGACTTGGGCATCACTAATTCATGCTTCTTGCCTAAGATGACATACACAGGGACTTGGGGATCACTCATTCAGGCTTATTGCCTAAGACCACATACATATTCATTGGCATCACTCATTCACGCTTATTGCCTAAGACCACATACAAAGGGACTTGGGCATCACTCATGCACGCTGATTGCCGAAGACCACATACAAAGGGACTTGGGCATCACTCATTCACGCTTATTGTCCAAGACCACATACAAATGGACTCGGGCATCACTTATTAGCGATTATTGCCCAAGACCCCATACATACTGACTACGGCATCACTCTTTCACGCTTACTGCCTAAGACTCCATACATATTGACTTGGGCATCACTTATTCGCGCTTATTGCCCAAGACACCATACATACGGACTTTGGCATAACTCATTCAAACTTATTGCCTAAGACCACATACATATTGACTTGGGCATCACTTATTCGTGCTTATTGCCCAAGACCCCATACATAGGAACTTGGGCATCACTTATTCACGCTTATTGCCCAAGACCACATACATAAGGACTTGGGCATCACTCATTCACGCTTATTGCCCAAGACCACATACATATAGACTTGGGCATCACTTACTCGCGCTTATTGCCCAAGACCCCATACACACGGACTTTGGCATCACTTACTCACGCTTATTGCCCAAGACCAAATAAATATTGACTTGGGCATCACTTATTTGTGTTATTGCCTAAGACCACATTCAAAGGGACTTGGGCATCACTTATTCATGCTTATTGCCCAAGACCACATGCATAAGGACTTGGGCATCACTCATTCACGTTTATTGCCAAATACCACATACAAAGGGACTTCGGCATCACTCATTCATGCTTACTGCCCAAGACCACATACAAAGGGACTTGGGCATCACTGATTCATGCTTATTGCCCAAGACCACATACATAAGGACTTGGGCATCACTCATTAATGCTTATTGCCAAAGACCACATACAAAGTGACTTTGGCATCACTCATTCACGCTTATTGCCCAAGACCACATACTTAAGGACTTGGACATTATTATCTTGTGGAATGTTTGTGGACACGGTAGAGTGAACTGGGTTTTATGCATATCTCTTGTTTTTTTTTAAACACTGTTTTAATAATTTCTGTGATTATGTGTGTTAAAAATACACCTACATTACCAGTGATGCCCATGTACACTCCACACGATGTCTCCATACACATGTACAGATGGGGTTTTTAGCAATATCCATTGTACATGTCTCTACAGTGATATTTATATTGACTGCTCAGTGCAGAACTATGTTAATCGGGATAGTATAATATAAGGCGATGGAAGAGGTCTGCCACTGTTAATGCCAACTAGTAGATGCTACAATATGTTTTTTTTTACATTAACTAATCTTAGTCACAGAATTTTGGGTTAAGGCCATTCTACAGTTTCCATTAGCATTAGCAAAGCCTTTTCATTGTCAATACATAAATTCAAGAGTTGCTTCAAGGCAGTAACCCAAGGATATGCACTCAGAAAATGATACAGAAATAAGGATTACTGAAGACTTTACGTAATTATTGACCAACAGTGATTAACAAAGAATGTAAACATGATGAGAGGCACCGACCTTTCTTGGAGACTTTGCCATCTTGTCGTCTTCCACCCCGCTGTCTGATGAGGCATCTAAACGAGAAGTCAAACGTGCATTTTACATCACAATAACAAAATAAACATAAATATATATATATATATACAATCAATTTTTGACCTGAAGAATGTTTTAAAGTATTTCTGTGAAGACTCTATAGACAATCTTCAAGTTGTTAAGCAGTTCTCAAGTTGATTTAAACCAGTTTTTTTCTGTAAAATTTCTTGGATCAAATAGAAACACTTCTTTGCAATTTATTATTTACATTAGATCAAATAACAAATTCTTTACACAATGTGCAACATATCTAAACTTGCTCTTTTTCCATTTTTTTTTACACCTGCATATGAAAATGGCTATTTAAACTTATATTAACATGTTGTTGCAGAAACAATTACTTTAAATATAAATAACCTCTGATGCAAATTAATATAATTTTTACAACAAAGGTACAAGATACAGTGAATGTTGCAAGTCTAGCACAGAGCAAACCAAATAATATTTCACAAATATACATGAATTGTCATGCTTTGTATACTGTAGAGCAGCATTCATACATGTGTATGTTCATAATTCACAGTGATTGGAGTAAGTTTTATTAATAGAACAGATAAAAACAAGAAAACTGCAACAAAAAAACACAAACAAAAAGCCATTGAGGTAATCTGAAATATCTTAAGTTCAGGATCCAGTAATAACAGTGTGATTATTCTATCTGAAGGTTTAAAGGGGGTCTGCAGAGAAGAAATGGCAAGCCTGTATTGCATTTGTGATAAGTAAAATAACTTAATTTCAAGCAAAGCAAAATGCAGGTAAAATATAAAATTATTTAATAAAATGTGTTTATTTTACTCTTACTCCTCTTACTTCAAAATAGTTTAAATGAAATGCACAATTGTCATATATGACAATATCTAGCACTATATACCAACAATTTGGAGCGGAGCACATGATATAATTCGAATAATAATCTAAGCGTTTTTGAGCACAATCTGACAGGATCTCTTGATTGGCGTATGTCAGAATTGTCTTCTTAAATTCACATTCTCCTTAAATCTATATTGCCTTCAAAACTAGATTTGCTGACAATTTTGACACGCAAGACGATTTTAAAATGGTTTCAAAAAAAGTAACAACTTCTGGAAAACTGTTGCTTCATATCATTCTGTTTTTTGTTTGACTCACTGTTCAGAAGTTCAACACAGTCATTTTTGTTGTGCGCGTTATCATGAATATATGATTAATATATTGCTACTCAATGGTCATGTTATTTGATACTTATTTTATACTCATTTAAAAGCAATATCATTCCCAAGTATAAAGCAAAAAGGAAAACTTAATGATTAAAATGAGGAGTGTTTAAAAAAAGCTTAACAATCTGCCTATGATTCACACCAAGTGAAATGCATACATGTACATGTTTGTATGAAATATGTGGTAATCATGCAGCAATCATGGGCAATAACTCTGGTTATATACAAAAGCATTAAAGTAGCGGTAATAAAAATCGCTTTCTATAAATGTTGCCATGCACACTGTCAATCCTTTCATTTTATCAATATTATAAAAAATGTGAACAATGATCATAATATTATATTGGCAATGATTAGCAAAATTCATCTGGAACATATTGAAATGATTATCACATCTTGTTAACAGTTCATTTTGTGTTTATATGGATATTTTTTGTACAGATATACTTTAACTAACCAAAACATTAGCTGTTTGTAAAACAAAACAGTTATGCCCCCTCTAGGTTAAAAGCAATCTTTAAATACTACTATTGGTTATAACAGCTTATTTTAGATTATTCAAGGGCAATAACTCCACAATTCCTGGTGCAATTTTGCTGATTATCGAACTTGGTCGAGATATTATGCGCACAAACATTTTCATGAAGTTTGATGAAGATCAGATGAAAACTGTAGGACTTAGAGAGCCATAACGGCTAAAAAGGCCAATTTAACATTAATCAAGGGTCGTAACTCCACAGTTCCTAGGGTGATTTGGCTGATTAACGAACTTTGGCTGAGATATTATGCCGACAAACAGATTCATGAAGTTTGGTGAAGAACGGATAAAAACTGTTGGACTTAGAGAGCGGTTACAAGTGGTCTACAGACCGACCTACTGACCGACAGATCAACCAACCGACATTAGCAAACCAATATACCCCGCAATCTTTGATGGGGGGCATAATTACTACAAATCTACAGAACTGGCATAATAATATCACATATTGTAACAGCGTTTTTTCTCACCACTTTGGAAATGGTACCGGTACCGGTCATATTGGGAAAATTAGCGTTGTTTTCAGCCAAATTGGGAATTTTATCACTTTCATTAAAAAAATCATAAAAGATATAACAACAGTAAGTTACTTCCCCTAGCTGTTAACAGTAACCCAGAATTTTTCTCAGGCACCCTGGTCCCTACCTCAAATTTTGTTGTTGCAGCACGTGTCATATGACGTTATCTGGTGCGTTTTAGCTCTTAAAATTAAGGCTTACACGTTTTCAATTTTTTGTAAACGTTTAAACAAAATGAAATAAACGATACATCAACGTTTAAACGGTATACCTCTAGCCATTTAAAAGCAAAGCGTCATTGAAAGAATCATGATTAAAATACATGCATATTATACATGCTTTGTTCTTGCAAAAACGGCGGGAGAATTTCCCCGTGCACGTTGTGCCTACGCGCGTCAAATGTTAAAAACCTGTGTTGAGAAAGCACATGGTCAGTACACACGCTTTCCATGCATGGAACGTGATGTCGTGGTTGTCAGCAGACATCTCGCGCTCTTTTGCAGAAAACACAGGTTGTACATGGCATACATGTACATAAACAAGATCATTTGTGTTTATGAAACTACAACACTGAGCAGTAACACTGGATAGGCTTTTCCAATTACGATTTCATATTAGCGTATTTGAGACTGATTTTTCGCATTTTTTTTTATTATTATAAAATTTATTAAATAAAAGTGTGCATATTATAAAATACGAAAGCTCATTTACTTAAAAGGTCGATAATACGCTTGACGCGCATATGAGGTTACTTGTGTCTGGATACATGCCAACTGCACCGATTGGTCAGTCATAACGTCATTCCAAAGGGAAGATAAACTGAGCGTTTCTATTGGCTCATACCATTTTACTGCATGTTGAAACTCCTCCTACAGGGCGATGCTTCACGGTGATTGATTGCGGCTTAGGAACAACTGTAAATTGCTAATATTTTCGGCAAAGTACACTCGCTTTGATCATTCACTGACTTTATAGAGTGGGTATACATGTTTCTCGAGTGAAAAACAGCCATTGCGACGTAATAGATTAGCTTTCACAGCAGGAATTGTCAGTCTGCTGCAGTCAACACAGCTAATTAATTGATAAAATACACGTGTCCCCGGCGCTGTTTATAAGCACAACACTAATTTTAGGCGCCCCGGATATGTTCAAATTAAAATTTAAGCGCCTGGGCACCGGGGCGCTAAAACGGCCAGGGGAAGGCTCTGCAGCTGTGCGCGCAGGTTTACGCTTTGGTAAAACAAAAGTAAAATACAGGAACATCTTTGATCTTTTCAGGGCCTTTTTTCTTACATTTGGGAATTATTTAACTTCAAATTGGGAAAAATGGTCAGAAAATCGGATTGGGAATGGTACTGTTTTCCGGTACCGACTTTATATTGAGGAAAAACGCTGTGTAAATACAGATTTAAAGCATTGACATAAGCTACTAAATAAAATAAAATCACATGCTAGTTTGGCAACCAAACAGTTCAAGCAGCAACACAACAGCCTTATTAACCTTTTTGTGAGGATCGAGGCAGCGCTGTTTTAGGTCGGAATTTTGGTGTCGGTGATAGAGGCAATTCACTGTTTTTACCAATCAAAGTCGGTTTCACTCTCGGTGGAGGAGGAATTACAACATTATCATTCCAAGGAGGTAACTCCAATGGCTTTTTTAACTTGGATTTTGGCATTTTTGATTTCTTAGGAGTTCCTTGTGTTTCTGACCTGGAATCTAGTGATTCAGTTTCAGAAGATAAAGTCTGCAACTTCAAATCAGTTAATGCCGACTGACTCTCAGTGCAAGAAGGTGAACTCATGGCACTGGCATCGTTTCCCCCACTGGTGGCTGATCTAGGCGGAGACATTGACCGCTCCGGCGATAGTGACCGTCTCCGTCTCTCAGGAGACAGTCTCTCTCCATAGCTTTCACATTCTTCCTCTGGCGATACCGAGCGATCTGGTGACCTTGACCTTCTCTGTCTCTCAGGGTCAACATCTGAATGCCACGAGTCTGCTTCCAATGCTTCATTTACATGTCCACCATCAAATGCCTCTTCAACCTCACCCTGACCTTGGAAATTTTCACCACTGTACTCATCAGTTTCTACATAGTCATTTTCAATGTGTTCTTCATCATATGAAGGACTAAAACAATTTTCTCCTTCATGAGTCAGATTTCCAGCATACTGACCCATTAAATGTCCTTGATCAACATTATCAACATCCATATCATGAATATCTATCAAATTGTTATCATCATCTCCTGAATATTTGTTCTGTCCAGTAATAAAAGATTCACCATACTCTGTCTGATACCCGAGAATTTCACCTTCACTCATGTTCCTGTTCATATAATTCACAGGATGACCTTCACCTTCAAACTGTGCATGACCTTGACCTTGACTAATGAAGGTCATTTGATCAAACTGATCTTGATTGTCAAACAACACTATTTTCTCTGCTTTGTCACCGTAATTTCCACCAGGTAAATCCTGTTGACCATTGTTCTGAACAGACTCCATGTTATCCATTTGATTTAAAGGATCAAACTCCATTCCATCATACTCTGCGAAAAAAGAAATATATTTATGCGCCACCACCAAATACAACTGTCATTTGAATAACATCTCATCAATTATCTGTAACAGGCTGCTGATAAAGGCTACAAAACATTAACATTAAAATTATGCAGCCTGCCGACTATATAAAGATAGAGCAGACTGCATTTTCAGTTAGGAAATGACATACAACACAGTATAATGATCTGTTTTATGGCTATCACTGCCACTTCCACAATGACAGGCTTTAAAGCTGCCATTCCATGATTCATACATAACAAAATGACAGTACCTAATAAAATACAATGGTTAACTGCAATATATGTTTTGCAACTAAATGTGGATAAATGCATTTTGGGCTCATTCCCTATACGACTATATTAAAAAAGGGTCTTTTTACATTACCAACCTATATAAACGGCAAAATCACTGAAACGATATGTTTAAATAAGCAATTATGGTAGATGCAAGTATATGGTTTGCTTATTCTAGAGCGAATACAAATCACCATCTACAGTAAGATTTCACAAACATAAAAATCTTTTCATGACCAACGAAGAACAAACAATACAAATATACCATATACTTTAGCACTTGATTTGTTTTACAATTTCATTTCACAATATATTTCAATAATTTCATTTTTTGGTAAGTGCTTCACAAACAATAGTTTATGCATATTTCACAAGTGATTCGCCACAAATTAATAGCGAGACTGCAACTTTAAAGATCTAATAGGTACTAATGTTAATGGCCATATGTTTCATATCAATAAACCATGTACGCAAAGGATGATTGTGTCGACCAATTAACAGGCAATAAGTAAATAACATGAATAAAAAATTAGTCTCATTAAAGACTGATAAATCATTCACCTGATAGTGTGTGATTACCATTCAATGTAAACTAGAAAAACATCATCTGGTGGGAAACGAAGCTACGATTTATGTGTTTTTTTAGATCGCCCCTTATCCAATAAACATCATACATATATTTACATACTGTGCTTGCCATAACACCTATAGGCTACTTTCTCTTCTGACAATAAGATGCATTGTGAATCAAGCTTCGTCACAACATTAGCACTTCATGTAAATACAAATGAAAACAACATATAAACGCTTTTGTTTTTCGACACAGAAATTTGTAAATATGAAATAAAACTACTTCTTTGTTTTATCATTTTTGAAAGTGAACGGCAATTATGAAACAATGATGGCGCTCATTGTGCTGCTGCTGCTGATGCTGCTGCTCTTGCTGCTGCTGATAATGATGATGATGGTGATGATAACAATAATGATAATGATCGTTTCTGATTGTTGATACCGGCTACGTCCTAAGTTATCATCATCATCACATCATCATCATCATCTAATCATTTAATCATCATCATTTAATAAACAGTTCTGTTTTCAAATAAGTGTTTGTTGTTAATAAACTTAAGATATTTGTAAAAATAATTTAGGAAAACATTTAAATGTTTGCTAGCAAAGCAATGTATTGCCTGCATAGCCAAACCCTACCTTACAAAGAGAAACAGAATAAAACAGATGCCATAACTCCAGGATTTTTCAAGTGTTTTCTAGAGTGCAGTTAAGATTTCTTGGTGTATGCCTTCATGATATCGTCTGTAGCTTTTGTAAACTTCATGATTGCATTATTCACAGCTGTATCAAACATTATGAAAAAAATGTATGTTTCTGTTTACTGTGTACAGTTATCATGTTACGTAGTAAATTGGCAAGTTTTCTTTTCAGATTCATATTTTAGCGGTAGTATACGACACAAATTATTTGATGGAGTTAGCAATATATTCCGTAGGCTCGTAGCTGTTTTATGGTTTTGAACAAACATTGATTTTATCAATCATTATCTTGTTAAATTGTAAGAAAGCATATATAGATCATTCATAGTGAAATAAGTACAGTTATTCATACATCCATGAACAATGGCTTGATATTGCAATGAAAGGAAATCCATTATTTTGTACCACTTGTATCACACTTTTTAGTTGAGATACTTTATTTCAGCAGGTTTTTATATAAAATCTTAAAAACTTTATTCCCACATAAAGTAATTAAACCTACCAACCAGTCTTGCTAACAAGGACCGATAGACATAAGGATTGCCTCAGACTGTGACATTTGTAACTGACGAGTCAGACAACTTAACTCCTGGAGTACCATAAAAAACACCCAAAGCACAAGAAAACACTTCAACTCCACACTATAGAATGCCTTATTTCAACAGGAATGTACAGGGTAAGGGAAATATTTTAACTGCCATACTATTGAACAACTTAATTGTGCTAGGCCTGTCACCCAATGTCTGTATTTAAGTGCAAATGGCTATGATAATGTATCACTCATATACATATCAACTTTTGTTTTGAACATATTTCAAAATTACTGCCAAATTTTTTAACTGCCATTTACACCTTTCTGTTGCCTAGTAGCAAGTGACCTAATGGTCGGTCCTTGTTTACTTTCCCCCATGAAACGAACCCAGCCAGCCAACTGTATTATATCATTAAATCAACACTGCCATCAGTCAAAAACCAACACTGTGGGACAAATGAGTCTAGAGAGATCAGAAGCTAGTTGGAGGGTTATCTCTTGCTAACATTTCACCCAATATTGCCAATACAACAGTATCGAGAAAGTTAAATCAGTCTGAAAGGAATTTTGTTGTGACCGTGTCCTGTTTGCATGCTTTAATTCACATCTTAACAGAAATAGCACAGGATTAAATTGTCCATAATAAAATACCGCTTTGCAAGTGATAAATTCAAGGTGTTACCAAGCCATTAAGCATGAATAATCTAGGATCAGGTTATGTTTCATTTGTGTCCCACTTTTTTATATATAAAACTGGCACACCAATTCCTACCATGTGTATAGGACAGCAACTTTAAACTCATGAATGAATGACTAAAATAAATTTTGTTTAATGGCCATCAAACTTTTATCAGTAGGCCTATGCTTCAAAAGTACTATGTACTACTATAGTTTTCAAAAGATTTTACAGACATGATGTTGAGAACCTCATCAATAAAGCTATTACAAGTATAACATACTGGTAACCAGTTAAGAAATGTTGTAGAATATTACAGAGATATTATATTGTTACAGTATAATTGCTCAAAAACAAAGAAATTAAACAGAACAATGATTCATACATCCCTTGAAATGACAGTAAACCCACCAGACTTGCACCTGAAAAATAAGAATGCATTTTAGTATCATATTTCCATCAAAACCTATCTCGTATTTTCAAAATTCTCACCTTGCACGTTCATGTTCTGCATCTGCTCTGTAACAGGGTCGGCCATGTTTTCCCGCTGTCAATCACAATAAGCACTCCAGACAAAAACACCTCACACCAGTAGTAGCTCCAGTAAATTTCTTATCTCTGATGTATGACACACTTATCAGTGGTCCTTGGTAATTCAATCACATCAACTCATCACCAAATTCACTTTCCTGTTAATCAAGTATTCCATCTGTCAGGCTTGATTTGTCTTTACTGTCAGAACTGGGCACTTGGAACTGTTTGCTAGTTCTTCCTGAAAAATACAAGTCCAAGAAATTTGCAACAGTTGCATAGAGTTGCCTGTTGAATAGTTGGTATTAACCGCAAAGCTACTAGGGGTTGTCTCAAAATACTCAGTGGTTCAGGATCCAGATTGATGTTCACAAACCTGTCAGTGTGATGATATGGTAGATGATAACAACTCTTTAAAGGGTAATGCGGCATTAATATGGTAATACTAAGTCATATAAATCAAATTTATCATTCTGACTCAGACTCATTCTGTACCTAAACATTGTCAATACTTGAAAGGGTGGCTATGAAAAGCAAATGATCACATCAAAGATTGATTTACAAAATAAGTACATTCAAAATAAATGAAAACAATTATATTAAGTAAAATGTTTCTACTTATGTTATAATGACTTAGTAATTTGTTCAGCATAGATTATAAGTTTAAATAAAATATTTTTAAAATCTGCCAAACGTATTTTAGTGATTGTTTAATAACAATATTCATATAAATTTACATTACAAAATAATTTAACGACACCAGCAAGCTTGAATGGACACCAACAAAAAGAATGCTTCAATGGACACCAACTGAAAGATATATAAGGCCTCCAAAAAAGTACAAAATTAGATGTATTATTTGAAATTTTGCCTTTTCACAAAAACAATAAACCAATATTGGAACAAGGAAAAAACAAGAAAGCAGAAGGTCAAAACAAGTCATCTTGCTACAATTTTAGTTCCCGTTAAATTTAGACTTCCAAAAGGTCACATTTTATACCTCTGAAGTAAGGACATATATAACAACACCCCTGTGTATCACAAATATAGAAAAACAACACCAGCACAAGCACCACTAATGGAATTAGTATCTAACCAAAGGCAATCAGTTCAACATCCACAGGGTTGGCAGTCTAATCAAGTATTCTGCCAGCCTGTGTGAAGATCAATATGACACTGACACAGATCAATTTCAACAACTAGAACACACAGCACACATGAAATATCATGATGGCACGCTGGGGACATCTCTAACATCTGTTAATGAAACCAGTAGTCTACAACACATATATTATAGGACATCCTTTAAAGAAACCTGACGCTCCATGACTACCAACATTCTTAAACTTAATCTTAGTCTATCATAAATATTGGCCAATGAAAATCAAAGCCCTAATGTAACAAGCATTTTCATTGGTCAATAATTTAAGTTAAGACCTAGTTTGTAATTTAAAACTTTCGTAGTCATGGGGCCAGCCTTTAACCATTATATTGCCAGTTTAATTTGACATGTGATCAATTATGAATCCCTGGCTACATATTAGCATTACTTAAACATGATATTAGCATTTCTTAAAGTTAATTTTAGTTGTGAGCTTTAACATTATATTTGGCCATTGATCACAGGATGTCAAATATCCTGGACTGTTAATGATCATCATTGGATAAAAAGTCACAGCACATAAATCAGCTCTTGTTAACACAATCAATGTGCAGTCAAATGTGAAATAAGGCCATCAGTAACTGGGGCTGTTGAACTCTTACACATATCAAGGAAGGTCTCATAAAAAATCATGTTCTTACACAAAACAAAGGTCTTACAAGGGTCAACGTCTTATAATGATCAAGGCCTTACAAAAAATTCAGGTCGGTCCATATATTTTAATGTAAAAGTACCCCAAAGTGATAAATACTGTTTATAACACATGAAAACAGCATAAAATGAGAAAAACACAGACACCAACACAGAGAGTTTACAGGTACCTTCCAATTCTGACTGCCCTCAAAAAATTATGATATTTACACCAGTTGTTCACATACAAATTCAGTATTTTTTTTTGGGCCAATTTGGGGCAGAAATTTGGCCCCATTCCCCTGCTTAAAAAGTACATATTTTTCCCCTAAATTTACCTTTCGGAATGTAAGCTTTATTTTGAAAAAAAGACCAAAATCTGACAAAATTTGGCCGAGTTAGAGGAGTTTTTATAACAATCCCAGCAATATTTCATCAAACCAAGTTAATCAGAGTTATAATTTGTAGCAAAACAATTCATTAATGTTTTATATCAAAGTATAATATAAACATGTAATAATGCTTTAAAAAAAAAAAATCCCCTTTTGCCGTAAAATTCCCCATCTGAAGGGCCCCGCCGCCTTTCCCCCAAAGGTGAAAAAAAAAACTGAAATTCATTTATAACAATACACACACCTCGAGGAATCATTTACAGTTGAGCCAAACTTCAAAAATGTAAAGTTTTATTGAAACAAACGGAATAATGATGCAAAATATTTCGGAAATTAGCAAATGGCAACCAAAGGTAACAACAGTTTTCACTATTTCTAGGAAATAGATAGTGTAATAGTGTGAATTCCTTTCTGAAATAGCAGTACTATGTCCACAATGTTCCGTGAAACCAAAATATCTAACATTTTTGTCGACAGTAAGCGATATTTTGACAAGAAAGTGACTTACTCGTAGTTCTCAGAGATGATTTCTAACGGAGAGGATGCATTTTGGGCTATTTTAACGGAGAGGTTAGCGATTCGCTTTGACACTGTGAAACAAAACCATAATAATGGGTGGATACCAGTTTTTGGAATGCAAATTTTTACTTAAGCTCTTTTAATTTCATCAAATGTGGCGTGTCGTGGGAAAACCGGACTCAATGCATGTGAGTAAAGTGTCGTCCCGGATTAGCCTGTGCAGTCAGTCAGGACGGCACTTTCCGCCTATAGTAGATCTATGTTTAGAAAGAGACTTTCTTGAAATAGAAAATACCATAAAAGCGGAAAGTGCCGTCCCGGATTAGCCTCTGCGGACTGCACAGACTAATATGGGATGACACTTTACGCACATGCATTAAGACCGGTTTTCTCACGACGCCCCACAAATGTAAATGGGGTAACTTCTTAGCCAAATTATTATTAAACATATACTGGCACGCACAAGTGAACAATAAACACAGGCTGCTGTAGACAGCTGGATACACATGTAAAACATTGGTAAGACAGAGTACAGACTGCAAGTGGCAACATAAACCGCATAACCATGTCATGACGTTAAACTAAGCATGCAGGACGGCATCCCAGAAACTTGCCGAAAACAGTTAGGAATTTAACAACAGCAGAACACGTGTCCAATGAGCCATAAAACAATAGACAAACATTCTTGTGAGCTGTTTATACATGTGCTGTTAGCAGAGTCTATGTATTAGCAAACATTGCCACTCTCAAAATGTAGAGATGTTTCATTCCAACATAAACACAATTTAACATGTGAATTTGTCAAGCATGAGCCTACTATCAAAGAATACAAATTAACCACAAAGTAACCAAATGCCTTCTCCAGATAACTCCAATCATGTATGTTTTATGACGTGTGAAACGGTGAACGTACTTGCAATATGCATTGAAAGAAATGTACCAATATTAAAAGATAAATTATCATAAAATGTTTGTTTAAACATCTGTTTTAAGAGATTAATATAAACACTGCACAAGGAACACGTAAAAAGATGCATCTTACCAGTTTTGTTTAAAACAGGTTTGCTTATGCATATGAGACATATATGTCACTTATGCTATATACTAAAATATACACATGAATCATAACTTACAATGAAGACACAAGTATTATCCAAGATATAAACTATATGTTCAAGATGAAAACTCCCCACTAACGCAAACCACTCTGTAGCCTACTATGTTGTGCTGATAATGATCCATATGGGGCCCCAGCTGCTGAATTATTAATTATTTACAAATTTGTGAAAAGCATGTCATCCTCTGTACACTTACTTAGATGCCTGGGGCGCTTTTCAACTTCACAGTGTCATAAGACACCATTTTGTATAACATTTATGTGTGTGGAAACATATTATTTGACATAAATGACATTATGTATCAGATTGCACAAACTTACTTAATTTTAGTCAGGAAATCAGCTCAACATGGCCCTCCTAAAAAATACTCAAATACTCGAACACACATAATAACTGGTTGTAAATATCATAAAAATTACAGTCCCAACAAATACATAGAGGATATTTGTTTGTTTTTGGTGTGGCATTAATTTATATTGCTGATCATGTTATAACATAGTATTTGTAAAACTGTACATGTGTAGAATCAGGATTTAGGGGATGGATATAAGTGCTGATTATTTTGTTTAAACAACTGATAAATCAAATTTTAACATCATTCCAAGGACTCTTTAACAACCAGCTTAGATTATACAAGTGTCCTTCCAGTGTCAAAATTGTGCATGCTCTCCAGGCATGTTGCATGCCACCAGCTTTTATCTCTCAACATAACCTATGCACTTTCAGCTCTCACACTGATTAGTTTTTACAGCAGTTTCTATCAATTTTAAATAAACAACCACAGAACCAGAATTGCAGCTCAAACTTGTGTGTGTGTGAGCTATATTATTACTTTTAATGTCAGTAAATGTATTCATCTTGTATATATTTTTGATCCATATATAGCCTTAGTTTTTGTTTTGCCCTATCAATACTTAATTTAATTCAAATATATCCACAAAAATGTATTCATCTTGTATATATTTTTGATTGATATATAGCCTTAGTTTTTGTTTTGCCCTATCATTACTTAATTTAATTCAAATATATCCACAATAGGCATATTACAGTATCATTTTGTATTATGAATAAAAATATATCTCCAACTAGCAACCGTATGTCTTAGTCTTATATTTAGGGCAATTTATTTGCACTGTACACTTTGTTTTGTTTAAATTTTCACGATTTCTTTCTCAGTTTCAAGTTGTTTTTCTTCTATGCTTGCCATGCTGTATATAAAAATCAGGAATGTTTTGCGAACTTTAACATTGTTGAATAGCTGCATCTTTGCTGATGCAAGTATTTTTCTAATAATGTGTTTTTTCAAATATATTCATATATGAATAAATTAAAGATTATCTCATATAATTGCAGAGGCTTAAATGATCCAAAAAAAAAAGATCAGATGTTTTTCAGGTTTTAAAACAAACAAATTCACATATATTTTGTTTGCAAGATTTACTTTTTACATCGGACATGGAAAAACAATTATATTCAATGTGGAATGCAGAGGCCTTTTTTAGTTTTGCAAAATCAAATGCCCGAGGGGTGGGGATTTTGTTTACCAAAGGATTAGATGTCAAGGTTAACAAAGTTTTTACAGATGATAAAGGCAACTATATAATTTTAAATCTTACTTTACAAGGTAAACAGTTAACACTTATTAACGTTTATGGCCCAAATAATGATAACCCTACTTTCTATCAGCATATTGAACTCTAATTGAAAATATAGGGAATTAATCTTTTATATGGTGTGGTGATTTTAACTTGGTGTGAAATACAAATCTTGATTACAGTAATTATAAATATAACAATAATAACATAAAAGCAAGAAACATTTTAACAAATTTTATTGGAGAAATTTTTTTACACGACCCATTCAGAGAAATACACAGAGATTTGAAAAAGTTCTGGTGGCAAAGGACAAACCCCTTACAACAGGCAAGGCTAGATTTTTTCTTGGTTACTAGTGACTTCATACCTCATATCAGAGATTGTAATATAGGAATTAGTTATCGTTCTGATCACTCAGTCATTACTTTAATTTTGGATTTTGAAAATATTCCACACGGAAAAGGTCTTTGGAAATTCAACAACTCCCCTCTTCTAGATAAAGATTATCTTGCTTACATTATTGATAAAATCGAACAAATAAAAAAACAATATGCATTGCCAGTATATAATTTAGAAAATATTTCCTCAGTCTGTAATGCAGATATACAGTTTCAAATTGACGACCAACTTTTTCTGGAAACATTATTGATGGAAATCAGAGGCTCAACAATTCCTTATTCATCACATAAAAAGAAGTGTCAAATTAATAAAGAACAGGGGTTAATTAGGGAAACTGAAATGATTGCGAATAATTTGAATCAGGATAATAATGCGTTGTTAATCACTCTACACAATGAACTACAGTTGATAAGAGAAGAAAAAATTAAAGGACATATATTAGATCCAGAGCTGAATGGATAGAAAATGGTGAAAAACCAACAAATTTCTTTTGTAATTTAGAAAAATATAACTACACCAACAAAGTTATGCCTTTTTTAGACACCTGTGATGGGAATATTATTTATAATCAATCAGAAATTCTGAAAGAAACAGAATTATTTTATAAACATTTATATATGACATCCAAAGAAATAAATAATCTTGATATTGATAGCTTTTTAGAAAATGGGAATACTAATAAATTAAGTCCAGAACAGTCTTCATCATTGGAAGGGTTTTTATTATTCTCCGAAGTTTCGAATACCTTAAAAAATATGAAAAATGACAAAAGTCCTGGTTCTGATGGATTTACATCTATTTTTTTTAAAGTCTTTTGGGGGAAAATTGGTCATTTTGTAGTAGAGCACTTAACTTTGCTTTTATACAAGGAGAACTCTCTATAACTCAGAAACAAGGAATTATCACATGTATTCCTAAAGAAAATAAACCAAAGCAGTTTTTAAAAAATTGGAGACCTATAACTCTATTAAATATTGTATACAAATTAGCCTCCGGAACTATAGCTGCAAGACTGAAGTCTGTTTTAGATCTTTTGATAAATAAAGATCAAACAGTGTTTATCAAAGGAAGATTTATTTGGGAAAACATTTGTTTAGTATATGATATAATGAACTATACTGAAAAAGAAAATATACCTGGATTGCTGATGATGATTGACTTTGAAAAAGCATTTGATACTCTATCTTTCAATTTTATATTCCAAACACTTTCCTTTTTCAATTTTGGTCCAATTTTACTAAATGGATATCACTTTTTTATCATAATACTTCTACTGCTGTGCAATTGAATGGTTTCCTTTCCGAATTCTTTAACATAGGCCGTGGCTGTAGACAGGGGGATCCAATAAGTCCGTATTTGTTTATTTTATGTGCTGAAATTTTATCCGTAAAAATCAGAAACACCAAAAACATTAAAGGTATTTTTATCAATGGCACAGAATACAAAATAACACAATTTGCAGATGACACAACATTGTTGTTAGATGGAAGTGAAAACACAGTTAATAACGCTCTAGATATTTTACATCAATTTTCCCAATACCCAGGTTTAAAAGTTAACTTTGACAAAACCCATGTTATTTGGATTGGTACCTTAAAATATAGCACTCGCTCTATAAAAACGAAATGGAAGTTGGATTGGGGGAACACTAGTTTTAAATTACTTGGCATACAGTTTCACATAGACGTGGAAAACATTGTGCCTATCAATTTTAATGATAAAATGCAAAGTATTGAACACTGTATAAGGTTATGGAACAGAAGAGCACTAACGCCAATTGGCAGAATAACAGTTGTCAAATCACTTTTATTACCTCTTTTAACAAATCTATTTTCCACATTACCAACCCCAAATACACATATATTAAATAGAATTAATGACATGTTTTATGAATTTGTTTGGCAAGGTCAGTCAAGGATAAAAAATAAGGTCCTTATTAAAGATTATGATAAAGGAGATTTGAAAATGGTAGACGTTTTTGCATATGTTAAAAAGTTGAAAATACTCTGGTTAGATAGACTATCTACAGGATATAATAGTAAATGCTACAGATTTGTGTTCACCAATGTACTTGAATTAGGAAAAATATTAAACTTTGGAAAGTACTATATTGAATCTGCCGCAGCAAAGTTGTTCAATCCATTTTGGAAAGATTTTTTAAAATCCTTTGCAGATTTTATTGATCTTTTCCCAGTAGATAATATAACTAAATTTCAAGAGCTTCCTCTCTTCTTTAACCATAAGTTTTTAATTGGACAGAGACCTTTCTTTGTTCAAACATGGTATAACAGAGGAATTAGGTATGTGAAAGACATGATGAATTATAATGGAACATTTATAAATAGAATAGAATTTGAACAAAAACTTGGTATCAGCGTAAACTTCCTGCAATTCGAAGGAATGATACAATCAATAAACAAATACCTATGTTCTCTAAGGCTCACGGATATCACATCACTTACTAATGACTGTTGTTTCCTATTATTCCATGTTACATTAAGCCAATATTGTGTTGCAATAAAAATAACCCCAGTATATATAAAAATTAATACAAAATAATGAAATACCTACATGCCAAGCAAAGTGGAATAGCTTCTTTAATATTGATAAGTCGGAGTGGGAAATTTTGCATTCATGGATCTTTACAACGACAAAAGATTCATATAATCAGTGGTTCCAAGTAAGACTCACGCACAATATTCTAGCCACAAATAACTTGCTAAATAAAATGAAGATCCGTGATTCAGACAAATGTACTTTCTGTAAGACAGAAACAGAGACGCTTGTTCATTTATTTTGGCGTTGTAATGTAATACAAATGCTATTACATGACAACACATCTTCTGTCAAAATCATTGATAATAATTTTAGTTTTGATTGTAAAACCTTTTTTAGTATCAAGTTGTAAATTGTCTGGGAAGTACAATATATTTTGTCTTCAAATAGAACGCTTTATCTACCTCTGTAAATGTAAAATGGTAACTCCAACAATTCATGGCCTTAGAAGTAGCTGCAAACTAGCCTTTGCAGTTATGCAAAAAACACATTTACCTGATAAATATAAAAGTTCGTGGGAACTGGTAGAGTCTTTTTTATATAATGTTTAGCTTCTTAATTACATCTTTTGCATAATCATATATATTATAGTTTGGCATGCCCTTTTGTCACATTATATGCTTGTACTGTATATATATATGCTTATTCCTGTGATGCTTGTAATGAAATGTATTATGCATTATTGTGAATAAATATTTAACATTCAAAAAAAAATAAAAAAATAAAAAAAAAATTGCAACTCAAACATTAAAGCACTTTTTCTGATAAAACATGTTTCCAATAAAATGTAAATCAATGTGTTGGACTCAAAAACCAGATATGGTCAGCAACCAGCACCCAGATATGGCCACTCCCTGGCAACCAAATATAGCCAGTGACCTAATATGGTCAGTATCCAATAACCAGATATGGCCTGTAACTAGTGATCATATATGGTAATTAACCAGTGACCATATATGGCAATTAACCAGAGACCAAGTAACAAGATATGGTAAGTAACCAATGACCATATATAGTAAGAAACCTGTGAGCAGATATGGCCTGTTACCAGTGACCAGATATAGTAATTAACCAATGGCCAGATATGGTAAGTAACCAGTGACCAGATATGGTAAGTAACCAGTGATCAGATATGGTAAGTAACTAGTGACCAGATATAGTACGGAACGAGTGACAAGATCTGCTAAGTAACCACTGACCAGATATGCTAAGTAACCAGTGACCAGATATGGTAAGTAACCACTGACAAGATGTGGTTAGTAACCTGTGACCAGATGTGGCCAGTACTAAAAACCAGAAATAAGAAGTAACCTGCACCTAGATATAGCTAGCTACCAGTAACCAACAATCAAATGTGGGAAGTAACAAACAACCAGATATGACAACCAAACAACCTAATATGGACAGTAACCAGTGACCCAAAATGGCCAGTAACCAGGATCCAGAAACGACCAGTTACCAGTGACCAGAAATGCCCAGTAACCAGAAATGCCCAGTAATCAGACATGACCAGAAACCAGCAACCAGTGGCCAGAAACCAGCAACCAGAAATGGCCAGTATCCAGCAACCTGTGGCCAGTAACCAGCAACCAGTAACCAGAAATGGCCAGTAAAGAGCAACCAGTGGCCAGTCACAACCAACCAGAAATGGCCAGTAACAAGTGACCAGCAGCCAGTAACCAGAAATCACCAGTAACCAGTGGCCAGTGACCAGCAACAAGTAACCAATGGAAAGTAACCAGCAACCAGCAATGGCCAGTGACCAGAAATGGCCAGTAGCTAGTGACCAGATTATGGCAGATCATTAGCAACCAAATATTCCCAATATAAAAATAATCTGATATTGCCACTAACCACCAACCAAATATGGTAATACACCAGATACGACCAGTAACCAATGTTTGTATTTCTTTTGCTTAATAGTTGACCGTATTCTCTAGTGAAATGTATGCATAATGTACCTGTTAGGGTATGAACCCAATAATCCGATAAATACTTAAACCCTTGTTAACAAACAGTATTCCCAATCAAATACTATTCAAGAGCACAGCTCCAAGATGCATACCAAGATGCCTAAACCAGCATGCAACAGGTGTGGAAAGACCACTGATCTGACCTAGATTATCTACAGGCTACAGAAGAAGATACAAGACAAACCTGTTAAATTAAAGGTGGATGATAACAAATAAAAACAAATTCAGCAAGGATAAATTTGAATTGCCTATATATATTAAGTCTGTTTTGAAACCTTAAAACCATTGCATTTGCAGATGTTTTATTGTATTTCTTTCAATGATGAGGTCAAAATGAACAAATCCTTAATATTTATTTTTTATTTGAAAAAAAAAATTGTTAAATAAATGCCCATATGTTTGATAAGTTTTCATTATTAGATTGCAAAGTTAACTTAACTTTTAACATTAAGAGTTATTTAAAGCATACAAAAGTAATGCTAGTCAGAACATATCCATTGAAAACTGATTTATGCACCTATCAATATTTTCCCCCAGAGGGGGAGCGTCGGGCATATACCGTACTGTTTAGACTGAAAGCGATTCCAAACAGACGGGAATTTGACACGCCAAATGATTCCGGGTCCCGGGAAATAGACTGTTTTGATTTTAGATCCCGCTAATATTGGGCCTCCCCCTGGGCCATTTGATACACAAAGCATCCCCCACTATGGGGATTTAGACAAAAATGCTTGGCTCAAGGGTGGGGAATCAGACCCCACAAATTAAATTAGTCAAGTCACAAAAACTCCACCATATTGATATCCAATGATGAATGCCAGCCTCACCTGGCCTGGACAGGTGGGTCAACATTGGTTAACCAGCCACTCATAGATCAAGGCTTCTCAGCACAGCAAACTGAACACCCAGTTATCATTAATCACCACTATATTGAATGATGCTACCAGGAATATCCCTGCAATGGAACACCACCAATAATTAAATCACAACATGCAAACATGGTGGATTACAAGGTTCATATACACTGGTATGTTTATCTGGTTACAATTTCATGTGTACAGAATTACAACAATCCATTTTCCATAAGAACAATTAACACATCATAAAATCACAATATCCCTAACAATTTCATTGTAGTACACAATGAGTCATCTAGTTAAAGTATGCATTTTTTTTTAAAAAGGAAGTAATAGATATTAAGTTACTCACAAATAACAATATAAATTTACAGATAGTTTAATTTTGTAACACCAAAAAATGTGACCTTACAATTGTAGACAATGATACTAGAGGACTCACAATGAGGGGCTAATAATAAGCCAATGCCCAGTCCGAAATACAATGTACATCAAATCATATAAAATGGCCATTCCTGCAAAATTCCACGAACATTATAAGTCCTGTGAAAAACATGCAATGCATTATGTTTGCTTATTTCAGTCCAAATTTGGTTTCCTGCAAGCATTATTGCTGTCATGTAATTAAAAAACTTCAGAATCCATCAATAGCATATGAGAACACATACAAAACACATTCTGTGTTAAATCCTTTACAGTAAGTAAACAAATTCAAACCAATGTTTTCTTACATAATTTAACGAATAAACATCTAATGTAAATTGCATGCTCACAATACTATAAATGTATACAATGCAACAGGATTAAGAGATTACATACCATCCACATTTATCCCTGCTAAAACACATGAAGATAACGAAAACTAATGGTAAATTGATATAGAGCAAAAACTACTGACACAATTTGGCAAACCAGTGACTGTTTGAAGGTTTTCTAATGTGAAAGCTATTCATTTCGTAATCACAAGCATAACTATCACTTACACGCCTTATGCCCTCCAAAAGGCCACCTACAAATTGTACTTTTCATGTTTTTCACATTTTTGGGCACAGCATTGATAAGACTGGGTGGACAAAACATGGGTTTACAATGCCATCTGCCAAGCCAAGGGTGTATTATTAGTCATTTGACTATAGTAATCCGTGAAATCATTTAGAATTAGTGTATAGACTAATAAAGGTCACTTAGTACTCACAAATTACTGTGAAGAACTTTGATATTTAAAGTATGTTTGTTTACCATTTTCAGAACTATCTTTTGACCCTTTACTGCAGCTTACTGCAGCGTATGTAGTGAATTAGCAAAACATTTCTAGTGATCCGTCTTAGAGATAATGTCTATAACATGACAGCTTTTTATAAAATGGCATTTCTGGCTATTTCATTCAAATTGTGACAATAACTGTGGAAAAAGTAAACAACAACATGTGAAATCAATCAATGCAATTTATATTTCAACATTTTGGCTGACATCTTCATCAGGATAAAGATTTTTTTTTTTAATTTGTGAAAAAAGTTTATGTCAATATTTTGACAGTAATGTATATACCCGGTATTTGACTTTGAATGTTGTTTTTACAATAATCTTGCTTGACAAGAAAGAGCTGTATAAACACATTGAAAATGTTTTACATGTACCAACAAAACATGTGGGAACAAAAGTTAAGTATCATTAACTCGTGTTTTTTCTGCAATTTAAACTTCAAGTAATGTATAGTGAAGAGCAAAATTAAAAATAGTGTGGCATGGGATGTTTTTGTGTGTTTATTGCGTCTCCAAACATCATTTCCTATGAAGAAAACCCATTTATACTGAAATCTCGGAAGATCTATTTTAGTTTCACAAATACTCCAACAATACACTGATGCTGAAGGTTTATTAAGAACTGATGAAAATTGATGAACTGTTCTAGATATTTCCAGAAACATTTTAGTCTATTAATATTGTGGAACGTTATATACATGGTCATGTTAACATTATTTTTGTTGAAACTGTGTTACCACACTGCTCAAGAACCTTCAAGTTACAAATGTAATGCTGAGGAAAAGAATGACTTTAATAAAAGGCCACCCTAGATGCTGAATCATGACCTAATGACTCAGATATATAAAATATAAAAGATAAATAAAGTGTATTTATGTTCAGCAAAAAGTCAGTCAAATACAGTATCATAATTATTGTTCATTGTGTATGACACAATGTTAAACATTATTTAAATATCAGTAAGGTACCATATAACTTATATTTTATGAGGAACCGTTACACGCACTCATGCGCAAAATTGATAAATGTTGTGTATCGAACGAAAGTTTTAATTGATATGCACGATTATGTAGGTGTTAGTTCGAATCCTGATGGATCTGTGTATCCAAATATATTTTTTTGCTTTGTATATATATATATATATATATATATTTTTTTTTAATTTTTTTTTTAATGATTCCATCAATTTATTATTGATACTAGTAAAACATACTGGAGAAAAATGGGAATAAATCTTGTTTTAATGTTTATCTACTCTGTCTGTATTCGAAATGCCCCTTTAAATTAAGTTAATGCATTGTTGCATTGCAATTACCTTCAAAACACTGGAGGATTTCATAAACACAAAGAAATTGTGAACTGTATGATAAACTTAAAAAGAAATCTCTGCACTCTGATTGAGACCAGACAGCCTTTCCAGTTTTTGGCGTTACTAATGTCCCTCCTCCCAAGATTTTGTTTAATTTCTGTTAATTACTTTGGCAAGCACATCACAAGCATAAGAACCATCTGCTCTTTTGTATAAATTAGGTTAGCAGTTAATCAAGTGATAACCAATAACAACTGAATAAATCATTCAATTAATGTAATATCATTAACATGCGTTGATTTTTGTTTACCTCCACACATAGTCATACTAATAAGCCATTCAACACATAAAATGCTACTTTGATATGGGCTCAGGTTTTCGTTGATCTAATATTGCACATATATAAAATATTTGCTAAATATGGTACCAACTCCAAATATGTATACAATGCTTCTCCTTGTATGGACTGTTTTCTAAGCATGGCAAATACATTTGTCAAAAGAATGACCTGCATTAACATTGTGACAACTGACTGGACCTGAGGAAAATTACCTGTAATGCACACATCACATCAGACACATTATAGATAAACATTCATCTTCAATGATGTCTTGTAAATAATGTCCCAGAACTATTCATACACAAGATGGAAACTGATACCACAGTAAAATCAATAGTCCCAGACCAAACAGAACAGCTGAACACTCAGCTTCCTTACATGGTGCGTCTCGGACCAAATCAACTGACAAAAAAGGCATGCCAAGAAACAAGATTTAAGCTACTTACTGACTAAAGTTACTGTTAATCCACAGTAAAACTCATAAAGCATACCGAATAAAACCCCAGTGTACACAGAGACTCAGATGAATAATGTATTTTACAGACACTCCGCCCAGTGAGTCAGAGAATCTGAATAATCAGACATCTCTTTTCTGAGTTATTGTATGGAAAATAGCAGCCTGCAGTCCACAGAGCTGACTGGAGCTATAGAATATTGGATTTTCCATTTTTGCTACTGACAGTTGTATGTTATTCCTCCAGGATGGAATAGTTGATAATTACTGATCAATACTGGCTCTTCAAAATGAAGGTCAATTCTATATCAACTTTGAAATAGAAGTTGGCATTGAACACAAACAAAATAAACAGCCTATTGACAAAATATATTTTCTACGAAAGTCTCTTGTCTGGACCACTTTAGATTTTCGTTTTCTCTCCTGTATTATTTATATTAACATTCATATTGCTATATGGCTAGCAATGGTGCAACCTGAAATGAATATCCACTTATGTTGCAGTCAGCTTGGTCATCACTGAGACAAAATGAGAAAACATCAGGAGACACAGTGGTGCATTCTCCAAATTATATAAGTGCAGTCAAAAAGGGTCCAGATAGCCTCATAAACTCATATTTGTATGTAAATTTAAAGCTGCTACGTCCAAGATTGGAAAATAAAAAAAAACAACAGAGCAAACAAACAGTTTCAGATTTAGTAAATTAATATATTGTTAGTTACAACTGACAGAAATAGCATTGATGGCACATTAACAAAAATTTGAAACACATTGGTTTATTACAACGCATTGTTTCAACCCGATTTCAAATGCATCTCAAGACGCTTTTCAACTTTTATATCACAGGTTGTTGTTGTAAAATAACCACGTGGTCCATACAACCAATCAATTTCACTTCTGGGGTTCGTTTGCTGACAATACACATCTGAAACAACAAGTAGTGCTAATAGCTTTCCAAAGCATGTGAACATGTTTAGCTTCACGGTTAAAGCATCATCCTCACATGCAGAGGACGCGGGTTCAAACCCCCAAAGCAGCTCGGGACTTTTTCCCTTTATAATTTGTTTATATGACTTTTTCCAATATATTGTATGTAATATTTTTTCAAAGAAAAATTATCCATGAATGAAAAAAACAGCAGACACTGTGCTTGATAAACGCACATGCCCCCGGTTAGTGCTGGACAGCCCATTTGAATTATTCTAAGTCCAAATTAGGTCAAGGTCAAAGTACGGTTGGGTGATATGGGTGGATTGGGAATGGTCATAAGCAACAACTGTTTAAGTATCCAAGTGCTCTAGTAAGCGGTGCTGGTGCTGAACGAAAAGGTTAAATCTAGTTAACAAAGATAGAGCCCATTTGAATTAGTCCAAATTAGGTCAAGATCAAATTGAGGTTGGGTGATATGGGTCGATTGGAAACAGTCAGAAGTAACAACTGTGTAATTATCCAAGTGTTTTAGTAATCTGTGTTGGTGCTAGACGAAATGGTAAAATCTAGTTAACCAAGAAATTTTGAATTATTATAAGTGCAAATTAGGTCAAGGTCAAGTTCAAAGTGAGGTTGGGTGATATGGGTGGATTGAGGATGGTCATAAGCAACAGCTGTGTAAGTATCCAAGTGTTGTAGCAAGCTGTGTTGGTGCTAGATGAAACAGTAAAATCTAGTTAACCAAGAAACAGCCCATTTGAATTATTCTAAGTGCAAATTAGGTCAAGGTCAAGGTCAAAGTGAGGTTGGGTGATGTGGGTGTATTGGGGATGGTCATAAGCAACAACTGTGTAAGTATCCAAATGTTGTAGTAAGCGGTGTTGGTGCTAGATGAAATGGTAAATTCAACTTAACCTTGTAACGGACGGACGGAAGGACGGACGGACAGGGCAATCACTATATGCCTCCAGCTACAAGATACAGGGGGCATAAAACCAGTTAAAATATTATATAATCGTTTGTTTTAATGATTGGATTCGCAGAATTAACATCGGATCTTTCATATCACACACGTAACAGTGCTAGTCTTTTTAACCAAATTTTTTAAAGAAAAATATAGGTTATTAGATTGGGGTATGTCGTTTGGCGGACGGTAGGGCGGGCGGCATAAACTTTTCGTTTCCGCTCTCTAACTTGAGAACTGATTGAGATATGTTAATGAAACTTCATATACAGATACCTTATATCGAGACCTCGCTTTGGATTGCATATGGGGTGGGTGGGGTCAAGGTCAAGGTCACAGTTGCTAAAAAATAGAAAAACGGTTTCCGCTCAATAACTTGAGAACGCATCGAGATATTTTAATGAAACTTCATACATAGATACCTTATATCGAGACCTCGCTTGGGATTGCATATGGGGTGGGTGGGGTCAAGGTCACCATTACTTAAAATAGAAAAACGGTTTCCGCTCAATAACTTGAGAACGCATCGAGATATTTTGTTGAAACTTCATACATAGATACCTTATATCGCGACCACACTTGGGATTGCATATGGGGTGGGTGGGGTCAAGGTCAAGGTCACTGTTACTAAAAACAGAAAAACGGTATCCGCTCAATAACTTGAGAACGCATCGAGATATTTTAATGAAACTTCATACATATATACCTTATATCGAGACGTCGCTTGGGATTGCATTTAATGTAACTTCATATACCTTATATCAAGAACTTGCTTGGGATTGAATATGAGGTGGGCTGGGTCAAGATCACGGTTACTAAAAATAGAAAAACAGTTTCTGCTGTATAACTGTAGAATCCATAAAGATATTTTAATGAAACTTCATACGTAGATACCTAATCGAGACCACGCTTGGGATTGCATATGGGGTGGGTGGGGTCAAGGTCCAGGTGACAGTTACTAAAAAATAGAAAATGGTTTCCGCTTAATAACTTGAAAACGCATCAAGATATTTTAATGAAACTTCATACATAGATACCTTATATGGAGACCTCTCTTGGGATGTGGTGGGTGGGATAAAGGTCAAGGTCACCGTTACTCAAAATAGAAAAAACGTTTTCGCTCAATAACTTGACAATGCATTGAGATATTTTAATGAAACTTCATACATAGATACCTTATATTGAGACCTCTCTTGGAATTGCATATGGGGTGGGTGGGGTCATGTTCACCGTTACTTAAAATAGAAAAATCACCGTTACTGACAATAGAAAAATGGTTTCCGCTCAATGACTTGAGAAGGCATCGGGACATTTTAATGAAACTTCATACATAGATACCATATATCGAGACCTCTCTTGGGATTGCATAAAGGGTGGGTGAGGTCAAGGTCTCCATTACTAAAAATAGAAAAATGGTTTCCACTCAATAACTTTAGAATGCATCAAGATAATTGAATGAAACTTCATACATAGACACCTTGAATCTAGACTACGCCTGGAATTGCATATGGGGTGGGTGAGATCAAGGTCAAGGTCAATGTTACTAAAAATACAAAAATGGTTTCTGCTCAATAATTTGAGAACGCATTGCGATATTTTAATGAAACTTCATACAAAGATACCTTATAACGTGACCTCGCTTAGGAATGCATATGGCACCCAGAACTTTCTTTCATTATTGTGCTGACTTTTATGCATTTTGTTCGAAACAATTTCCACGTTTCTTGTTTTTAGACTGCTTTCCCAAACGAGTAGTAAAGTCTGCTATTATTTGTATTGTTATTACACTATAAATTGGTGCTTAATCAACAGCATTTGATAATCATCGTAACTTTTACATCATATACACGATTTTTAGCTTCAGTTATATGTCTCATTATCTGTGAAGTAGCAGCTTTAAATCATTTTACTGATATATCTATATATTGTTTTCTACTGATATGTATATATTTCGTTTTCTACTGATATATATAGACCAAGATATATTTTTATGCAGAACATTGGAACAGAAATACATACCTGGACCCAACAGGGAGCAACCTGTTGCCATGACTACTGAAGTACTGTGTTGTGTGTGTTGTGGTCAGCCTATGATGTCTGCACACCTGTTGCCATGACTACAGAAGTACTGTGTTGTGTGTGTTGTGGTCAGCCTATGATGTCTGCACACCTGTTGCCATGACTACTGAAGTACTGTGTTGTGTGTGTTGTGGTCAGCCTATGATGTCTGCACACCTGTTGCCATGACTACAGAAGTAATGTGTTGTGTGTGTTGTGGTCAGCCTATGATGTCTGCACACCTGTTGCCATGACTACTGAAGTACTGTGTTGTGTGTGTTGTGGTCAGCCTATGATGTCTGCACACCTGTCGAAGAGACTAAGAACAAGTATGACACCCTAAACATATTTGGCTTTTAGTGTTTGGTCAGTGGTGGTGTCTACTTAATATATCTAGCAGCAACAATGTGCAACCTAAGGCTATGTTACAATGAGTCTGGGTCCTCTTTAATATCTGGGTCCATATCTGCCTCAGTATCCGCAAAATTTCATTTTTGGATGCACAGTTCCATGTTTCCGTTATCTGTATATTTAGTATTGTCTTACTTTTTTCAACTAGCGTTGAACATATCAGACAAGCATACTCATTATTAATGATCTTTGTTGATGTGAAAACCAACAGATTCCCTACCATTTACCAGCATTTAACCAATTCCAACAAATTCTCTACCATTTTTGAGAATTTAACGAAGTTCAACAAATTCCATACTATTTTTAATAATTATATATCTATATTTTTATTCTGTAGTTTTCACAGCTGACAACTTGCCCTTGTCTTGCTAAATGACATCAGTATGTTGTCTGCATCGACATAAAATCGCTCAGCGAGCGACTCTATAGGAACGCACTATACGGACACAGACATGTTGATACAGATAGGTAGATATGGAACAAGCCCAATAATTTTCATTTTGTAAGATTTGATGGTTACGGATATTCTAATGCTGATGACTTATCGAAACAGGGTCTTATATCTATATCTTGAAAGATCAAGTAAATAACTTAGTAGTTTTGAAGTTTCAAAACTTTGGAATATAAACTTTAACCAGAACATTTTTGTGAAACCTGATGCTGGAAAAAAAACACTTGAATGTTGACCGGCTTGAAGGCAGACAGTTAGATTTTAATATGCCCTCCTTCAGGCGCATAAAAAAGGGCATTAATCTGTCAAAACACAAAACAGAGTTGTGCGGGTTTCTTACCCTGGTGTAGATATTGATAGTACAGAAGAAGTATTTTAAGTTTAAATTAAATACCTTTTATAGTATTCAAGATATTAGACTCTATAAAAATTTAAACCAAATTGTATAACTTAAATAAGGGACATAAATCTGTCAAATTAAAAAACAGAGTTATGGGATTTGCTTTCCCTGGTGGAGACATTGATAGCAAAGAAGTATTTAAAAAAAGTTTCAAGTAAACACCTTTGATAGTATTCAAGATAAATGCCATGATAAAAACACATTGGCCGTATGGACTACCAAACTGACAGACACACATTGGCCGTATGTACTAACAAACTGACAGACAGACACACGGTTTTAGTATGCCATTCTTTGAAGTTTCAAAACTTTTGAATATAAACTTTAACCAGAAAATTTATGTGAAACCTGATGCTGGAAAAAAACAAACTTTGTTGACCGGCTTGAAGGCAGACAGTTCGATTTTAATATGCCCTTCTTCGGGGGCATAAAAAAGGGCATTAATCTGTCAAAACAAAAAACAGAGTTGTACGGGTTTCTTACCCTGGTGTTGATGTTGATAGTACAGAAGAAGTATTTTAAGTTTAAATTAAATACCTTTTATAGTATTCAAGATATCAGACTTTATAAAAATTTAACCAAATTGTATAACTTAACAAAGGGACATAAATCTGTCAAATTACAAAACAGAGTTATGGGGTTTGCTTTCCCTGGTGGAGACATTGATAGCAAATAAGTATTTCAAGTAAACACCTTTGATAGTATTCAAGATAAATGACATGATAAAAACACATTGGCCGTATGGACTAACAAACTGACAGACACACATTGGCCGTATGGACTAACAAACTGACAGACAGACACACGGTTTTAGTATGCCATCCTTTGGGGGCATTAAAAGAGTTATTAATCGAAACACTGACAGTGCAGATAGACTTTGGTGTGGAAAGGAAGTAATAGCAGATGAATTACAAGCTCATTTTATACTAGAAAGGAAACATTTATTTGAATAAAGTTGATTTTCTGTATTGTCATTGTTTAAAAAGGAAGAAGATGGAATTCATAATGATGCACAATGCTTTGGTATAAGCTTGTTTTTGACCTGGCCAAACCACTGCATAAATGACCACCATGTGAGACAACCATTATCTTTCTCAAATAGTCTAAGAGAATGATGTGGCACGGTGGTAATTCAAAAATTCAACAAGGCTTGTCACAGGATGTGACATATGCCCCCGAAGCATATTCTTGTCAAAGGAAGGCAAAACAATGTCAGAGTACAATATTATGCCCTGGACAAATATCTTGAGATTTCAGCAACACAGCTGGTTGTTGTTGTGACACACTGCCTCATAATGATCTTCATTCCTGCCAAGTTATTACATTCCTTACATGTTGGCAAAAATGATGGTTCCTACAAAAAGTTCATTCTAATATTTGACCTTTTAAGTGTAACGTTGGACCCACAGACCTTGACCGAGGAGCATGTAAGTGGTATGTGACACGTCATCTGGTCATGGGAAAAAAATCTGAAGTAAGGCCTAAAATAAAATATTGTTTGTTTCCCCTCCCGCGACCGACCCAGCAAAATCACCGCGACCCAACAAATTATATAGACCCAAGAAAACAATATTTTATTTTATTTGTGTGTGAAAATGCGGGTTGCAAATCCTTAAAGGGAATCCAATAGCATGTACAAATCTTACTTTCATTAGACGCTTATAAAATGACTTTAAACGGACAGTTCTCGGTAACGCGTAAATCGGCGTATTTTGACGCATGCTAGTACGAAAAGGACGCCATAACATTCAGTGTCAGATTCTAGAGTGCAACCATTTTCGCTCGCATATGCATGTTTTTTTAAAGACAAAGAACGCCCACTGGCAATGAACAACCTCGCCTTTATGCACTAAGTGTCCATAATCGATAAAATCTTGACGCAGGAGGAGTCAGCTTAACAAGAGCCAAACAGTCAGCCAATAAGAACGCATAAAATTTCCAATATGCAAATGAGCGTCGTCGTTAGAAAGTTTATCACGCCCTCATTCTAATTTTAATTGGTAAAGGTGCAAGTCATTTGTAACACATTTGCGTTAGGTATGTGTTTTGTTATAGATATGCGTGTTTTTAACAGCCGCGTTTGTAATAAATTACTACTCATTAAAGTAGTAAATAAATATCATAATTTTTGTGAATTTTTGTGAAAGGAACCGTTTACTAAGAATATGAATTACGACGTCATTTAACTTGACAAACTGATCGTGTCAAACGTCTAATTTTGTTAAAAATAATAAAATTACTAGATCTAGTAATAATTAACGAAAGTGTTATTCAAACTCATCACTGCACACGGATTAGAATTACGCAAAAGCTTTGGCTGAGGCAACATTTGAATGAAAGTTAGCGGAACTAAAGTCCTTGTCAAAAATAAAAGTAAATAAACTTCAGCACCTTTTCTTTTTATTTTTATTGATCAAAAATGTTGTATTGCTTTCTTTTATTAATGAACAAAGTCCTATTTGTTTTTATTTCCATAGAATGCTAATTAATTTATGCTCTAGCATTTGCGTTGTTCAGATACAGTATTACAGATTGATGCTTTTAAACACTATCCACGTGCTAAGCGTGTAACACGCTTTTCAGCTACAAACTGCTAGCCGCAGTTTGACAGTCACCATTGCTATGGCTGTTGCTAACAGCGTTCTGTTTCGGATGCCCGGCGAATTGCAACGTCATGCTATTACTCCTAAGTTTAACAGGTCTTTATTACTAACGCTCTTGTTTTTAACGTATGTTATTGTTTGTTAAATTTTGATAAATTATTGTAAGGTAATTAGAACATAGTATTACGTAAATAAGCAGAACGTTATGAATCTACTACAACGAAAATATTAAGACTTAATACTATAACGTAACATTTCGAACATAAGGAAAACATGAATGAAAAGGACTTATTGTGTATCCACATAAAATATTTGTCCGACCTACCGACCCACCCTTCATTAGCATGGGTCGCGGGAGGGGAAACAAACAATATTTTATTTTCGGCCTAATATTAAATCCTTCAAGGCTTTTGGAAGTTATAGAGCAGAAAGAAAATTCCTTGACATTTGACCTTGAATTGTGACCTTGACCTTTGACTGAGGACCATGGGAGTCGTACACGACACATCGCCTGGTCATGGGAAATAATAATCTGAAGTAATATTAAAATCCTTCCAAACGTTTAGAATTTATGGTGGAGAAACAGAAATCCTTGACCTTTGACCTTGAATTGTGACCTTGACCTTTGACAGACAAACATAGGAGTTGTATGCAACACATTGTCTAGTCATGGGGATTAATAATCTGAAATTATATTCAAATCCAACCAAGCATTTGAAAGTTACAGAGCGAAACGAAGTCTGGACGGACCCAATACACACGCACTCACCCATGCACCCACCCATCCACAGACGGACGGTGCGACTACTATATGCCCTCCTTCGGGGGCATAAAAATATGCATACGACAATCACAGTAGTAATAACTTTTTTGAAATATGCAAAATATTGTATGCAAACGAAATAATATACAAGTAAATAGGTCAATCTGCAACTGGCCAAAATAGCATTTTTCCATAGTATTGATTTTTAGTACTTCGTAGCCTACATAGTCAAAAAGTAGGTCAGATGATTTGTGCTGTCAAATACCCTACTAAAGATAAAAATAAAGCACACAATATTTAATAGTAATTTGTTGTCAAAGTGTTTAGATGAAGCGCAGATAACAGGGAATAACAATTTTCCAAAACGAGTCACAATTGCCGATGGAGCACATTAATTTAGTGGCCTTATTTCAAGACAATCAGGGGAATATTTTAATGGCATACAAGTAAATAGCAAAAGTAGGAGTGTAATCTAAGTTCGAAGAAACAATAGTAATAAACTTTTTAACAGGAACTGTAGTTGTAATAAATCGCCTTTAGAATACATATGACATTCAACCAAATTAAATATATAACTATCATTGTCACATGAATGACGAATATACCCGCACAATATGGCCTTGTCAAAAAACTATGGCATCCAAGAAATGGACCCAAAAAGAATGCTTTAATTTGTAAATGTTGAACAGTGTAATTGAACAAAAAAAATAAGTTCAACAGGAGTCAAAACTCTGTCAACATTCAGTGGTTTGTAGCCAAGGTCAAACTTGACCTGTATTTTATGATGTTACACCTATGTACCTAAAGTAATTTAAATGTGTGAAGACTTTCATGAGATATTGTCCAGAAACCATGTTTTTAGGGAATACAAGCTGAAAAGGGACCACAAATTTGTCAACCTTAGTTGGTTTGTAACCAAAGTCGAACTCAGCCTGTATTTTATGATTTCACACCTGCGTAGTAAAAACAAGAGCTGTTTGTTAAACAGTTATGCCCTCTCTAGGTTAAATGCAATCTTTAAAATATAAAGTTATTTGAGGATTGGATAAAAACTGTTGGATATAGGGTGTATACAGCTTAAAAGGCCAATTTTTTTATATATCATGGGCCATAACTCTGCACTTCCTAGGGCGATTTGGCTTATTATCGAACTTCACCCAGATATTATGGCCACAAACATTTTCCTGACGTTTGGTGAGGATTGGAGGAAAACTGTTGAAATTAGAGAGCGGAAACGTCTAAAAATGCCCATTTCTGATAATTCAATGGCCATAACTCAACAATTCCTCAGGCAATTTGGCTGATTATCGAACTTGGCCGAGATATTATCGCCACAAACATTTTCATGAAGTTTGGTGAGGATCGGATGAAAACTGTTGGACTTAGAGTGCCGAAACCAAAGTGGTCTACTGACCGATAGACCAACCGACCAACAGACCGAGCGACATTAGCAAACCAATATACCTCGCCATCTTTGATGTGTGGCATAATAATTTAAATCTGTCAAGCCTTTCATCAGTTTTCATCCGAAAACAGTGCATTTGGAAATATTATTCTGTCAACATTTAGTGGTTTGTAACCAAAGTCGAATCTGACCTGTATTTTATGATGTTACACATGTCTTCAAACAATTATTTGAATATGTCAAGCCTTTCGTGAATTATTGTCCGGAAACCGTGTTTTTAGGGAATTTAAGTAAAAAAGAGCTGTTTGTGTAACAGTTATGTCTCCTATAAGTTAAAATACTGAACAAGAAACGTGGAGATTCCATGAAAACCAAATTTTGTCAAGTCAACACACTAATAAAGGAAAGGATCCAAGGTGAATGTCATACAGATATGGCTGAGAATACAAAATCTCAATCCGTTCTTGTGCTGTTGAGCAAAAACCATTTTTCTACTTTACTTAACAGTGACCCACACCATATGGAATCCCAACAGAGATAAAAGGTATCTACAGAAGTTTCATTACAATATCACATTTGTTTTTCAAGTTATTAAGCGGAAAACATTTTTCTATTTTTGGTAACAGTGACCTTGACCACACCTCCATATGCAATCCCAAGCAAGGTCTCAATATAAGGTATGTACTTATGAAGTTTCATTACAATATCTCAATTGGTTCTCCAGTTATCGAGTGGAAACTGTTTCTCTATTTTAAGTAACAGTGACTTTGACCTTGATCCTACCCACCCCACATGCAATCCCAAGTGAGGTCTTGAACAAAGGTATCTACAAATGAAGTTTCATTAAAATATCTAAGTTCGTTCTCAAATAATTGAGCGGAAACTTTTTTTCATATTTTAAGTAACAGTGACCTTGACCTTACCCACCCCATAATCAATCCCAAGCATGGTCTTGATATAAGGTATCTACATATGAAGTTTCATAAACATATCTCAATTTGTTCTCAAGTTATTGGGCGGAAACCCCAGTTTGACACCACCCGCGCCCGCCTGACCTACAACATTCTCCAATCTAATAACCCAAATTTAAAAAAAATTGGTTAGAAAGTCTTATTTTATATAATCAAGGGCCATAACTCCACAGTTATTGTGACAATTTAGTTATTTATCGAACCTAACCGAGATAATACGCCCACAATGATTTTCACCAAGTTTGGTGAAGATCGGCTATGAACTGTTGGACTTAGAGAATGGAAACAGCTAAAAGGGCCAATTTTAGATACTTCAAGGCCACAACTCCACAATTCCTGGGGCGATTATCCCAGTTATTAAACTTGGCCGAGATTATATGCCACAAACATGTTCATTAAGTTCTTTAAGTTTGGTGAAGACTGGATGAATTTTGTTGGACTTTGCGAGTGGGAACCGCTAAAAAGGTCCATTTCAGATAGTTCAGGGGCAATAACTCCACAATTCCTCGGGTGATTTGGCTGATTGACCTAGATATTATGCCCATAAACATAAAACGAAGTTTGGCGAAGATTGGATGAAAACTGTTGAACTTGAAGAGCAGAAACAAAAGTGGTCTACCGACAGACCGACATTAGCAAATAAATATACCCAGATGTCTTCAATGGGGGGCATAGTTACAGTAAAAATGAAAATACAAATTTAAAGCAACAAAAATGTAATATAATTCCCAAAACTTGTTTTCTAAATGGTCTTGTTTACATATTACGTCACTTTGCTTTTGAAAAAAAAAGACTTAGCCTAAAAAAATAATGTTAATCTTAACAAAAAATTCAGCAGGTTGTGGCTTCTTGCCCAAAATTAGTTTGACAAAACATATTTAAATCTTTTGACCAGCACAAACTAAGACATACAAATTTTTCGAAATGTTATTATCTAGGTTTGCAATAATAATGTTCTTATAAATTATTACAGTAATAAAAATTTTATTATTTAAAGAGGGACTGTAATTTTTATACATTTATTTCATGTCTCTTTTATTACCCACAACAAACAAACATTATATATTACATAAAAAAACTTCAACATTGACAAAAACTATTTATCTTGTCGAATATTGAAAAAATATGAGGGGCATCGTGAGAAAACCGGTCTTAATGCATGTGCGTAGTGTCGTCCCGAATTAGCCTGTGCAGTCCACACAGGCTAATCCGGGACGGCACTTTCCGCTTTTATGGTATTTTCTGTGCCAATTAAGTCTCTTCTAAACATAAATCCACTGTAGGCCGACTGCACAGGCTTATCCAGGACGACACTTTACGCACATGCATTAAGTCTGGTTTTCCCACAACGCGCCTCATATATTGTCTATAGATACAGACCCATTTATCCTACAGAACTGGCTACATTTGGTTTTGAATGAGAAAATACAAACAGCGCATTCGTCATCAATAATTGATCCGATTTATCTAGACACTATATACACGTTTATTATAATTCGCTGGGCAGCGAAGTATTTTTTTAGTTTTAAAATTTTCTCTTAGTATGCATTTTATGCTCAACGTTTATGTTAATATTATTTTAAGAATATTCTGACATCATTAGAGTCAATGAATGGTTTTACATTATAATTTTTGTACAAAATCGTACAGTCCCTCTTTAAGGAATGTGTCCGTATTAAAATATGCTTCGCTTAAAAAAAATCTGAACGAAACAGGAAACTTACTTGGCGACGACTTTTAGCATTTGTGACTGAAATAACCAATCTTATAAAATAACGCAGGAAGTAGTTAAAATTGTGCTTCTTTAAAACAGAAAAGTAATTATTAAATTCAATCAAAATGATGAACGCGTATTCTTCCATGACAATTATCAATGCACAGAATATTTTGATTGACCAACCAATTGATCAGTTCACTTCATACACTTACAATAACCGATAACCCTTTCACTTGTATCTAAAATCTTGTTTGGACTGACATGCTGGCCAATATCAAAAGTTTGACCAAATGATCGGGGATGTTTTGGAATTTGGGGGGATTAAACCTAATTAATTCTTTTTTCAAGATCTGGTGCATTGCATTAGATGGACCAACCATGACAATTATCAATGCACAGAATATTTTGATTGACCAACCAATTTTTCACTTCACTTCATACACTTACAATAACCGATAACCCTTTCACTTGTATATAAAATCTTGTTTGGACTGACATGCTGGCCAGGAAGTTCAAAAGTTTGACCAAATGATCGGTGATGTTGTGGAATTTCGGGGGAGTAAACCTAATTAATTCTTTTTTCAAGATCTGGTCCATTGCATTAGATGGACCAAATGTCTGATTATGACCTTGGAAAGAGGAAACATTATATCTGGACAAATTGAACACTTGACCATGACCATATACTATAGGGAATTACACTTGTTTGATCATCCGATTTATTGACCAAGATATAGAACACTGGGTGAATGCAATTGTTTAACCAACTGCTTTTTCAACATTTTAACACTGGGCATTTACCAAATGAATTCTTGTTTCTGACCTTGAGCACTGGGGAATTACAATCATTTGACAAAATGATTTTTTTACCAAGACATTGAACACTGGTGATTTCAAATCGTTTGACCAACTCCTTTTTTGACCATGACCTTGAACATTGGTGAAGTACACTGTTTGACCATAGAATGCTTGTTTAAGACTTTGAACATTTGGGTAGTGCAATGACCTTGCACATAACAGAAATGCAGGGAATTATCCAAGAGACCTCTTAACTGGGACCTTTTACTCCTGGATATCAATGCTGGAATTGGAGAAGCAAAGACACCTATCAACTTATAAAACTAACTAAAAAATACAAAATAGCTAGACTTTACTGCACTAAAAAGAGTAAATACAAACTATTACTACAAACACTGACTAGACATTACTGCACTAAAAAGACTAAATACAAACAATTTATAAAAACTCTAACTCTAAGACTTTACTGCACTAAAAAGAGTAAATACCAACAATTTCTACAAACACAAACTAGACTTAAGTGCACTTAAAGGACTAACTACAAACAACTTCTCACACAACTACACTATACCACACTATAATACACTAACAGAACCTAATAATGACCTTCAACTGTATGTAATATCTGCCGTACGAATGCTTTTGGACCAAGTCACTTTTGAACCAGTGATCTATCATATGACTGGCATACTCACCATTCATATGACAAATCAAAATAAGGCTCATTGATTGACAAACTGACAGGCCTTCACCCATCAATAGACAAATCTATAGGATTATGGTCCAACATCTGAGAGCCAATGGCTCATCAGTACGATGCATGTTAGGTCCAGTAACAGACCTATAGTAAGACGAAGGCCTTTTGTGAGGGGCCAAGTGAAGGTCTGCTGTTGGGCACTGGCCCAGTAACCAGTACACCAACCAAAATGCCTAACATACTGAACTATGAAATGATACAACAAGAAACATGCATGTACAAGATGGTTGGCCAATGAACACACGCTGAGCATTTATGTGAGCATGGATACAAATAAATTATTAATTTATCAACATAAGCTCCTTTTTAAATTATAAAAGTAACATTATGAAAACATGCAATAGATTTTAAAGTATGGTATTGGTCAACAGAACTTTAAAGTCAGGCATTGGTCATAAGTCAAAAGCTGTCAAGAGGACAGAACGCTCAACTATTCGAAGTATTTCAGTTGGTGCATTTGTTTGAAAATGGGCAGGAGAAAGAAACTATTTTAATACAAATAACTAGAAACAAATAACTGGTTAATAAATAAAGATAGTAAATTTAGAGCTAGACAGTACAAGAGCTGTTCGTAAAACAGTCATGTCCACTCTAGGTTAAAAACAATCTTTAAAATATTCAGTTTGGTGACGATCAGATGAGAACTGTTGGACATAGGGACTGGAAATGCTAAAAAGGCTAATTTTAGATAAATCAAGGGCCATAACTCTGCAGTTCCTGAGGTGTTTTGGTTGATCATCGAACTTAGCTAAGATATTATAACCTCAAACACGTTCATCAAGTTTGGTGAAGATCTGACAAAATCTGTTGGATGTAGATAGCCGAAACAGCTAAAAAGGCTAAATGTAGATCATTCAAAGGCCATAACTCCACAGTTCCTAGTTCGATTTGGTTGCTTATTGTACTTGACCAAGATAATATGCCCACAAATATGTTCATGAAGTTTGGGGAAGATTGGATGACAACTGTTGGACTTAGAAAACGGAAACTAGTAAAATGGCTAATTTTAGATAAAACAAGGGCCATAACTCCACAATTCCTTGGGCGATTTGGCCAATTATCAAACTTGGTCGAGACATTATGCCCACAAACATTTTCAGCAAGTTTGTTGAAGATCAGGGAAAAGAGATCGGAAACAGTTTTAAAAGCCCATTTTAGATAATTCAAGGGCCATAACTGCACAATTCCTGGAGTGATTTGGCTGATTATCGAACTTGGCTGAGATATTATGCTGATAAACAGTTTATTTAAGATTGGATGAAAACTATTGAACTTTTCGAGAGAGCGGAAACGAAAGTGGTCTACCGACAGACCGACCGACAAAATGACCTACAGACAGACTGACATTAGCAAGCCAATATTCCTGGCCGGGCATAAAAAGGTGCAAAACTCTGTCAACATTTAGTGATTTGTAACCAAACTCGAACTTGTATTTTATGATGTTAAACATGTGTACCAAATGTTTTTGGAATATGTCAAGCCTTTCATGAGTTATTGTTCGGAAACTGTTTTAAGGGAAGTTTAAGTTGAAAAGGGGCCATAAATCTATCAAAACTTAGTGGTTTGTAACGAAAGTTGAACTTGAACTGTATTGTATAATGTTACACATGTGTACCAAAATCATTTGAAAATGTCAAGTCTTCCTTGAGTTATCGTCTGGAACCATGAAAACAAACAGATTGACAGACGGAGAGAAGGACAAGCTCACACCTATATCCCCCCTCCCCCTAAACTTTGTTTGCGGGGGTATAATAAAATAAATCGTAAGAGAACTGGCACGAGATTTTGCTGTTTTGAAATAATACCCTTTGGGGTTTTGATTTATGGACTCTTGACCTGCACAGCAAACAATATAGTTCCTGTTGTACTTGCACAATGTGCTAACAGTTTTAAAATAGAGACCATTATGAGTAGAAAGGAAACCAGTTATATTAAAAAAAACATGTATTGACGTTTATGACATGCAAATAATGAATAAAAACGGCTAAAACTTCACTTTTAAGTTAAAAGTGGTCAGGCCCATTACTAAAATCCCTTACATTGACCAAATAAGTGGACTGGCGGTGACGGCCGTGTTAGGTCAAGGTCAATGTGATGTTGGGTGATAGGAGTAGATTAGGAATTGCCATAAGCAGCAACTGTGTAAGTATCCAAGTGTTGTAGTAAGCGGTGTTGGTGTTACGAAATGGTAAAATTTAATTAACCAAGAAATAGCCCATAAGAATTATTCTTAATCCAAATTAGGTCAAGGTCAAAGTGATGTTTGGTGATATCGGTGGATTGGGAATGGTTGTAAGCAACAACTGTATACAACTGTGTAAGTATCCAAGAGCTAGAGGAAACGGTAATAATCAAGTGCAATGCTTTTTTTGCAAGCAATTCTTTCTTCATGCATTATTACCAGTTTTGACTTTCTCTTTGGTGCAAGTCTCGGCCACTGTTCTGCGCTCTACAGATAATCTGAGCCAGATGCTTCAGCATAAAGACATGTCAGAAACAAAGAGCTAGATCAACGAATCACTGAACATAGAGACTCTGACCGTCTTACATAGAGACGACGAATATGACGCATTGTGGGACAAAGTCAACGCCCAGTTAGACAACGACGATGTGAGCGAGCCTGTTCTGCCAAGGCGATGCAAGGTTCCAAAATGTTTTGAGGTCGGCATTGCAGCTCACGAATATCCAGCCACGGCCATGGACCTTTACCACCAGATGTACTTTGAGGCAATTGACCTGGTGATTGCATGCATCAAGGACAGGTTTGAAATGCGCCACCGGGGGGAGTGACGAACTGTCGTCCCAGCTCGACACCTTCAAATCATCCATTAACGGCAAACTGATAAAGACATTTAACAATGTTTTACGTGTGTTCCAGGACATGAGACCTGCATCTAACACCCTGTTGTCGTACGTTGTATCATATGATTGGTCCATGATATGCCTGCCACCAACGCTTCCAGCGAGAGGACGTTCTCTGCTCTGAGGCGTCTGAAGATATATCTCCTTACGATGATGTCACAGGAGCGACTCACCCATTTAATGACTCTGAACGTTCATCGGACCTCCATTGATGGGATGGACATGAATGACATTGCCGACGAATTAGCTTTAGTGAATTAGTCATGGAAGGCTATTTCTGAACATAAATATTTTGTCAGAATGTTCTCTGACAATGCGAGAATGTTAAGTACTTAGTGCTCAGTTCTGCCATAACTGTGGAATCATTTTAATTTGCAGGGTACAAATTTCTCGCAAATGTGATCGCGGACATATCCGCTCGCTCTTAAATTCGCGCAACCCCGATTTTGAAAAAAGATCAGTTGTTTTATTTACAAAAAATACCTAGCGACTGATCAGTGTAACGCCAGACTAGGCAGAACGCTAGTGTAGGGTCCTTTTTATGACAGTTTGTTTATTGCAATAAATATATTTATCAGTATTGGATTAGGTTCTTAACTGATAATTGGGTTCCATTCCTCCACTTCTTGATAATAGGGGCGGCGTCTTTAGACCAGTTCATAGATAATTTACATCACAACGTGTCAATCTGACAACATGTTGTTAATTGAATGTTGACCATTCTCCCATAAGGCTTGATTAACTGATATTTATATAATTCCACTTGAATTAGATAATTGTAAAATAGTTGTTCGTTACCTACATATGAATTGTTATTATGATGTCGTATACTATTGAATAAGAAGCCCTATTATCAAGTTTAAAGGTGGGAAATTGGACTTAATTCAAACAAATGTTTCCTATTTAGCAAAATGCACTCATAATTCACATGCTTTAGTTTCTTTTGTTGCCAACAGTCTTTCTACGCTGTCAGCGTTTTGATTATTTCATGTACAAAGGAGATCGCGAAAATAAATAACATCAATAACGTGGGCATCGTTTAATTATAAATAAAGTGTCTGTCTACCGATACTAGTACCCTGTGCTACCTTTCTACCTTTCCAATGTGTCTGAGCTTTGTGTTGCGTACGTTTTCATAGTGTCCACAAATCAAACTATTTTACCACATATGGCGGCGTTATTGCTGCACGTGAGACACGAATTCAAGTTCGACAACTACTAATGCGTCATTGATTCAAACTCCCGCAGTGGTCTCCCCTGCTTCGCTGTTTGAAGGTGAGACCACTGTGAACAGTTTGTCATTCATTTGCATCCTCCGCGCAGAGATTTGACTTGTTCTAAGCATAGCTCTAATCAAATCCCTGCCGTCATAACAAACCATGTGATGATAATCGTCTTCTAGATATGATTTATGGTTTTAATTAGTTATTTTCTTTTTCTGTTTTCATTATTGACTGCAACCACAAAAAATGTCGAATTATGTAGAAAATTGCAACGAGTTGCATTAAGTAAGTAAAAACTACAAACACGTAATGCTTCCAGATCTGGAAGGATTTTACTTGTTTGATGGTTGCATCATAATAATGCATGTATCGCTTATACAGTTGGTCAAACAGATGCTCACGAACGTTGAGACCCCATGGAAATTAAGAATTCAAAGGAAACAGAGGTTTCCGTGTGTTGTGTGCACGTCTCAGAAGCAATGGCAGTACACACAATTTATAAGTACCGGTAATCAATTGGTCTGAGATGAACATATATGTTGCATGAAATAAATTGTGCATGAAATGCATTGAAATTGTACACGCGGACACCTTTATATTTGGATATATCGCTGGCCAAGTTTGGTTATAATATTTACCTCCCCATTTTATCACGAATTTTGTAAGTGTAGGGAATGGTGGCATATGGTTCGCGAACAAATTCGTGTTAAATACTTAGCTTTCGCGAGCAGATTCCTGTTACTGCTTATTTATTATGATATTTATATGGATATTAAGATAGCGTTTGCAAATATTTTTCTGCCAAATATTTTATTATCATACAAAATGGCCTAAAAGTGCCTTGAACTGACATTAGATACATTCTCATGGGGTTGCGAGGTCGTCCGAATTATCTTACTAACACAAATATTTATCATGATAATTATCTTTCAGCGCAAATCTTAACTAGCTATTATTCGTGATACCACTTAATTTGTGCGCGAGGCTTTCCGCATTATTTTACTAACATGAATATGATCATGATGATTATCTGACAACGCAAATCTGAACTAGTTAATATTCGTGATACCACTTAATTTGTGCGCGAGGTCTTCTGCATTATCTTACTAACACTAATATTATCATGATAATTATCTTACAACGCAAATCTTAGCTAGTTTATATTTGTGATACCACTTATAATTCGTGCGCGAGGTCTTCCGCATTATCTTACTAACACGAATATTATCATGATAATTATCTTACAACGCAAATCTTAACTAGTTTATATTCGTGGTACCATATAAGTTTTTATTAACTGAAATTCTGATACAGTTCTGGGCATTTTCATGCCTGTTTTTCGTTCAGCCGATAAATATCTTACGCAGAACACATAAGATATTAAGATATTAGATAAAAAACAAGAACCTTAAGTGGTAACACGAATTGTTTTCGCGAACCTTTTAAAAGTGGTTCTCGTATGGCAGTTCTACGCCACCATAGTCAGTGTATATCATCATGTTTCATGTGCTAACCGGAACTGTGTAATATGATGTTATAACACACAAATAGCGTGATAATTATCTTACTCCGCAAATCGTAACTAGTTAATATTCGTGATACCACTTAATTTGTGCGCGAGGAATTCCGCACTATCTTAACACGATTACTATCATGATAATTATTGTACATCGCAAAGCTTAACTAGTTAATAATCGTGATACCAGATAGTTTGTGCGCGAGGTCTTCCGCATTATCTTATATTATATACACGAATATTATCATGATAATTCTCTCACAACGCAAATCTTAACTAGTTAACATTCGTGATACCATTTATAATTTGTGCGCGAGGTCTTTCACATTATCTTACTTACACGAATATTATCATGATAATTATCTTACAACGCAAATCTTAACTAGTTAATATTCGTGGCACCACATAAGTGTTTATTAACTGAAATTCTGATACAGTTCTGGGCACTTTCATGCCTGTTTTTCGTTAAGCCGATTAATATCTTACGCATATTAAATTCGCAAACGATTTTAATATATTAGATAAATAACAAGAACCTTAAGTGGTAACACGAATTGTTTTCGCGAACCTTGTAAGAGTGGTTATCGCATGGCAGTTCTACGCCACCATAGTCAGTGTATATCATCATGTTTCATGTGCTAACCGGAATTGTGTAATATGATGATATAACACACATAGCGTTTGTTTGCCAAAATATTTGCTGTCGCTGTTATTCACCATGCTCTGAGTCACCGTTTGAATATTAACGCATTCTAAAAAGGCATTTAATGTTACCAATCGTAAATCATGAAATTGCGATCTGAAGTACATTAGCCGTTCGCGATTGCTTTCATTACGCATCATTGAGAACATAACGACGAAGTGGATTCAAATATAAAAAAAAAATGTCAACTATACATGCATTATGTATTTTTTTAATAGGACGCGAGTTTGTGGCACACCCGAGTTATGCTCAATTCGAGCTTTTCTCATATTTCGTCATTCAAATCAGGTTGATACATTGTATATCTGGTTGTAATGGCTACCGAAAAACAAACTAAAATGATAGTCAGAAACTGCTTTCCTGATAGAAAATCTGATCGACCTGTTTACCAAATTCATCCAAGCTGAGTTGTCGAATTAATTTGTATACTTGTTTCATGGATATTTCTTGCACACCTGCTGGATATGGGTGTGGATATGGGTGGAAATCTTTCCTTTTCCAATACCAGATATGGCACAATTGAACAAAAAACCTCAAGAAATGTTTCAGCCATCAAATCAAAACACATAAACAGAGGTTTAGCATTTATAAGTGGGCTTCAATTTTATTACATGTGTATTATATTCCATTGCATCTTCTGTTATGTTCCATTGTTTTAAATACATTCCTCAATGTTGTTTGTATGTGTTCTATCACTGATGATGATCAAACTCGATTGACATGAACAGTTCGGTCATAGACCCTTTGTTTGTTGTTTCACTGATCTATGGATTCACCAGAAAGATCATACAACATGTCTGTCATAGGAAGCTTTGTATGTATTGTTTGTCGAACGGTTGTTCCCAATGAACTTAATATATTATTCATCATGTGCACCACGTTAACCGTAACCTGAAAATAACACCGTTTAAATATTATACAATTCATTTTAACTATGCCTTTTATGTTACCAATTGTACACTTACGAGCTTAAAATAAATGTGCCGCTTTCAATTCACTATGCCTTAAATGTATGTTACCAATTTTACATACTGAGGGGCCTCAAAAATATTTGCCGCTTTCAATAGCATTTATGAAGCATCAACGAGAAAATAAGATTGCAATAGTAATAAAACTGACTGCTCGTGTTTTCTGAACCAACAACATCGTGTTTAATTACACTTTTTTTGCGTTTGATGGCAGTTTTATCAGGTGGTGACATTTTAGCTCACCGATTAAGCAGCGTCAGTTTTCGTTAGTGATGTGCTGATTAATCATTTCGTCAAATAATCATGACGAACAGAGCCATGACGTGACGATGACGATGGGAAAAATTAATCAACGAAATGTGTACATGTCACTGGTACTATTTGTTATGTATTAACAAAATTAGTGTTTTGTAGTTCTAAGCTGCTAAATATACCGGTTATATAAATAAAACACATTGTACATCCAATGCAATATACGTGTAGAATGCTATTAAAAGTTTCTTCATAGTTGTCAGTGTGTCCATTAAAGGATTTTCACAAATTAAGACTGTCAATCCGGGGATCGTGAATTCGAACCCCAACACGACCACATAACTTGTGTGGGGTTTGGTCATTAAATTATTTCTATGGGCATATTCCACTACCTCTGATTTAAGTAGGGCAGTTGTCAGTTACTGGGATAGGTATGTGCACTTAGTACTGGTAAACCGCTTAGATCGACTAAACTTGCACGGCAAAAGAGTGAGTACGTTAACTGACCGCCGTGATATGACTGAAATACTGTTAAAAACGGCAAAAATCCCAACAAACAAACAAACAAATTGGTGAAAACATGATTGGATGAAATATTTCTGTTTGAACAATAAAAATCCACATATAAATTAGTCATGATTATTTGATTAATCAGTCACTTTCGGTTCTGATTAATCAACGAATATTTTTAGGATTCCGATCACTAGTTTTCGTCCTCTACATGTGCTATTATGTGTGTCAGATTCCACCAGATCCTGTTGATGTTCTTGTAAGACTCTGGTTGGCACGGCAACCAGAATGGAAACTATAATGTCAGATTGATATAAACTGCTCATTAGTTCGGCAGATGCATTTAGTTTCACATAATTGCATGTGCCTCTACCGAATTTAAAATACTTTTGGTTTTAAACATTATAGCCTGGCGTCTATTTAAATTTTTGTGTGTGTATGAACATCTTTCCAGACAATGTTTACCGGATTTGAAATAATGTCATACCATCTTCACAATTCCTTCTGGAAGTCTTATTAGTTCGTTAAAATATGGCTTCTCGGGGCGTGGCTTCCATTCCCATAGGCGTTTTAGTTATGTATTGCACTTTTGTGGATAAGTGGCAGAAACTATCGAAACTCTATACAAATAGCCCAATACGAAGGTAAATAAAAGGCACGTATGATTTTTAACAACCAGCAAGATTTTACTACTAAATTGCATAAAGGACCTTTACATATACTAACAGTGAATGCACGCGTTCACTTCCATTCAAGGCGAGTAAGCGTGTTATAACATATTATGTGATTAAATTATTTATTTATTGTTGAATTACATCAAACAGTAACACTTATTAATAACTTCGAACAGCAATAATCGTTTCCGAGTAAGAAACGAATAACTGTCATTGCAGCGCGGTATTCTAATGAAATCTTAAATTAATCTAGCTTGAATGAAAGTCATTCCGCAGCTAGTTACATGTACCGTTCAAACAGCTAGTGCATGGACAAACTTCCGGACACATGCAGATTCCCTCGAAATTTCGCACATGTTGTAAAGATAGTAGAGAACCACACACACGAATTCATTATTACGTTTGAAATGACAAAGATTTTAGTAAACGCTATTTATGGAACGTCATGTCGTCACTGTCTTATTTCGTCACATTTTGTGTTGCATTGACAAAACAACATATGTGTACTGCTGACATAACACAAAAAATACAACATAAGACAGAAAATTTCAGCCTTCCATAGTTACCCGTCTAAAGAGGAATTTTGTTAACGTACAAGAATAAATACTTACCAGGTATATTGAATTGATGAAATACGCTAAGGGAGTGTGTGTTTCATAGAATTCGAATGGATGATGCAATCACATATGCGGTATACTCACGCATAAGAAAACAAAATAAATGGAACTTTCAATCGTGTCATTTCATGTTTCATTTATTATGCGAAAGCAATATTTGCATCTCATCTTTTTTTCACGAAGTCTGCTCGTTTTTATTCACATGCATTCAAATATTGGAATGCAATGATTAGGTAGCTATATATATGCAGATGCTTCAGTGCTGATTATTTCTGAATATTTTGTTCTTTGTAAAATAAATCTTATTTTAATAATTTTATGCATTTTTGCTACTAAATGTCTTTGTCCTGTTTTACGACGTGTGCATATTTCAACTAAAACTTCAGTAATACGAATTCAACCATTCAAATGTTCAAGAACACAACATGTGCTTTAAAGAGGATAATATATATATGTTCTAAATGCAGCTATCAATATTCCCCCCCCCCCCCCGGGGGGGAGAGCGACGGGCAATCCCATGGGAATTTGACTTATGTATTTTGGGGGTGCTTAATTTGTGTATCAAATGGCCCGGGGGCCAATATTATCGCGATCTAAATTCCGAACAAAGTCTATCCCGCCTGTCGGGAATTGCTTTCAGTCCCGTATATGCCCGCCGCTCACCCCCCCCCCCCCCCCCTGGGGGTAAATATTGATAGGTGCATAATTTGTCTAAGAAAAGAGGGAGAACACTAATATGTCTACAACAAATTTCACATTGAGGCGCTGTATATAACTCAGCAATTGTTTTTAGGGATTCAGTGTGATGATTTCGATTCTCTGTTAGAAAATATTCTTTTTACATTTCTTTTCTATTTTTAAAAAAGATGTAATAATGGCCTCAAATATTTATATATTGGATTATTTAATTTAGACATCATTGCATTCTATATTTGTATGATTTAAGAATACATGTATGTATATTTAATACAGACGATCATAATTGTCTCTGACATAGCCCTTTAATATCGTTGTTTATGAATGCAATTTATTGTCCTTTACTTTCACATCTAGGCGACTCACTGTGAACTGGAATGCTTGCAAGAGATGCAAGAGATGAAATCAATTTTGCATCATCTCAAAACGAATGTTGGGGCATCAGTTAATCATCACACATACCGGCGGGGCGCCTCTTCGGTCACCTAGAAACAACGCAAACAAACAGTCGCCTACAGTCGTTGCTGGGGCGTATGATATCACCCTGACTTGAAACATTCATGCATTTAATATTACACATCGCACAGTCGTTCGTTGGCGATAGATTTTCATTGCCGCGTATAGTAAAATAAATTTGTTGGAATCTAGTAAAAAGAGAGCAATATGGGATTCGGTGACAGTTCGCTGTTTCTGAAGATTACCTTCGTGTTGCTGATTGTTGCCTTTGTCATTCAAGTATTGGCATTGGCCATTCCGTACTGGTTCTCCATAGATGCTGGACTTGTTGAAGCCTATGGATCACTGTTTCGTATCTGTAACGAATATCGTGGATATAAAGTGTGTGCTAATGTCGAGAATGCTCCAAGTAAGTATTGTGTATAATATATATGCGTCACATTAGTGTTTTTTATTTGCGTTCTGGTCGTTGTTAGTCGCCATTTGCAACTTCCTAATGCAGAATCATTTAAATTTCTCCAATGCATACATATATGCATATCTTACCCGAACAGGGTGGTGCTGATTTAACTTGCAGTAAAATGGATATGATCGGGCAAACATTTATCAAAATATAAACAAAGCGAAACTCCAGCTGCGACAGCAGGAGAGAACTCTTATGAGCAGCCCGAGGTCCTTTATTTATGGCAAGTGACCAATTGCAAAAACATTACACAGCACATCACAAAAACACATAACAATACTTGTAACATATTTTGCATTTTAATATGTATGATGTTGGGTTGGGATCAGAATTAATCTTGATTTGGACGTGCATTTGCAAGCTGATGGGATGGGTCCAGAATTATTATTGAATTTGACGTCCTATTGCAGGCTGCAAAGTTGGGCCCAGAATTAATCTGAAATTGGACGTCCTATTGCAGGCTGTAAAGTTGGGCCCATAATTAATCTAAAATGTGACATCCTATTGCAGGCTGTTGGGATGGGATTAGAATTAATCTTGAATCGGACGTTATATTGCAGGCTGAATGGGTGGGATTAGAATTAATCTTGAATTGGTCGTCTTATTGCAGGCTGTTGGGATGGGATCAGAATTAATTTTGAATTTTACATCCTATTGGATGCTGATAGGTTGGGGATCAGAATTATAATTGAATTGTACGTCCTGCTGCAGGCTGTTGGGTTGGGGATCTGAATTAATATTGAATTGTACGTCCTACTGCAAGCTGATGGGATTGGGATGAGAAATAATATTGAATTTACGTCGTATAGCATGCTGTTGGGTTGTGTCCAGAATTAATATTGAATTGTACGTCCTTTTGCAAGCTGTTGAAATGGGCCCAGAAAGAATTTTGAATTGTACGTCCTTTTGCAAGCTGTTGGGATTGGATCAGAATTAATATCGAATTGTACGTCCTATTGCATGCTGTTGGGATTGGATCAGAATTAATATCGAATGGTACGTCCTATTGCAGGCTGGTGGGAGGCGACGCAGGCGTTCGAGTTGATCGGAATCCTGCTGATCATTGCCGCCCTTATCCTCACCATCGTCGTCCTGTTCATCAAGTCCGACATGAAGATTCTCAAGCTGGTTGCTTGGGTACTCTCCTTCTGCGCATGTAAGGGCACAGCCATACCGGGCCCATATCCACCAACCCATTCTAAGACTTAAGAGTAAAGAATAAACTTAAAATCATTGTGTGTTCACAAATATGCTGGTAGCAATGTCACAAAATCTCATTGAAAACCGTTCTAAATAACAAATGCTACAATGAGAGATAGTGAATACCAAGAAAGATTCAAATCAATGGATATGTTGTTCGAACAGAACAGTTTTAAAGGGTCATATCGACGGTATTTTCCATTAATATTGGCACGTATTACAACAACACATATTCCCATTTTTTTCGAATATATTTTATGTAGCAATAATATATTGATGCAATAGTTAAGAAAAAATTTTCCTACGCTAGGCTACAATTATCAATAGTGCGCATGCATGTAGCGGTACTTCATGTACATTTCATTCAGATCGCTTGTACTACTACATGTACTACTAATATTTTTTCCGCGCCCGCAAAAAGTGTCACGGTGGCAACTTTTTTTTAATTATAAAAATGATCTTACTGCTTGTTTATAAAAGCGAGACCTATGTGTGAAGTAATCATTTTATTAAATTTTAATGAATGCCTCATAAAAGTTTTTTTTTTTTGAAAATATTTTACCATATAAGCCGTCGATGCGCCCCTTTAAGAATATGCTGTATTATTAAGTCATAAAGTCGAAGAATTGGTTGGTGAATACGGATATAACTGCTCGTCTAATTGGTCAATCTTTTAAATTTTGGCTACGTTTTAGTTTGAGAACTTTCATAATGTTTGGACTAGGTCTTGTGACTACGAAAGTTATCTTGGATGTTTAATTTTAAATTCTGTCTAGTGAAAGCCATGGTGTTAAACTTTTAATTACGGTACTTGTTATGCGTGCGTGGAGATAAAACATAAATATAACAATACTAACAATAAACCTATTTATTTATACGTGTGTATTTTATGTTGTACATGTGTCGTTTAAAGGTGGGTTCATAATAGTCGGCATAATCATATTTGGCGCGAAAAGTTCCGGCCCGACCTCGGAGTACTCGGGTGCTTTCGCTCTCGCAATCATCGCCGGGATCAAAATGCTGGCAGCGGGCATTCTGGGATTGATAGACTGGATGAACAAAGGGAAGTAATCCACAAGTTCTAGGAGATGAACAAAGAAAGTAATTCACCATTGTAACAGGCGACATTTGTGTATGCTACATGAACAAATGAGCAGATCTGAACAAAATCCACATACATAATTTTATATACATATATAATTTTATATATGCGAACTTTAAGCTAATGTGTTTAGAAGTGTGACAACAGTTTGTTTCGACATGGATGCTAGTACATGTAATACCAGAATAGTAAGAAACTAAATACATGTAATCTTTAATTGTTATGCCTTTTTATGTCATTTGTTTTATGTAAGACCAAACAAAAATAAATCTTGTGTTTCGGGCAACGGTCTCAAGAAGTTTGGTAGGGTCGGGATTTAGTTGTTGTTGTTTTTTTTAAGATAAAGTTCGGTAAAAAAACGCATTGAAAATCATCTAAAATCTGAAATATCTGAAGAATACGGATTTCACGGAAAACAATGTCGCTAAAAACTTTAGTGTCGGGTTGGTGGGGTTGATGTTGATAGGTAGGGTCGGGATGTCCGAAACACAGAAGCTTTTTGGTTGGCCTGATTGTAACCTGATATTCGCTGTGAATTAATAAGGAGACATTCATACATTTATTTACATGTATGTTTTTTAAATATTTTATATGAATTAAATTTATCCGATAATTTGTCAGTGTTTTTCAATACTATTTTATGCAGTTACGAAACACTCAAACTGTTACAAAATATATGCAACATCATGTTATGATACTGATGGCGAAACAGCGCATACCTCCATACACCACAGACCTGGTCCCATGGAGCCCTACGAACATCTTCACATTTAACCGAACCATAAATCTCAAATGTAAGCCAACGAGAATCAAAATGTATATAAACAAGCATTTCCATTGGTCACTAGTGTCAGTTGATATTGAGAACGCTCGTTGTCATAGGGCAAAGACCTTAAACTTGAGATGCAACGATATATCAGCTTAAGGCTATAGAACAGTTTATACAGTCGCCATCGACGTAATGCACCTATCAATGTTTTTTACCCAGGGGGTGGGGGGGGGGGGGGAGCGGAGGGCATATACGTAACTTTAGACTGAAAGCGATTCCCGACACGCGGGAATTTGACATTCCGAATGATTCCGGGTCCCGGGATAATAGACTTTGGTCGGTGTTTAGATCCCGGTAATACAGACCCCTGGACCATTTGATAGACATATAGCATCTCCCACTAAGGGGATTTAGACAAATAAGCTTGACTCTAGGGTGGGGAATTAGACCCCCCAAAATAAAATAGCAGTACATTCGTAGACTTGTGGCTTCGCGCCGAAATACCACTGGTAGCCAATTTAAACTGCAAATGTAATTATGTTTAAACCATCTATTCATTAAAGATACATGTGATTAGTGCAACCAAATATGAATACGCGGTATATTATGTTATGGACTGTTAAGCGTTTTCTTCTTTTCAGACAATTTGCGTGTATCTATATAAATTATTCCTGGTAATAAGATCAACAAGTGTTTTGGTCTTATTGTCGTCAGAAATACATTTGGGTTTTGCCTATTAATCTCAAAGTTAAACATGCATAAAGCAAAAATCTCAGTTTTGTAAAATTTGTCGTGATCAAGGGTGTGGATAATGTTTGGTTGCGTTTGCCATCAAGAGCTTAATGCGTGAAGCATACAGTTAGCTGTAAACAGAGCAGTGTCATTATAACCAGTGGTGTCTTAAGAAATTAAAAATAATTAATTTTGCTAATTTAGACAATTTCAGAGAAATGGTCGGTCTTTCCTCTTGCCCCTTGAGCAGAAGAGTTTACATTTCTTGATCCTTGATTTGTCATAGTTACGCCTGACCTTTTGCAACGATAATTCTCAACAATAATCTTAAAAGCATAATTATACATGTAATGAAGTTTGAAACTGTAACACTAATGTCTTTGGCTTATATTTCGATTTTAAAAGTTTAGATTAAGACTGAGATCTTTTGTAGGACTTCGTGGGGGGAGGGGGGGGGGGCAGTCTCATATACACTTTAACAATAATTATTTTCATTTAAGTTTATTAAATATTATTGATGATATATTTGTTATGTATCTTAATTGAATATATAACCAATCTAACAATCTAAATAATTTCCTATTACATTAAACTTGATTCAAGAAAAGCCAGGTTGTTGTAAAGTTTGCATTATCCACAAAAAAGCATCTTCCATTTCCAATATTAGCGATGACATCTTTTATTAACAAACTATCGATATATAATAATGAGAAACACCATTCTTTTGACGCCAGTGCGTGCTTTGCAGCCTGACTTGAATACAAGAAAGGTTTGTCAAACCCAATAAACCACCTTTGAGTCTGATATGTTAATAATTGAATATTGAAATGTTTATGAGACTGCGCGTGTCTCCCATGGCAACACAAACCCATCTCCAACGCCGATTCATGAACCATTTAAAAGTGCAGTCAAGCCAGAGTAATTCATAACGGGACTTGTTCACAGATTTTCGTATTTTTGAAAAATGTCATTGAATGTCTTAAGTGCATAAACTGAAGCAATTGGGCTAATCAAAAACAAATTGTATATAAAGAAAAAATATATAATTAACAGATTTGCCTTAGCCGGAACTCGACCCTATGAGTGCCGGGATCAAAAGTCTGTCGCTCTAAACACTCGACCGTTCTGACTTTCAATCATAAAGATGCATTTTTAACGCTTTGTAAGTAACACGCGTGTTTTCCAAACTACCGATGAAAAGCGTTATGAACGCTAAAAAATATAATTTTATCCATTTAAGATGACGATTTTTCAAAAACGACATCATATTTCCATTATATTACTTTGTCAGTTGTTATCAGTTGTTTGTTATAGGGCTTGTTTACATAAAATGTATTTTTATTTTGGGGATCTTTTGAAAATTTTAAATTTGCCAATCTGTCAACATGTCCCTTTAATTTACAGCATTTTATTAAAGAAACTTAAATTGACACTTTTTACATTTTCACACATTTCAATGTGAAAATGAACTACATCTATTCGTTCCAGAATGCAGCATATCAACGTACAAATATGATCGATGTGTTTAATATATGTACTATATAATAATTATATTATAGTGTTTCAGATTTTGAATACAAATTTGGTATGGTAATTTGCCTGAGAATTACCTAAGCGCAAAGAATGTGTGGAAACACGTATTGTGATCAATACCATTATGAGCAGTTAATACAAATAATATACATTTCAAATATACAATTTAGACGTAACATATAATGTAAAAGAAAATGACTTTGTTTCGATAATTTGCTATTTCTAAGTAACTTTAATAAAAATTCGATTAGTGCACATTTTATTTGTCTTCTTACATGTGGCTTTTGCATAATAGCGAATCTTCATGCAGTTACTGCGTGTAGAATTTTACATTTTGCATAACGCTATTAAAAAGACAGTTTTACGATAACTTCAGCAGTATATACCGCTTTTGAAACCACGCAATAGAAAAACAAAACATTGAGGAATGGCAAGATCAAATCAAAACAACAACAAATCTGATATCAGACTAACGTTATCACGTTTTTCGTTAGGTGCGGTGGGGTCAGTAGTCAGTACGGTACTATTTCGTTTTTGCGTGTCTGGGCCCGTATTCACCAACCTAATCTGATACTTAAGACTAAGAATAAAGTATAACCGTGACACTGTTATGTTCTAAGAGAGCGGTTAATTTGAAACTTACGTGGCATTCATCCATTCTAAATTTAATACAACATTATTATTTATAACAATTTGGTACCTAGCATATGTTTTAAGTCTAAGTATGTTCTTTATTTTTAAGTCTAAGAATGGGTTGGTGAATACGGGCCCATCTTTCGTTAGCAAATGAATGAATGATGGCGCTCCGTTTTTACTATATACGATTTACATACGAGAGATTAATGTCAACATATGAATATTTTACCGCAAGTATATCATACGCATGGCAACAGTTTTACGATCGTCTAACCTACATTAATCCAATGAAATGCAAATTAATTTATCAAAAGCTGTAAAATGTCCAAACTGTTGACAAACGAGAATAATTAATTTGCAAAAACACAATTCATATTAAGAAAAAAAAAACAATGCTTTCTTGAGCAATTGTAACTACATGCCAGAAACGCCTTATAAAATACTAGTTAGCTGCATATTGTCCTACCAAGTGTCTATAAACTGAGGTAAAAAGATAAGAGCGAGGAAATATCACAAAATTAGGAAGAAATGACTGGACTGTGTTTTCAACTTATATTGATTATGATGGAGTTCTATTTTCTCCCATCACTGCACGAAGTTGACAAAAACACCGGGCCACTGAATACAGATTTCATCTATAGTAAAAATCAAAGTGTTATTACCAACGAGATTGTTGACAGCGTGTTTAAGAAAGACAGACCGATGATATTGGATCCCCATACCCCGGATACTGCGATCCGGGACGCCGGCGTATCCATCAGCAACAGTGCAGGGATAATTACGTCGTTGCCAACAATGTCTGTGTTGCGATCAGAAACGCAAGATGTAAACGGAGAAAGAAATATCTCCCAAGGGAACGTTATTCGAGACGCATCAAATACGACGGTTATATTCACGCCATCACCGTCGGGAGGAAGCGAGGCTTCCGTGGCACCAGTTGTATCTGATGTATTGGTTTCGCCTGTTGTCGTAGAAACGCTGGTTCCGCCTGTTGTAGTAAACATGCCGGTCCCGCCTGTTGTCGTAGAGACGCATGTTGTGGTAGAGACGCCGGTCCCGCCTGTAAAGGAAGAGACGTCGGTTCCGCCTGTTGTGGAAGAGACGCCGGTCCCGCCTGTTATGGAAGAGACGTCGGTTCCGCCTGTTGTCGTGGGGAACGAAACGCTCCAGGGAAACGCTTCTCGGAACGTGCTAAGCATTGCTGACGGTTCCGGGGACGGGCGGCTAGCCACGCCCAATGAGCCAACAATTTCCACAATGAAAGTCGTGGTCCAAAGGAGTGTTACCCATGAGGATACGGTGGCTACAACAACATCGACCACCACTCCCGTGGCAACCACACACCAGCCAAAAGTGCCGACGAAAGGTAATGTATTGCTAAGGTGCAGGTTAATAAGCTATCGGCATGAAAACATAACTACAATATCCATTGCCCTTACCATTTAGTAATAAGCAATATTAAGATTATGACTGAACCTCATATGAAGTTTATATCTTTTATTAATGCGTTAACGATACTGTGGATTTAAAATGCAAACTAATCAGCTATAAGAATGTTTGTGAGAAATTCATGGTCGAAATTATGGAATCAATAATAAACAAATCCAATCCCCAATATTTTATATAAAAAAACTACAAATCAAACAAACTTATAGGCTGTTAAAATCAAAACATGTCAAAACTGGTAAATTTACTTCAACAAAAAAATGAACCAGACCAATTGCTTTTAAAACGTTTTTGTGTGGCCAGGCTGCGGTGACGTAAATGGTGTACGTCCTGCGATTGCGTGTGCAAACTGTAACTGGTAATGTGGCGTTTCGTGAAAAATCCGGGCTCAATGCATGTGCGTTAAGTGTCGTCCCTGATCAGCCTGTGCAGTCCGCACAGGCTAATCCGGGACGACACTTTCCGTCTACAGTTTATTTATGTTTAGAAGAGACATTCTTGAAACAGATAATACCATAAAAGCGAAAAGTGTCGTCCCGGATCAGCCTGTGCATAAAGCCCGGGTTTTCCACGACACGCATCTAATGTGTTTACTTGTGTTTACAGGGGATGGCCGCATTTGTTTACTGTTGCGAAGGTCAGTGCACACAGAATTGTATGTTACACTAATAAGCAGGATATGTGCATAACGGTGGCAGGCAATGCATGCAGTTTTAATCAAACGTGTTTGAGCGTTTTCAAGTCAATCCTTTGTACACGCTTCAAGTGCTTGTATTACATTTACAAACAGCAATATAACCAGAACGCCGCATGCTCGCGTAATTCAAGATTATATGTTTAGTGATAAGTAATTTATCCAAAATTTGCATTACCATTAAGGTGTGCTCTGACTGTCTTGTTCAAATCCGAATTTGCTCAACGAAACTATCGCCAAGAACTCAAGTACAATAACTCGTGCATTACTTGTTACTTTTTTGTCCATGTGGCACCATTTATTTGACGCGATGATGCCATATACTGAGACTTAGCGGTATTTACTATTTCCAGAATGCTCAAGTAGTCTGGCGCTAAGTGTACGTATATGGGAGTTATACTCGTTTTATTTAACAAACTTATTTTTTTAAACTTTACAACGGATTATAAAATGTGTAATGTGTAGATGGGTGGTGGTCGAAAGTTATCATAAATTCCCCCATATAAATACCTAAAAGAATTGAGAATCTATTCAGAATAGAAATTGCTAAAAATACAATCATATACAATGAAAATTTGTGTTGTTGTAAGCTACGTTTTTTCGTTACAATGTATGTGTTTTTTTTCTATTGTCCTCTGAGTGCATTTCTCACAGTTTTTATGCTCAGTAGATACATATACCGGTATACCGATTACATTTTGGCCGCTTAATTCAAATTTGCTCTTTCAGGCTTTTGTTATGTATGTATGGTCTTTTTTTGAAATTGTGAAAATGATGGGTGACAGATCCGTTAAACAAAAATGTTTTTAAAAAGGTGGCCTTATTTAAAATATGCCCCCCACCCCCTGTCTCTCTCGTGGCAAACTGCGGCGATACGCGGCAAGGGGAGAAATCTTTAGTAAAAGACGTGCAAATCAAACGCGACGCTTATGTTGTGCTCTTTTAGACACCGCGTCGGCGTTCAATGTATACAGGACAAGCAACAATGATGTTCACCGCTTCAGAAAGCCGTACGATCGCTATACATTCACACTCATTAGTAGTCCATGCGACTACTATTAATACGCCGTTCGACGAATTTTATGTGATGCTTTTAAAAAGGGCTTAGTTCGCTGCAAATATTGCCATAAAAAAGTCGACCACTATTTTTAGGCTCTAACAAGTTATGTTATCCTGGCGACATCTGTGTTCTCTGCTCTAGATTTAAGTGACCTATTTCTCAATTAGGCAAAAAAATGTCACAGATTGCAAAAAATAAAAGTGCGCTTAATACAGATGAAGAAGCAAAATAACAATCCTGATAAATAAACTGGAAATAATTTGTCGTTAACGACTAAACATCGATAAATTATTAAGCGTTTGTAACGCTTTTCGTCGATATTTTGGAAAACACGCGTATCACTTACATACATGTACATAGCGTTGGGAGTACACGTACGACGCGTATACATGTTTTAAAGGTCCGGTAGACCTAGTGGTAAGCGTTATACACTTTTGTAGGTTCGAGTTTCGGCGGAGGAAAATACATTATTTTGAACGCCAATGGCGGCTTTAGAGGGGGGTGGGCGGAAATGGCGTACGCCCCCTCTAAAATTGTCCAACATTCGAAATGTTAAACCTCAATTTTTTTTCCCATCAGTCTATTGCAATAATCAATGCTATTGTGGTATTTTCTATACGTTGTTCGTTGTAGCGATATTCCACCATTTCGATATATATCCAACATCGTAAGAGAGAACAAAATCAGTTTGTTTGATAGTTATAATAGATGTTTCCGCCCCCTCGAACTCAAAATCCTGAATCCACGCCTGAACGCTATTCTCTCTCTCTCTATATATATATATATATGAGGCGTGTCGTGGGAAAACCGGGCATAATGCATGTGCGTAAAGTCCGCACAGACTAATCCGCACTTTCCGCTTCTATCATGGTATTTTCTGTTTCAATGAAGTCTCTTCTAAACATAAATCCACTAAAGGCGGAAAGTGCCGTCCTGGAATTGCCAGTACGGAATGCACAGACTAATCCGGGACGATACTTTACGCATATGTATTAAACCCGGTTTTCCCACGAAACGCTTCATATTATAATTGTTTTGGTTAGTCAAGATGCTTTCGTTTGTGCATATAAAACATTTAGTGATTTTGTTTAAATACGAAAATTTGTGAATAAGTTCCTTCAATGTGTATTAAAATTCTACTCGCAGCAAGAGTGAAACAAATCAAGCTTTGATTGAAAGAGTGTAGCGGCATTGATGGTAAATATACCGCCAATGCGTTAATCGTTGTTTATGAGTTATATTAAACGCCGTTATGAGGCGAGATGAAAGCATAAATGCATGTAATTTAAATGTAAATGAAGTCTAAACATGCATCACATGAGCAACTTTTCTCGTATAATGTTTGTACAGCTGTGCGCTAAACGATGAAATATGCATACCTTTCAGATTACTTGTGATCACATGCTGTACCTTGGTTTCCGTGTAATACAGACCATTACGAATATTAAACGAGTTCATGAATTTCATTAGTGAGCGAGCCTTTAAACCAGGTTAACAGAAAAACAACACATACGAGTACAGTAATAAATTTGCACAATGAAACGACAATACGTTGATCCGTACAGCAGACAACGTTTAAACTCTATGTATAAATGCACTTTTCTTTGTTCCAGGCAACGACTCCCTCTGCCCTCATCGTGTCTGGATCCCAGCATTCCGATCTGGAACTGAACAACAGACAGCAGTCTGCAACTATACGCTGAACCTGGTTCAATAAGAACCCCTGTTAAAAGTATTCCCAGACAAAGTAGCTAAAACGTCTCAGTCTTCGATCAAGGCCCATTTGCTCAAAACTTTAACGGCCAATTAAGCAAACAGCTGTTAACTTTTGGATGATGTTATTTAAGTAAATTAAATGTTAAAATTTTAAACTGTGAGTATATTCTAAATAAATTGGTATGCTCACATAATTTCCAAATGTTTAATAAGCATGTTGCTTGTAATAATAATCAGTTCATTAACATCTAAAATTAACAAGCCATTAGCTTCAATGGTCGTTAAAAGTTTTGAGCAACTGTGCCCTGTTAATTTTCGAAGAACAAAATGTAAATAGAATCGAGAGTAGATGTTTCTTAAATGAAAATTGATTACTAGCAAAACCCAAAATTCTAACTATTTTGACTGTCACACAAAACTTAAGTCAAACGTTAACAGTCGTTAGTTAGTTGGTCGTTGATCCTTTAGCGACTTGACACAGTGGTGTTTTGGACCTGACTTGTTCTAAATCTTACATTGTATGTATCAGCTAAATCTCGTGGACATCAACATTTTCACGATCTGCAACTAAGTATGACTTACTGGGCTGAACATTGTTGATTTATAATATCTGCATGCATCTGGATCAGACATAATTACATGTAAGTGGTGTTATACAGTGTACTGACATCGTAAGGGTAGCAGCAGAAACACAGATAAAGGCGAGATGTTCACTTATGGTGACACCTTGTATTTTAATGGGCAATAACTTACTACAACAAAGGTCAATGAAGAGAAAATGATTCTTTATAAATAATTTCAAAGATTTATTATATAACATGTATATTCTATGTCTCTGATCATTTAAGGCATACAATTTATCAATGTGAATTAATATGCATGATAATGAATACAAACAAATCTTTTACAAAAACAAAGCGCTTAATTGCTTCTCATATAAATGAATAAATATATTTACTTAATGTGTCTTTTTATGCGAAAAAATAAGTAAATCCATTAACAATTAAAAATCAAAATCATAAAAATCAAAATGTTATGTGTATAAACCAACAAATGGCAATGTACATTTCTACAAGAGTCATTGGCTGCTGTATTCAAAAGAACACTGTTTACCTGAATGTAATACAGGTGTTCAGAAATAAAAAGAAACAATCACAGTCAAATACATTACATACATTAAACGATACATACATATGTAGATATAAAGAATGTCTGTCTGCATTCAGTCAGTTGCATTTGAATGGCTGGGTGTGTGTGTGTGCATCAAATGGCCTGAGGGCCAATATTACCGGGATCTAAAATCTGAGCAAAGTCTAATTCTCGGAACCCGGAATCATTCAATCATTCTCCGTGTCAAATTCCCATCTGTCAGAAATCAATCTAAAATCCGGGGAGGGGGGGGGGGCAATACAGATTGGTGCATATACAACTAGAGGTCATTAAACAATCACATTTAGAAAATATTACAGAAACATGTAAAAACATTCATGCAAGTGTTCAGCCAGATATATTTTTCAACAAAAGTACGAAATTAATTTAGACAAGAGTACCATTGTCACAAAGATATGACCGTCAATGAACCTTTTTTGGGGTTAAGATTCAACGACTAAAGAGAAACAATTAAAAAACTAATAAGGTTGAGTCATGGTATTCGTATTCTAATTCAGCCTCTCTCTAAGTGGTGAGTTGAGGTATCAAAACTATTCCATATAACTTCTTAAATCTATAATCAAGATGCCAAAATAAACAAGAAACTTAGAAATTATTTGGAAACCCAATTTTTCTAATGAAATGCATTAAAGTCAGCACAAAAATAAAATTGTTCGAAATTGTGACCTTGACCACACCCACCCCATATGCAATCCCAAGTGAGGTCTAGGTATAAGGTATCTGCATATAAAGTTTCAATAAAATATCGCAATGTCTTCTCAAGCTATTGAGCGGAAACTTGTTTGTCTATTTTCAGTAACGGTGACCTTGACCCCATCCACTCAATACGCAATACCAAGCAAGGTCTAAATAGAAGATATCTATGTATGAAGTTTATTTAAAATATCTCAAATGTGTTCTCAAGCTATTGAGCGGAAACCATTTTTTAAATTTCTAGTAAAAGTGACCTTGACCCCATCAACCCTATATGCAATCCCAAGCGAGGTCTCAATATAAAGTATCTATGTATGCAGTTTCATTAAAATATCTCCAAGTGTTCTCAAATTATAGAGCGGAAACTGTTTGTCTATTTTTAGTCATGGTGACCTTGACCCCACCCATCCCATAAGCAATCCCGAGGTTTTGATATAAGGTATCTATGTATGAAGTTTCATTAAAATATCTAAATTCGTTTTTGAGGTGAATTTTTTTTTATATCTTTTGTAACAGTGACCTTGACCTTGATCCCACCCACACCATACGCAATCCCAAGCGAGGTCTCAATATTAAGTATCTATGTATTAAGTTTCATTAAAATATCTCAATGCATGCTCACAGGTTATTGAGCTGAAACTGTTTTTCTATTTTTAGTAACAGTGACCTTGACCCCACCCACCCCATATGCTATCCCAAGCGAGGTCTTGACATGAGGCCACAACAAATTGATCAGTTGTTCTACGGATTTTGTCCAAAAAAAATTGGAGCGAGCGAGCGAAATAAAAATATTTTTTTTCCATTTTCGATAAAATCGGAGGCGAGCGAAAAGCGCAAAATAAAAAAAAATCCTATCATGCCCATAGTTTAAAAATTACTCCCAAATGCCATCATAACTTGATATCTTGTCAATAATTTCTTCTTCATCTGCTCTGTTCCATAAATTGTTGTCAAAATCAATATATATGTAATAAACTAAGCAACTAATTTCTCCATTTCTTCTTTGACCATGTCCTGCAACAAGTCTTCAATAGTGATTCTGCTATTAAATTAACGACCGGCAGTAAATACTAAATAACCATATCTTAACTATAAGAATGTAGACCTTATACAAGGTAATTGTCATTATCAAAATATATATTTGATACACCAAGTCATTCACTACCAACAGTTTAATAACATGAATATGAAATGTCATACAATAAACACAAGACAATTTAGGAATCACTAGTATAAGATCTGTATCTTTAAATGACACGACGAAACAACTGGACGCCACCATTTTTTTAAACCGTAAACCAGGACTCACACTGGCTCTTATTTTTCTTGAGCCATTTTTTTTTATCGACTCGCAACATCGTTGCGTGTTTCCATGTCAGGGAATAGTTATATCTTACTGTTTTAATTGCTATAACATTATACTTCACTGTGCTGTATTATATTAATTAATTATGGCATTAACAAAAGCATTAGTATAGTTTGATTTTTATATTAACATTTTTCTTAATTGTTCAATGCAGTAAACTTTGATAATTATTTTTTATTTAAACACACACTCTTAAACTATCTACGAGATTTTAACAAAAGATATCCATAAATAAATTAAAAACTAACATAATGACTTGGCTTGCCGTGTTAAATGTACCTTAATATATAAAGGCTGAACAAAATGTACACCAAACAGATACGTTGAATTTATAAAATGGACATGTCAGAAACAACTTATATGTGTGGATATTAGAAGTAAGAAATCAAGGACAAACCGCTGGTCAAAACTGTCCGAAATGTAAACATACCCGATAATCAGTCCATTTGACATAATCCAGATTTCCAATTTCACACATCCTTTATCAACAAGATAATCCTTTAATTAACTGTTAATTAACTGCTGATATTACGAGAGCTTGCTAGCAATCATCTTTAATTAGGCAATGAATGCTGACAAACAGCTCGTTGTGTTTTCACAAGTTTGATAAAACATGATAAGAAATTGCCGAGTTGAATTACACATGCTGTGCCAGACTGGCTGTCGGTGATTAAAGGTCTGGATCATAAATTGTATGCTCTGGAAATTAACCAGTCGCCGCAAAGTGCCTTATTCACGTCTATATCAGTACCAATTGCTTGTTATGAGTTGGGTACACCACGAAGACGGCGTTTAACGTAAAATGAGACTCATTAATGAAAACTCTTCATTAAAAAAATCGGATGCGGGGCAAAATATTTTTTATTCGATTTACGATTTTAAGGTGCGGCAAATCCGACGAACATCTGATCAATTTGTTGTGGCCTAAGGTATCTATGTATTAAGTTTCATTAAAATACCTCAATGTGTTGTCAAGTTATTGAGCAGAAACCGTTTTTCTATTTTTAGTAACAGTGACCTTGACCCCACCCACCCCATATGCAATACAAAGCAAGGTCTTGCGATAAGGTATCTATGCATCAAGTGTCATTACAATAGCTCAATTCATTCTCGAGTTAGAGAGCGGAAACGAAAAGTTGACACTGCCACTACGCCTTTGACCTTGACCTAGGGACCTGGTTCTTGCATGCGACTCTTCACCTCACCATGCTTGTCACTTCTGCCAAGTTATTTGAAAATCCATCCATGCTGGACGAAGATATGCTCTGGATTAAGTGTTAAAGATTGATTTCAATATTTGACCTTGAATTTTGACCTTGACCTTGGGACCTGGTTCCTGCGTACGACACTCCGCATCACCATGCTTGTCTCTTTTGCCAAGTTATTTGAAAATCCATCCATGCTGGACAAAGATATGCTCCAGACAAAGTTTTTACGATTGATTAATTAAATTTGACCTTGAATTGTGACCTTGACCTCGGATCTAGGGACCTGGTTCTTGTTCGCGACACACCGTCTCACCATGCTTGTCACTTCTGCCAGGTTATTAGAAAATCCATCCATGCTGGACAAACATATGCCCTAACAAATTGTTTAGGACTGATTTCTTAAATTGGGCCTTTGACATTGAATTGTGACCTTGACCTTGAACCTGGTTCTTGTGCGCGACACTCCGTCTCACTATGCTTGTCACTTCTGCCAAGTTATTTTAAAATCCATCCATGCTTGACAGAGAAATCTCCCGCTGCCGGGCCGCCCGCTCGGGCATTCCCATAATACGGCCGTTTTTTCAAACGGATGTATAAAAACTGGGAAGAATACAGTCGAAAGCACAAGATATAATATAATCATGATATCAATTAATGGCAAACTTATCCCATCCTGTCATACTTTGATGTCATTGTCCATCACATGCACTCATCTATAAACAAACAAACAAAACAAATAAAAGTCAACACATAAGCAACACAGTCAGATGAATATACTTGGTGTTCCACTAATGAATGGTTGAGTGATTGTCATGGAAACCTACATAGTGTGGTCAGATATGATATGTGCTATGAAAGTACAAGATTTAAAAGTATGCAATACCAATGTTGTTTAATAAACAAACTGGAGCCATTTATTGGATTTAAGCACAAATGTTAATTACAAAAAAATCAACAAAGCATACAAACTTTTGCAACAAGTTCATAATCTCGGTTCGGACACAAATTTAACAACAATCGTTACATGAAATATATCACAATTCTTTGAAAGAAACAACATTTATCTCATAATTCAAAGCAAAATATGATAAGAATTGAATTTCAATATAACTTTATACTGCCATTAATAATATATAGATAAAACTCAAATGATTATTGATAACAATTGAATTTCAATATAACTTTATAATGTCATAAATCATATAGATAACTGAAATAATTATAGATTTTAAAGGGTATCCCAAAACACATTTCATTTACGTCTGGTTGCACGCAGGTCCTATTTTTTCAGTGCTGGTGGTTTAGGAAGGGTGTTCATGTATTTACAGATGATCGACAACATCACTTCATCAGCCCCGCCACCAATCGAAATCAAGCGGAAATCTCTGAAATATGTATTAAACAAAATGAAATATTGGGGGTAAACACCATTATTTGAAACCTAAAAATTTGCAGAAAATGTTTTAATTTTACACTTAATCTACTTTGCTACAAACAAACAAAAAATGAATTATGTCATCAAAACAATGAAAGTTTGCATATTTTAAAAATAATGTTAACTAATTCTGATTAAGAAAGTGAAATGATTTGACAACTGAGAGTTAACCAGAAGAGAATAATAAAATATATCTTAAAACAGCATTGAAAATATGCATGGACTGATCGTGAATGTACCAAGCATATTGTGTAATAAGTTGACATTAAGTTGGGATTATATGCCTTTTTAAAACAGAAGTAAACAAATCCGCCAACAATTTACATTAAGTAAATAATTTATCTCATACCTGAAAAACCTGCTGACGAGGACCTCATCTGTGAAGCCCATTCCTCCCCAGAACTGCAGACAACTGTCAGAGACCTGTCTGGCCAGGCGCCCGGCTTTCAGTTTACACATGGATGCAAATTTGGTCACGTCGTTACCTTGCACATACAAGGCTGTAGAAAATAACAATGTTATGTTAAACATAAAGGAGATCTTAGTCTATTTACTGCAGCTGCATTTATAATTGAAAATTAACAATATCAACGTATCAAAGAATAATACCTTTGTTAAATGCAAATTCACAATGACTTCAATACTGTAATATTTAACAACAAATTTAAAATGCAGAATTATGCAGTCAATGAGAAACCCAACTTATTGCTTAATGGTGTTCCACAAAGGAATCAATGTCACGTATCAATACTAATATATCATCATGCATATATATATATGGGTTTAATGTGCTAGTACTATGATGACCTTGACAGCTTCGAGAACAAAAACCCACTCACCAACAGTTCTATACAACAATATAAGAATGGGGTTAGAACTTATTTCTCTATTAGTACAAAACAACTTTAATAATAGCAAAACAACTCACCAACGGTCCTATACAGCAAGGCTCTGAGAAGCTCCACCTCTGTTTCCAACTCAGCCAGCGTGAAGTGGACAATCTGGTTGTTCAAGATGGGCTGTCCAAACGCCTTCCTGGACTGTGTGTAGGCAATGGTGTCCTGGATAATGTTCTGAAGAGGCATGAGGACTGAAAGTGTAACAAACAGAGGTAAATAAAGAAGACAGACTGAACTAGTTCCAGCTGATTTCTGAGTCATTTTAACTTGCAATTTGAACAAAACTTGCTTCTAAATATAAATATTTTGCAGTAAAGTTACAGTTAATGTATCTTGGAGCAAGCCAAACTCGACATGACAAAATTAATGTCATTACATTTTTATTTACTATTGATGAGGGTCAATATGATATATTCCTCCCCGTCCCGTACTCTAGTCTTTTGAACTGGTTTGATTTTAAATCACTTATGCAGTTATCAGCTGAAATGGATGTCTAAACAATGAAATCCTACAAACACGCTCAGAATTTAATAGCACAAACAAGATTGCAGAAGGTAAATGTATAAAATACAACAAGTATTCACGATCCCAGCCACATAACTTGTGTGGGGATTGGTCATGGAATAATTTCTATGGCCATTTTTTCCCTACCTCTGATTAAAGTAGGGCAGTTGTCAGTTACTGGCATAAGTATGTGCACTTGGTACTAGTTAACCGCTTTGGTCGGCTAAGCTTGCCTAGGAAAAGTGTGAGTAGGTAAACGGACTGAAATACAGTCAAATATGGCGAAAAATCCAAACAAACAAACAATCACACCAGCTGCCGTTCCCCACATCCTCTCAGCCTGGAACTGTATCATCTGGTACGTGAAGCCCTGGCCCTCCTCCCCTATCACATACTCCTGGGGCACCCTCACGTCCTCAAAGAACACCTGCGCTGTATCTGAGCTCCACATTCCCAGCTTCTGGATTTTCTTTGATATGTGAACACCTATAGGAAGTTACATTTGTTATTAATAAGTTTAAACCTTTTTATTTTAGATCAATTGTGTCGAAAGCCTGAGGCTTATTAGGACACTTTCGAGTCAGTTTCCTGGGTAGAACCAGTTCTTAGTGTCTTTTGATAACGTTCATTCAAACGCTCCCCAAGTACAGACTGAAATCACGACCTTCGATTGCAAGGCAGACACCATATCCATTACACCACTCTGACTATTTATTAATTGTTATTAATACATTTTCTTACTACTTCAAAACAGGATATTTATGTAATCCATGGCTATCTCTTAAGTTATTAAGGTAAAGGGTTATTAAGGGTGTCAGAGAAATTGATAGTCAACACAATGTGATGTTCCAGACATTGTATGGTATTTCGTATCATATAAGATGATTTCCAAATGAAAGGAAAACTAATAAACTTTACAATACATGGGAAACAACTCATTAATGATTAAAGTTATAGAAGCTCAGTTATGTGACACTGCATTCTGAAATACATGAAACCATATTAATTAGTCACTGGAAATATATGTTTGGTTTGAATATGATTTAGTGTTATAAAAATATTCTACCCATACTGCTTTAATACACTGACATAATTTATATCATACATGGATGACAATACCAATTTTTATGTTTCCATTATTTAGTTAGTACGTTAAACACTCTATTTACTCATTGCCCACCTTTTGTTTCCATCGGCAGACATATGAGAGACGTGTTTCAGTGAAATGATCCCATGCTGGTGTTTAAAATACTTAAAATTACACAAAATACCTTTCAATTATAAGACAATCAATAGAATATTATTCTGTTGAAAACATATTTATTAAAACTCTGTTAAACCAATGCACTCAAAACACTCCATTCACTCAATGCCCACCTTTTGTTTAGAGACATATTAGGGACTTGTTCTGTTGCGATGGTGTTGACCATATTTAAAACGACACAAATTAACTTTCAATTCTTAAGACATGCAATAGAATATTATCCTGCCCACCTTTTGTTTTCATCGGCAGACATAAAAGGCACTTGTTTTGGTGTGAGGGTCCCTCCATGGTGTTGGCCATATTTAAACAACACTCAGAAACTTTCCTTTCTTAAGACATGCAATAGAAAATTATCCTGTCCACCTTTTGTTTTCATCGGCAGACATATGAGGGACTTGTTCCTGTGTGATGGTCCCTCACTGGTGTTGGCAAGGAGACACATCCAGTCTGCCTGCAGCCCACTGGTCGTCCACATCTTCCCGCCGTTAATGATGTAGTCGCCGCCCCTCTTCTCTGCCCTCGTCTGTATACCTGTGTAAAACAAAAAATATTGCAATTTCGATCATTCTACATCTAAGAAGGTGTTGCACAGTAAGAACCATGACTTAGGTATACCTGGAAATATGATATGGTCACTTGTGGTTTGTTTTTTATTTGTAAGGAATCAAAGTCTTCAGAAGCATTCAAAGACTTTGCTAGACCAGAAAAGTATAGGGCTGTTTGAAAAGTTCGTGGTAATGTTGCATAAAATCATAATTGTGGGTGAAATATATAATGAAACTGTACAAATTGTCATGAGTTAAAATTCAGTAACCATGGAGACCCATAAAGTCAGAGAAATTCACAGTCTATTCAATGTTGTATTATTTTTAATTGATAACTATGAATTTTGCCTCTTTTAACCTTTTTATTGGCTTTGAAAGACATTCATAAGTAATACAAACCAATAACACATATAATAGTTATTGCTTGGGTTACATAGATAATTTGATTGTACCACTGTCACTTACTGGCCACATCAGATCCAGACCCGACCTCACTGACTCCTAGACAGGCCACCATGTCCCCGGAGATTGACGGGGCCAGAAACTCCCGCTTTACTCTGTCACTTCCAAACCTGGACCATAAAATCAAATCATAAGAAATACTGTTCAATTTACAATTGTTCATTGGCTAGTAAACAATGGTTTGGAGTTTTGATGCACAGAACTCAGGTGTAAGCCTGAGCAGTTTAATAACTGTATCAAATTGATAAAATGTTTTTTATTTAGAGTTAAAAATTTATAATGTGAAAATAATTATATTCCAATGTTTTTTTTTCAAGTCCTTTGTAAATGGGGCTGGGGCACTTTGAATTGTGAAAATTAGCGCTGTAATACCATATTTTGTGAAAATAATATTACAACCTATTACGAATGAAATCATTCTATCAAGGTTAAATTACATAATTTTAATTTAATTTGAACATACTATATGAACATACTATATGAACATACTATATGCCCTTTCGATATAAACATCTTAATCAGTCTAGGAGAAAACCTTTGCATGGTATAAAATGAAGCAGACAAAAATTCAAACATAAACTTGCTAGTAATGGTGAATTTTGGACTAAAATTTGTGAAAAAAGGTTACTTTTTTGCTTTGTGAATGGGGCCCTATTTTGGCCCCAAATTGGCTTGAAAAAAAATCACTGATGAAGTTATGGTCAGAGTCCGGGTCCACACAAGAAAATTAAATTAAGGGCAATTACTCCATCAATATTGATGAAAAAGTTGTGGTGTCTTAATCAGCACTTCCTATCAAAGCTTTCTTTCACTATAACAAAATTAATTCCCTTAAATAGAGTTATGCACATGGAACGTGACACCGCAAATGAATGGACACACGGACAGACCAACAGATGTCGTGCTTACTTTTGGGGGATAAAAATACAGTCCTCCAAAACAACAACATTTCTCCACGGCGACCATTCTGTGACATAAAACAATAAAGAACATGTTCATGTTTGTGAAGTGTAAGGTTAAAATTTGTGGTAAAGTTGTAAATTGAGAATGACAATAATTCTGATATAATAATCAATCGTTTACACTAAGCATTTTAGACTGAGATTTATAACATAATACTGAGACTGAAGATACCTACGTTGCTAATGCCGGTGTTGCCATGTCAGTCTGCACTCCAATGGCCATCGGAATTCCCCCGCAGTTGATGTAGCCCAGTTCTTCTGCGACTGCCATGCTGTAACTGAAGTCCAGGCCCAAACCTCCATACTCTGTCGAGAAAAACAATCATAGCAGAATTTTATCTAGGAATATTTACTGGTTTAACCTGCACAAGTCAAAATACACTTTAAAGACGCGCTACCTTATGATACAACTTACAAGTATATTTTGTCTTATTCAGACAAGTGATTAAACAATTTGTGTAAACCTTTGTAAAGGTATGTAATATATTTGTTAGTTTAATTGAACTTACTAATCAAAAAGTTATATTAGAGCTTCATCAATTAAACTGACAAAAGTTTGACTGACTTACCACTACCAATCTATAAGCATTTTTTAAACATATTTTGACAAAAAAAAAACATTGACAGTTTTTACCAGTTGGTTTGGTCACACCTAGGAATCCTGCCTCTCCAAGCTTTTTGAACACCTGATGTGCAGGAAACTGTCTTGCTGCTTCCCATTCATCCACATATGGGTTGATGTCCTTCTCTATAATCTACAAAAAATAAAAATCAGAATTTGTTAGTAAAAAATGTTACAAATGCTTTTTTATTGTATATGTCTTTTAGCTGACGATTTTTCTTTGTAGTTTTAGAACATAATATCAAAGAGATGTCATATTTGCTTACGTGTATTAACCTGCCAAATAAGTTGTAATACTGGCAATCTGGTTGAGGGTTTTTCCAATGGTGTCTGCCTTGCAATTGGGAGATCAGGAGTTCCAACCCTACTCAGAAAGTGTTTAAAGTATCTACCTAAAAATTACGCCAAGAATGGTTCTACCCAGGGAACAAACTTGAAAGTGTCTCAATAAACCTAAAGCTTTTGACACAATATAGCTAAAATACATAGGTTTATGTCTTTGGAAAAAACAAAACACAACTGATGAAACTGCGGATTATTAATAAGTGATCAACACAACTTACTACCTTGGGCTAGGCAGATTGAAATATGACAGGAGTTTTATTACACAAGATGGCCATGATGGCCCAAAGCACTCACCTGAGAACTGGTACAGATGAAGACCATACTGTTGTGACAGGTTTGCAAACTAAGGTATCTGAACAATACGCAAAGGGGGATAGGATCAATTTGATTAAAATATTGGTTAGTGCAATGGGCTAACTAAGTACGAGTTGGGTAGTGGATGTGCGGTGTTTTTGCTAATGGTTCTCAAATCATTTTTCTCGATATTCTTACCTAATCCTTTTTAATCACGTCAGTGACAATTCTGGAAAACGCCGAAACAGTAGATTTTGGTGTCTTTTTCGCATAAAGTTTTGGAGAACTAGTTGCAATGCGATAATTGTGATGGCTGTGCTATAAGGTCAAGTTTTGCTATTTTTTTGTTAATTTTCTTTCCACTGATGATAAATGATGTTAATGCAGGCTCTGAAGCTATCAATGTTGCAAGAACAAATAACTGCATGCAAGGTTTGCAACTGTTGGAAATAAAAGTTTATCAATCAATTTTTATGGTCATACACGAACTGTGTAAGTTTGGTCAATATTGAATAAGAAATCGTGTGTGCAAACCATTCATTGATAACTTGTTGATGTTTTTTTCCAAACACAAGGGGTAATAACTCCAGTGTTTCTGACCCAATCATGGTTATATTCGACTTCACCTGTAGTTTTACTTTCATAAACAAACTGTGCATGATTGGTGAAGATTGGATGAAAAATTAAGTCTCTATCCTGAATAATGTCCATTTTTGTATGTTATATTACACATGTCACTGAAATAAATAATTAACATACAATTTACTTACAACAAAGGCAAATAAATCTGGTGTTTTTGGCCCGACTTTGCTTATAGTTGACTTCACCTTTAATTTTATGGTCATAGACAAACTGTGCAAGATTGGTAAAGATTGGGTGAAAAATGAAGTCTCTATCCTAAATAATGTCCATTTTTGCATATTGTTTTCACAAACTAAGGGCAATAACTCCGGTGTTTCTGGTCCAATCTTATTTATATTCGACTTCAACTGTAATCTCATGGTAATAGACAAACTGTGCAAGATTAGTGAAGATTGGATGAAAAATGAAGTCTCTAACCTGAATAATGTCCATTTTTGCACATATTTTTTAAATAAACAAAGGGCAATAACTCTGGTGTTTGAAACACGATCTGGCCCATGTCTGCTGAAATCTAATGGTCATACACAAACTGTGAAAGTTTGGTTAAGATTGGGTGGAAAATAAAGTCAATAAGTTGGAAAAAGGCATTTTTGCACTTTTTTTGCATGAAAATGGGGCAATTACTCTAGTGTTACTGGTGTGATATGACCCAATAACAATCCCATTTGAGATTTTATGGTAATACACCAAATGTGCAAGTTTGGTTAAGATTGGATAAAAAGTGAAGTCTCCAGAATGAGAACCTTCAGGAGAGGTCCCCCATACCAATAGCTCACCGACCACTTCGTGCTCTGGTGAGCTAAAACCATGGGTTATACCGAACAACGAATTACCCCGAACAACTTTCCAATACAGATGAGATTTGACTGCAGGTTGGGCCTAGGCACAAGTCAAACTGATTTATTTAAACCTGCAAGTTGCAAGTCTGAACTATGCATCTGCTCCATGTTTGAACATTTTATATTATACTCATTTTTACAATTATCAACAGCATGCATAATACTTTAGCCCAAACTGCATATGTCGCTGAAAGGATATATTTTTATGCACTGTCAGTGTTATGAACTGACAGTGACAACGTGATAATTATTGACCTTTCTCAAACTCGCTCTAAGTTGTTCGTGTTCTTCTGTGAATAAAGTGTGATTTGGCTCGAAAGGTCGTCTAGGTTCTTCACTAGACACTGACGACTTTCTTCTGTATAAAGGCTCAAACGATAACCTATGTCTTGAAAAATGTTTAAGAGAAATTCTGACAGCAGATATGATAGACGCCATTTTGTAAAAAATATGACGAAGTGACGAAGTGACGTTTTGATTGGTTAAAAAAAGCCGGTATTTACTTCCGGCAATGTTATGGTGTCTATCACATAGATGATAGAGTGAGTTAGAAGTTTGTTTTATTGTAAATCGATATTGGCGAATAGACGTGTGAAGATAATGAATTTTTGTTGTCTAATTTAATTCATTGTGGGAAATTATTGATTAAAAACCGACTGACATCTCGTTTTTTACCAGAAAAATCGCTCATTTGTAACCTATTTACAAGTTTCCTCAGCCAGCTGGGTCTGAGAACAGTTCACTTCCGTAGAGAGAATTATTGTAATCACAGTAGAATTAACCACGGAACAAGCATGGCCAAAGCGCAGCCTAAAGTGATCGTATTTGGGGATTCATTGACACAGGTAAATCTCGCATGATAATGATTTCTTCACACGTTTGTATTTTATTTGTTAATCTTAACAATTATTTAGACTTCATCACATATTTTCTTATTATTTTAATGTAAAAAATATCTTACCTGCAAAAAAAGAATGCATCAGCACTAACCTACCTTAAATATTGTTGCGATTGACATGGACTGCACTTCCATCAGCATTGCTCTTGTTCAAGCTCTGCAGCGATGCGGTTGAATGTTCGCCTCCCATTTTGTAGACCCGGTGTTGACCCCCTGCAGCAGCTCAGTATTTTTCACCTCAGTAATCTCAGAACTAAATGGTACTGGGCTTTGTCGGTTCTGACTTAAGTTTGCAGGGCCATGCGGATGCAAGGCACATGCATACAGTTGACTCCCATTGCCTCAAACTAGTTTATCTTGAATTTCTTGGTGGCTCGAAGTTTCTTCGAGGGACTGAAATTTTATTGCTATATACTCCTATAAATTTTTGTTGTGTGGCTCCAATTTGCGAGGGTTGAATTTACAGATGGCTTACAGTGTTTGTCATGGTCCCAGTTACATTTTTAACACAATTAATAGTTTGTTTGGATTGTACACGCTTTGGTTGCGTCGAGTTGTTAACAGATTTTACGGTGAGGTGCGCTTGATAAGTGTCAAGTTTTGAGAGAAAATAATTAATTTCACAGCTTTTATAAATGTAAATAACATAAATGCAATATATAAATAAAATCTATAAATGAAAGTTTGATGTGTGTTAATAACCATTATAGATATCTTAATACTCTTCAACTGAAGAATATAAAATAAGACAGACAGATTACCATCTGTACATATATATAAGTACATGTTCTCGAACTCTGTTTGGCTCGAAGTTTGGAAGTTTCTTGCGGGTCCCTGTGACTTCGAGCCATCGAGTCAACCGTATGTGCCTGGCTCCACTGTATGTGCCTGGCTCCTGAAAAGTTAAAAGAGGAGGTGGGTAGTGACCATTGAGGAGTCACTGTAACCACTAGGCCACATTAACATGTACCATGTAGGTGATACACATGCTTTTAACATGTAATTTTAACACACTTTGTAAGTGATGCTCATGCTTTCAAAAATAATAATGAAAAGCATTACAAGTGTGTTTTATAATTTTAGCCATTTCATTTTATGTTTACTCATAAATGACACATTATTTCCAATAAATTTATATGCCAGGAGTGTCTGTCTATGGTCAAGGTCACTATTCAAGGTCAAAGGTCAAAGATTTTTATATCCACTCTATAACTTCTAAAAGACAGGATGGATTTTAATATTTCTTCATATTATTATTCTCCTTGACCAGATGATGTGTCTAGTACATAAACAATGCTTGTCTATCAAAGGTCAAGGTCACAATTCAAGGCCAAAGGTCAAGGGGTATCGTTTCTGCTCAATAACTTCTAAATGCCAGGAAGAATTTTAAATTACTTCAGATCGTTATTCTCTATGAACTTCTAGCAAGTATCTTCAAATAATTGTGACTATTGCAGGGATTACTTTCTTTGATAAAGTATGTGTCACTGCTTAAAGTCAGGTGTGTGACCCAGGCCAGGTTTGGCACTCTTGTCTCACATTGTGTTGCCGTCTTCTTAGAGCATATGCTTTCAGGGGCATATCGCACATTCTGTGATGAGCCTTTTTCGTTTTGGAATCTGTGACAAAGATTTGGGAAATTGTCAATTTGCTAGTTATTAACATGTGCTTAACAAATATTGAGATAGTTTTTATAATGGCAATATTTGCCTGTGGCGATTTAAGCCAGTTTAGCCATATCAGTATAGAAAAGAAACACTAAATTAGTTGCACAATTTGTTAATGAGACTAGTCCCTTTGACAAGTCAATTAAATCATCGTTGCTAATTGTAAATATTAGTTTCAGGGGAATAGCTTGGGTATAAAAATGTATAGGCACACTAGGCACAACAGACTTTTAATTAACAGGGGTGTTTATCTATGGTTACAAACAAATAATTTAAACTTAACCCCAATTTTCAAGAATATTTTAATTAAATAAGCTTGCATTTATATTCTTGAAATGTATTTAATATTGATGTAATCGTGAATAAATGAAGTATCAACACAAACAATAAAGATTACCCTTCGACCCACCCCCTCTTGTTTTTATTACATCGTTAGCGTTTTAATTTTTTCATCTTTGGAAAAAATGTATAGGCACATGCCTATAGTGCCCAAAGGAAGCTATGCTACTGAGTTTGACATAAAAATAATGTGTGGGAATAAACAATTATTTAATACTATTCATAATACTTAACTTCAATGGAAGACACGTTGTTGTTATGTAGAGCCCAGTTTTTGAAATAACCTAGATGCATTTCAGCCAGGATAAGTAAACATTTATTCAGGCAAGTTAAAATTGTGACCTGTCTGCCAGAATGGGTGAGTACCAGAATGACATGTATTTTCATTATTTGTAATAAATTGTGTGTTTCAAAATTAGAAAACCTTCTTTCATGATGTGTACATGTCAAAACAGTTTACTATGATTCACATATGAAGTTTTAAAAGTTCATTCTACATGATATGTTAAATATAGTCACTATAATTTACACAGATCTTGTCATTTCTATAAATCTTTTTGGGGACAAAATAGACAACGTAAAGTGGAAATTCCATGGTTAATTCCTGAATTGTTATAGTGAAGATTGTGAATCGTAGATGAAAATATTATTGAATTATTAAATCCCAACAATTTTCCCCCAAAATGATATAATTTTAGATTGTACAGTCTGATATTCCGATGCCAAAGCCCCCTTTTGCCATAAAATTCCCAATCTGAAGGCCCCCGCCACCTTTCCCCCAAAGGTGAAAAAACATTGGACATATTTTAATATTTTTTTCAGTATGGTTACAGCTTTGATGGATGTTGGGTGGCCCTGACTGCTGATTTTCTTCAAAGGTAATGACATTCGGTTTGAACATACTATAGCAATTAATAGGGCTTCAAGTATATGACAGTAACTATTTAATCAAGTATTTTGACATGGTTGTTACCAGTAGTTCAGTAGATCAAATACAGATACCATGCAGTTATCTTTTTTGCGTAAGAACAAGAATTCAGCATGGTCACTTTAGTACTGGCCCATTTTTATGTAATTATACTTTATTACAAAAAATATTGTAAGGTGGTTTTACTTGGTTATTAATTTTTTTTAATAATATTGAACATGGCCTGTATTAATTTTATTGATATAGAGCCTGTAAGTCAGCAAATAGTTACGATGAAAACCTTATTGTTACATTAAACAAAAATAACTGCAGTACCATCCACTATATTTAAATATTTTTTTTCCCGCTGAAAATAACCATTATGAATCTATCAATATTTTCCCATGGGGGGGGGGGGAGCAGTGGGGCAGTGGGCAAACCCAGGGGAATTTGACTACTTGTATTTTTGGGGGTCTAATTTCCCACCCTGAAGCCAAGATTTTTTGTCTAAATCCCCTCAATGGTGATGCTTAATTGGTGTATCAAATGGCCTGGGGGCCAATATTACAGGGATCTAAAATCCAAAGTCTATTTCCGGGGACCTGGAATCATTCAGGTTGTCTGCTTTAACCTTTTCAGAGTTTATCAGATTCCAATAGATTGAATTCCTTATTGTGAAACATCAATATTGTTATTCTACAAGTACTTTCTGGTTGTGCAGCCATTAATCGGAAAATGATTTTCTGTTACATTGTTTCGTATTTGAATTGTATGACACCACTGAGGTTGCAGTGGTGTAATGTAATGGATATGCTGACAGCCTTGTGAACGGGGAGGTCATGAGTTTGATCCCTGTTTGGGGAGCGTTCGAATGATCTTTCTAAAAAAAGACACCAAGTACTGGTTCTACCCAGGAAACAGACTCTAAAGTATCTCAATAAGCCTCAGCTTTCGACACAATCAAGCTCAAATAAATAGGTTTAAACTAAATAATAGCCAATTATCAAATGATGAAAGTTCATGCTATTATGTGTTTTAACAAGATTCCTATTTTATTGAAGGTATGTTTGCAATGGTGAACTAATTTTTCATTTTCAGAAAATGTGATGTTGTAAACCGAGGCTTTTCTGGCTACAACTCTAGATGGTGCAAAATTATATTACCAGAAGTCATTACCAAGGCTGATGTTAAGTCTGTTGCCATGGTGACAGTATTTCTAGGGGCCAACGATTCAGTAGATAGCGTCATTTGTCCGAAACAGCATGTGCCTTTAGAGGAATACACACAGAACATCAAGGACATGATCCAGTATCTCATGGTATTACGTTTAGTATCTTACAAGTGGGAAATTTCCTAAAGTATGACGTGTTAATTATGTCCACATTGTGTATTAAGTAGTCAGTGAAGAGTTTCATATCAAGGTATTTACTCATGTTATCAGCATGTTAGTTGGAAGTGTGGTAATTGTGTGTTCGAATTGATTCTTTATTATTTTATTTCATTTACATGCATAACAAATGATTGAAATTTACATAGAATTAAATTAATTCATGAAAAGTGAATGATATAATTCTTCAGATGCATATTCGCACATTTCAGGAAATTGGGTTGGAGAGGCAGAAGATCGTTGTGATTTCCCCACCTCCCTGTGTAGAGAGCAAATGGGAGCTGGAATGTAAAGAGAGAGGTATGCTTACATAAGCCTGCATACTGTTTTCTTACGTTTTGGGACAAGAACACATACCGAAATTTAGAATTTCACACTGTAAAGTCCTGGATAAAAAATTATATAAATTATAACTAAAATATGCCCTTGTTGTAATTTGAAAAAACAAACAAACTTATATTTGTGATTCATCATTGAGAATTGGACTATGTTTAAACTCATGAGATGTAGAGAAAAAGGCATGGGATTGAAACAAGGGTGGTTTCTGAATGCTTTCTTTGTTAATGGAAATGTGGAAAAAATTAGTGCTGCTTCAGTGGTTGTGTTCTGATCAATTATTGTAAAATGTCATACTGGATTGTGATGATGGAAAAATCGGCAGTTGTGTAGACCACTAGTTTAATTCACTTGCTAAAAGGGTTGGGCATTGAATCTGGATTGTACTTCATATGTATGCTTGTTTTAGTTGGTCTTTCTTTGTTAGTGGTTTGCTTTAGCCAACTTTTATAAACACGTTCTAGTTTTTTTTATTTAATACCGGTAGTTGCTTGAACGGAAATGAAAAGGACAAGACAAATTAGCTGAGGATACCAAGGATTATTGTACAAGCAAGTGAAGAAAAACAGTTTAAAAAAAGTCCTTTAATTATTCTTTAGATATTCCTTTTGGCAAATACAACGATGCAACAAAGTCTTATGCAAAAGCAGCCATGGAAGTGGCAAAGGAGTGTGGCACCGAATCTGTGGATTTGTACACGTCCATGATGAAACAAGAGGTGAGATATTGTAGTCCATTTTAAAAATAATGCGTGCCATAGCAACATTTCTACTTGATATATATGTGTTGATATTTTAGTATACAGTTTGCTTAGCAACTTCTTTAAAAGTGATAGAGGACTATAATTAAAATGCTAGTGGGAATTTTTATCATTTAAAATTTTGTTTCATGCGGCTAAGCTTAAATAATGTGTTACAGAATATTTGTTTAAATTAATGTTATAATAAATAAAAATAATGGTATATGTAATAATGTATCACAAGGGAAAATGCATATTGTACCATTGGTTTGTTCAATCTGTTTATTTTACTTTTTTGTCATTACTAGTATTCTCCTTAAAATGTGTTATATCTGTGTGCAGATAGTTCTGTTCATGATCTGTATGATTGTGTGATCGCTGTCTTTTAGACTTGAGAAACCCATTTTTATAATTAAGTTATAATACAGGTATTTCAGTAGATTTTTAAAACCAGCAGTCAAATAATCCCTGGATTGACATTTATTAAGGGGTCAGCATGAAAATTTTAGGTGTGAAAATACAGAAGTCACCGGAATTTGATTTGGAATTTTGTTAAATGCTCTGCAAATGGTAATTTGTGTTAGTCAAGGTAAAGAACTGGAAACAATGCCAGAAACATACATGTAGTATTATCAAAAAACATATTTTCTATTGCTTTTGAACTTGGCATATGGAAAACAATGCATCAAAATGATGCAAGACAGATTATTTACTTGAGTCAAAACAACATAAATTGCAATTTGTTTGCATGTATTGAAATCCCTGTAATAACAATACTTAACATCAGACTTTTCTCATCAGGACTGGCAGGACATGCTGAATGACGGCCTTCACCTATCGAGGCTCGGCTCAGAGCACCTGTTTGAGCTGTTGTCGGAACACCTCACTCCCTTGCACGACTCGCTTCCGTTTGCCTTCCCGTACTGGGCCGATATTGACAACAATAACCCTCACGCTGTCCTCGACACGTACAAATAAATTTTCAGACTGTATCAGCTAGTGTTTAGAAAAATCAGGGTACCAGGTAGATTTACAAATTAAAGACCACATGAAAACTCTTAAATACTACTTCTTAATCTGTTTGTTTTCAAGTATCAAACTGTCGCTTTAAATGCATCTTGATGTTTCGATGACAGTGTTGTGTGAAATAATTTTTCCCACATAGATACATAAATTGATAAGCTGGTGAAAAAAGTATAAAAGACCCAAACAGGTGATATTATTAAGCATTATTTTAACTTTTGGAATGTTCTCGTACTCGCCTTCCATTACTCAAGTGTGATGTTGATTGAAAGTTGTAGATAGGGTTTGTTAGTTATACATTTGAGGGAAATACATCGTAGGAAAACCGGTCTTAATGCATGTGCGTAAAGTGTCGTCCTGGATTAGCCTGTGCAGTCCGTACAGGCTAATCCAGGATGGCACTTTCCGCTTTAATGGTATTTTTTGTTTCAAGGAAGTCTCTTCTAAACATAAATAAACTGTAGGCGGAAAGTGCCGTCCTGGATTAGCCTGTGCGGACTGCACAGGCTAATCCGGGATGACACTTTACGCACATGCATTAAGACCAGTTTTCCCACGACGCGCCTCATTTGTATTTGTTCGCATAGTTTGTATTTTTACCTTAAAACTTATGCATCGTTTTGATATTACTTCATATCTTAGTTGTCATTTTACAATCATTCAATATTAGCCTTGGCTCAGTAGTAATGAGGTTGTATAGTACTGTTAGTGGGTATCATGCCATTAACCAACGCACATTGTATTTGACTGACCAACATGACGTGTAGTAAATGCCTGGGGTGCACATCTTTCTAAGATGAATACTAGTAGTCATTGTGAAATGAGTTTGAGTACATTATAATGAACAGCTTTCAGGATAAATCGTGATAACATTTGCAGTTCATTACAGTCTGGTAGACAAACTTGTATTGCTCGAATGAAAGATCTACCTGTGATATTTAAATAGAAAGGTTGTTCATTATGCCATTATGCCTTGAGTAAGCCTGAACTACATACATACATGTCAGTAGTAAGAATTCCTTTTATGAAATGTATCATGTTTGAGGTTATTGCATCTTTAAATTTATTCCAAGTAATTCTCGATGGACCCATCATGTTTTAGGGAAGTCAGTGTGTCCAGCATCTCAATTTTTTTTAGCAGATTTTATCACAAAGAATTTGTGTTCATGTTATTATTTCAAGATCTCGCGTTTACGACTTCAATATTTTGTGGTTGTTGAATCGTACATTCTGCATGACATGTATTCTGGTTACTTCAGATGTTTCAGCAGGTCTTTTGTTTTAATTTGAACTTCATATTCTTCTTGCTATTTTTTAGTTTCCAGTTACGTTATTTAAAAATGTTTATGGTAACAATGTTTAAGTTTTGGAAGTTTCCTTGTCTAATTCTATATTCTATTTTTGTTTAACAAACTGCAGATATAGTGTGCTTGTGCTTTAGTTTTATAGCTAAAATGAGTGAAGTTTTCTTAAATAAATACAAACAAAACTAAACTATGTTGTAGTTTGTTTTATTTGAAAATAACTACAATATCACACAATCGATTAAAAATCACATATTTCTTTTCATATTTCATGTTCTCTAATGTCCATTTCTAGTTTAAGAACTTGCAGTATATGGACACAGTTAGTACCAAGAAGGTATCTGGCAGTTTTATTTATACACAAATTAACTTTGTAAACATTCATTAACAATTCCACACCAATGCATTCTAAAATTTATATATTTTTGTTAATTATTTAATATTATTTTATTATATTACAGTCCATCTGAGGTCAGATCAGTATATGAATGTTTAAGCTGTGTAATCCAACACATTTAGAGCGTATACATGTATTTAGGTTATCTTATCCCATCTGTTACGACCATATTCGGATGGTGCAGTCGCTGCCTCCGGAGACCATGTATTCTCCGGCCCGGTCGAATATCAGGCACTGCACGGCATCCTCGTGCCCAACCAGGGAACTGATCTGTAAACAGGAAAGAGAAACAAAGGTTAAAAAGCGGTACATTCCATGCGAAGATACCTGAGAAATATGAGGATATAGTCACAGTATCTGATTGCACTCCTTTTTAGTAACAGACATTTTCACAAATTTCAAACATATGCACACGTATCTAGCTGTTTTTCCCGTTATTGCACTTTGATATCCCCCGTTTAACCTAGGTTACTCAAAAAAGCATGTGATAATGCTTGTGAATCTTGAAGAGTGGAAATTTAATTAAGAAATAATTGACTGGTTAGCGTTGGTTATTGTGGTAATAACCAACGTTTCGGAGTTCGGATGCGTAGGAGTAACCAACGCAAACCAGTCAATTATTTTGATTCTAACACGATCTTATATATAATGCGTCTGTATTTTTAAAGGTTTTCAATGAAAACTATATGGATCTATACTCTGCCCATTTTCCGCGAAGTACATTCACGTGTGCGTTTCAATGACATCAATAAATCATAACATTGCAATATGACGTCAGCTTCATTGATAAACATTGAACGAATGACGTCAGTTTCATTGATAAAAATAATACATAATGCAGAAATGAGTTGTCTGTCACAATTTTGTTATCGCTCGATTAAGCAAGTGCATTTTACGGAACAATTTCTTTCAATTTCCGGAACTATTTTCAAAACATAAAACTCCACCCATGATTTGTTGCAGAATAACCCATGCTAAATTTCCTTTTTTATCTATGGAAAACTAGCCGCGTGCCGTGTTAGAATCCCCATTAACTGGGGAGCAGTGTAAAATGTAAGAGGCAAACAGTGGAAAGATCTATTGCTTCAAACGACTCTTGTATGCAAGGTCAATATGCAAAACTGCCATACTACTACAGAAATGTTCATTTCATTATAGCCACAGACCCAATTACCCTTGTTAACTGGTCACATGTAGTATAGGGAATGCAAGTCATTGTTAGCATTGATCCATAATCACCTAAACTTGATTATCTTAGACCTGTATATCACTAAATGTTACTTACCCTTCCATTTGCCACCTCATACATCTTGATGGTGCTGTCATTGCTTCCCACTGCTAACACTTGACCTGACACAGAAGTATGTTGACTTTTCATGTTATACATATTAATATTAACCATACTGTATACCTAAAGCTGGCAAACTGAAACATAGCTTTAGTAAGAAAGTAGCTGGTAAAACACATCTTTAATTCTTTTGAACTTTCAGTTTTTTTTTAATCATTAAGCCTCCTGCATAAGAAGTAGTTAACACATTATCAATAATTCTTTGTCAAAGCACTTTTTTTTGGGATGGGGGGGTTGTAAATGATTCATAATATTGAAGTGGTGCTCATTATTTAATAACCTAGGAGTTAGTCTTTACCTGCGGGGTCAAATGCCACCCTGTTGGCGGGGTGGGGTCCACAGTCTACACTGACCATGGGAGCCCCCTGTCTCACGTCCCATAGTTTTACGGTGCCGTACGAGTCACAGGACGCCACAGTGTCTCCCTGAAATGAATTGCCACTTGAAACAATATAGCCTACTCTTTAAACACCTTCATATTAATACCATCCAAACTAATTTATTCATGTCCTGAGTTCAGGTATTAATACTGGTATCATTGTTTGATCTTCAAGTACAATTACAAAGATACATCTTTTTGAGCATAATGTTGTTACCTATCATAAAATAAACTCAAGGTATTATTTTCATTGTACAGATTACAATATATGGCGCGTCATGAGAAAACCGGTCATACTGCATGTGCGTAGTGTCGTCCCCTGTGCGGACTGCACAGGCTAATCCGGGATGGCACTTTCCGCTTTTATGGTATTTTCTGTTTCAAGGAAGTCTCTTCTAAACATAAATCCACTGTAGGCGGTGCCATCCCGGATTAGCCTGTGCGGACTGCTTTACGCACATGCATGAAGTCCGGTTTTCCCACGACACGCCTCATATACTTACAGACATGCATGCACTTACCTTCAGGTTAAATGTTGCAAAGTTGACTGAATGCATATGTCCATAGAAACTCTGAGCACACAGACCCTGACAAGAAAGTAAATCACTTTTATGAACATTAGCAGAGAAAGTGAACTGCACTAGACATCATAAATATTACCAAATTTATATTACATGTAATTTAACATCAGTTTTTTTATTTATTTTTTTTGCATAACACTAATACTGAAGTTCATTTGTATATTCAGTAAGTATATAATAAATACTAAAACTCCGCGAGTTGGGATGTGTTGCCTGACGGGGCATAACTCAAGTACAATAAAAGCAATTATGCCGAAAACCAAACTTAACCTTCCTTTTATGCCCACTAAACATACCCTAAAGTTTCATAATGACTGCACACAAACTTCCCAAGTTATTGTCTGCACAAACTGACAGGGCTGCTGACAACGCCAAAAGTAACCCCTATATATTGCCTTTTCAGGAGACACAAAAACTAATAAAAATGTTTAGTTACTTGTTTTGTATTTTAGAAACCATGCCAATAACAGAGCTTTTCATAAGACTGTTCAACACAACTACCATTAGTCGGATGGCCTCACAGGTCTTAGATACCCTTAAATGAGGGGCGTCGTGGGAAAACCGGACTTCATGCATGTGCGTAAAGTGTTGTCACGGATTAGCCTGTGCAGTCCGCACAGGCTAATCCGGGATGGCACTTACCGCTTATATGGTATATTCAGTTTCAAGGAAGTCTCTTCTAAACATATATCCACTGTAGGCGGAAAGTGCCGTCCTGGATTAGCCTGTGCGGACTGCACAGGCTAATCCGTGACGACACTTTACACACATGCATTAAGACCGGTTTCCTCACGACGCGCCACAATTAGACTATTTGAATACCAGGCACTGGTATGGTTTGTAACTTCATGTCCCATCTTCAATTTGCGCCATTTCTGCGTCAATGGTTTAAACCTCTACATACTTCTTAATGCACTTTCTAGTTTTTTCTCAGAAAAGTTTAGTAGTAAACTAGATTACGACTTACAGTTCTGGCATCCCAGAGGGACAGTGTTTTATCGGCAGAGCAAGTGAGGAGAGTGTTTGAGAAGGGGAGGAACTCTATGCTGTTCACAGAGTCTGTGTGCCCACGCAGCGTGAATCTGCACCGCGCGCTGTTCAGGTCCCACACCTTGGCAGTGTTGTCCATTGAACTACTGGCCAGGAAATCACCGCAAGAGTGCCAGCTTACACACCATACTGAAAACAGATGGAATCTGTTTAGCACCAGAATGTGTAAATTTGGTTTAAATTAAGCAAATTACAAACAATGAGTTGGAGAACAGGTCCCAGACTAGTTAAATTCTCTTTGTCAATCTTAGTGTTCAGTTTTTGCCAATGAGATTCATAGCTGACATACAACAGTGATTTTCATTGGATAATATTTTGCGGTAAGCCTATGAATAAGATTAAGACTAAACTTTTAAAGCAATACAGCGTCAGAGCAAAAATTACCAGTTAACGAACATTAAACTTAAAACCTGAATCTACATGTACATGTACTTTTCTATAATCATTGTGTAATTTCACATTCAAACAAGAATATCAAACATACTGCACATGTTGTACAGTGAAAGAACAACTGAACAGAAAAATAATTAGATGGACATAAAATGTTGTTATTGAATATTAATAAACACAGGTGAAAATATAAGAATACTTTTATTAATTTTCACTCACCAGCGTGAGTGTGATCAGTAAATGTTTGCACACATTCTGCCTTCGAGAAGTCCCAGATTTTCACTGTTGTATCACCACTGGAAGTTGCCAGCATTGTACCACTGTAAACAAAATGTAAATGCATACATTCTGTCTAGAAAGCATTCGTTCATTATGTTCTTTGATCCAACACAATTTAATACTCTATTTGATGTATTTCATTTTTGCTAAATTATGTAAGAGCCAGAGCCTATCCAACTTGATCGTGAAAAATATGAAGCCAAGCCAAAAGGTACCAAAATGACACATTTAAAAAAAAAGAACAATCAAACTGAGCTTGATATATTCTTTAAAATTATTGAAACAAATGCAACTAAATGTCAATCCATTTGCATTCATTACACATTGGTCAAATGCATTGTTCAATAACTAGTTACCAGTATAAAATTTTAAAAAGAATTCTTGTTATAAAAGTGAATTAATCTTATTGATAGAAACTATGTGACAGTACAAATGATATTTTCTTTTAATATTTCATTAGTAAGCTTAATATTGTTTATGATAGAACATTAAAAAACTCATTAACAGTAAATATTTCACTTTATTATATACCTGTTGAAAATCTTAACAAAAAGCATGAATTATCAATCGGTATAATACATGTAGACGGAAAAAAATCCTGTATTATGCTTCTCACTATTTTTCTGATCCCGTATTACCATACTAGCTGGACTACTTTTTTATGACGTCAATATAGAGTTATGTAAGCAAATATAATCTATACATACAATGATTAGTCAATATCGTAGTTTTTAAACAAATAAAATGAGGTAAATGCACATTTGAAGTTTATCGTGGTATATAATAAAAGGAATATGATGCTAGTCTATTGTTCCGTATGTCTTACGATGGATGGAAGTCACATTCAGACACCCAGTCAGTGTGCCCCTCCCCTGTCATGATGATGTCACCACCAGGCACCGCCCACATCTTCCATGTGTGGTCATCACTGCTGGTCGCCAGGATCTGCTTGCGTGGGTGCAGCGCCAGGCTGGAATGGTACACACAGATTGAGTAATACTCATGTAATGAATAACAATACCAGTGATAGGTCGAAACTACAACATCAAATTATTTTTCAATTTGATAAATTAAGATACATGTATATCATTTCAGTACAATCACTTTATCCAATAAAGCAATGGCAGTTAAATTTACCCGCTAATCGGATGAGAGTGTGCCTGGAAGGTGTTGGACAACCGGAAACCTCCTGATCGTGCCAGGTGGCCAGATGGCACCTTTGCCATTCCAATGTATGGATTCACTCCCTTGTCGGCTGGGAATTCAGAGTCCTTTAAAGTCATACCAAGCAATGTAAATGTGCACCAGAGTTAAAAAATAATGATTTTTATATTTGTCAAATAGTTAAAACATTCAGTACTGGCAAAAATGGTTACCACCTTAAATACTGATGTATAAGTATTAGTAAGACATGTTCAAGTTATCACTTTTGGTTACAATTTATAAAGAAACAGTTTCTGTTTTTAACAAAACTAGTTCCTGATAGTGGCCATATAGAACGTACAAGAAATAAATGGAATGTCTAACAAGGCATCTTACGGTGAATTTTATTGAAACCAAAATTAAATATATTGTAAACATGATTACATTTGAATGCCTCTTGAAGTCTTTAGGCAGGTTCTGTACGTCCATGGTTCGCTCTGCCTGCAGGGTACGCTGGGTCGGACCCTTGCCTTCGTTGTCCAAGGGCACACCACCTCGTTGGCAAATTCTTGTAGTGGAGCCTGTTGCAGTTAACTCCCCTGGTATTTAAGCAAATATTTCATTATCATTAACATAAGACACTGAGTTTCTCCTGGGCAACAATTAATATATTACTAACAATTGTTAAAAATGCAATGAGAAGTTCTAATCCATTGTTAACAATGACATTTTATTGTTTTAATGTAAAAAAATATTCATATTTTGTTTAATGCGTTTGAGCAGTTACTTTAAACATTTCTTTCATACATTTTATTCACGACAACAAGTAAATGTAAAAAGACAGAACAATCCCTTTTACTTAAATGATGATTATTATTTCCCTATGACCACTTATGAAAGATCAATGCATTTCTTCCCAGAACTGACGCAATGTTTCAGTTCACCTTGTTTTGAGGACCCTCCCTTGAAGGACTCCATGCTCTTGAGTGTGCTCTGCAGCCCGGTGACCTGCCCCATGGCCCGGTCCCTCTCCAGCTTAGACAGCATCTTCTCCTTCATCGCCACCTCGTATTTCTTCTTGAGCTGCTGCAGGGTGGGCTCGTACTGGGAGTAGTGCCGCTTCAGTCTGCAAGGCAATAACGTTATTAGTAACTTAGGACAGGGCCAATTTCTGTGATCAAATTTCACACAATTGGTTTTCTCTTATTTGCATTATTAGTAAACAAAGTAACAAACTTATTTATTATAAATATTACGGTGGTATCATACAAGACCTAGCGCATCAACGGAACCCATGTTCGCTCAAATACACTATGCTTCTTGATCAGACTGTGGGAGATTAGGCTAGCAAAACTTCGTACTCATTAATAAGTAATGTGACATCTGATTGGTTCTGTGTCCAAGTCTGCATGGAAAATTCAACCAATGAAACGACGCGTTATTATTTAAACAGTTACATGTAGGCGGTGTTTACCATATGTGCCTTTATCCAGTAAGTTAACAGTTGCTTTCCAGACTTCATTTGAAGAGTATTTAAATTTTACGCGTAATTTCATCGCTTAGCAGGTGGCTCATCAATATTAATGAAAACGAACTTTTGGCAGTCAATAATCCCATGGTATATAATGTAGTGATAACAGAATATATACCGTGGGTTTCGACGATGGACCTAGCCGGACATAAAATCGGATTTGTTTTCCCTCACTGAACTGCTAGCAATACAGGAAGGATATGTATATGAAAACTATTTTGTTGCTGTTTAATGCTGTTTTCTTTCTTTTTATGTCACAACCAGTTTTGCACGTCATTTGTGTGATAGGAAACAAACCTTTGTTAGGTATTTCAAGCATGTTTTAGTTTAAGTAAAGTTAGAATTAACTACATTTAACAAGTAAATTGCCAGTCCATGTGTGCGGCTGCAAATCAAGCAGCTTGTGTTAAACTCGCAGTAATAAATGTTCACAGTCCAGACAATATCACAGATACAAACATTCAGTGATGTTATCATTACAGTTTACCTCTTGATGTCGGTAATGAGTTTGTTCTTCTCCTGCACAACACGTTTGTGGTGCATCCTATGGTAGTCCCTCTCCTTGCGCAGTTTCACATACAGATCCTTCGCTTTCCTGCACATACAGGAAACTCAACAATAAAAATAGCTTCAATTTAAAAACTATTTTCAAATAAATGAACTGTTACTGATAGTAATGGGAATACTATATTAATTAAAAGGATTCTCTAAAAAAACACTGTTCTGAAAAGAAAATTTTCTCATACGTTGTCAAAAACTATTAACCAGTACTTAATCAAATATTCTTTCAATAGTCATCTGATAATATACTGAAATAATTATGTTTTTCCCTTGGTCTTAGTAATTACAAGCTAGAATACTCAGTTTCAGCAGATACCGAAGAAAATAGAAGGAACAAACTGTATATTTATTCAGAATAGCTATCGGATATCAGTAATAGCAACAAAAACCACATACAGATTTGCATCAAAGATTCTATAATATTCATTTTAGGTGAAGAAAATTATATTTGAGACGTGTCGTGGGAAAATCGGGCTGAATACATGTGCGTAAAGTGTCGTCCTGGATTAGCTAAGACCGGGCAGACACTTTCGCCTACAGAGGATTAATGTTGAGAAGATACTTCCTTGAAATAGAAAATACCATAAAAGCAGAAAGTGTCGTCCTGGCTCATCCTGTGCAGACTGCACAGGCTAATTCAGGAAGAGATTTTACACACATGCATTAAGTCCAGGTTTCCCACGACATGCCTCATTTGTACAGAACAGCTAATCGATATAAATTATCGGTAAATGCAACAAAAGCCACTCACAGCGCTGCATCCTTGTACTTCTCGACCTCCCCCTTCAGGAACTTGATCTCACTGTCCAGATTCTGGTTGCGCGAGTAGATGTCGGGAACTATGCCAACATCCTCCTCGTGGAGAAACCCTCGCTGCTGTAGCTCATACCTGCAACATCAACATAAGTTTCAATACTGAAACAAGTGAAGAATGATGGAGTATATAACTTGGAAAAACAGAAGTATAAATTAACCGTTAGTTTTATGCAGCAATTTAATCCTTTTTGTCTGAAATAGAACAAAGAAAATCGGTTGTTTTACCCCAATAACTATGTGGAAAATTGTAAGCAGTTTTCCCACTGTGTAATTTATAAGTAAAGTTTTGCTTGTCATTTAAAAAGTATACATGTAATGTATTAACAGCCGATTATCTTTAAATTTAAAACATGTTATAATAACATAATAGGCCTTTAAAGTACAACCAAGACAAAACTTTTCTTGTGTTTTCCCCAATATAACTATGTGGAAAGCCAATCAATGGTGGTCAATCAATTAAAGACTAGTTTTAACTGCAGAATGACAAAAATAAACCCTAATGTTTTCGTTCTCCAGAAAAAAAAAGCAGTTTAACAAGTTAAAGGCTGACACCCCATACTTTAAATTAATGGAGATCCCTACCATTCCGTCTGGAAGCAATCCAGAGTCCTCTCCATTCCCATGCGTACAAGGAAATTGCGCACAAAGTCATCCACCACCTCTGGATGTTTGGTCACCTGAGCCTTGTGGGTGGACTCCTTCCTTGCCTGCAAAACATTCGCCAGATCATCACAGGGTGGTTGATACTGACATACAATCATTCCATAAAATGTATCTGTCTTAAAACCTTTAGTTTTCAACGTCTGATTATGTCATAGTCTGTTCATCAGCCAGCTCCATCACTGGCTACAGTATGGCTGAAAATGACATACATTCATTTGGTAATTGTCCTCAACTTATGTTTTTAAATTTAGTATGTTATAGTCTCTCCAGAAACAAGGAGAACTCTTGAAAAACATGATGCAAGTTTGCAGATAAATTGTATTGGTAATAAATATTAACATGATTTTGTAGACACACGTTTATTGGTAGTAAATATTGTGAAAGTGTTCGCAATGTTAAAGAATGTTACCAATATATGTGTCTTGTAAATTTTTTTAAGAACCTGCTAAAACCATAATTATGTTCACTGTAATGTAATGATTTTTAAACACCTACAGTTGCCTGTTCATCCTCTTTCAGCTCTCTGATGGTCCGCACTGCAACATCCAGGTCTTCCTCCAAGTCTGAAAAACAATCTTGTACATTAGCAATAATTGAATGTCCTGGGAGAGATACAAACTGATAGATCATTGAATGCTTAAAATATAAACGGTGCCAGAATTACATAGAATTTGACAGAGATTGGAAAACGTTTATAAAAGATGCAAATAAAATGCGCACAAGATTGCGTATAATTTGAGTATAAAAATATTGCAACAATAAAATACAATATAGAGCTATTATTAATTAATATTATTAATATACAACAAGAGCTGACTAAAATAAATATTCAACTTTACGCCAATTAATACCGGTACAATTGGTGTGTAACAAGTCATTAACCAATTGAATCTTGTTTGAAAAACCAACAACAACCTATTGTCACATACAAACAGTAACAAACATATTACCACAGGCACAATAGGAACAGGAACTAAACCTTAAAATTTCTTCTTACTATTAAACACATCATAATAAAAATATATGATAAAATATATTAAAATTCTATTAATAACAACATTGTTTGTAACATAAAAACAATGGCATCTAGGGGAAAAGTGACCATGCACAAGGTTTTGTCTACACTAATTTTGAACAATAGCTAATAAAAGTGTGAATATGGTCGGATATCACACAAAGGAAGACATAAGAAAGAAAAAGTACTTCAGTTTGATCAAACCGCTTCAGGATTCTTAAAAAAAAAAAACTATAGTTGAACACTTTATGAAGAACTACAATTTGATGAATGCCCATGTATTTGTTCTTTTTTTTTTATATATATAATGGTTCCATGTTAGCACATTTTAATTTTTTAAACTGTGTATCAAACATGCAGGTTTTCCTAATAAATCCTGAGATTTTGTACAATAACAACCTATACAGATACTTTTATTCAATAACAAATTTCCTATACGCAAATCCTTAAATAAGCTATAAAACTGAAAGATGCAGAATGAACTCCAACTGATTTCAGTGACTGAATATAATACAAAACAAGTAGTAGTTGAAAATAAACAGAAAGATTTGATACATGTATATACAACACTCTTAAAGTATGTGTATTCACGCCAGCATACTTACAGTCAGGATCTTCTGTTTTATGTATCATAGCATAAAAATAATTATTATGTTTTTATTATTTGATAGGCAGATATTGTATGCATGGTATTTATAAAACAAATGCTACAACAAAATTAATGTTTTCAATAAAATAAATCAACAGGATAAAAGGTACAGATATATAAAATAATACTTCAAAATTTTAATATATCATTGTTGTTAATAAGCACTTTAATGACAAACATTGAACGACAGAACATTTGAAGCCTTGATTTACAGTTTAAATGAAAGTTTTATATACCTGGTGCAACAAAGTCTTCATCTACAGGTACTTCCTCATACTGGAACTCATCATCAGAGTCCACGACCAGCTGCTCACCTAGAGCCATGTGTCAAGAAAGTGTGGCTAGATTTTTTATTGGAGGATTTTTGTGGGAACATTATTGTAATGTAGTCAACATTATTATTAAGACCAAAATACTGTATTTTTTGAAAACTATTTTTGTATTTTTAAATAACATAAATAAAAATCAAATTATAATAATTACACTAGCAGACTAAAATATAGAACTGCAACGATTAAGCCATGACTGGATTTAATTCGCTTTTGATTTTAAATATCATTTAGTTTAATGTTTCAATTCGATTGATTTTCCTTTATACAGGCTTGTTTTTGCGGATTCATGATTTGCAATATAGGAAATTTTTACATTTACTATTATCATTATTGTAATTGCATTGCTTAATCTTAACACATGTGCCTAACATATGAATATAAATAAGAACAGTTAAAAATATTGGTAATGTTTAAGATAACTTGTCCAGTATAACAGCAACCATGATGCCATAATAATTACATTACAAAACCCCCGTAATTGTAGTAGTTTGTTGTATAGTCAGTGAGTAGCCAGCTGATCTCTTATTAGTAGATACCTAGGATGACCTGTTATATGACAAGCCCTCTGGCTCTCTGACAGCAGTAGATTCATTGTATTAGTCTATGTACTGGAAGTAACATCTCAATGTGTGAATGCTTACAATAAATATGTTGTCAACTGACTTATGACTGTGTTATTAATTAGAATAATCAAAGAACACAACATAGTTTTATGACAAATCATCTATATATATATATAAAAGAGACCATATCGAAATTGGCTGGTTTAGTACGACAATCGAATCGGGCCATTCACAATGGATTGTTCTATGTGTCGAAAGAAGCGTTGCAGTTCTACTAAAATAAGGAACACAGCAGTTTTTCTCGAACACAGTAGGTTTTCTATGTACTGTAGTGTGCATGGGTAAGAACCTGCCACCAGTACTTTAAACAATACTGTCATTAACTTTGTTACATGGTTGTGATTTTATCAGAATTTAATCAATTTTGTTTAAAACCAATAAAATTAAAACATTGCGATACTGTTTGATATATATATTTTGGACACTACTAAATAATCAAAACTGAGAAAATTTATTCCATGGCTGATTGGGGCAAGACTAGTAGTCAACTTAGTTGCGGATAAAGCATTCAACGACAACATAAAAAAATAACAATTAAAATGCACACTATTTGTATAAAGTTTGATCAATATACCAATAATAAAAATATATGTGAAAACTATTGAATATATAGATATTACAATATTGTAACTATATTTGCCACATTTCATTTCAATATTTAGGTATACAACTCGATTATTTGTTAGCAGTAACGTCCAGATACAGAATGTTCATTATTTTGCAGGTGCTCGTATCGCGAAATTATATGATTTATTTATCACGAATGCAAATCGCAGAATTTCATTATTAAATGTGGACATTATTTTCTACTCAAAACACAACATTCTAATCCGTTTAAAAAACACAACATGTAAAGGATACGTTCAAGGTAAAACTTTTCGTACTCTGGATCGGCAGCCATGTTGTTGCTATTCGATCACCTAGGAGATCCCGAGTGTAACCCAAAGATAAAATATCTGAATGAAAATTTCTGCAGGGGCACAACAGCCCGTTGATTGTGCCCCGGCCCTTACAACACTGCCCGGATACGCACTCGAATAATGCAATGGGCCATTTATATACTTTAATTGAATAAGTATACCTTTAACTGAATAGGTATTACTGGTGTACGAGTGAGTTGGTTTGAAGATTTGAATATTTTTCTCGTCGATCCTAAAAACAGTTCTATATCGACTTCTAAGTTACCGAAAATGGAGCGGTGAATTTTTGATTATTATATATTTATATTTCAATACAGCAGCGACGATTAGTACTCAAGAAACTACAAATTAACCTTTCTGGTTGTAGATTCTGACTTTTGGTTTTATTTGTTTCAACAGTAACTCACAGACGAGAAAGCCCTGTTTTCATAAGCATTGTTCCAGTCGGGATTACTTTCATAACATCTCAATTAAGAATAGCAAACGTAATTGATCAGCTGTTAAATGTTTTCGATCAACTTCTGTTGTAAAATGTTCAATAATGTGAACTTGGGAAAATCAGGACCCGGAGCGACTATTAAATTCTTGCTGCCCTGCACTTTTAATCGGCGAGGCATTGACTTCAATGTGTACATAGGAATCTTGTGTAAAACTGCTATCACTTAAAAACAGTAATTTTCTCTTACCCTTTGTTCCTCGTAGCAGTGTAATAGAATTTTCCTAAGCGTTTATTCATTATTTAAGTCATAATTAAATATTATCTCCTTAACTCTAAACCGGGAAATCATAAACATGTATATTGATGTATGTGTTCCTCGTAGCAGTGTAATAGACGTTTCCAATTAAGCGTTTATTTTCATTATTATAGTCATAATTAAATATTATCTTCTTAACTTTTAACCGGGAAATCATAAACATGTATATTGATGTATATATAAATAATGCATAGGCGGATGTACAGGGGGGTGTATTGTGCTGAATAAATATATTTAATGGTTCATGATTATTCTCCAAACAAAGGTTAGATTTAGTGTGAAAAATAATTTGCTAGAACATATCCGACGTAAAGTGTTTTTTGTATCATGTATCTAGTTGTTGCATCAACAGTACGTATACATGTAACGTATCTACATATAACTAGTGTTCCATTATTCAGATACATAGATACAGACTATAGCTAATTTACATACCCACTGGTTATTCATAAAATAGATGCAGACAGCCCGCACATTTCAGTCTCGTGTATGCATTGCTAAGAGTAACATCATTGTTAGTAGTTGTAGAGCGTAGCTTTCATTAGAATGCTATTAAATATATAACCTCACACTTGTGTTGTTCTTAAGTCATTTGACTATATACATTTGTATTACAAACCTCTACACTACGACAATACAACAACAGAACATGGTGTCAGAATAAAAGTGATTTCAACTGGATTTATGGACAATTATTTATCTTGTGACATTTAATACTGTACATTTATCATCATGGAGCTTGCTGGAATTGCACCACCTGTTATGAACTGGGATGATTCAAATCCATCAGAAGCCTTCAAGAAATTCCAAAGTCATGTCAATTTTGTCTTTTCCGGTCCGTTAAAGAATAAGACGGAAGAAGAGAAGGTCAGCTATTTATTGTTGTGGATTGGTGAGAAAGGCAGAGACATACATAGCACTTGGCAATTGAGTGAATCAGACAGTAAGAAATTGGACACTTATTTTTCTAAGTTCGCCTCACATCTACAGCCGAAAATCAATCCAATATTCAGCCGTTTCAAGTTCTACAGCCAGAAACAGGACTCAGACACCATCGATCAGTTCGTCACTAGGCTTCGTCTGATCGCAAAGGAATGTGATTTTAAAGACACTGACGAGATGATCAGGGATCGTATTGTCTTCGGGACGAACTCTTCGAAAATCAGGGAAAAACTGATAAACGAAGGTGCAAAGCTTACATTAGATAAAGCGGTGCAAATTGCTCAGTCGTACGAGTACAGTCGGGAGCAATTAAAGTCGATGCAATCTACGGCATCGAATGACGTCGCGTCAGTCGCGAAACCAGGGCGGAGGAAGCAGTCCAACAAAGGGGCTACCGCTGGATCGAAGGTCAAGGATACCGGGATGGCCAGACGAGCGTTACCGAAGAGTGACCGTGGCATTCCACATCGGAGCACCAAATCGTGCAACAACTGCGGACGTTCACACGCGAAACGAAACTGTCCCGCATATGGGAAAACATGCCATGCGTGTAACAAACTCAATCACTTTGCATCTCATTGTAGAGCAGTAAACTGTGTTTGTGACAGTGAGTGTACCTCCAAGTGTGAAGAAACAGACTACAATGATGACATTGGTATGGTGAGTACAAGTTCTCCAGATCGAGCTTTTGTTGAACTTTTGGTGGGTCCTTATAATACTGCGATAAGTTTCAAAATTGACACAGGATCTGTAGTGAACATACTACCAGTTGCACAATATAGAGCCATGAAAATTTCTCATCCATTACAGCCAGCAGTTCACACTCTTACAAGCTACACAGGCAACACTCTTCCAATACTAGGTCAAATTAATCTCAAATGCAGTTATAAATCAAAGGTGATTCAAACTGATTTCTACATTGTGAATAGCAAATCACGTCCATTATTGGGTATGCAATCTTGCCTAGATCTTGGACTAGTGCAGTTGACATTCTCAGTTGAGAATAACGGCCTTGACCGTGACGCAGTTTTGACTGAATACGGCGACTTGTTTAAAGGCACTGGGGTTATGTCCGGTACATGCAAATTGTACTTGAAACCAGATGCTGTTCCTGTGGTAAATCCGCCTAGGAGAGTCCCCGAGGCACTCAAGATAAGACTTAAGACAAAACTAGACAGTATGGAAACAGAACAGATCATTACTAAGGTAAATGAACCGACTGACTGGGTTAACTCCTTAGTAGTAGTTGAGAAACCTAAGACAGGTCAGTTGAGGGTATGTCTAGACCCGAAGCATCTTAATGAGGCTATCAGACGTCCACATTATCCGATGCGCACAATTGATGACGTCACGAGTAAGCTAAGTGGCGCAAAGCACTTTAACGTCTTAGATGTTACACATGCTTATTGGTCAATTAAGTTGGACACGAAGTCCTCTTACCTTACGACGTTCAGTACCCCGTTTGGACGGTACAGGTACTTACGTATGCCATTTGGTCTGAATTGCAGTCAAGACATTTGGCAAAGGACCATTGACGAAACATTTGAAGGTCTTAAAGGAGTAGCATGTGTTGTTGACGATATTTTGATTTGGGGAAGTACAAAGTCTGAGCATGACAGTAATCTACTCACTTTGCTGGACAGGGCTCGCGAGAAACGGGTACGTTTCAATCCTGAGAAAGTCCTGATTGACGTGAAAGAAGTGCCATTCTTTGGTCATGTCATTACAGACAATGGTCTTAAAGTTGACAGTGGAAAGGTCAAAGCCATTACTTCTTTGCAGTACCCCAAATCAAAGGCAGAACTTGAAACAGTTCTTGGCATGGTGAATTACCTGCAAAAGTTTTCACCACATTTGGCTGACATTACAAGCAGTTTACGTGCTTTACTAAAGAAAGACGTGGAATTCGTATTCGATCAGCCACAAATTGACGCTTTCGATAAAATGAAGGACGTAGTGACGCAAAGCCCAGTACTCGCGTACTTTGACAATAAGAAACAGGTTACGCTTGAATGCGATGCAAGCAAACATGGTGTTGGCGCAACCATTTTCCAAGACGGCAAACCAATTGCTTTTGCAAGCAAGACATTGACCCCTACACAGAGCTCATATGCAAACATCGAACGTGAGATGTTGGCAATAGTTTTTGGCTGCCAAAGGTTTCATCAGTATGTGTATGGACGTAAGGTCATAGTTCACTCTGACCACAGGCCAATTGCAGCCATCATGAAAAAACCTCTGTCTGCAGCACCACCTCGTTTGCAGAGGATGTTACTCATGATTCAGAAATACGACATTGAGGTCAAATATGTGCCTGGGAAACAAGTTCCCATTAGCGACCTACTGTCTAGACAGCCAATGAGTCATACGCTTGACGAATATGAGGGGCTTGACTTGCATGTTCACACGGTTCTGAAATGTTTGACATTTAAAGACAGCAGACTGGAACAGTTGAGAGTTGACACAAGTCGTGACTCACAAATGCAAACACTAAAACAGACTATAGAGACGGGTTGGCCGGAAACAAGGCAGGGCTGCCACAACTCCATAATTGAATTTTTCAATCACAGAGACGAGCTGTCAACAGGTGATGGTTTGATATTTCGGGGACAAACAATTTTGATTCCCAAACAGTCACGTGCAGAATTGATTGAAAAAGTCCATGTTGGTCACATGGGTGTGGACAAAACAATCAGCAGGGCAAAAGACGCATTTTTCTGGCCTGGGATGGTAAGGGAAATTACAGACCATGTACTGAATTGTCCCATCTGTTGCAAACACAGAGCATCCAATGTCAAGGAACCCATGGTGTCTCATGAAACACCAACAAGACCTTGGCAATTTGTCCACAGCGATATTTTTCATTTTGATGGGAAAGATTATCTGTTGATAGTCGACTCCTACAGTAGACATTTTGAGATAGACTGGCTACCGACCGCAAACTCGCAAACTGTCATACTGAAACTGCGTGCACATTTCAGTAGATTTGGTGTGCCAGATTTATTCTTCAGTGATAACGGAAGTCAATATACATCACAATCATTTCTTGACTTTGCAAAAAAATGGAATTTCACATGCAAAACTAGTTCTCCCACTAGAGCACAGTCAAATGGTTTGGCTGAGGTCATGGTCAAAACAGCCAAACGCATTTTAATCAAGTCAAAAGAAGCCAAGTCTGATCCATACATTGCAATTCTGGAGTACAGAAATACTACATTGCAAGATATAGGATTCTCGCCTACACAATTGTTGCAAGGTCGACGCACTCAATCTGTCATTCCTGTGAAAAGAGAGAAACTGTTACCAAAGGCAGTAAACACATCAGTTGTAACACACAAAATCAACATGGCGAAATCTAAGCAGAAACAGTATTATGATAGGTCATCAAAACAGCAGATACCACTGGCATATGATCAGTGTGTTAGGCATCAAGTTGGTAAAACATGGTTACCAGCAAAGGTTATTTCTAAACACAATGACAGATCATACAACATTCAAACACCTGATGGGGGTATATACCGCAGAAATCGACAATTACTCATGAAAACAAATGAGAAATTTGACATTGAGGAATTTGCCCCAAATGTCACGTTTAAACAAGTGAACTCACCACAGCCTAGCAAAACACCAGATCAACAGCAATTAAATTCACCAAATACAAACAGTGCTGCAAATCCTATCCCTGGGAACCAAACTTGCCTAAATTCGGGCATAACAACAAGATCTGGAAGGCTTGTCAAGCCAAACAAATTGTATTCTGGAGATGAATGGGTAAAATAATTGACTGTAAATAACAATGTGTTGTGAGTGTTATCTTGGCATTTATTGGTGTTAAACGATAACAGTCGTGCATTGAATGAGTTTCACTTGAAACATGATCTACCTGAAGCGTGGCAGTGCTGATAAACTTGATTGTTTTCAGTATGGAATGTTGTTGCTGACATGAATAAATTTACTATGAGAATGTTTGATTATATTTGTCATGAATGAATGTTCTTGTTTATTAATGATAATACATTATTTGTTTAGCCTATGTGGACATGTGTTATCATTAATGAAATCATTACGTGTATTTGTTTATTACATATATCTTATATTTTAGTGATATATTTGACATAATGTGTTCTAGAGTTGTTTGCATCTTGAAAATGTATTTCTTATAAAAAGAGGGAGATGTTCCATTATTCAGATACATAGATACAGACTATAGCTAATTTACATACCCACTGGTTATTCATAAAATAGATGCAGACAGCCCGCACATTTCAGTCTCGTGTATGCATTGCTAAGAGTAACATCATTGTTAGTAGTTGTAGAGCGTAGCTTTCATTAGAATGCTATTAAATATATAACCTCACACTTGTGTTGTTCTTAAGTCATTTGACTATATACATTTGTATTACAAACCTCTACACTACGACAATACAACAACAGAACAACTAGTATTCAGATGACGAGTTTAGACGAACATGTATGTGGTTATGCGCATAAAATACAGTTAAATAGTAATATTTAGAATCTGCAAGCTTTACGTGGTTACGTGGTTCATAACCGGTAATTTCCTGTTATGTTTAATTTAAATAGGCAAACATTGCAGTGTGCATATTAAAGCGGCAATGATTGCATGTTCGTCAGGAGTACGTGTTGCAAAAATGAAACAGTATGCGTTATGTCGGTTGGCCTAGCTGTTTTCATGTTAAAACAATTTTCGTGAACAAGGAACAGATTAAAAAATAAAATACTACTTACAAAGTCACGATGGATTTGCACACATATATAGGACATTGAACCATGTTCATATAGAGCGACAACTGAAAGTTGTCTATGTAATTTACAATGTGTATATCTATTCTATTAGATGGTCTTTTTACTTGTTGAATGTACCAGGTATCATGTTTTTTGAGCATTTTATTCTTAAAGATGGGACTTATAAACGTATATGACCAATGCGAAGTTTCGCCAGCGGCTCTGGCTGTATGTTATGGCAATTAACTGCAATTGTTAGGAGAATTAAAGAATTACCGAGTCATTCCAATTGCCAATTGGACCATTTACTGGCAATTGTGGTTACAAAACTCACATAAGACATTTTTATATCACAGTTTTATCACAGATTTCCTTTAGAGAATTGACAAGTCTTTGGAAGTCATTGAAATACTGAACAGGTGTAACAAAATTAACACTTCTGTGCACAACTGGAATTTCGTTAGGCTGCTGTCCACAATTGTCTATTACAGTTGTAAAACAGCTGGTCTCGTTAAATGCGTCATTTTCATATTCACCACAGCATTCAACACCCTTGTCACAACAATGAGTTGCACTGTCCGACCAACATTGATTGTCTTCCGTTCGAACACTTTTCTTATCTCGACCCAGTATCGCGTAATTTTTCTGAAGGCAGGAAATATCCACAAATAAAGCAAACAATATAAATGGTTATTTTCAGTAAAAGCTGAAAACCTTCAAAAACAGCTTTAATGCACCTACTAATATTTTCCCCCAGGTGAGGTGTGGGGGGGGGGGGGGCGGCGGGCGAACCGAGGGGAATTTGACTAATTGTATTTTTGGGGATCTAGTTCCCCACCATTTAGCCAAACATTTTTGTCTAAATCCCCTCAATCGTGGATGCTTACTTGGTGTATCAAATTGCCCGGGGGCCAATATTACCTGGATCTTAAATCCGAACAAAGTATATTTCAAGGAAACCCGGAATCATTCGGCGTGTTAAATCCCGCCTGTCGGGAATTGCTTTCTGTCTTAAGTCCCATATAAGCCCGCCGAACACACTCTGGGGGAAAATATTGATATGTGCATGAAACTCACAAACATTAACTTTATCAAGGTACAGGTGTGTTTTTTAAGCCAATATACACTAGGTATGTTTTTTAAGCCATTATACACAATGTCAATGACAATAAATATAGTACGCGACAGAGCAAACACGTACATCTTTAGCGTTAATGGTGTTTAAAGAACGTCTCTTGAGAATACCACTTATTCAAAATGTATAAACGTTTACCTGTAGCATTCACACGAATAGTTAAAAGTTTAACTGCATCGATCATTTAAACAATTTACCTTTATAAGATTTATTACTTTTTAACTCATGTGTAAAATGTTGCATTTCACGAATTCACTGCATTATTGTAAAACACTTACTCGTATCTTTCTATGAAAAACAAGCGAGCACGCCTCGCTATAGCGTCCCGTTGCAGCATATTCTAAAATCTCTTCCGTTTTGCCAATGTCTTCAATATCCAATAGTGTCTTTAGATTGTCCCTATCAAATGTCGCAAACGGGCACCCACCTTGCTCATTGGCACACCTAGGCGATGTCTGAAAAAGCACATGACAATTTTCAAATCTAACAATTACACAAACAGAGCGTAACAGCAATTATAGTTGTAAAACACCATGAATATAATGTTTTACCTGTAAGGAATGACAAGAGTGTCCCCTGTAATTAATTTTCGATCCTTCCAGACCGTATAAGTGGCGAATGCTGTACGTGTATCTTGCTTCGTTGTCCGTCCACGAGTGACCGCAGCCTCCAGTTGTGGAATGCGGTCTTGAGTACTCGGTCCTCCAAAACACGAGGGCCTCCCTGACCGGCATACCTGCCTCCTTCAAGAACAGGGTGAACTGTATCTGAAACGGAATACCATAATATCAGGGAATGATCTAGGATAAAAAAAAAAAGGTACAGAGTGCTGCAGAAAAGGAGCAGGGTGGAAAGCCGGTCCTGTTGTTTTTTTACTAAAAATTAAGTAAATCCTAGGTTTTGATTAGTTTAATGCCTCCAGTTAAGGTGTTTAAACATTGTCTTTTGATTTTTCATGTAACATTTGCAAAAATATATTAAATTTCAAAAGCGATTCAACATTTCTGAGTTGGCCAGCCCAGAGAGGCAGCAGGGGGAACCAAAAGGAGTAGGGTGCAGCACCCTGCTATTTTGCTCTGGATCTTTCCCTATACATGTAATATGCATAGGTTCTCAGTTATATTGACATGTGCAACACATTTAGACGCAGGCAACTAGTTGGTCATAAAACTTGTCAGTAGTACACTATTTGTTGGGTTTACATTTAAGGGTTAATGAAATTATCAGAACTCTCTAGACTCAGATATCAACCAACTGCAGCTAACAGTTCACTATTGAGATACATGGTAACATATTAGTGCATAATTGGGTATGAATTATGGTGACGTATAAGCTGTTAATAGAGTATATCAACGGCTGATGTAGCTGGAGTATCAATTACCCTAGACTGGTGGCACAGTCTGTGCAGTCTTCTCAGAGTTCTGTGCAAGTGTGACATACACGGTGGCATTGACACAACAACGTTGTCAACAGCAACGGCGGACAAATAATTGTTTAATGACAGACTGTTGTCATAGCAACAGTTCCTTCTGTGCAAGGCCTGAAGCACACAATTATAATAACATATTAGCGTATTTTGGAATATACAATGTATTGATGTACATTAACGTCATACTCATAAGGCGATATTTAAAACAGTGGCATCCCCTATGATTCGGTGGAAAACAAACATGGACAAAACTAATATGACATTACTCGCAACAATAAGCACTCATCAAATAGTGAAATACACACTCCAAGAAATGCGAAAAAAAACACGACCATTTTGACGTTACCTTCACAGTTCTCATTAATCGTTGGATTCTCTCATCATCGGTAGGTAAGAGCTTCGCCGCTCGGGTCATATAATCGATAAGCATCCTCCGGTATAAATCAGCTACAACATCCCTCAGTATGCCGATCGGAACGCTGGCAATGCCCTGGTGAAGCGTTACTTGTCTCTTGGCAACCAACGGCAGAACGTGTTGGAAAGGTATGCAAAAATAGTCTTCATCGCCTTCCAGATATTTTCGAACAGCATGTTTCCATTTCCCAAACTGGTCTCTTATTGTTTGAAAAGTTTTGAGAATTACAACAATTGCAACTGAATGTGGCGATCGTTTCACATTTTGTAAATGAAAATCTAACGATTTAAATAGACTGCATAGTTCTTCAAAACTCATGCAAGAGAATCTAAATTCAAACAGCATCGCTTCTGCTGTAATGAAAAACTCTGCCATGCCTTTGTCGCATGAACAAGCCATTCTGAAAAAAAACAACAACAAACTTATAAACATTTTAAATAGATGCGTTAGAATGTAAACTTCATACAGACAAGCTACTTAACGCAGCACTGTATCGGACTGAAGTAAGAATTCTTTTAATAAACTGTAGAAATTATTAGAATATTTAAATATTAAGATAGCACATTTCTAATGAAGTGCCATAAGAGAAACCAAATACAACATAATGCAACATTTACCTAAGCATAAAATGTGATATTTTATCTTTGATGCTGCCCTCAATAAGACAGTCTGAACACATGGCTCCTTCTTTTACAACATCTAGCAATCTGGGTTGATTTCCATTAGTTGCCATCACCTAGAACAATGCCAGAAATGTTAACAGTTGGCTTTACTTAATTAAATTACGAATATCGTTTCTTACATCCAACATTCACACACAAACTACATACATATAAAGCATGCATAATAATCAGGGCTTCCCCTAGCTTTAACTTTTCTAGCCAAATTTACCTTACTTTGTTGAAATCGTACTCATTTTGAATATTTTATTGCGTTTAATGAAGAAAAAATGTCGCCAAACGGACATTTTTTAGCCATATGTTGAAATTTTCAGCCATTGGCTAATTTGGCGAATGGCAGAGTGAGTCCTCAGCATTACGAAAAGCAACACGTAAAAAAACATTCGTATATACGTGTCAAACTGTCTTGTACGTAAGTTGCCAAGAGCAAATTATTGTTTTATCTGTTAAAAGACAGGACAAGGACCTTAATACCTATATCTAGTTCACTTCAAATTTCATACGCTCGATTTGAAATAAAACACTATGTATAAATCCGTAGATGACAGAGCACACCGAAAACCGTACCTTTGACAAGAACTGGAGCCTGGTGAGAGTATAATCTGTCAGTTTGTGGAGAGCTATGTTGCCAGATGGCGGCGTCAAATAAAATGCCATTTGTACATCAGATTTGAATGCTCGGATAGGTTGCCATTAACATCCTGAAAACAACCATTCTCGTTAAGTCAAATTACCATTAGCGGGTCTTTAAGTGTTAACCGATAGCGGGCATTTTATTAAATACATACGGAATATTATGCTAGTCAATTGTTCCAAGAGTATGTAATAGTCGAGTGGCTTGTGTGATGACGTATCACACAAGAGGCGGAGCCTCGAGTGAGATACGAAATAACGCAAGCCACGAGACTAATACATACTCTTGGAACAATTGACTAGCGTAATATTCCTTTTATTATATACCACGATAAACTTCAAATGTGCATTTACCGTATTTTATTTTGATTATAAACTACAATAATGACTAATAATTGTAGGTATAGATTATATTTGTCTACACAACTAATGAAGACGTCATTAAAAAAGTATTCCGGCTAGTATGGTAATACGGGATCGGAAAAATAGCGAGTAGCATAATACGGGATTTTGTTTCTGACGACATGTATTTCACCGATTGATACAGCATGTATTTTGGTAAGATTTTAAACAGGTATATAATAAAATAATTTATTCTTACTTGATACGTGCAGATTTTTCTATAGACAAAGAACAAAATAAACTACCCAATATACAACCAGTGTTTTTTCACCTTTGATCGAAAGATGGCAAGGTCCTTCAGATGGGGAATTTTACAGCAAAAGGGGAATTATATTTGTTAGAAAAGCATTATTACATAGTTATATTCTACTTTGTAATAAAACATAAATCAATTGTTTTGCTACAAATGATAACTTAGACTATGCACTAAATTGGTTTGATGAAATACTGCTGGGATTGTTTACGAAAATGCCTCTATCTTCGTCAATTTTCGTCGGATTTTGGTCAATTTTAAGGCAAATATATACTTTTTAAGCAGGGAAATGGGGCCGAACTTCGGCCCCCAATTGGCCATTAGAAACACTGACAATGCAAAAAGTAGTTCCGATTCTGAGCGGAGCATAGTCAAATGTAGTTACAATTGATAAAATATTTGTCAGATCATATAAGAATCGAAATAATTTTCGCATTATTGTTGTTTATCGGCCAATAAACAACAATTGGAGTTCTGTTGCGTAGGAATTAAACCACGAGGGCGTCAAACATTAAGCATCAGAACGACAAACGATACATCAAAAATTATTTCTTAAGTAACACACTGGGGGGAAAATTTGCTGCCAACTACCATAGTTGAAGTTAAAAAAAAGTTACTTGAATACACACATAACAATTTGGAGTTCCCAATGCTTTGCATTGACCGTTCCAGTTTTATTCATTTGTGTTTTGTGTTTGTTATGTGTTTTTGTGAGTGCTGTGTTGTTTTGGGCAATTTGTCACTTTCCATAAATAAAGGACATCGGGCTGCTAATAGTTCTCTCCTGCTGTCGCAGCTGGAGTTTCACTGGAGTTTCACTTTCCTACACACACGCACGCACGCACGCACGCACGCACGCACGCACGCACGCACACACACACACACACACACACACACACACACACACACACACACACACACACACACACACACACACACACACAACTCCTATACATGTACATAGCCTGTTTATTTCTGCTTCATTTGGATAATTCAATGATCATTGGACAAGAGTTCACAAACAGTTCAACGTATAAGTAAGGCAATTTGGGATGTATCGGGAGTGTATTGATTAGCGTGTGAACGGTGTAATTAATCATTAATTTTTTTTTGGAAAAGCGTGCTTTAGTACCGTACATGATTTAAGCAAAACCGGATCGGTGTTGCATCATCTACCATTTCAATAATAACTGAGTAAAGGGGTCGTCTCCAACAAATTGCATGATAAAGATTTGTGAAAGGGTATGTTATATATTGGGTTTTATATTAAGTGTTTTAGACACAATAATTGAAACAGAGATCTGTTCACTGATAGATCTTTGATTTAAAGGGACTTGTTCACAGATTTTTGTATTTTTGAAATATGCCCATAAAACACGTTAAGTTTAACGTTAAGTACTTTAACAAGAAAAGAAAAAAAGAAAGAAAAAAGTTACTCCCACCGGGGTATGGAATCTTAGACCACCGGATGAAAGTCTAACTCGTTACCTGACGGCCATTCCGACTAACATACTTGATGGTATAGTTGAAAGTGATTCACGCATTTTTAACAATTTCAACGAAAAGAACATAAATACTCCAAAATTGTCCATCGTTTAGCGTTACAAACGCTTTATAATTTATAGTATATAGAAACGGTATTTACAGTATATTTTTAGTTCAGTGGTGTTATTTCACCTTTATATACACTGTTCTTTTTTTTGGAATCTGCGACAAAAATGGTCAATTCTTCAAATTACCTGTTCAAATGTTTCACGTATATTGTTTTAGTTGTATTCGGTATTAAATAGGCTGCGATTATATCGGGAAAATAGATTTAAAATAAGCATTATTTTGTTTCTTGTCAGTACCCCATCGCAATAAGTTTACTGGTATTGCCTTTGAGTAACAAATATATTATTTATGAGCACTATTAAAAAAGTATGGGATGAATTAGCGAGAGAAAACTTCACAACACCGACCATATGCTCACCTAAAATTATGATTTGATTTCCAAACAGACGCAGTATATTAAAGTACTATTTGTACTTAACAATGGACATTTTAAAGTTAAAAAAAAATAATGAAGCTGATAATAATCAACCGTTCTTAAAATTAAGCATTCAAATGCTGATTTTAAATTTCAGTTACTTCACTAGTTTCTGTAGGCAGTACGCCCAACTTATTGATCTCATAGCTTGAAAAATATAAGTTAAAAGATCGTAAATTACCGTTTGGAATTTTAATACATCATTACGAAAATTATTTTCCGAGTTTTAACAGTTCATTAAGTTTGAGATGTTCCCCATATACTAGATTGCCTCAACTGACTAGGTTTTCACAATTCACTATTAAATGTACCGTAAAGTAATACAATGAGTTATTGAACATACAAGGTTTGTGTTACTTGCAAGAAGACGTTTAACTTTCGAAAATTAATGTCAGGACATTTTGAAAGTAAACAAAATGCAATAAAAATAAGTAAGTATCAATGTTTTCATCAAAAATGTATTTATTATTTTTATATTACTTCTTAATTATAATCACTGGCTATTTAAAATACACAAATTGGTATAGCTCTGACACTTTAAATTGCACTGACCTTTATGCATGAATGTTATAACAAATCCGTTAAAATGAATATATATTAGTTTCTGTACTGGAATCGAGTAAAATCGACGAAAGATTATCCACTGAAAACACAGTTATAGTATCAATACACATGTGAAACACGTGTACGAACAAAACTTAGTGTAAATAAAGGAATTAATTCAAGAGATTAATTATGCTACTTAGAGTTCATGGGTGTCAGAACAGGTCAATGTATCTGAGCTGGCATAGCCAGAAGAGATTACCTGAATGTATTGCGGTTGTTTGCAAGTAGATTTACCCTATGTTGCATTCAGAAGTCTTATTTACAGCTGCCAGCAACGGATCGTTAAGAAAAATGATTAATTCAACATCCAAACTTCACTAATTCTCATTTTTGGGGCCGAAAAGCATAACATAAATATTAAATTTATGACTTCTCATTTCCATACAAATTTACGTTTAATATGAAAATGGAACTTATATGTGTTGAGTTTTAAGTGATGGCCATATTGTAAAAGCTTTATTTTTTTGCCGTAGTACGCTGTCAACATATGCATGTGTATTTTACTTGTGTATTTTACGTGACAGTGATACCAGCCTAATGGCCGATACAGATTATGATAAAATAAAAACATAAGAGATGCACTTTTTGTCTTTATTAAATTATCAACACAGCAATTTCTATTATTTAACTTCTTGAAAACACTTAACTGATAATATTGTCGAACAATGGACACTTAAAATGAAAATTGGGCTGCAGAAACAGTAATTTTGTGCATTATTATCCTTTTTTCCATATATTCTCACACCTTAAATAAAGCGTAAATACAGAGTCAAATATAATAGTAGTGCACAAAAAACCTTTATAAACCCTAAAGCAGAAATAATAGAGCTCAACTGATATAAACCATTTTACAGGATTATTTTATTTTAACATGTGCTTTTGTCACGTAAAATTCATTAAACAAGTAACACATTGTACAAGAACGTACTTCAGCAGAAAATGGGTTAATCTATCGTAGATGTGGGAAAAATAACTTCAAAATTTAAACATTTGTAGAAAAATAAAGATTATAATTGACATAGAACCATTAAAATGCTAAATCCATACCAAATGTCGCGTAAAATTCAATGAACTCAACTATTACATTTAACGCACATCACATGTGGTAAAACTATCGCAAACTCTTTTGAAATGACATCCTTGTTTTCTGAATAACTAGATTTACCAATATAAATGTGATAGATGATGGATAATTGTAGAGTATTTGACATTTTAATTACATAACTCAGTTAATACGTGACATTTTAAGAATTTTAAGAATTTTACGTGACATTTTAATCTGTGCTCTATATGCGCACCAGACCCTGATAATCAACCATGCGTCAAATAGCACTTATCTTTAATTATTTCTTAGCATAAGTGCAATTAAAACACATTCTTTCTATAAAGTTATAACGATATATTTGACAAAACAAAAACAAGGGGAGTTCAAATAAGTAACCTAACACAATAGATCATGTGTCATTGATTTCATCTAAATGGCCCAAGAAAAACATTCAATGACGTCTTAAATATCACGACATAAACCGAAAATACCGAACAAATTATTTGGTCGCTGTCTACACCGCGGTTAGCGCACGTTTCATAAAATTGTCACGTAAGTATTCAGTCACGTAAACTTTAAGTTTACCTTTCCAATAACCAAAATCTGTAATATGTTTGATAACTCGTCACCCTATTTGTCATAATATACAGTTCTCAGTAAGAGATTACATATAACACTGTCAATTTCATAGAGAAAAGTCTGGCAAGAGACAAACAGTCGTCACGTACAGCTTCACAGAAAAAATTCCCCCATATGAGCTTAGACCATTTATGGCTTAAATCTTGAATTTGTATGATAAGGTTGATGAAAATTTTGTTTTTTTTCATAAGAAGTTGTGTAAAGTCTGCAATTGAAATGTTAAACCATAATTTTCTTCAAAACAATGTTATGATAGCACAGCAAATAAGTTAGTGTCACGTAAACTTCAAGCATCTTGTGACACAAATAAAATATTCATTTTTTTAATGATATAATTCTGCATAATTTTTTTTCTATCTTGAAACCTCATTGTACAAACAATAACCAATCAAATCTTAAACAAAACTTATTGAACTCAGTCGAAATGCAGAATAAATTACCCATTAAAAATATGGCATAATGTTTGTGACAGTGGATTTTATGGGGGGGGGGGGGGGTATGTTGATTAAGGGCACGTTTAATTAATTCATAAGAGTTTCTGATATATCTTTTTTGGTTTCATTTAAAACAAATACATTGTGCATATAAAACAAGGTGCCTACATAACTCATATATATGGAAATACACATTTTGTGATAGTTATTGTACCTGTGACATGTATTTGGCCGAAGAAATGAGAATGAGTGTACTGGCTATGCAAATACACATCATGCAATAGTTGGTTATATCTAAATACATATCATGCAACAGTTAACTATTTTCATCAACTTATGAAACTTTCATCAAACTATTAATAGTACTGAATAAGCATGTTACAGGAAATTAAAAGGTGTTATTAGTGTTTATTTAGAAATCTTTGGAGGACCATATACACGATAAATGAGACCCATGGCATGTATATACCTAAGTGAGCAAATATGAGGTCATATTAAACACACATTTCAAATATTAACTACCCGGTATCACAAAATTTAAGGTCACAACAACTTGTACAAGTTTCGACGTTAAAACCTGTATATAAGTGACTTAAAGTACATTTTATCATTGTATGTTTCTAAGATCAATAAGCAGTACGAATCCGTTGGTACGATTGTAAAAGTGACGAAACCCAGTGAAGTTTATAGCCATTATGGGATTAGCATAACTTGTAAAATGGGATACGAATTTATATCGAAATGTTCTTACCTCATCCAGGTCCGCTTCTGTTTTATATAAATGAAAATCCCAGCAAAATAATCGAAACGTGCAATTTTAATAAAGAACGATTCACGTTTACTTTTAACTCGATCAAAGAATATCGATGGAAATTTACATCAAAGGGAGAAAACTATGTTTTTGAGTTCAATTTTATGGTTAGTAATTTCCCTTGTTTATTGAAAAGCTTAAACTGAATATTTATTGTGAACAAGATAATCGACACAATTATTTGTGGAAAGATAACGAAAGATGGTACGATGATGTAACTTAAACGTGTTCATTATTACGTATTATCGTATTGTCAACCCACAAGTGTTTCAATGTCAACAACCAAATTGTTTATTTACGGCACTCTGAAAAAGGGCCAACCAAATTATTATTTTATGGAGTCGCTGACATCGGCAATATTTGTCGGAAATGGGAAAACGGTTTCTGCATACCCGCTGATAATTGGAGAGTCAAATCTGCCTATGATGATTGACTGTAAATCTTCGGGAAAGGTACGTACATGTTCAGGTTATTGTTATGATACGGCTCTGCATTTATATACTCATGAAATCAAACCATTAATGCTTATAAATCGTTTGTTAATTGTATAATGCGAACACATTTACCTGATTCTATTAAACCTTTATGATAGAATATTCATGAACTCAATACGAAATCACAATTAAGTTTCGAAGTCTGTTCGTGTACACTAGTATTCGTTACCGTAGATGTTCGTATAACTTATTTTAGATTCAATTTACATACACGGCCGTATCCAGAGACGACGTCAAATATTTTCTGAGGGGTGGGGTGGTTGGTCCGGGATCGTGCTCCCCCGTAATTATAACAAACATTTAATTTAACATCAATTATTACTACATCGGATCAATAGTGGGCCACGTGATCTTCGTGCGTTTATATGCGGAATGGACGGACTCTAATAATAGATAAGTAATGACCCGAAAAATTAATTTAAAAATTAAATAGACGTCAGCATAATCAGGACAATGTTTTCGCACTGTGTATGTTGAGGTAAATATATTCTATGTCGTTTTTTAAACAACCCCTCACGAGGTATGGCCCGAATATCCTCCAAAAACAGGTCACTGTATATGAGCTTGCCTAGCCAGAAGAGATTACCTGAATGTATTTCGGTTGTTTGCAAGTAGATTTACCCTATGTTGCATTCAGAAGTCTTATTTACAGCTGCCAGCAACGCATCGTCCCACCATATGATCGGTATTGTATCGTGCGTATTATCCAAGAGTCCCTGGTGGTGTTTTTAATTCGACACAGAGATTCAACATCACTTTCTCGGTCGAACTAACATTGAGTAAAATTTATATTAGTATTTTCTGAACAAAACACTTGTGTTGGAATTAAATTACTGCATTTGTAAACGTAAAAGAATACTTTCTACACATACGAATAAGCGTGTTTTATATTTACAGAAATCAAATTGACAATTTTCAAAATTTGTGTCAAGAGAAAAATACATAATATATATAAACAAGCGAAATAACATTTAGCGCGACAAAATGTTATCCCGGAGATCGTAGGTTCGAACCCCGTCGAAGTCATAATAATCTTTTATTTTTCTTTATATATTATTTGTTTTTCGTTCTAAAAAGTCCAGATGCTTGAGTTTTTGCCGGTCAGACATCGAATGAAATTTTCAAAAATACGACAATCTGTGAATAAGTCCCATAATTTAAATACAGATGGTAATGCTTGCATCCGTGTACATATATCTATATGCCTGATGCATGACACACTACGTCTACTATTGTTGTCGTTAACTTCATACTTTTATCTCTGCTCTGTGTCAGCAAGTACACGGAGAAGTGTACGAGGTGGACGATGATGACCTACGCGCACTCGACGACTTCGAAGAACATCCTGATTTTTACATTCGTCGAGAAATAGACGTTGTGATCACGATTGGTATAGACTGTATATATTTGCTCTACATTTAATAATAATACACGCGTAATCTCATTAGTGCTTTTCGAGAACATCTTATTACATCTCATATCGTTGTTGTAAATAAATTACAAGCAGATGTTTAAAAAAAAGAGTAATGTACACTCATTTAGATCAATTGTTATTATACATTAAATGTCACCTTTGGTTCTACATGCACTGATATCATTGCTGCAATGTAACATACATGACATACTATAATTGATGGGGTTGCTTAAAAATAATATACTCACGAGTATTTTAGTTAGTGTTTGATAGATATATTTCTTTATTACATTAGAATGCTGGTTTTAGGTGACGCAAATGTGGTAGATAAATGTTCGACGTACTTCATAACCAACTACACACTAGAGATGTTGCAACAGAGATGTTATGAACATTATGACAGTTACGGTGATCATGGCCAACCCTATGATATAAGGTAATTTTAATTTACCGGTAATTGTTAACCGTACCAAGATAATGTGTTACCAATAACACGATAATATATTATCTATACACCAAAACCCCGCTTTACGACCACTTGGATTTTACGACCACCCATCTAAAGCGGACACTTTTTAAAAGACCCGAGTGGTTTCCTATATATTTCAATGCTCGCAAACTCCGATTATACGGGAACCCCGCTATTCCGTATTACGACCACTAATACCAGACCGAAAGGACCAAATAATGCTTAAAATAACCCCGTTATTGCGACCAGTGTCATTTGGTCGTTGACACTTAACATCATCAATTAACAACATATGTCGTGTAGATAACAAACTGCTAATGCGGTATAAAAGGAGAGTGTGAACAACAATATGGTACAAATATTTTCATAAGGGATTAACTAGTCGACTGTGTATCAGATTACGTTAATTGACACTAGCTGACAGTCAGTCGGTAACACTGATGAATGCTGAACCTTAAATGGTCTTAGTTAATCAAGTTTTAATTAATTTCCGACTTAATGTAAAGTTCATATTCATAACTATAAGTTACATAATCTGTAGTCAATAAAATGTATTTATTGAAAACAAATCGGAATTTTCGTTTTCCATTCATTATTCATTATTTTCATTAAAAGTTAAAATTACACAGACGTATGCATGTACTGACTCGGTGATCTGCCGTACCTCGATAATACGACCACCCCGCTAATAAGACCACTTTAATTAAGATCCCCGAGTGGTCGTATTAGCGGGGTTTTACTGTATCATTATATATCTTGTCTATTCCGCGAAATCGAAATTAGCCTACAATGTTCACACAGAGTTTTCGCAATCATATATCATTTTGCTCCTATGATCGTACCGTGGTTTCAATCGTTGTGCCCCCTCGCATCGTCGAACAGTCTTTGATGTTGTTTTCAATATAGCCATGCTGTTCTGTCGTCGAGTCGTTTAGCTAACTCTCACAATCGTCCTTAAATAGCGCGTCGATCTTTCTCCCATGGTTCTTTAAAATTATGCTAGTACAAGTATAATTTTTTTATCGTGCATTTCGTATTTGTCAGCGTGCTTTAATCAGTCCGTGATGCGTTATATGTGTTTTTTACCTTATTGTGTTTTCTCATTCCCTTTTATAATGCTATCATATTTGTTGTTGTTTCGTACCATGTATCGTGCGATTTTGACTGAACTAGGTCGTCGTTTGTTATTAAACACCAAACATTTTTAAAATAATCTACTAAGCAATTGCTTTCTTTAACATGAATTTAATGGCCGTGAAGTTAAATTTTAATATTAATTTAAATAGTTAAACTACGACGTCGTTTGAAGCTTTGCATCAATGCTTTTCTTGTATAGTTTTAAATTTAATTTTTAAATGTGAATATTGATCGCCATGTTATTTACCACTTCAGTTGATATTCAAAACTAACTGTTGATTTATTTCAGTGAGAACCAGAATCATCCGGACAATGTGCAGGCATCCAGCAAGTCGTCATGACATTAAATATACTGTTACATTCATAGCAACCACTTACTCAATTACTTTAAAATTTGACGAGTAATACACCTCAGTTCATATACTTAATACTAAACAATATCAAACGTTTTGTCTAATGATTTCACATATTGAATGACGGATTGTCATATTGTAAACAAGAAATGTCTTTAAAAAAGACAATCGGCGTTGAAATTAATATTGAGATGTCATTTAAAAATTACCTAAACAGACGGCCAAGATGATCGGTTACGTGACTCCTCAGACCCCAGAATTTTTGGTCCCCACCAATATATGGAGACTTATTGGATCCCAGATTTTTCGGACACTATAAGAAAACTTCTCGGACCCAAAAGATAATTTGATATAAATTTATTAATTTAAAAATTAAATAAAATTATCATTCATATCTATGCCGTGAATAAACCAATCATACAGCTCCATGTTTCCACCAATGATATATGAATAACCAAAATAATTTAGTTTAACATAATTGCTATCTGAATTAGTCAAGCCAATTTAACAAATTTCGGGAATGAATTAAAATTATTATGTATCAGACGAGTCTATATAGTTATTTGTAGTACCGGTAATTTCCCATTCATGTTAGTTATCTAAGAATAGTAACGATTGAAGCCAAATAAGCATTTATACTGTGTATCCCAATAAAAGCAATAGTCAGGGAACATTCAGCGATTATTGAATTGTTCAGACTTTATTTTTGATAACGCAAACATAAACATTCATAAGACTATGACGATTTTAAAATTATATCAGTATAAAGATGATATATCAAGGGTTCCTGTGTATAATTAGTATTGCAAATTGTGTATTCACGCTACGCGAATAACAATTCGACGTATTCCGAATCTTTCATAACATTTTATCTATAGAAAATGTACCTTTTTTTTTTTTACTTTTTACAGATTAAATAACATCTACTGGACAAGTTGATAGAAAGATGCAATTATAAATAATCATTAATAAATCGTACCCACAATTTTAATTCAAATTAACACTAAGTTTATAAATATAAATTCCTTATTTATTGAAATTTTTAGGTTTATGATTCTCTGAACGCTATTATTGATGCATGTACGAGTACATTAACACAGCTATACAACGGTTGCTAGCTACGCGCGCTATTTTTAGAATGTCACTACTGTTTCTGGAATGTGATGAACTCGCTATAATCAATGGGCTACATGGAACGGCAACTATGTGAATGAGATTTATGAATGGGAACATTGCACAATTTGCTATTTATAGAGCGTACCGCTTATATAAATGTAGGCTAAACAAAATAGTTATTTCGTTACGTGAATGAATATAGCATTCTCTTTATGGCATACAATGAGAAAATACGTTCATAATTAGCCTCAGTTCTACAATATATGTCGAGGATACGTTTATAACTTCATTTTAACCGCTTATGTAAACAATTATGTAAATTTTTAATCCCCAAAAGTATGCAACAGTTATTTGTATACGTTAAACCATTGTTTGAAGTTGCATTCCCTAAAATTAGAAAATTTGCCCAATTCTATTGGCATTCAATTTTCCCGCTGCATAATTATCGCAAGAAAATCTAGGTCAAAAGTGATCTTAGATAGCTACGCCGAAAAATACTAACATTTAACACCAGCTTAATATGTAATGTTACTTGGAATATTTTGACCGCAGCAGTCTAATTGGAGGCTATTCATTTTGAAGATGTTTTATTTTTAAAAGGAACACAAAGACATAAATGTTTCACACCGATGTAATATGGTCGTTTTACTGAATACCCGCAATGTTAATTTTATGGGTAAACTTTATTTCAAGTATTGAACTAAATCACCTAGTACGCAATTAATTGAAAAAGATGGGGTAACACTAAATGCTGGCGAATTCCTTATCTGTTGCTCTGTAACATTACGTTTACGTTTTATTACCTACTTTACTTTATAAATGATAAATAGGCGTTCTTAACTGTTTACCACTTTGTTGAACAAGTTCCTCCCAACAGGCAACATTTCGTGATGCTTGATGGTTTTGTTGCGTTATTTTGCCCTAAGCATTATTCAAAGGGGAGCAACCTGCACAGAACGTTGCGCACTGTAACTTTATTGTTAATTTTCTTTTCGCAAAAATGCAATGTTCACACATTACAAAAACGAATTATTATTAATTAAGGTGACATTGGACATTTGTCCCGTGTTTTGCTTTGTTCGAATTTAATTTCCAATTCTCTGAATGCTACTGACTTACAAGCAGGACCCAGAATCTGACAGATGAATGATTTTTCTATTTTGTGGTTGTTGTGAGTCACGCATATTGTAATGTTAGTTTTTTTTATTTACTATCGGAAGGAGGTGATAAAGCAGATATTTCATTGGCATTTGGGCAAATTCAAATTGTTTTCCTTCAGTATCGGGGGCAACATTTTGAATTGTTTCCCTCGATCGAACGGCCTCGAGGAAACGGTTCAAAATGTGTCCTCTCTACTTCAGGAAAACTGTTCCCAAATGCAAATGAAATATCTGTTTAATATTTTTAAAAATGTTAGCTCTGTGGCCGTATTACAGAAACATCTTAAATTTATCTTAAAATATTTCCACTTAAGTTCGAGTTTTTGAAATATAATTATTTTAAACAACATACAAATTTCGTTACACTTATGTTTACATAAGTAAATAATAGAAATGATTTTAACGAAAAACCAGAGCAGAATGTGTAAAATTTATCCACGATGTTGTGTATTTACGATATGCCCATTATACTGTTATAAACGATATAAGTGCATGATATGCTACACTCACAATACACGAAGCAGTGTTTTATATCGTTCATTTTTTGTCTATGTTTTGGGATCTTAATTAAAATTGAAAAACAATGTTGATGACTATTCCAATATCATAAATATCAATGTAACGTGGGCACTTCATTTTATTTAAAGTATGCCCATTTCTGTATACTGTTCAACGTGTATGTAATGCGATTGTATTTTTAGTTCATCTGAGCACAAAGTGCTCATGGTGGGCTTTTATAATCGCCCGTTGTCCGTCGTGCGTGCGTGTGTGCGTGCGTCGTCAATTTTTCATTCAAACAACATCTCCTCCTAAACCGCTCGGCAGATTTTCACCAAACTTCACAGGAATGGTCCTTGGGTGGACCTCTTTCAAAGTTGTTCAAATCTTTCCAGTCCGCTGCATATGTAGGTCACCAGAGCTAAAAATAGATTTAAAAATGAAAACTTTAAAAATCTCCTCCTATGAAATTGGAAGGCTCAGAATTTTCATATTTGATATGTGACATCCTATAGTGGTCATCTACAACGATTGTTCAAATAGTGCCCCTGGGGTCAAAACGGGCCACGCCCAGGCAGTCACATGCTTTATATAGAATAAATAGCAAAGTGACTTTCAAAATCTTGTCCTCTGCAACCGCAAGCCCAGAGGTTTCATATTTCATATGTGACATTTTCTAGTGGTCCTCTACAAAGATTGTTGAAATTATGCCCCTGGGTCAAAACGGGCCACGCCGCGGGGGTAACATTATGTATATGGAATATATTGCAAAATAACTCCAAAATTCTTCTCCTCTGAAACCGCAAGGCCCAGAGATTTCTTATTTGGTATGTATCACCCTATAGTGGTCCTCTACTAAGTTTGGGCATAATGCCCCTGGGGTCAAAACGGACCACGTCCCGGGGGTCAAATGGTTGATATAGAATAGATAGCAAAATGACGTTAACAATCTTCTCCTCTGAAATTGCTAGTCCCAGAGGTTTCGTATTTGGTATGTATCGGCATATAGTTGTCCTCTACAAAGATTGTTCAAATAATGCCCCTGGGTCAAAACGGGCCAATCCCCGGGGTCACATGATTTATTCGGAATATATTGCAAAATGATTTCAAAAATCTTCTCCTCTGAAACCGCAAGGCCCAGAGATTTCTTATTTGGTATGTATCATCCTATAGTGGTCCTCTACAAAGTTTGTTCAAATTATGCCCCTGGTATCAAAACGTGCCACGCCCCGGTGGTCACATGGTTTATATAGTATGTTTTGCAAAAATCTTAACCTCTGAAACCGCTAGCCCCAGAGGTTTCGTATTTAGTATTTATCATCATATAGTGGTCCTCTACAAAGATTGTTAGCTCACCTGAGCACAAAGTGCTCATGGTGAGCTTTTGTGATCGCCTGTTGTCCGTCGTCCGTGCTTACGTCCGTCCGTGCTTGCGTCCGTCCGTCCGTCGTGAACTTTTAATTCAAACAACATCTCCTCCTAAACCACGTGGCAGATTTTCACCAAACTTCACAGGAACGATCTTTTTGTGACCCTCATTTAAAGTTGTTCAAATCGTTATGGTCCACTGCATATGTAGGTCGCCAGAGCTAAAAATATAATTTAAAAGTGTAAACTTTAAAAATCTTCTTCTCTGAAACCGCAGGGCCCAGAGGTTTGATATTTGGTATGTAACGTTCTATAGTGGTCCTCTACAAAGATTGTTTAAATTGTTTAAAACTGGCCACGTCCCAGGGGTGACATGGTTTATATAAACTTAAATAAAATAATATCTTTAAAAATCTTCTTCTCTTAAACCGCGAGGCCCAGAGGTTTCATATTTGTTATGTAACATCTTATAGTGGTTATCTACAAATATTGTTCAATTTATGCCCCTGGGGTCAAAACTGGCCACATCCCGGGGGTCACATGATTTATTTAGACTTAAATAGCAAAATGACTTTAAAAATCTTCTCCTCAGAAACCGCAAGGCCCAGATGTTTCTTATTTGGTATGTAACATCATATAGTGGTCCTCTACAAAGATAGTTCAAATTGTGCACCCGGGGTCAAAACTGGCCACGCCCCGGGGGTCACATGGTTTATATAAACTTAAATAGCAAAAAGTCTTTAAAAATCTTCTTCTCTGAAATCGCAAGGCCCAGAGGTTTCGTATTTGGTATGTAACATCCGATAGGGGTCCTCTACAAAGATTGTTCAAATAATGCCCATGGGTCAAAACTGACCACACCCCAGGGGTCACATGGTTTACATAGACTTAAATAGCAAAAATGACTTTAAACTTCCTCATTCTCCGAAACCGCAAGGTCTAGAGGTTGCGTATTTGGTATGTAACATCCTATAGGGGTCCTCTACAAAGATTGTTCAAATTATGCCCCTGGGGTCAAAACTGAACATACCCCAGGGGTCACATGGTTTACATAGAGTTAAATAGCAAAATGACTTTTAACTTCTTCTTCTCTGAAAACGCAAGGCCTAGAGGTTTCGTATTTGGTATGTAACATCGTATAGTGGTCCTCTACAAAGATTGTTAAAATTATGCCCCATGGGTCAAAACTGACCACACACCAGGGGGTCACATGGTTTACATGGACTTTAATAGCAAAATGACTTTAAACTTCTTCTCTGAAACCGCAAGGCCTAGAGGTTTCGTATTTGGTATGTAACATCGTATATTGGTCCTCTACAAATATTGTTCAAATTATGCCCCTGGGGTCAAGACTGGTCACGCCCCGGGGGTCACATGCTTTATATAGACTTAAATAGCAAAATGACTTTTAAAATCTTCTCCCCTGAGACGGCAAGGCCCACAGCTTTCCTATATTTGTAACGTAACATTGCATAGTGGTCCTCTCCAAAGATTGTTCAAATTATGCCCCTGGGGTCAAATCTGGCCACCCCTCAAGGGGTCACATTGTTTATATAGACTTAAATAGCAAAACGACTTAAAAAATCTTTCCCTGAAACCGCAAGGCCCACAGCTTTCCTATATTTGGTATGTAACATTGCATAGTGGTCCTCTCCAAAGATTGTTCAAATTATGCCCCTGGGGTCAAATCTGGCCACCCCCCGAGGGGTCACATGGTTTATATGCACTTAAATAGCAAAATGACTTAAAAAATCTTGACCTGAAACCGCAAGGCCCAGAGGTTTGTTCAAGGTTGTTCAACTTATGCCCCTGGGATAAAAATAAGCCATGCCTCGGGGATGCAAATTATAATTGGGTTACAAGGCCTCAGGTGAGCGTCCTAGGGCCCTCAGAGCCCTGTTGTTTAAAAAGTGTCGGATTTAGGTACTCTTCATTCGTATTTCGATACGTGTTACGGGCCTTTTTAAACACACCATTCAGTAACTTTAAGAAAGCAGTTTCTGCTCAGATTTTGACCAAAGCTTAAGATTAAACCCTACTTATTATGTTTAACATTTTATTTTAATTTGATGCAATTATCCAGAGAAATCGTCCAAAAACCAGCAAAAGTGGCCGGATTTACGTACTTCGCCACTATAGCGATATATCGCATATAACGAAGTAAAGTCCAAGGTCCGGGCCGAATCCCTATATATTTCAATCGCTATCACATCAAGACAAGACAATGGATGTTTATTCTGACGTGTACAATGTACATTGTCTTAACACATAGATAATTTTTGCTATATAATATGGTCATATAATAACATGGAAACAATATGACTCTACGTAGGTTTTGAATTCAACAAAAATGGTAACAGAAATATATATTAACAACAATATTTTTGTATGACATAATGCAGCATTTGGTAAGATACGGAGGATAACATGTATATTATTCAATATCATTCAAAATATGCATGCGGATGTTTAAAGCATCTTCGATATATTTAGAAAGTTTAATTCATTCCATTCTATTATTTGATCTTAGTAGTAAGTGATATTTAAAAACTGATGGTCTATTATAGTAATATTTATTCAGGTAATTGTTCTTAGTAGTTTCAAGAAAGGGCATATACAAATAAAGTGGTACCGTAAAATATCTATATTTTCGGACACTGTAAATTTTCGGACATCCTCTTTTTTAGCCAAAATAATTATTCTTTGTCACTATATATTTTCGGACATCCTGATTTTAAACCATAATTAATGAATCTTAATTTTCGGACATTTGATATGACAGTGGTATATTATCAGAATTCTAACCTGTTTGCGTTAATTCGGTGACAAATCGCACATGTGTTTTTACAAATGGATGAAGGTCATAAAACCTGGCAGAGGAATGAGTGTAGGCGGTGGACCGTTACATTAGCGTCATTGGGTTCAGAGCAATGTGCCATAAATAATAGGTTTACCCGATTGTGTATACCGGTATTGATATCATATATTAAATATGCTGTTGAAATTATCGTATTAAGGAACCAGTCATAACCAGTCTTAATTATTTACCACTAAATTCTGCTTTATTTAGTCATCTTTGAACTCGGCCGACAAAAATGAAGTATTGGCGTAATTTTCTGTAAAACAAAATCAAACATATGAAATGATTTTAAATTAATTGCAAACATCGCTAAAAATTATTCATACTTTACGGCGTGGTATTTAACAAGCACGCGAAATCATTAATCGATACTATCCATGTATATTCGGCAAAAAAACGTTATACACCGGACATATCCGAACGTAATTGTAATATTGTCATAGTGTCTATAAATTTTCGGACACCCGTAATTTGGGAATATTTTTGTGTATCCAAATTATCGGACACGAAATTTTTTAATTATTTTTAAATGTACGAAAATATAGATATTTTACGGTATTCATGTTTCTATCTAACTGCCTTTTGTATTCTTAATGGTAAAACTGATCTCCTGAGTTTGCTAATATAAGATCTACATGTTTTTGGAAGTATTTCTAAGTAATCTTCATATTCAAACGTTGGCTTAAATAAACTATACATATGAAGTACTGGACTATCACGGACGGATCTTTGCCAATCCTGCTGATAATTATCTGTAAGTCTACCCTTAAATTCACTTATAAAATTATTACCATTTATAAAAATATATGAAAAAATATTTGAAAATCCGTGAGTATCTAATATATTTTTGATATTCGAAACCCAATTTATTTTGCCATTATCACAATCTTGTAAGGCCTGTATGTACAAAGATCTTAAAATAATATTGTCACTATTTTTAACTTTAAACCAATATGTAATCATTTTTACATATCGATGTATATACAGTGGGTACCTACCCAATTCGCCATATACTGACGCACTACATGTATTTTGTCTTACATTTAATATTCTTTTACAAAATTTCAGATGCAGCCTTTCTATTTCTTTACATTTAGTTACCCCCCACCCAAACTTCGCTTGCATAATTTAAAATAGAACCAACAAAAGCGTCGAATAGTTGATAAAGAATTTTGGGTTTTAAGTCAAGTTCTTTGTATTTAAAATACAATCAATTCATGGCCTTAAGAGCCTTACCAACTAGATAATCTTGGTTAAGATTAAAATTCCCAGTAAAATTGAAAACAGTTCATAGGTAATTAAAATTGTCAACAACTTCCATAGCATGTCCGTTGTAGGTCCATTGCTCATTGGGGTGTGGCCTACCGCGTTTACGAAATACCACGATCTTGGTTTTGTCAGTGTTAACTTTTAATTCCCATGAATTACAATAATTAAATAGGAGATCTAAATAATGCTGAACTTCTTGAGGTGATTTGCCTATAATGGCCAAGTCATCAGCAAAGAGCAATAGAATAAGTGCAATGTCGTCAATATGCAATCCTGATAATGAGCTATCTTGTAAATACAACTATAAATCTTCAACAAACAAAGAAAGCAATAAGGGGGACATTACGTCACCCTGTCTTAATCCGACAGCATAATTAAAATATTCTGAATAAGAAGAACAATGTCTGACACAATATTTAACATTGTGGTACATGTCCTTAATAATTTTAAGTAATTTACTTTCAATTCCACATTTAAATATTTTCAACCACAAGGCATTTCTATAAATAGTATCAAAGCATTTCATCATGTCCATGTATACAACATATAACCTTTTTATTCTCATTTAAATATTTCTGAACTAATGACATAAGTATATAAATAGCATCCACTGTGGAGCGACCTTTTCTGAATCCGAACTGCTCGTCCGAAATATGGTTATTATTGTTGCAAAATGTTTCAATACGCTTATTAACTACAGTAGTAAAAAGCTTACTCAAACAACTTAAAAGTGTAATTCCCCTATAGTTATTAATATCAAAACGATCCCCCTTTTTGTGCAATGGAATAATACTACCCTCTGTCCATTGTTCGGGATAATAGCCAGAGCTAAGAATACAGTTAAATAAATCGGTGATGTGTAACCATAAAATATCAATGCATTCAATAATATATTCATTTGAAGGTAACGCATGCACAAATGTATTCCTTCTTTGTTACATATAAAATATTCAAAGTTTGATCTCAATTTTCACCATGACCAAGCTACTTTCCAATATATCACCATACATTGTTGGAAAGATGAGGACATAACCTTTTGAAAAAACAGCATTCTATGTGTTGTAACTCAAAATATTTACCTTAGAAAAAACACAACGGTTTTGACGATGCCCGTTTTGAGCATGAATACATGGGCCAAAAGTTATAAAGTTGGGAACTACTAGACAAAAGTAGTGCACAAAGACAGACTTTTTTCTTATTCCTTACATATATACCTTTAAAATGATACCAAAACATATCATTTAAACTGTATTTTACAAATTATATGCATCCTGCACTCAACCATTGGTGCTTATTATCTAACTGACAGCTAGATAATGTAACCCTGAGGATGTGACTTCCGTTTTGGGGTAATTAGACCTGTTCGAGTCTTGAGACGCGCTCGTCAACCTTTTTGACACGATCATCAAGAGCCAACCATATGTTTTGATATCCTTTTCAAATGTCGCCATACGCTGGTCCATCTTGTCTAGAGATTGTAATTTATTTTCAACTGCTGCAAGTCGTCCACTTATGTTTTGTAAAGAACTCATGACGTCTTTAAGTGTTGGCTGCGCTTCCGCCGTGATATTAGCCTTACAGTGTTCGTGGTTGTTTAGAAAGACGCTATTGTTTGTCACATCACCTTCATCACCATACAACACGGAATTTGTAAAGCCAAGTAAGTCACTTACTGAGAATGATGTGTCCGAATTCTGGATCTCGCTCGACGGGCCTCTTTGTTTTGGTATTTAGACTGTTGGCGGAGGCCAACGGTCTTTTGAGAGGGGAATTTCCGAAACAGGTGTTGCGGAAAACTACTTCTTTTCTTTGCAGGCTATTTGTCTGTAAATAGAAATCAGAATGGGTAATTCTTCAAAACAGAAAAATTTCACACCCTTTTTCTTACATTTTAATTATTTAAGAAAATGTATGTAATGTGTATATCATGTGATTTATTACAATTGCAGTTTGAATAAAGGTCAATTTATATATAAAAAAAAATTAAACTAATGACACCATTACATTTGCTATTTACTTGTATGTAACCGACATATTTACCGGAGTGTCCTGGAATAAGGCCACCAAATTAATGCGCAACATCGGTTATTTTGACTCGTTGCGAAAGTGTTTTTTCTTGTTACCAATTCTCATTCTGGATATTTTGACAACAAATTACTGCAATTTATTAATTTTAAACTGTACTATGGACAATCGAGAGCTTGCATCGTATGATCTATTTTGACTCAGTAGGCTACGAACAAAGGTTAGATACCAGTTAATCATTGAGTATCCCTCCGTGGTCCATTCGAAAGCAGTGCCTATTACTAAAGAGTTCCTCTTCTCTTCATGCATAAAAGACATTTAGGAATCTCCGACATGCCTTTTGTGGTTATTTCTTATATCCTATGCGTGTCTGCAACATTTTGGTGCATTTCATTGGTGGCTAACTTGAAAGGTGAACTTTTGGGGTGTGTTTACTGTGGTATGGGGCTTTTGTCGAAATATGACTGCCGAAACCTTGTTTTCTACCGGTGTCTGCATTCAAGTGAGATGCATTTTCTTAGAAGTAACATGACATATCTTTTTTATTAAATTTTTTGAAAGAGAACAGATTGATCTTTAAATTGATACGAGGCTTGCACAATCTGAAATAAAGGAAATGCTAGAAAAATGCTTGGAAAGTTTGCCGTTTTATAATGGGACCCTATGGGAATTGGAATTACTGGTATCTAACCTGTAAGAAAACCAGGGACCGGCCCTTTAGGGTCCACTTATACATAAAATCCCCAATGAAACTGAGTTATTTTATTGCGTTTATTACTTTTCACGGGAATAAATGTGAATAATATCATAACTGACACGTTTTCTACGATTTTTAAAGCGAAACCTGTTTTTTCGGGTAAAAAAATGAAAAAAGTACAGAAACTCGCCTTTTGCAGCTCATAGCACATCGAATCATGTTATACGCAAATATTACACGTATTATACCTTATTACTGTCCGTGGCTTAAAATAAGATTAAATGAACTGGTATTTTGACTGGTTTATGTGATTTAGGTGCGAATTTTAGTTCACGCTCCCCATACAATCCAAGTACTGAAGCCCAAGCCAGATGGCTTATCATGTGTCATACTCAAATGCGTTTTGGGGGCATTTCTACTTAGCGGATCAACCTGAAATTTTGCATGTGTTGTACAAGTGGGTTAATAATGATGAAGAAGAGGTTTTTTCATGATAGAAATTGTTTTAGTTTTCTTTAAGGCTAGATACCAGTAAATCATTGTGTATCCCTCCGTGGTCCATTCGAAAGTAGTGCCTATTACTAAAAAGACTTCCTCTTCTCTTCTGGCATAAAAGCTATTTAGGAATCTCCGACATGCCTTTTGAGGTTATTTCTTATATCCTATACGTGTCTGCAACAGTTTGGTGCATTTCATTGGTGGCTAACTTGAAAGGTGAACTTTTGGGGTGTGTTTACTGTGGTATGGGACTTTTGTCGAAATATGACTGCCGAAACCTTGTTTTCTACCGGTGCCTGCATTCAAGTGAGATGCATTTTCTTAGAAGTAATATGGCATATCTTTTTATTGCAAATTTTGGAAGATGACAGATTGATCTTTAAATTGATACGAGGCTTGCACAATCTGAAATAAAGGAAATGCTAGAAAAATGCTTGGAACGTTTGCCGTTTTATAATGGGACCCTATGGGAATTGGAATTACTGGTATCTAATCCAAAGATCTATAAATAAACATGTTTATTTAGAGATCTTTGGCTAATAGCACTAACAATCGGTGCGCCTAGCTACTACGCTTTATCGGTTATTCTGGCCCTTGCAGATTGACTTGTTAATTGGCATGTATATAATTCCGTTTGCATAAGATAATTAGCTCGAACTAAATATTTTTTCGTTACTTACAAATTAGTTTTCATTACGATGTCAAATACTATTGAATAAGAAGCAAAATTGTAAAGTTTAAAATTGGGAAATTGAACTTCATTCAAACAAATGTTTCCTTTTAGCAAAAATGCACTCATAACTCACATGCTTTTAGTTTCTTTTGTCGCTAACAGTCTTTCTACGCTGTCAGCGTTTTGATTTTGTATTGCTCGGATTCACACTGTCGTTTTCACTACTATTCCTTTCTTTTCTTTTTTTATTTTTATTTTCACCCATCAGAACAAACAATAGGAAATATGAATCCACATAATTCCACAGAATTCAAATACCACAACGTAGATTAAATTAAATATTTTATTTAAACTTTGGCACGTAAAGAAATCATAACCGCTTCCCGCGCTATCACGTGGCCTACATCAATTGTAACGATATCGCACGTAACGATGTTTCGGGCATAACGATGTTATTTTCACGGCCCAGTCGCAATTATTACCCTTTTGTCGCGATATTTGGAGTCTGTAACATGTGTGCAAAAACTTAGCTCCAGTTAAATAGTTATACAATTAGGTAATTAGTGTTGTGGTAATCAATTCAAATTGGCGTTGTGTGTGACTGACTCAATAATTGGCTCGTGTAAACGGTTGCGAATTACGAATCTATAGAAAGACCATTGCTAGTTCTCGCAGTATTTGGTGACTTAACACGCACACAACATGATTATTCGAACATTATAAACATATAGCCTCGGGGTACCAATTCTCGAACGATTTTTTTCTAAGTTTGGTTAAATATATAAAATTGTTTTAAGTTCTTGGAAAATATTTACATTAGCATATCAGACGAAACATTACTCTTTCTAAAACTACACAAATTCGCGAAAATATCAGTTGATAACACCACCTTACCGTTAGTCAAATCAAGTCACATATGTTTACATTTCGGAACCGGTTTGGAACGTTCATACATTCGGGTCAACAAAAAGTTTCAACACACATGTAACACGTAAAATCAATTTATTTACATCGTAAATGAAGTGCAGTATAACTACTGGTGATTTTTGTTTCACATAAACAACAGACAATGCAGAACATTTTATATAGCAAATAAATATAATTATATCACTCTACTTGACATCATACTGATGACATATTGACAGAGTTTTTTTTTCTAACTAATATCATGTGTAGATCAAAAATGAATAAAAGAGACTCAAACATATTGTGTTCGTCTAGGAAATGCTTTCATTATTCAATGACCAATACAAATACCGGTAATTGTATGTAACCACAATGAAATAAAAATAACTTAGTTGTGTGTAACCTAATCAAATCTAAGTCTAGTGCTTCAACGGCATTATTGTGATAAATACGTCATTTTGACAGTTGTAAAAAGTATAAGGCCTAAATGTTGAATGACAGCTTGTTCCAAGTGTTTAAATCTTAAAACCAATACTACTTTTGTGACAAAGAATGATTTTACTAAAGGAAACACGCCATTTCCCGGTCACATACTTAAACTTTGTGTAGTTGAATAAAACTTCGTCTGCAGATGCCGAAAAAGAGGCTGTGAAGTTGGAAGTTTGCCAATACAACATGTGTATATTAGACTTATACTCGGCATCGGTATTCTCGCGGTATCTCTATTTTCGCGGTAATTGTTTATCTTCGGATTTTCATGCTTCATTGTCAACATCTAACATAATTTTGGTTTTCTTTAAGAAAATAATAAGTTAAAAATTAAATCATTCGAATTTAAACAAGTAATATGATTTGAAACCATAAATATAAATAACTTTCGTATCAGCTTGCAGCTATCGGTAGACATTAGGGGGTCAATGTCTACACTTTCGTCTGCTTGAGTAAATATAAATGAAGACTCAAATTATTGTTTTGTTATATTTGTTAAAGGTTACAATCCAACAATTTAAGGTGTATTTGTTTTTGTTTATACACTAACGGCAAACTTATTTCAAAACAAAAGTTTTACCGGCGAGATTACTGATGACGTAATTTTTCAAGATGGCTGCATGGTGCATTGAAAAACAGAATAATTTAAGGACGAATACTTTACTTTTAAACACAATTTCCGGTTGTTATTTTCGTGAAAAGGTTCAATTTATAGCATGTTATTGAACGAAAATGTTTTGTTAGTTGTTTTTTGCTCCAAATATTTACTTGAAGGTTAAGTACCGCGAGAATACAGATGAACAATATACTTAAAACGACAACATATTTTAGTTTCAATGATTCACATGTGAATAAGTTTGATTAATAATAAAAATCGTTCGAGAATTGGTACCCTGAGGCTACATGTACACAGGCCCTAAAAATGATGAAAACGAAATCATTGTGATCTTTGATAATTATTTGGAAAACAATGTATTTATTAAACTGTCATACATTGATTTTATATGTTCTTTCATTATACAGAAATTGTATGTATGTAAAATGATCGTTGTGGCGTCTCTCATATACTTCCATGTCCATGCTCCTAGTTGCCTATTGACGGACGTAACGATATTCGGATATACTGAGTAACGATATAATTTCATGGTCCGCTCAATATCGTTACGAACGGACTTTACTGTATTATGTTTGCAATGGATAGATAGCTCACAGAAAATGCCATACAATGATAAACAGGTTATTTGAGGACTTTCACATAGTATTCTAAAATCAAATACGTTCTGCGTTCTATGAAAACAAGAGTATGGACTTGATAGAGGTAGAGTCCTGATTTAGCTCATATTAATAGTATCACATTATTACTTTCTTTTGCAATGTGTTGCCTTCCTCCAAACATTTCATTAGGTACCATATTTGTTTGGTGTGTCTCAAGTCCTGTATACCCCCTTTAAGATGTTTAATGTGCAGGGGCGTAGCTTCCTTTAAGCGCTATAGGCACGTGCCTATACATATTTTTCAGAGATGAAAAATGTAAATATGCCAAAAATGCAATAAAAACAAGAGGGGGATGGGGGTGACGGGATTTTTCTTGTTTAACGAGTCGAGTACGTAAATATGAAACAAATTTCATGAAAAACACGCTTATTTTACAATTATTGTGTAGAATCGGGGTTTAGCTGAAGTTAGTTTGACGTAACCACATACGAGTATAAACTCTCCTGGCCCAAATTATCGCTTACAAGTTACAGCGTCATTTTGTAGATTCTGCCTATTGTGCCTATACATGTGAGAAGTGCATGAACATACCCATGCATACTAAGCAGTCAAATGTAACCTCTGAAAATATTGTCCTATAACCAACCAACCGGTGACATTGGTGGATAAATCATTTAAACAGATAAAAAGCCTTTATTGAGGTTAGTATTCCAGTTATTTTATGAATAAAATCTAATTTTCTAAGTTGCTCATATTGTATTTAATGTTTCAATATACAGAAATGTACTTCAAATTAGTATTATATATTTTCAGTTCATGTTTTGTGATTGTAGTCTAAATTGAAACTAAAAATGTCTAATTGTTTATTAAGATGAAATACAATTTTAATCTCATGTTTTGTATTTCATTTATTGATAATAAAGCATTGATATTTTGTGGCACTGGTTATGTTCGGAAGTAATAATTTTAGTCAGATAATATATTGCGTATGTTTTTCACTGGTAATTGGACTTGAGTGTTGAATGTGGTGACAGCCAGCACAGTGTTTCTGCAATACACTACTGGTTGTAGTTTGTAGCTCGACTATGCAAATAATAATTCTAACATGATACTTGCTAATTTTTTGATAGACAAAGAACAAAAAAAGAAGTCCCGATTCTGAGCGGAGCATAGTAAAAAGTCGCTTCAATTACAATTGCAAAAATATATGTGTTATATCTAACTATGTTAAGGCTTTTGAATGCATTTTCTTGGAACTATTTTTAGAACTAAAACTTCCGGAATAAACATAGAATCAGCGGCGTGTTGTTTTTATATTGGCTATATTGAATCCATTAGAAGGACATATCAAGACACAACAATATGTCAAATCATGTTAGAATCAAAATAATTGTCACATTATCATTGTTTATCAGCCAGTTTTTATTTATCATTGTTTATAGGCCAATAAACAACTCTTTGTTGTTCTGATGTGTGGCTATTAAACAACGAGGGCTTACACCCTGAAGATTTTATTCCTACGCATCAGAACTCCAAATCATTGTTTATAGACCTATAAACAATGATAAATAAAAAATTATGTCTTAAGTTAGCTTTCCTACTCGCCCTGGCATCAGTGTCTGGGTTTGAACGTGTTTAAAATGTATATTCAAAAGTCCTGTAAGTTTAAAACTACACAAGTTATTCACTTGAAACTTAGAATATACCTTTGTCATCAACTCCAGCATAAGGTGCAACATTCCCTGTAACTCCCTTTTGTAGTTTGACAGAGTTTTTTTCATAGATTTTCAGGTTCAAGTTTTTATTCAAAAGTCTTGTAACTTCAAAACTTATTTACTTCAAACTGAAATATACCTTTGTCATCAACTCCAGCATCAGGTGCAACATTCCCCATAACTCTGATTTGTATTTTGACATAGTAATGTTCCTTTTTCACATAGATTTTTAGGTTAGGCCTAAATTTCAATTAAGTTTGTTTGCCCTTTACCGACCGACCCACAATAAAGCCGCAGACTCAAAAAAATTTATTGCAAAATTTGCAATAATTATTTTTTATTTACTTATTGTTCTTACTTTAAATTTCGTATTTTTTTCGCTGACAACTTTTACAGGCTACAATTTTGATCATTACTGGTGCAGTACCTGAATCCGGACACGTTTGCTGGTTTTTGGACAATATCTGAGGATAATAGCATCAAACGAAAATAAAAAGTTAAACTTAATAAGTTGAGTTTAATCTTAAGCTTTGGTCAAAATCTTAGAGGGAATTGCTGTCTTAAAGTAACAGCTAGAGAGTACCCAAATCCGGACACTTAAAAAAAAGTTTTATTAAAAAAAGAAAAGAAAAAAATAAGCATTCAACTACAACTTTTTGTCAGTAATTGTCTTTTCTTCTTTGTTTACATTGTTCTGGTGTTTACTTTAAACATTTTCTCTGTAACGCTTTATTTAGCGGATCTACAGTTTTGATTTCAATCCCCCGCGTGCAAATGTTGACATTTAGAAGGAAGAAAACACAATAGTAAGTGAATGAATTAATACTCAATTGATTATGTTGAAACTTGACGTACGTTGATGAGACAGGTGCGCGCATCAATTGATACCATAGAATTATGGTTCTTGATCATACAAACACATTTGTTTTCAGGTGTCCGGATTTAAGTAGAATCTACTGTCCGGATTTAGGTACTTCACCAGTGAGGCGCTTGAACAAATGAGTAACTGCGTTTGAGTGTGAAAACAAGCGCCTACTGATGGTGTGTTGCACGTTTTGTCGTGTTTCGGCGGTCGATGCATTACGTCTGTGTATAGAACTACGGTTTTTTCAAGGTTAGATACTGGTAAATAGTCGGGTGGTCCCCTTGAAAGTTGTCAGTTTTATAACGGACACTGGTTTAAATGGTTATTTCCTGAAACGACATGTCTTTTGTGCAGTTTGATGTATCAAAATTACTTGAAATTAGAATATTCAGCAGTTTATATATAGGCAGCATGTGCTTTTGTCGAAATCGTATGTGTTTCTTACGTGTGACTACAATCAAGTGAGATGAATCAACAAGACTAGTGGCAGTGCAGAAAAGTTTCACCCTGATATTAACAAAAAAAGTGCATGTCGATACTGGCTTTGTTAAGAAATAATTCATCTATCAGCAGACACAATTTTACATTTGATACTATTAACTGTTCTTTGTTAAATTGTCATTTACAAAAACACAGTTTGTATTTGAGAGGACAGAGACATCCGAGTTAACAACATTTCTGATTTTCTTATTTGTTACATTTTCATCAAATTATTTTTAATTTTCAATTCATTGATTTGACATTTTTCTAGTCAAACAGTGTTTATTTGTACTGTATTAATATAATTGGGACTGTCTTGTCAGTTCAGCCATTGATAATAATACACATGTTTTCTTGTCAGACAGTATGTATCTATGCTGTATTAAATAATATGTGTGTCTAGTAAATTCAGACATTCTATTGAATACAATACATGTACTTCACAAACTGTTTTTAAAGCATTGCATATTTTATGTTATGTCGACCATGTATAATCTTGGTTGTATCAATCCAGATTAAAAAAGTAATTGTGATTTTCAAACGAAGATACAATTATAATGTATTGCTATTTAAATGACGACATTCATGTATGACAAAGATTAAATTATCGGAATAAAATAAAATATTTTTCCTACCTACCGACCCACCTCTAAATTTTCGGGTCGGTAAAGGGCAAACAAAATATTTTTTAATTTAGGCCTTAATGTTTTTATTCAAAAGTCTTATAACTTCAAAACTTGATAAGTTATTCACTTGAAACTTGGATTATACCTATGTCAGCAACTACAGCATCAGTTGCCACAATACACATAACCCTTTTATTCTGACAAAGTTATTCCCCCTTTTCTAATATTTTTTCAGGTTAAATTTTTTATTCAAAAGTGTTATTACTTCCAAACTAAATAGGTTATTTACTTGAAACCTGGACAATACCTTTATCATCAACTCTAGCACTCGTGGGTATAATTATATACTTTATTATGTATGATCGTATGATCCAAATGATGAAACAATAACAACTATTATAATACAACATATTACAATGATAATAATAGTAATTTCAATAATTCATTGTAATACATATTAATTAATTTAGGACAAGTATTAAATAAAAATATATCAACAATTCAATTCAATACAATACAATTTATGTAATAAAATAATATATATCACTCACCAGTGACCAACCCCTATAGTTTGAATATAGATAAGTTACTTATTGGCAAATGGTAAATGCCATACAGAGACCTATCTTGAACAAAGTCAAATAGTGAATGCACTAAGATAGAAAAATCTATTACACCTATTGATTATAAACATCTCACTATAAAAGCACGGGACAGACATTAGTAAAAACAGTTCACCAATCACTCACTCACACTGACACTTCTCACTCTCTAATTGGATTAGTGGTCAGTAAAATATCAATAGGATTAGTAGTGAATACCCTGTTACACTTTCAATTCTCATAACTCTGTTCTGTATTTTGATACAGTTATGCCCCTTTTTCACATAGATTAAAAAAATATTATTCCAAAGTCTTATTTCTAAACTGCATAAAGTATTGACTTGAAACTTGGAAAATATTTTTGTAATCAACTCCAGCATCAGGTACAACAAGCTCCATAACTCTGTTTCTATTTTGACAGAGTTAAGCCCCCTTTTCACATACATTTTTGGGTTAGTGTTTTAAACAAAAGTCTTATAATTTCAAAACTGCATAAGGTATTCACTTGAAACTTGGAATATATCTTGCCCATCAACTCCAGCATTAGGTGCAAATGTTCCCATAACTCTGTTTTGTTGTTTGACACATGTATGCCCCTTGTTCACTTAGATTTTCAGAATAAATTTTTAAGTTCAAACGTCCTCTAACTTTAAAACTGCATTAGCTTTTCACTTGAAACTTGTAGAGTATAACATTGTCATCAACTTCAGCATCCAATTAAATAAGGAGGGAGGGAGAGAATTTTATTAACTCATACATTTTTTACTAAAAGTATGCACTCACATTGAAATGTAAAAAAAAATTAAATTCATTGCTGGCTAGATATCTAATTATGTTGTAAAGAATATGCCAACAAATGATTATTTTGTTGAGTTTTGCCCTTTCTTTTGAAAGCCAGGTGTCATCAGCATATGTGCTATTTATAGTGTACGAATATAGAAAGGGCACTAGAAAGTTGTTGCATTGATTAACATCGTGGCAAAATGACATGTAGTGATGGGACGATAATCGGGAAAAAATATATTAACTGCGTGTGAATGTTTTTCGATGTCGCATATCGATGCCACAGTTACAAAATCGATCATCGGATTCGACATTTATTTTGATTTGTTTTACATTTTTGTCAATGTTTAAGTGGGTATGTAAGATTATTGCTAGCCATTATTTTCAAAATCAGCAAATGAAAGTGATAGAATAACTTGAAATCAGGTCGAAAAAAACATAAACATAAGGAAGGAAACACTTTTAGACTGTCGAATAAATAAACAAACACATTTGTTGAATTTTGCTTAATTTATTAGCGGTTTGTAACCTAAACAACTATCTAGTAAGCGCATATTCATGTATTGAAGTTTTACATTGTACAGTCGAAAACTGTTTTGTGATTAAAAAAAACTATGCATTTAACAACAGTATTAAAAAACACAACTTTTCTTCCAATTGATGATGATTATGGTAATCAACTTAATTTGATTATAAGATCGTACATACACACTTTAAATCTACTTATTCTATTTGTTCAAAGTAAATAAGCATCTGTTAATTAAACAACAGTTGTGTTATTGAAATTATTGTTTATTTGTTACATTTATTATTGATGCACAAAATAAAGCCATACATCCATAGTTAAGTTATTTCCTACGTTTAAATAAGAGAAATATGTATATTTAAAAATAACATATATAATTGATTATAATCGGTAAAATCTCATTGGAAGCGTCAACCAATTCCGACCCGATGATCGATTGTCGAACTGATGTCCCAACACTAGCCATTTAGCAGCCCTTCTTTTTATGCCCCCGTCTGTTAGTCCAAGAGTAAAGCTTTTGTGATCGCCCGTTGTCCGTCGTGCGTGCGTGTGTGCGTGCGTGCGTCGTCAACTTTTCATTCAAACAACATATCCTCCGAAACCACTTGGCAGATTTTCACCAAACTTCACAGGAATGATCATTAGGTGTCCCTCTTTCAAAGTTGTTCAAATCGTTACGGTCTGCTGCATATGTAGGTCATCAGAGCTAAAAATAGATTTAAAAAGTGTAAACTTTAATAGTCTTCTCTGAAACTGCAGGGTCCAGAGGTTTCATGTTTGGTATGTAACATCCTGAAGTGGTCCTCTACAAAGATTGTTCAAACTATGCCCCTGGGGTCAAAACGGGCCACACCCCGGGGGTCATATGGTTTATATAGAATATATAGCAAAATGTCTTTAAAAATCTCCTCTGAAACCGCAAGGCCCAGAGTTTTCATATTTGTTATGTAACATCCTTTAGTTGTTTTTTACAAAGATTGTTCAAATTATGCCCCTGGGGTCAAAACTGTTCACGCCCCGGGGGTCACATGGTTTATATCAACTTTAAGGTAGAAAGATCCTAATGACTTCGGAAATATCGGTTAACTTCGGCCCATTCGCCACTAACCGTAAATCTAATTGATCTGATCCGAAACATAAATTATTTTCTCGAAATAAACATTATTTTTCGAATGTTGAGTTATTTTCAATTAAATGTGTGAAATAAATGCTTATTTGTCTTTAACGATGAAAGTAAAAATGTAGTTTGAAGAAAAACAAGGTACTCTGACATGGGGAATACCTTCAAATGACGTCATTGTTGGGAATTTCTGTTTACATTTAGTCATGACATTTTCGCGATATTTATGGTCTATTTCCTTACACTTAAGTTAAAATATTTATAAATAAACATCCAAGGATTATTAGTATTATTGAACAGAAGTATTCGTATATAAAAACATATCTGCGTAAAGGAGATACGTGCTCCTTGCTGTGAAATAACATTCATTCACACCAAAAACTTGGAAACATAGTCAGTCGAGATGGGTGGAGAGCGGGACGTCGGGTGATCGAGTTTGGTGTTGTTGGATAAATTAAAATACTGTTCATTGTGTAAACTTGGGCCTATTCCACTGAGGAATTTTGACGAGATCTACCGCTGTAAAAAACATCTGAAAATTATGTATAGGCGAAATGATGAGAATAGTCTAAGAGACACCTTTTTATCCAAAAACAGTGACATTTTACCAATAGTCACAAGCGTCGAGAAGTCTTGATGAAGTTATCACACAGATTTGCCAGTTTTTTGAAACTCTTGTTAACCCAATGTAATGAAAATATCCATTGAATTTTTTGAAACACACACTTATAAAAAATGTTTATTGTTTTTATGAATTTGGTAACCAAGGATATGTGAACCTCAGCTAGTTACATTTGTATTTAAAATGTTTACACAAAACACTATTTCTTTAACATTAATGCATAAATAATTCATTTAATATCGATGCTGCTAATAGATTATGATTATAAGAGAAAAACAATATTTTAACATAGAAGGAAAATATTTGTTTTTTACTTGTCTTATTTTTCATATTTTTTTTATAACATAGGGTAGCTTCAGTCCAAATGTTATACCTTGAGATTTTTGTGGTGAACCTATGTCAATTTATACCTTTTTCCTCTCAGATAAGGTTATATTGTATTTTGGTATTACTGATTTTGACATACTATGAAATAAAAGTAAATTTTTTTACAATAATTGGTGTTTGGCGTATTTTTACAGTAATGAAATCTGTTGTTTTTTACCATATGCTTAGCCAAATTTAATGTAATAAGTATTGTTGGTCAACTTTAGTACTTATGTTTGTTTTACTTTTTCATAAGATACACCTTTAACGTATAAATTAAAGCTATTCTGGAATAAATAAAATACATTTTGACAATATATGTCAGTAATTTTTGTAAGTGTACCCCATCAGAATTTTAGGTTAAAGTAGAAAAATGAGGTGTTATAAGAAAAATCGCATTTTTGTCAAAACGTGTGGTTAGATTTTGTTTATATTTTACAGTTTAGTCTCATAATAGATTTAATTATCAAAGATAAGAAGAAAATCAAGGTCTGAAAAAAGTCCCATTAGGGTCTTTCTACCTTAATAGCAAAATGTCTTCAAAAACCTTTTCTCGTCTGAAACCGCAAGGCCCAGAGGTTTCGTACTTGGTATGTAACATCCTGAAGTGGTCCTCTAATAAGATTGTTCAAATTATGCCCCATGGGTCAAAACTGACCACACCCCAGGGGTCACATGGTTTATATAGACTTAATAGCAAAATGACTTTTAAATTCCTCTCCTCTGAAACCGCCAGGCCTAAAAGTTTCATATTTGGTATGTAGCATCCGTATAGTGGTCCTCTACAAATATTTTTCAAATTATGCCCCTGTCCAACGAAGAATTCGACAATAGTGTGATGGAAGAAAAGAACAAGGTTTGCGAAGATATTCTAACTCCACTGAAACCGGAAAAGACCAGTAATTATGTTGATTTATGTGTTGTGTTTATTTCAAATGAATTGTTTTGTATTATTTGAAATGTTGATTGTTATATGATATATAAAACAAATTGTAAAGTACCGGTATATTTTATACGTTTTGCTGTTAAACTACACGTATATCATAATTATATCAAATTATATATATAAATTAAATATGGTGTTTGTAGATTGTTTTATTCAATGGTAGTAAATTGTGTCATATAATGTACTAAATCACTACCCGGTACTACTATTACTAGTAGTGAGAATTATCAAACATCCTTTCAGCAAGTTATAATTGGTCATTATGGAGCGTTACTAATAACATCAAGATGTACTTTAAAATACCGTATATATTGTTACTTTATCTTAGAGAGGCATCGAAAGTCAGTTCGGCAAACAGAGTTTGCACTGGGCGAAAGAAAAGCCTTTCCTTCGACTGGACGGAGTTCGAGAAAGTCTTTGCTGAAGGTAATACATTTATTTAATTTTCATTGGCAATACAAGCTAGATCAAAGAAAATTCAGAAATACGCCTGTTTACACATACTAATTCCCAAATTAACAGTATGTAGTAGGTGGTGTTTCGACCGGTAATTTATGCTAAATTTCTCTGACTTGATGCTAAAGGTAATTGATTTCTTGGGAATTGTAATTTCAAAGTAAAATATGAACCAATCTTTTGGAGTTGCACTTTGAATACAGCTGTTCCAGGGACACGTAACATCTTATAGTGGTCCTCTACAAATATTTTTCAAATGTTGCCCCTGGGGTCAAAACTGGCCACGCCCCGAGGGTCACATGATTTATATAGACCTAAATAGCAAAAGGACTTTAAAATATTCTCCTCAGAAACCGCAAGGCCCAGAGGTTTCTTATTTGGTATGTAACATCATAATTATAGTAGTCCTCTACAAAGATTGTTCAAATGATGCCCCTGGGGTCAAAACTGGTCACGCCCCGGGGTTCACATGGTTTATATCAACTTTAATAGCAAAATGTCTTTAAAAATCTTCTCCTGAGAAACCGCAAGGCTCAGAGGTTTGGTACTTGGTATGTAATATCCTGAAGTGGTCCTCTAATAAGATTGTTCAAATAATGCCCCATGGGTCAAAACTGACCACACACCAGGGGTCACATGGTTTATATAGACTTAAATAGCAAAATGACTTTAAAATTCTTCTCCTCTGAAACCGCCAGGCCTAAAAGTTTCATATTTGGTATGTCACATCCGTATAGTGGTCCTCTACAAATATTGTTCAAATTATGCCCCTGGGGTCGAATCTGGTCACGCCCCGGGGGTCACATGGTTTATATAGACTTAATTAGCAAAATGAGTTAAAAAATCTTCTCATCTGAAACGGCAAAGCCCACAGCTTTCCTATATTTGGTACGAAACATTGCATAGTGGTCCTCTCCAAAGGTTGTTCAAATTATGCCCCTGAGGTCAAATCTGGTGGCACCTGGAGGGGTCACATGGTTTATATAGACTTAAATAGAAAATTTACTTCAAAAATCTTTACCTGAAACCGCAAGGCCCAGAGGTTTGTTCAAGATTGTTCATATTATGTCCCTGGGATAAAAATAAGCAACACCACCGGAATTCAAATTCCAATTGGGTAACAAGGGCTCAGGTGAGCGTCCAGGGCCCTCAGGGCCCTCTTGTTTCTTACAAATCACATATAATTAATGTCTTGGTGATTATTTACTCACACGCCTGATTAGTAGACGTGAACAGTTTTCCTGGTAAATCATCTACGGAGTCTTTAATAACCTGTTAACGGTGGAACTAGATTAAATCCTCAGTTATTTATTCAGGCAAGCAGCAATTAGAAAGGGCCCGAATTTAATTCCGCGCACCAATTCAGCAACTGTTTGCCAAACGTTTGACAGGTCTTCCAATTTGTTTCAAGATATTCTTAGCATATTCGGTAAGTGCTTTGTATTTATTTAGCATTACTTAATTTAGAAAATAAACCACCGACTTATTTTTGACGTCATTCAGATTTGGTTTGGTCACTTAAAAGGAAGTCATTGGTGATCAGACTGTTTAAGATATTTCTAGCAATGTTAACCGTGCGCGGGTGGAATTGATAACTAGTCTACATTTGTTGTCATATATAAACTTTTTCTATTTAGACTAAAGGCTGATTTTGATTTGCAATAATGGAATCGTTGTCCAACGAAGAATTCGACAATAGCGTAATGGAAGAAAAGAACAAGGTTTGCGAAGATATTCTAACTCCACTGAAACCGGAAAAGACCAGTAATTATGTTGATTTATGTGTTGTGTTTATTTCAAATGAATTGTTTTGTATTATTTGAAATGTTGATTGTTATATTATAAATCAAACAAATTGTAAAGTACCGGTATATTTTATACGTTTTGCTTTTAAACTACACGTATACTCGGCATCGGTATTCTCGCGGTATCTCTATTTTCGCGGTAATTGTTTATCTTCGGATTTTCATGCTTAATTGTCAACATCTGACATATTTTTTGTTTTCTTTAAGAAAATAATAAGTTATAAATTAATTCATTCGCATTTAAACAAGTAATATGATTTGAAACCATAAATATAAATAACTTTCGTATCAACTTGCAGCTATCGGTAGACATTAGGGGGTCAATGTCTACACTTTCGTCTGCTTGAGTAAATATAAATGAAGACTCAAATTATTGTTTTGTTATATTTGTTAAAGGTTAAAATCCAACAATTTAAGGTGTATTTGTGTTTGTTTATACACTAACAGCAAACTTATTTCAAAACAAAAGTTTTACCGCGAGATTACTGATGACGTAACTTTTCAAGATGGCTGCATGGTGCATTGAAAAACAGAATAATTTAAGGACGAATACTTTACTTTTAAACAGGATTTCCAGTTGTTATTTTCGTGAAAAGGTTCAATTTATAGCATGTTATTGAAAGAAAATGTTTTGTTAGTTGTTTTTTGCTCCAAATATTTACTTAAAAGTTAAGTACCGCGAGAATACAGATGAACAGTATATATCATAATTATATCACTTTATATATATGAATTACATATGGTGTTTGTAAATTGTTTTATTCAATGGTAGTAAATTGTGTCATATAACATACTAAATCACTACCCGGTACTACTATTACTAGTAGTGAGAATTATCAAACATCCTTTCAGCAAGTTATAATAGGTCATTATGGAGCGTTACTTAAATAACATCAAGATGTACTTTAAAATACCGTATATATTGTTACTTTATCTTAGAGAGGCATCGAAAGTCAGTTCGGCAAACAGAGTTTGCACTGGATCGAAAGAAAAGCCTTTCCTTCGACTGGACGGAGTTCGAGAAAGTCTTTGCTGAAGGTAATACATTTATTTAATTTTCATTGGCAATACAAGCTAGATAAAAGAAAATTCAGAAACACACCTGTTTACACATACTAATTCCCAAATTAACAGTATGTAGTAGGTGGTGTTTCGACCGGTAATTTATGCTAAATTTCTCTGACTTGATGCTAAAGGTAATTGATTTCTTGGGAATTGTAATTTCAAAGTAAACTGTGAACCAATCTTTTGGAGTTGCATTTTGAATACAGCTGTTCCAGATACATGTAGGAAGGCAATAACATGTGTACCGAGTACACATATTATTTACAAAGTAACATGATAGTGTTGTTTTAATTATAATCTTTACTACATTTCATTGGTTCTGACTTGTTAAGAATTAAAGATCTTTCAGAGTTCAACAACAAGGCTGGGTTCGAGCGCCTCGTCAGTTTCCTTTCAGAGGTGACAAAAATCATAGCCAAGTACCTGAAATCTGAGAGAGATGTAACAAGTAAAGTTTTGGTAGGTTGGCTTGAAAATGTTGTTCTTGGGAAACTCTTTTCAATATTTAGTTTATTGTTTTTGTGTTGTTTTGCTAATATCAGACTTCCCGAAAGCTCAAAAAAGTGTCAGACATTCGGTCCGACAACCCTTCAAAACTTGCCGGACCGAAATATAATTTGTCGGACTGTCAATTCGTTCATGTATGTATAGTCAATAGTATACTAGTGAATTTTCGCGATTTCAAACCGCAAACGTAATTTGCTCACTTTTTTCATTGTTGTTAACATCCATAACATACAATATAAAATACATTTTATTAATGTCAAACTACGATATGAAAACGCCAATCCGAAACGCGTATCCGAATTTACGAGACATACATATTATATTTTCATTAGGTATGCACATGTTGTTCATGTAAAACCCGTGGTTAGCTAAAAAAGCCCGCGAAAATTATGCTGACTGTCACAACTTCACGTCATCCGCATGGAAAGCGTGGACGAATTGACAGTCAAATAAAAATAAAGGCGCGAAAATCCGGACCAAACAGGATTTATTTACGGCAGTTCGTGTAATAAGATTATCATTAAAAAGCGTGGACAAGTATCATGATCAGATCTACGACCGATTCTCCAAATGCGGATCACAATAAAGCGGATCTGTATTTAATTGCTCCGATATTAGGGTTATTTTTATCTAGTTACATATAGGAATAAGTCTTGAAAAAGCTGTCGGACGGTCGGACCGATTCTTGGTAAATAAATGTCGGACCCACTCAAAATTTGCCGGTCATATCCGTCGGACCGACAGTTTTTGGGAAGTCTGGCTATGTTACCGTTTTTTAGCTCACCTGAGCACAAAGTGATCATGGTGAGCTTTTGTGATCACCCGTTGTCCGTCGTGCGTGCGTGCGTCGTCAACTTTTCATTCAAACAACATCTCCTAAACCGCGTGGCAGATTTTCACCACACTTCACAGGAATGATCCTCGGGTGACCCTCTTTCAAAGTTGTTCAAATCTTTCCGGTCCGCTGCATATGTAGGTCACCAGAGCTAAAAATAGATTTTAAAAGTGTTAACTTAAAAAATCTGTGAAACTGCAGGGCCCAGAGGTTTCATATTTGGTACATAACATCCTATAGTGGTCCTCTACAAAGATTGTTCAAATTATGCCCCTTGGGTCAAAACGGGCCACATGGTTTATATAGAATATATAGCAAAATGACTTTAAAAATATTCTTCTCTGACACCACAAGTCCCAGAGGTTTCATATTTGGTATGTAACATCCTATAGTGGTCCTCTACAAATATTGTTCAAAGTTTGCCCATGGGGTCAGAACTGGCCACGCCCTGGGGGTCACATGGTTTATAAAGAATATATAGCAAAATGACTTGAAAAATCTCCTCCTCTGAAACTGCAAGGCCCAGAGGTTTCATATCTGGTATGTAACATCCTATAGTGGTCCTCCACAAAGATTGTTCAAATTATGCCCATGGGGTCAGAACTGGCCACGACCCGGGGTCACATGGTTGAAACTGCAAGGCCCACAGTATTCATATTTGGTATGCAACATCCTTTAGTTGTCCTTTACAAAGATTGTTCAAATTATGCCCCTGGGGTCAAAACAGGCCATGTACCGGGGGTCACATGGTTTACATAGAATATATAGCAAAATGACTTTAAAAATCTTCTGCTCTGAAACCACAAGGCCTAGAGGTTTCATATTTGGTATGTAACATCCTATAGTGGTCCTCTACAAAGATTGTTCAAAATATGTCCCCTGGGCTCAAAACTGGCCACGCCCCGGGGTCACATGGTTTATATAAACTTTAAAGCAAAATGTCTTTAAAAATCTCTGAAACCGCAAGGCCCAGAGGTTTCATATTTGGTATTTACCATCCTATAGTGGTCCTCTACAAATATTGTTCAATTTATGCCCCTGGGGTCAAAACTGGCCACACCCCGGGGGTCACATGATTTATATAGACTTAACTACTAGGTTGGTGTTGAGAAATCTGAACTGTAGCCAAAAAATTTGATTTTGCAAAGAAAAACCAGTATTAAGAAATATTTTCAGAAAATCTGCTTCATGTTTAAATATTTTCCAAAAAATTGAGTAGCCAAATAGAATTTTCAGTAGCCAATTAGAAATTTTATTACCCAATGGCTATTTTGGCTACTGGTAGCGCTAACATAGAAAGAGCAAAATGACTCTTAAAATCTTCTCCTCAGAAACTGCAAGATCCAGAGGTTTCTTATTTGGTATGTAACATTCTATAGTGGTCCTCTTCAAAGATTGTACAAATTATGCCCCTGGGGTCAAAACTGGCCTAACCCCAGGGGTCTCATGGTTTATATAAAGTTAATTAGCAAAATGTCTTTAAAAATCTTCTCCTCTGAAACCGCAAGACCGAGAGGTTTCATATTTGGTATTTAACTTCCTATATTGGTCCTCTACAAAGATTGTTTAAATTATGCCCCATGGGTCAAAACAGACCACACTCCAGGGGTCATGTTGTTAATATAGACTTAAATAGCAAAATAACTTAAAAATTCTTCTCCTCTGAAACCGCAAGGCCTAGAGGTTTCATATTTGGTATGTAACCTATTATAGTGGTCCTCTACTTCGGGGGGGGGGGAGGTCACATGGTTTATATTAGGGATGGCAACGAATACTAAAACGCTATTCGAATATTCGAAGTCAGCATTCAAATAATATTAGAATATTTGGCCATTTTATGATTTGGTTATAAGCTTGTTTTGCGACCATTATCATCCATCATCATCAATCATCATCAATCATCATCATTCGATCTAGTATAACTACTAAAAAGTATAATATAAAAATTATGTATAAATAATACGGAACAATTTGTTTTTTTTGTAAAAACTAAACAACAAAAATGCTTGAACAAATGCAAACAATTAAAAGGGTATCAAACTCATATTTAAGGAGTCTTAACAACAAATGACACTAGGCAACGCCCTTCAAATTTGCTGTTCAGCTTGGGATCAAACTATATGTTAACAAATCAAAATGCCTAAACGCTTTTTACATTAGATCTATATATACATTATATAGTTAAACATTATTTGATGTCATTATTGCTATCTCTTTCCGACATTTTAATCATAAGGCATACATGAAGTCCTGTACGTTCTTAGACATGCTGAGTGAGTTAAAAAACATAAAGTGATCTGCAGACGACATATGGGTCCACATCATAGGTGTCAATCTCCCCTCCGTTGACTATAATCTTTTATCACAAGTTGCTCACACTAGCACCCAAGGTGTTACATGGTGTGTTAAAAAGCAAACTGTTAAAACAAAAGATCACCGTGGCAGAGGATTTTATTTTTCATTTCTTAAGATATTTTTTATTTAATTTTTACTTTGATATTCGAATAACTATATTTTATTCGAATTTTCTGTTATGTATTCGAATAATCGATTATTCGATTATTCGTTGACATCCCTAGTTTATATAGACTTAAAAAGCAAAATGACTTAAAAAATCTCCTCCTCTGAAACGGCAAGGCTCACAGCTTTCCTATATTTGGTACGTAACATTGCATAGTGGTCCTCTCCAAAGATTGTTCAAATTATGCCCCTGGGGTCAAATCTAGCCACCCCCCCCCGAGGGGTCACATGGTTTTTATAGACTTAAATAGCAAAATGACTTTAAAAATCTTTACCTGAAACCAAAAGGCCCATAGGTTTGTTCAAGGTTGTTCAACTTATGCCCCTGGGATAAACATAAGCCACGCCTCGGGGATTCAAATTCCAATTGGATTACAAGGTCTCAGGTGAGCGTCCTAGGGCCCTCAGGGCCCTCTTGTTTCATGGTGCAATTGACATTACTTTTTCTTACTCTTACTATCATACAATTTTTAGTGAAAGTAATGTAAAGAACTAACTTAGTTTGTGAACCCTTATTATTACTACTTTTTTACGTATTATGCTATGGAATTTAGAATATAAATCAATTTAGTTACAGTTTGTTCAATGTCACCAATATTTGGCTTTGATACGGAAATATTTATATATTGAGTCATTTGTTTCGTAAACATTTTGTTAGAAAAATACAGTACCATTATATAAAACCTTCGTGCGTTTTATCAGGACTTCCACCACCCTCACCAATTGCGGGAGATGATGGACCACTGTCTGTACGTGGATGACAAACCACGTGACCTGGAACAGTTGCTTAGCGACTGCAAAGAGACGCTGAAATACTGTGTCAAAACTGGTACGACGATGGCTATCAACAACAACAACAACAAAACAACAAATACATTTAACACTCAACAGTCACAGCCACAACAACAAAAACAAAATAAATAGATATTTATATTTATCTAACATATTTACTTTTATATATTTTTAATTGTTTATTGTAAGTTATTTCGTTTTTCAGCGCATCCCAGGTTTTTGAACCAGTTATCTACGGGTATTGACATCATAGGCCTGGCGGGAGAATGGGTAACCGCTGCTGCGAACACAAACATGTAAATATACTTTCCTTTGTCTTTGGTTTTATTTTAAAGAACAACATGTATAGAATAATCATCAATATGAGCACAGATTGCAAGCGATCGAAGACAGTCAGAGATTGGAATCAGTGTGTCTTTTCTACTCTTTTGCCTATAAGTCTCTGTTTCAAAGATGTTATCATTAACTGTACATGTTCACATGACTGTGACGTTGCGTTGAATCAATTTGCAAATTAAATGCCATATCTACCCACGTTAACTTTAATATAAAAGCGATTCAAAGTATAAACCAATTACAATATTTCTTCTAAACACTCAGGTTTACATACGAGATCGCGCCCGTGTTTACTCTGATGGAGGAAACCGTTCTGCAGCGAATGAAGCAGCTGATTGGCTGGCCAGACGGCGATGCCATATTTGCTCCAGGTTTAGAGGCCGTCTTTTGTTTCTGTTATCTTTTTGCATCCGAAAACATTTTGATTTGTCGGGGACAGTTGAATTGTTCTTGCTGTAATATTTAATTCGACCATTACTTTTTGATATAAAATCGTTTGCATCAAAGGGACATTACCCTTCAAAAGTATAATATAATTTCATTATAAATATATGTAATTAAAGGCCATTTACATTTGGCATATATATGTAATTATTACATATTGTCTTTACTACACCCTCGTATATACATTTGTACAGTTTTGGCTTTATATATTCAATTATAAATGATTTAACTTTATTTGAACAAATGGTTACTTTCAATAAGTCGATCATATATATAATCAACTGATCAATCGTTACCTCTCTAGGTGGAGCGCTGTCCAACTTGTACGCGCTACTAGTTGCCCGCCACGTGGCCAGCCCTTGTGTCAAACATGACGGGATGTACGCCGAGAACAAGCTCGCCGTCTTCACTTCAGTTCAGGTACATGCCTTTTTATTATGTAATGGTATTAAAGCTGTTGTAATATCAGTTGTGCAAGAGGTCTTTCAGTTTCATTTCAAGGTCCCTCCCCATGAAAACTTTCTTAGCCTAATTGAATTTACATTGCCTTGGAGGAAACACCCTTATTTTGACTTGTGTGGGTTTTTTTTGTAAGAAAATGTTGTAGACCATCATAATTTTCTTCAGTCAACTATCCAAATTTGTAGTCATTGGCAAATTTTGCGAAAGGCAGCGTGAGCGCGGACTCCTGGTTAGGACAAAGTTAACATTGTTTCCACATGTGATTATAACATGCATGTTTAATAATTGTACAAGTCGTGTAATATTTAAAGCCATGTTACTTATCCAGAATTGCATGAATACCTTTTTAGCTCACCTGAGCACAAAGTGATCGCCCGTTTTCCGTAGTGCGTTCGTGCGTGTGCGCGTGCGTGTGTGCGTGCGTTGTCAACTTTTCATTCAAACAACATCTCCTCCTAAACCGATTGGCAGATTTTCACCAAACTTCACAGAAATGATCATTAGGTGACCCTCTTTCAAAGTTGTTCAAATCATTACAGTCCGCTGCATATGTAGGTCACCAGAGCTAAAAATAGATACAATAAATGTAAACTTTAAAAATCTCCGACGAAACCGCAGGGCCCAGAGGTTTCATATTTGGTATGTAACATCCTATAGTGGTCCTCTGCAAAGATTGTTCAAACTATGCCCCTGGGGTCAAAACTGGCCACGCCCTGGGGTCATATGGTTTATATAGAATATATAGCAAAATGACTTTAAAAATCTTCTCCTCTGAAACCGCAAGGCCCGGAGGTTTCATATCTGGTATGTAACATCCTTTAGTGATCCTCTAATAAGATTGTTCAAATAATGCCCCATGGGTCAAAACTGACCACACCCCAGGGGTCACATGGTTTATATAGACTTAAATAGCAAAATGACTTTAAAATTCTTCGCCTCTGAAACCACAATGCCTAGAGGTTTCATATTTGGTATGTAACATCCGTATAGTGGTCCTGTACAAATATTGTTCAAATTATGCCCATGGGGTCATATCTGGTCACGCAGCGGGGATCACATGGTTTATATAGACTTAAATAACAAAATGACTTTAAAAATCTTCTCCTTTGAAACGGCAAGGCTCAACGCTTTCCTATATTTGGTATGTAACATTAAATAGTGGTCCTCTCCAAAGATTGTTCAAATTATGCCCCTGGGGTCAAATCTGGCGACACCCCGAGGGGTCACATGCTTTATTGAGACTTAAATATCAAAATTGCTTTCAAAATCTTTCCCTGAAACCGCAAGGCCCAGAGGTTTATTGCTTGCCAGATAGTATTTACTGGATTTCAAACTGTTTATTTGACATGGCTATCCATTGAATAGATATAATCCATTTCCCAATGGAAAAATAAAAATTCAATTCTGCATTAGTTTGTTAGAAATACCCCTTTTAAATCCTTCATTGACAACAACTCGACCTTGAAATACTGCCATAAATATGAGCACTTGTTTGCATTACCATACATGCTGTCAATGCATTACCATACATGCTGTTGATGCATTACCATACATGCTGTCAATGGATTACCATACATGCTGTCAATGCATTACCATACATGCTGTCAATGCATTACCATACATGCTGTTGATGCATTACCATACATGCTGTCAATGGATTACCATACATGCTGTCAATGCATTACCATACATGCTGTCAATGCATTACCATACATGCTGTCAATGCATTACCATACATGCTGTCAATGCATTACCATACATGCTGTCAATGGATTACCATACATGCTGTCAATGCATTACCATACATGCTGTCAATGCATTACCATACATGCTGTCAATGCATTACCATACATGCTGTCAATGGATTACCATACATGCTGTCAATGCATTACCATACATGCTGTCAATGCATTACCATACATGCTGTCAATGCATTACCATACATGCTGTCAATGCATTACCATACATGCTGTCAATGCATTACCATACATGCTGTCAATGCATTACCATACATGTTGTCAATGCATTACCATACATGCTGTCAATGCATTACCCTTATTTCACAAACCTAAAGTGCTGTCATGGAAATCACAGCATTCAAACAGTGAAATGACAGGGAAGTAAACAAGTTGAGTCATGCTCACATTTGGCAAGTTCAGATGAGTTGATATTTAATCTTCCTTCTACCCTCTTTATAGGGTTTTGCATGCATGCATTCTGGCAGGTTTTTGCTGTGGCCTTTACAGTGTTGCATGATTTACGCCGGGTAAAGAAAGGTATTTGAATAGAGGGTGTCTTTATATCGGGTTACATTTTCTCACGCAAACAGCTTTTGAATAAGGTGTGCTTGTAGGCTTTATATGTACATTTCAACATTTGAAGGCATGTTAACTTAACTTTGTGCGCTTGAGTGCAAAGCCATTATGATACAGGTTTGAACAATTTCGAAACAGATCTGCCTGCTCTGTCAATATAGGAGACAGAATTATTTGGTGCTCTCTCTAGGGTAAACGAATTAGGGAACAAGTACATAAGGGATGTGGCAGGCAGATATAATTTTTTCGGATCTCATAAGGGGTTTTAAAAGTTAATGCTGTTTTTTCTTGATCATTGTAGGAAAGGACACGGAAATTAGGCATTTTGCTAAAATAATTTTTGCCAAACTCGGAATAAAACCTGTTCATCAGCTTCTTTGAAGGAATGAATTTGAATTGATTTTGTTGATAAAAACATTAAAGATTATGACTCAAAATCTTTTGTTTTTTATTCTCAATGCAGCATGCTATGAGTTTGTTTTCAGTGAATTTCACATTGATTTCAACTCCAAAAGGGATATTTTAAGTATTGGGACGAGTCTCCTATATTACGAATTGATCAGATAGTCTGAAAAGGGACTGGTTTGGTGTCAATTTTTAATCTTATTCATTATTGTCGGATTTGATGGCTACCACTGTGTACTTTATTGTAAACCAATAACGAAGTATATCAACTTTTGTTAATTACTTGCTCAAGTGCATGTTTTACTTAAGAAATAATATCCGATTTAGAGTTGTTTATCGGCTTATAAACAACAATTTGGAGTTCTGATGCGCATGAATTAAATGCCCTCGTGGTTTAATTCATAGGCATCAGAGCTCCAATTTGGTGTTTAGTAGGCGATAAACAGCGATAATGCAAACATAATTTCGATCCTAACATCGCCTGACAATATTTTCTGCAATATCTATGCAAGCTATATTTTACAGTTTCGGAACTTTTTTTTCAAGTAATTGACATTCTAGCCAGCTACCTTATAATTTTCATGGCATCCACTTGAAAATAACCAGTCAGACCATTTTAAGGAGGGCACTTTTCAGAATGTCTGCAGATATTTTACTAGTGCAACAGCTGAAATTTAGAAAGTCTCCAAACACTATTCTTTGAATAAACCATGTTTTGCTAGGTTGTTCTCCCGCATCTCCAATATGTTCGTGATATTTATTAATGTAGGCTTCGTAAAAATGTTAAGTGCTCTGCAGCTAGTGATTGTAAGGTACAGAGAAAGGTTCACTATGACTGCAGTGTTTTTAGCTAACATGAGCTTCTTGTGAGCTTTTGTGATTGCCCGTTGTCCGTGCGTGCGTCCGTCCATCGTAAACTTTTCATTCAAACAACATCTCTTCCTAAACCACTTGGCAGATTTTCACCAAACTTCACAGGAATGATCATTGGGTGACCCTCTTTCACAGTTGTTCAAATCGTTACGGTCCACTGCATATGTAGAGATTTTAAAAGTGTAAACTTGAAAAATCTTCTTCTATGAAACCACAGGGCCCAGAGGTTTCATATTTGGTATGTGACATCCTATATTGGTCCTCTACAAAGATTGTTCAAATTATGCCCTTGGGGTCAAAACTGGCCACGCCTCGGAGGTCACATGGTTTATATAGAATATATAGCAAAATGTCTTTAAAAATCTTCTCCTCTGAAACCGCAAGGCCCAGAGTTTTCCTATTTGTTATGTAATATCCTTTAGTGGTTTTTTACAAAGTTTGTTGAAATTATTCTGTGGTCAAAACAGGCCACACCCAGGGGGTCACATGGTTTATGTAGAATATCAAGCAAAATGACTTAAAAAAGCTTCTCCTTTCAAACCACAAGTCCCAGAGGTTTCATATTTGGTATGTAACATTCTATAGTGGTCCTCTACAAATATTGTTCAAATTATGCCCCTGGGGTCAAAACTAGCCACGCCCCGGGGGTCACATGGTTTATATAAACTTAACTAGCAAAATGACTTTTAAAATCTTCTCTGAAACCGCAAGGCCCAGAGGTTTCATATATGTTATGTAACATCCTATAGTGCTCCTCTCAAAGATTCTTCAGTTTATGCCCCCGGGTCAAAACTGGCCACGCCCCGAGGGTCACATGATTTATATAGACTTAAATAGCAAAATGACTTTAAAAATCTTCTCCTCAGAAACTGCAAGGCCCAGTGGTTTCTTATTCGGTATGTAACATTATATAGTGGTCATCTACAAAGATTGTTCAAATGATGCCCCTGGGGTCCAAACTGGCCACGCCCTTGGGATCACCAGGTTTATATAAACTTAAAGAGCAAAATGTCTTTAAAAATCTTCTCCTCTGAAATCGCAAGGCCCGGAGGTTTCGTATTTGGTATGTAACATCCTATAGTGCTCCTCTACAAAGATTGTTCAATTAATGCCCCATGGGTAAAAACTGACCACACCCCAGGGTTCACATGGTTTATATAGAGTTAAATAGCAAAATGACCTTAAAATTCTTCTCTGAAACCGCAAGGCCTAGAGGTTTCATATTTGATATGTAACATCGTATAGTGGTCCTCTACGAATATTGTTGAAATTATGCCCCTGGGGTCCAAACTGGTTACGCCCCTTGGGTAACATGGTTTATATAGACTTAAATAGCAAAATGACTTTAAATATGTTCTCCTCTGAAACGGCAAGGCCCACAGCTTTCCTATATTTGGTACGTAACATTGCATAGTGTTCCTCTCCAAAGATTGTTGAAATTATGCCCCTGGGGTTAAATCTGGCTGCACCCCTCGGGGTCACATGGTTTATATAGACTTAAATAGCAAAATGAATTTAAAAATCTTTACCTGAAACTGCAAGGCCCAGAGGTTTGTTCAAGATTGTTCAAAATATGCCCTTGGGATAAAATAAGCCAAGCCTCGGGGATGCAAATTCCACTTGCATTACAAGGTCTCAGGTGAGCATCTTAGGGCCCGCAGGGCCCTCTTGTTTTAATGTTCTATCGCTTCACATCGCAGTGTTGTGTGAAGAGCTATTTTTATATTATTCATTTCACGTATTTTAACATGAAATTAAACATTTCAACACTATCTAGAGTCACTTCTCAATCAAGAAGGCTGCAGTCCTCTTAGGCATTGGTCTCAGCAATGTATACAGCATCGAAACAGATCCTAGGTACGTGCCTCATATTTTCCTACTAGGAATTACAAGCACATACATGATTTCTTAAATATAATTATATTGTTTGTCATTCCTTACATTATTTGTTAATATATATCATTTGCCTTTTTAGCTCACCTGAGCACAACGTGCTCATGGTGAGCTTTTAGGATCGCCTTTCGTCCGTCGTGCGTCATGTGTCAACATTTTCATTCAAAGAACATCTCCTACACCGCTGGACAGATTTTAACCAAACTTCACAGGAATGATCCTTGGGTGACCCTCTTTCAAAATTATTCAAATCATTTCGGTCCGCTGCATATGTAGGTCACAAGAGCTAAAAATAGATTTAAAAACTGAAAACTTTAAAAATCTTCTCTGAAACCACAAGGCTTGGAGCTTTCATATTTGATATCTGACATCCTCTAGTGGTCCTCTACAAAGATTGTTTAAACTATGCCCCTGGGGTCGAAACTGGCCACGCCCCGGGGGTCACATGGTTTATATAGACTTGTATAGTAAATGACTTTAAAAATTTTCTTCTCTGAAACCGCAAGGCCCAGAGGTTTCATAATTGGTATGTAACATTGTATAGTGGTCCTCTACAGAGGTTGTTCAAGTGATGCCCCTGGGGTCAAAACTGGCCACAGCACGGGGGTCACATGGTTTAAATAGACTTAAATAGCAAAATGACTTTAAACATATTTTTCTGTGGAACTGCAAGGCCTAGAGGTTTCATATTTTGGAATGTAACATTGTATAGTTGTCCTCTACAAAGATTGTCCAAATGATACCCCTGGGGTCAAAACTGGCCACATCCCGGGGGTCACATGGTTTATATAGACTTTAATAGGAAAATGACTTAAAAAACATTTTCCTGTGAAACTGCAAGTACCAGAGGTTTCATATTTGGTATGTAACATTGTATAGTGGTCCTCTACAAAGATTGTTCAAATGGTGCCCCTGGGGTGAAAACTGGCCACACCCCGAGGGTCACATGGTTTATATAGACTTGAATAGCAAAATGACTTTAAAAATCTCCTCTGAAACCGCAAGGCCCAGAGGTTTCATATTTGGTATGTAACATTGAACAGTGGTCCTCTCCAAAGATTGTTCAAATGATGCCCCTGGGGTCAAAACTGGCCACACCCAGTGGCTCACATGGTTTATATAGACTTAAATAGCAAAATGACTTTAAAAATCTTCTCTGAAATTGCAAGGCCTAGAGGTGTCATATTTGGTATGTAACATTGTATAGTGGTCCTCTACAAAGATTGTTCAAACGATGCCCCTGGGAATAAAACTGGCCACACCCCGGGGTCACATGGTTGATATAGACTTGAATAGCAAAATGATTTTTTTCTCCTCTGAAACCGCAAGGCCCAGAGGTTTCATATTTGGTATATAACATTGTATAGTGGTCCTCTACAAAGATTGTTCAAGTGATGCCCCTGGGATCAAAACTGGCCACGCCCCGGGGGTCACATGGTTTATATAGACTTAAATAGCAAAATTACTTAATTTTCTCCTGTGAAAGTTCAAGGCCTAGAGGTTTTATATTTGGTATGTAACATTGTGTAGTGGTCCTCTATAAAGATTGTTCAAATGATTCCCCTGGGGTCAATGCTGGGCACACCCCGGGGCTCACTTGGTTTATATAGACGTAAATGGCAAAATGATTTCAAAATTCTTCTCTGAAACCACAAGGCCCAGAGGTTTCATATTTGGTTAAAACATTATAATGAGACCTCGATTGGGATTGCATATGGGATGGGTGGGGTCAAGGTCACTAAATATAGTAAAATGGTTTCTGCTCAATACCTTTAGAACGCATTGAGATATTTTAATGAAACTTCATACATAGATACCTTATATTGACACCTCGCATGGGATTGCTTATGGGGTAGGAGGGGTCAAGGTCACTGTTACTAAAAATAGAAAAAACTGTTTCCGCTCAATATCCTGAGAACACATTGAGATATTTTAATCAAACTTAATACATAAATACATTATTTTGAGACCTCGATTGGGATTGCATATGGGGTTGGTGCGGTCAAGGTAAAGGTCACTGTGATTAAATATAGAAAAATGGTTTCCGCTAAATATTTTGAGAACGCATTGAGCTATTTTAATGAAACTTAATACATAAGTACCTTATATTCACTGTTACTGAAAATAAAAAAACGGTTTCCTCTCAATAACTTGAGAAAGCATTGCGATATTTTAATGAAACTTAATACACATATCTTATATTGAGACCTCAATTGGGTTTGCTTATGGGGTGGGTGGGGTCAAGGTCACTGTTGTTAAAAGTAGAAAAACGGTTTATGTTCAATAACTTAAGAACGCATTGAGATATTTTAATGAAACTTCATACATAGATACTTTATATCGAGACCTTGGTTTACGTATGTGGTGGGTTGGGTCAAGGTCACTGTTACTAAAAATAGAAAAACAGTTTTTGCTCAATAACTTGAAAACCTATTGGGATATTTGAATGAAACTTCATACATAGATATCAGGTGAGCGACCTAGGGCCATAGTGGCCCTCTTGTTTAGCTCACCTGAGCACAAATTGCTCATGGTGAGCTTTTGTGATTGCCAATTGTCCGTAGTCCGTGCGTGCGTGCATCCGTCGTCAACTTTTCATTCTACCGACATCTCCTCCTAAACCAATTTGCAGATTTTTACCGAACTTCACAGGAATGATCATTGGGTGACACTCTTTCAAAGTTGTTAAAATCGTTACGGTCCGCTGCATATGTAAGTCACCAGAGCTAAAGATAGATTTAAAAAGTGTAAACTTAAATAATCTTCTTCTATCAAACCACAAGGCCCAGAGGTTTCATAATTGGTATGTAACATCCTATAGTGGTCCTCTACAGTGATTGTTCAAATTATGCCCCTGGGGTCAAAACTGGCCACGCCCCGGGGGTCATATGGATTATATAGAATATATAGCAAAATGACTTTAAAAGTCATCTCCTCTGAAACTGCAAGGCCCAGAGGTTTCATATTTGGTATGTAACAACTTAAAGTGGTCCTCTACAAAGATTGTTCAAATTATGCCCCATGGGTCAAAACTGGCCACACCCCGGGGGTCACATGGATTATATAGAATATATAGCAAAATGACTTTAAAGTCTTCTCCTCTGAAACCGCAAGCCACAGAGGTTCCATATTTGGTATGTAACATCCTATAGTGGTCCTCTACAAAGATTGTTCAAATAATGCCCCAGGGGTCAAAACTGGCCATGATCCGGGGGTCACATGGTTTATATAGAATATTATCAAAATGACTTTAAAAATCTTCTCCTCTGAAACCGCAAGGCCCAGAGGTTTCATATTTGGTATGTAATATCCTATAGTGGTCCTCTACAAAGATTGTTCAAATTATGCCCCAGGGGTCAAAACTGGCCACGCCTCGGGGGTCACATGGTTTATATAGAATATATAGCAAAATGATTTTAAAAATCTTCTCCTCTGAAACCGCAAGGCCCAGAGGTTTCATATTTGGTATGTAACATCCTTTAGTGGTCCTCTACAAAGATTGTTCAAATTATGCCCCTAGGGTCAAAACTGGCCACGCCCCGGGGGTCACATGGTTATATAGAATATAAAGCAAAATGACTTTAAAAATCTTCTCCTCTGAAACTGCAAGGCCCAGAGGTTTCATATTTGGTTTGTAACATCCTTTAGTGGTTCTTTGCAAAGTTTGTTCAAATTAGCCCCTGGGGTCAGAACGGTCATGCCCCGGGGGTCACATGGTGTATATAGAATATATAGCAAAATGACCTTAAAAATCTTCTCCTTTGAAAGCACTAGGCCCAGAGGTTTCATATTTGATATGTAACATCCTATAGTGGTCCTCTACTAAGAGTGTTCAAATTATGCCCTTGGTATCAAAACTGGCCACGCCCCAGTGGTCACATGGTTTATATAGACTTAAATAGCAGAATGTCTTTAAAAATCTTGTTCTCTGAAACTGCAAGGTCTAGATGTTTCATATATGTTATGTAACATCCTATAGTGGTCCTCTACAAATGTTGTTCATTTTTATGCCTCTAGGGTCAAAACTGGCCAGGCCCCGGGAGTCACATGATTTATATACACTTTAATAGCAAAATGACTTAAAAAAATTTCTCCTCAGAAACCGCAAGGCTCGGAGGTTTCTTATTTGGTATGTAACATCATATAGTGGTCGTCTGCAAAGATTGTTCAAGTGATGCCCCTGGGATCAAAACTGGCCACGCCCCGGGGGTCACATGGTTTATATAAACTAAAAGAGCAAAAAAATGTCTTTACAAATCTTCTCCTGAAACCGCAAGGCCCAGAGGTTTCGTATTTGGTATGTAACATCCCATAGTGGTTCACTACAAAGATTGTTGAAATTATGCCCCATGGGGCAAAACTGACCACACCCCAGGGGTCACATGGTTTATATAAACTTATATAGCAAAATTACTTTAAACGTATTCTGCTCTGAAACCGCAAAACGGCAAGGCCTAGAGGTTTTATATATGGTATGTATATGTGGTCCGTCTTCTACAAATATTGTTCAAATTATGCCCCTGGGATCAAAACTGGTCACGCCCCGGGGGTCACATGGTTTATATAGACTTTAAATAGCAAAATGACTTAAAAAATCCTCTCCTGAAACGGCAAGGCCCACAGCTTTCCGATATGTAGTACGTAACATTGCATAGTGGTCCTCTCCAAAGATTGTTCAAATTATGCCCCTGGGGTCAAATCTGGCCACACTCCAAGGGGTCACATGGTTTATATAGACTTAAATAGCAGAATGACTTTAAAAAATCTTTACCTGAAACCCCAAGGTTTGTTCAAGATTATTGTTCAAATTATGCCCCTGGGATAAAGATAAGCCACACCTCGGGGATGCAAATTCCAATTGGGTTACAAGGTCTCAGGTGAGCGTCCTAGGGCCCTCAGGGCCCTCTTGTTTAAAGATACTTACGACTTTCCAAAAAATACATTATCTGGTTATTTTCTGACTACATTGATCAAATATCAACGTAACATTTCTTTATAGAAATATCCATGATAAAAACTGTTCTAGCATGAACACTTCAGGGGTCGAATGGATGTCAGCAAACTTGAGGAATCAATCCAGAAGGCGATTGCCTCTGGGGCCAGACCACTGTTCGTGAACGCCACGTGTGGCACCACCGTGCTGGGGGCCTATGACCCGGTGAACCCCATCGCAGACGTCTGCGAGAAGTACGGCATCTGGATGCACATTGATGTAAGCACCAAGTGCTCATAGTAACATTAGTGTATAATGGCAATATATAATGTTTTAGATTTGGAGATCGGTTTTACAGTTATTTGGAAAGGCTTCTAAACATATATGTGCATATGTTTGCGAGATGTGTGACATTGAAAAATATGTTTATGAAAGCAACTCTTGTACTATACACGTTTGTCAACAATTATTAAATAGTAAAAGACAAGGTTGTACGATTGTGCGCAAGGAAAGTTAGATTTTTAAAGGACAACTATTTGTATGCATATGAAGAGAAATAAACAGGTGATAGGTTAAGTACACAATGTTCTTTGACCCTTGCAGGGAGCATTGGGCGGGAGCGTGCTGTTTACTGACAAATACCGCTATCTTTTGGACGGCGTCAATAGGTTCGTACTGTTGTGAAGTGTGCGGTTCCATTGTTCATCGTGGTATGCACGACCCTGTATATTAAACACACATCGGTTCCATAGTTCATCGTGGTATGCACGACCCAAGTCCCATCTTTCTGAATGACCACACTAGTGGATTTTCAAATCCTGTATATTAGAAATTTAAAATTACATCTTAATGTTAATACGCTTCAACAAAGAATTGATTTTGCAATAGTAAATGCATTGTGTAACAGCAAACCACGTTTTTATTACGTGTATGAAAAATAGCTAAGATAACTGTACCGAAGGGCGACCTTATGTTTCGTTGGAATAGCTTATGTGTGTTCATATACCGAGATATTTATTACGACTGAACAAAATAAATGTTGCGCATTCATTTGTAATTGTTTTCTTGATCATGCAGCAATCCGTGGAAATTAAAACTACTAGTTTTATATATAACATTATTAAAACAGTTGTGACCATTTTTTCAGAGCTGATTCTATGACATGGAATCCCCACAAAATGATGGGCGTCCCTCTGCAGTGTTCGGCAATATTCGTCAAGAAACAGGTACTGGGGATATGTATAACATTTTTTGTAATTTAAGAAAAAATGAATGTTATAAATGAAACTGAATAATACTTTATTCAAGTATATAAAGGTCAAGGATCTGAAAAGACACAAAGTGCTGCTCGAAAGCACGGCCTGTACCCGGATAATCCTAACGCAGTGCAGCGACCCTAACGCAGTGCCAAAATGACGGACACAGAGACAGAATGTGCTATTATTTTTCATGTTTTTATCATGTTGTTATATTTGTGTTAAGTATAAATTTAAATATTTTAATAGTTGTAGTGTCCAGTGGTTTATGTACTTAATATTTTGTTTGACAATCACTCTTATAGTGCTTGAAGTCATTGAAATGTACCCCAAAAAGTCCCCATAAAAAACATTTTTATGTTTCCGACCTGTTAAAATATCTTAAAATGCATTCGTACCTTACTTAAAAACTAGATTAGTTAAATGAACATCTCTACGACAATGTGTAATCATATCAAAGTTTAAAGTCGATGTTTACAGCTAAAACATTGTCTTTATTGTGAAGTGGTTATGTTCTTGCGGATAATTTCTGACTGATGTAGGAAACTCTGATGGATAAGTGCGAACGTAAAAAGTATAAGTACCTAACAAGCTGAAAAATAAGATATCTGTTCGTCCTATATATATGAAATAATTTCTTTTAGTGTTATTAATGTGCTTGTTCAATTATTTCCTCTAAACTGTCAGAAGATGTATCACAATATACACACTTAAATTTTGGACGTTCAAATATATTTCCAAGAGGGTCACTATGAATGCGTTCTATGCTTTTATATTTTTAAGGGTGTTCCACTTTCATTATTATTGAACTATATATACTAATCGTCTTTAATAATAATGGATCTTTTTCTGTCTTTGCAAATCGTTTGGCACTCTATCAGGATAGAATTTCGAGCGATACCCATACCTCCAACTATATATTCGTCCAGCAAAAGCTCACGATTTTCAGCACTGGTTTTCATGATTGAGTTTTATATGTAAATACACGTTAAAAATTGTCACTAGTGAACGAGCAAATTATACAATACGATTGGAATGAAAATAGAAATATATAGAGGTCCATCATAGTCGTTAAGCATACATGTATATTCATTCATTTATATAGAATATTAGTCGGTTAGGTGTTTATTCGTGACGTTTTATACGTTGGTTTGGTTTTTATCCGTTCCTAGTATACATTGCGTTCGGTAATTATCAACTAGAAATTAGTTTTTTATCAATTTTCTCGCAGTCTGCACATTCGGACGAGTATTGTCCATATCCGATGGGATAACAACACAGTGTAAACGGGGTTTTGAAACAGTATATGTTTGCTTCCGAATAGCGAAATAATATGGCTATTTAAAGTATTTTTTTTAAATAAATATTTGAATTGGATGTTTGGCCTTTTTCCTCAGCATTCCATCTTACAATCCAATAATTGCTAGATGTAACATTAGGTATATTGAATGTACTACTTGTTTGATCAATGGCGACAGATATTACAACCAAAACACACCTGTACATAAGAAAAATATGCATAAAACAAAGTTGCCCCGACTTTCCATCCGCCATTGTGGCACTGCGTTAGGGTCGCTGCACAGCGTTAGGATTATCCGGGTACAGACCGTGAAAAGGAGCATGGTGAAAAGCCAGAACTATTCTTAGACAAAATCTAACATTTGGTAAGTAAACTATTCCAGGGTTTTCATCATGTGTGTGCTTCACATCAGTACATGTATTCTGTTTTGACAAACACAGAGGGGCAACGATGGTAACCGTAAAGAATCGGGTTGCATCATCATATTAATTATTTAAATCTGAATATTTCCCTAAATAGTAACATATTATAACACAATTTATTATCTGTGTGTGATCATAAAGTGGATATTGTATGCAAGTGTTTGTCATTCAAAGGGCATGCTGAAGGCGGTGAACGAACTGGGGGCGGACTATCTGTACCAGAAGGACAAGATGTACGACACCGCATACGATACTGGCGACAAGTCCATCCAGTGCGGTCGCCATAACGATGTCTTCAAGCTGTGGCTCATGTGGAGGTCAAAGGTTAGAATGGCTATGCCTTTGGTTAGTAGTATGGTTATTACGTGATAGGCAAAGGTGTGTTATTAATCGGGGCATGCTTCAATTGTACAACTGTAATTGTATATGTTAATTTAATATACCTCAGAGTCACTTCGTTTTCACATTGTAAAATCCCATATACCCATCCCTGTATAATTTTAATATGTCATGGCGTTGAAAAGTAATATATACCAAGCGGGGTATACCAAGCGCGTGACTAAAATATACCCCGCATGTGGGCCTAAAAATAGCAACTCGGGGTTTCCGAGAAATCCGTATTACCTAATTATCAGTAGGCGCGTATTAAAATGTATTAAATAAATCAATGATGATGAGCGCTTGATTTTCCAACAATGAACTTCAGTTTACAATGTACGACTAGATTTCTCTTTGAATTACAGTATTTTGTTCGGTATAATAAAATAAATTTCACAGGCATGTTGAGGGGTATTCGGCCTCTGTTGACATCAATCCTCGGGGTGCAATATTTACTATACCCCTCAAGTGCCTATTATATTTATATAATATAAATGACATATGACTTTGATAGTAAATTATAGAAATATGTACTTTCATTATACTACTGTGTTTAATAATAAGATATGTGAAACATCTGAAGGTTGTTTTAAATTATTACAGTAAATCATCATGGGACGTTGTATTTCATTGTTTTTAATTATGTATAAATGTCCGTTAAAAGCAAGTCATATGCATAGTATAAAACGTGTGTATATGTCACAGTATATATTAAGTTATATCGAATGTTTATATTCAGAAATACGTACATGTTTTACATCTGTATAAATAATTGTTCCTATACACGTAGACGTACTTAGTTAACTGTTGAACATTATTCTTAGGGAGACAGTGGATTCAAGGATCAGATCGAAAGGAATTTTGAAAAGGCCAGGTACTCGTTTCAAATAGTTTATATTAACTTTGTACCAACTTTCTAATACTAACACCGTTATGACACTCACACTAAACGATGTGTGCCTGCATGTTAGTCTTTCAAATATCACATGTCATTGGTTGCAGTAATAACGATGAAGTGCGCATATTATCCGCATAATCTGATATGTCGGGTCGTGTGTGTGTATTTCGATGTTTATGAGGTCCTTCCGCACCGAAGCTGCATTATTTAAGGACTGTGTCTCATCATACGTATCTTATTTACTTACCAGAGACACAAGGACTGTGTCTCATCATACGTATTACTTACCAGAGACACATTGAATTGAACCCCGACCGCCTAAGTGCGAAGTGAGTGTGCCACTGCGTCAGCTGTGCAGCCAATAAAGCGGTCCTCGTATTTGTTGTATACATAACCATCTGAACGTTTCATGTTTTGTATTATATTAGCATTATTTATGCTTTAAGGTATCTACTTGAGAAGTTGAAGAGGCGCGATGATTTTGAGCTGGTCATTGACGAGGTAGGAACTAAGTTCGTTACAATCTCATTTTGGTTTCGTAACTCAATGATAATAATTCAATAATCGCAGCAATTGCTAATGAGATTATTTTTTTTAAATATTTTTTTTTTTCAACAAATATTTGAGTGATTATTTTCCCATGTTGGTTTCGTAACTAAATAAAAAGCTTTAAACTCCCGCTGCATCATCAGAAAAGACACCACTGTTTGACAACTAATAAGACATACATACACACGCTGTGTGAGTAATTAAGAATAATTTAGTCAGAAGCAGTGTCCCATTATATATAGATACCACTGACCGCAATTTGTAATTGTTTCCATCTTTTCACGTTAGATTGAAGGACCGACGGTTTGTTTCTGGTATGTCCCAGAGAAAATCAAGGCCATCAAAAGTCAGCAGGATAGGTGTTTTCAGCTTCACAAGGTAAATAAGATGTCGTTTGATAAAGTTTCGGAAGGAAGAGTAGTTTACTAACTTAAGAAAGAAACATTACTGTGTAGCACTTTAGAATATTACAATTACAAGTACCGTACAATTAATTGTTAAATACTGAGCATTTAGATGATGTTAAATTGTGAGTGCTTAAAAGTATCCGTTCAATATGGATATTGACATGACTTTGTGAGCACATCACGAAACATATTGAAACGCGCGCCTACAATAAAGCCTGCAACGTTCGCTGTTCACAGCTGAAGGCAGAAAAATGGCAAAATATTGACGTCACTCTCAAGATTTATTAAATATTAATGCATGGTTTGCATTTTACAGGTACAAATGTCAATGCAAGTGTAATTGCTGAAAATGCGTTTATATGATCGTGTGAAATATTGTTCAGTTCATTTAGTTTTTAGCATTTGTGCTTTAGGTATGCTTTATCGATATTTGACATGATTTTGTTAACACATTTCTAAATACAAAATTTACGAACATCACTGTTTTTGTCTTATTGCTAGCGGACGAAATGAAAATTTCCAAATCTATTGAAGTCAGATTCAATAGTAATTTGATATCAATGCATGGTTTACGTTTTACAGTTATTAATGATTTAAATTTATTGCTGAACATGCGTTTATATTTTTGACATGCTTGTATATGATTGTGTGACAAAGCGTTGATTAAATATGGTCCAGATCATATTTCAAATAGGATTTGCTTATATGATTTGTGCTCTTGGTTTCTTTGGTCGGTATTTAACATGATTTTCCTCAACTCATTACGAACACAATAAACGAGTCCCTAAACTACAGCATAAAACGTTCCCTGTTTGTCTTATCGCCAGCTAACGGCGACCCTGAAGGCGCTTATGATGGAGAAGGGATCCATGATGCTGCAGTACCAGCCACTGGGGCAGCTGCCAAACTTCTTCCGGATCGCGTTCTCCAACCCTGCAATCGCCACGACAGACCTAGATTTCGTCGTGCAGGAGCTTGTCGATCTCGCTGAGCAGATTGATTAGTCATTGGCGTCTTACGGAAGTCAAGACTTTCGACAACTGATGAAACCTCTTTTGTTTAGTTTGTCAAGTAGCAAATCAATTAGTACTAGACGTCTTATTGGTGTCCAGTCTCGTTATACATATACTCGTAGCTCATTTAGCTCCATGAATTTAGTTTGTCCAGTAGCAGATGATAAGTTTTTGGTTCCAAATGCAAGTTTTGATTCGTTAGAGCTGATTGCAATATTATATTTTTCTTGTCAAGTTGCAAATCAGTTACCGTTAGATCTTGGCGATGTAACTGATTTACCATCAATAGATGCGCTTAGTTTGTCAAGTAGCAAATCAATTAGTTCTTGGAATATGTGGACGTCCCGACTCATATTTTCGATTCGTTTGATTAGTTTGAACATATAAAATGCTGTGTTTGTATCATATGTCGATCTATTAAATGTTTTATTGATATATATATCGTAATAATCTTCAACGTGTACGCCATGTTTGAACAAAAGACTGTAGACCTTGTTCCAAATTATTAATCAATATAAACTTATTTAAACGTATTTAAATAAATTCTGCTTTAATTAAGCGCAATTTATTATCTATTTTCTGACAACTGATCATTGCATACTCACAACCCGTATATCCTGTTTTTGTTTAAAGACAATCCATGTATTGCAATTGTTTGGAAGTGTTGGAATTCGGTACTAAAATAACTTTGATAGTACGATCGCAGTCTTGTTTAAAGTGTTCATTTAATCGCCTAAACGAAATAACGAAGTACATGTATCTGTAAAAACTTTAAAGTTTTGTTTCTGTTTTCTAAATACTTAGTACAGTTTCTATTGACATTGTTTTTGTTTACTTGTGTTCTTATTCGTGTTGACGTTAACTAGAATACGTCAGACATATTTGGATCTGAATATGACATTTTGAAACTCATAAAACAATCTTACACTAATTGTACTATGTATATTGTACTTTTTATTGTCTAGTTACACTCATTTTATAGCTAACAAACTAATTTTGTAAATTAAACTTTTCTGTGCGTCGATAGTTGTTTGTTTTATATTTCTTTTATATTTCCAAGTATTCTCAACTTACATTTTAATTCCAAACAAATACCACGTATAAATATGTTTCCAAATTTTTTTATTGTATATAAATCATCAGAAATTTATTGTTTGTATATTGGTAAATATAAATTATGATATACTTTGACAAAACGTAACTCGAAGTTGAGAAAAATATTAAGTAGTTCAACAGAATAGTGCTTTTAACAGATTCATATTTAAAAGTATAATCCTGTAAGTCTGCAGTTGTCTGTTTAGGTACTAGTAGTTCAATACTAGTAACAACATTTATAAGAAAATTATTTGCTTTTCGAATCACAATACCACACTTATTATAAGATCACATACATTTGCTGTAGCATTTATATCATTTTAAAAACAACAAACACAGTGATGTTCTTATTAATAAATTGTAGTAACTATTGTCAATTGTTATAAATGGCCAACGACTTTAGTGGTGTTTTAGATCACTTGACAACAAGTATGTCGAGTTGCCTTAGCTACAGCCCCAGGGAGGGAAGTTCTTGACACCCGACAGAGGTATCGGTGTTTTTATCCACTGCAATGCCTTGGTCATAGGTACTATCCATACGTCATCCTGTACAGACATGCATATACTTCTGTATGAATGCAATGTAAATTAACAGACTACTTATAATGGATATACGAGGTCGCACAACCATGATAGCGATAAACCATTTACCAATTGCGTTCATATTCTGAGAAACTGTTCCAATAAATCATAACCATTCGATGATTCTACAATCGAATCAGTGTGCCTTGTTGAATAAGAATAAGATTGGCTACCACAGATTACTCCTATCTAATCCCAGCAACTATCTCAGCCCGTGGCATAATTACTCCCAACAATGAAACCTACCCCAAACGCGGCTCTCACATATTGTAGAAATTCTATGGTGCCATCCCTCAAGTCGGTATTGGCGGCGAACGCGGGGTCGATGACCATGTTGAATGGTGTCCTCTTACCAGCATAGTGGGCCTGGAAACTGAAACAACCGCAGCGTTTTTAGAAACACGGCGTACATTATCTGTGTGATCATTTCTATGAACATTAATACCAGTAACTTTATTTGTGCAGCTAGCAAATAATTTATGTACATTATATTTACATTTCATATAATATGATTTCTTAATTATTGTAAATACATGCAGTTGCATATATTTTCTACGATGTACATTTTGTTGAATCAAAGACGTGATGCAAAATAACAATTATATTTTCCAAGTATGCGCACATTTATACAGACTTCAATGTTTATATGCTTTAAAGAATTTATGACAATGCATTGTTACATCCCATTACAGTTGTGTGTACCAACGCTATACTAAATGCACACAATTTAACTTCAGTTATTTACGTACGCTGTAAAGAAAAGGTCAAAGGCATCCCTCTTGGTGGTGATGTTGCGGCATCCCGAGGGTACGGCACACGGAAGCTTATCCCCAGTGATGTCGTGCAAGTCCGCCATAATCATTTCCCATTTACCTGGATGCGCAATTTTGGAGACATTTTTAATGTGTATTCGTAGTGCAAAAGTGTTATGATATGTAATATGCACACACTGTAGTAATACCAATTGTGACATGCATTACAGACAATATGCCTTCTCCCATTTATGTACATACAAGTAGTGCTATATGCAACACAGACCTTTACCCCTTATTCACTGTAACACACACAGTTGTAATGCTAGTCGTTACATACAGGAACGTGAAGTGAATTCATCCAGCGGTTCTGTATGAAGTGTGTTTGTAACAACGTTTTGAAACTGTTAAACATAATACATTTAATTACGAAAACGGTACCTGGGAAAGGGATATCGGGTGCGTAACCGATGTCGCAAACAACGTCGGGTACGAAGTCGTATGTGTACGGCCAGATCATGGTGGGGCCGTCCGAGTAGGCCGTACTGACGCAGGACGAGTCGTACACCAGACCGTTACTGCCCATGCCTGGGAGTGGAATGCAATTAGAATATAACTTACATTTTCATCCAATGAAATGGCTGCAATTGGTCACTTGCCTCAAATCAAGGACCAACGGATGGTAATAAGGGTTTCTCTCCTGATGATGTCTCTGGAGTTTCATTATTCCTATATTGAGTGCACCCATAAAGTAAAACGCTTATTTATTATTGTATGTTCTTAATGGATGCTATGTCTGGCTTTTGATTGGCTATTCTAAACTACGCCTACTCAGAATCTTAGCAAGCATTACCATATATCTACTATTTACATGTTCACGATCATCTTATTGGCTTAGAAAGGACTCGCTTCGCTACGCTCACTCCGCCCCTTCTTAACCAATAAGATTTTTGCTTTATATGTTCTAACTTGATTTCACTTGGTGAAATAAAAGTCTTATCTTGTGATCATATTAGTGACAGTTTCTTAAAACAATGTAGCAAAACTTGAGTGCAAAGTAATTGCTAAAGTATGGACGTTTGTGATCCGATATAAAACCTGTTTATGAAAAGCATTTGTCTTACCATATCAGCATGTGAACACTATTTCTATTACAAATACTGACATTTGAAAAGGGTGGCGAGATAAACGCATCGTTCTTCTATAACAGCAAGGCAAATTTACATACTAATACGCACAATGCGTCCTTACCAATAAACTGATCAGTGCCGCCCAATGTCAGCTGTGGGACCCTCACGCCCAGAATGTCACCGGATTTCAACCCTACCTGCTGTAGTGCCGACTTCACCTCTAGAAAAACATGTCAGGCCAATAAATTTAGAATAAAACGCAGAATGAACAATACGATTTGTGGTATGAAAAAAATGATGTTACATTGGTCGTATAGACTTTCATTCCGCGTTCAGAATGAAAGATCTAGTCAATAATAACATAATAATTTTAATAAATAAACGACACTAGTAAATTAATTGTTCCATTTGAGCCTGTCATAAAACAATCATATAAACTTTTATTGAAGACGCTTACTTTTGAACTCATTGATCCAATCGGTCGAACTGCCAGGCGTGCTGCCCTTAATGGAGGAGATGCCAAACTCGTGGCCTTGGTCATACATGCCCTTCACCGTGGCGTAGTCGGTCCCCTCGTCCGTGATGAAGAACGTGCCCCTCACTGCGCAGCCGTTTGGGTTGGTCTCCTGAAGAATCTGCTGGTAGAACGCCACGTTCGTCTTGGTGATCGTTCCCTCGAAGTTGACCATTATAATCTGCGGGATGCTGCTTGCCTGAAACCAGTTTGGAGCTATCTATAGTATTATCTTAGAAGTATAGTATTATTTTCAACAAAATTGACAGAAGTGTCCATCTGAATTTAATAGAATACGTGTTTGTTGCTTAATTAAGAAAGACACTGATGCATATGCGTTTTTTATTTTTTATCTGTGCAGTAAATAACAAAACATGTACTTGAAACAACAATTAAGCGTACAACAGCCAGTGACCTTAGGAATCAGTATATAAACACAATGTACCACATACCTGGAGTTTGCCAGGAGCATCCTTGTCGTCGTAGCACCTGCAGTTTGGCAGTTGACAGTTGCTGTTGCTACATTGCCCCAGAACGCTGGGTACAACGAATAGAGCTAGGACAAACACTGCCTGCATGTTTGGTCCTTGTCTGGAAAAGATATTCATTTTCTCTTTGACGAGTTAGTCACGAACCTAAAGTCGTGATAGGTATTACTATAAAATGTCAACTAACAAGCAACGTGTTTTGACTGGTAAATTATGATGATGATTTAAAAAGCATAATCAAAATTTAATTTCCAAACCTTTAAATCATACAATGTTGCAAAATGCAATATAACATATAAAACTGCTGTACTTACGGTAAGAATGTATATGTAATATCGCTTTCCTGCAGTTGAATTCCAAATAGTTTTACTGTCCTAGGACACAATGTTTACACAAAGTTTGCACTCTTTATAACCGAACGTGTGATTAAAAAAGTTAGGCCCGAATCGAGTGTAAAGACAACAAATACGAACATGTGATCATAGCATTTACTATCATACTGCAGACATTTACACATCAGTTAATAGAACAATATAAAATGTTAACATTAATAGTTGTAATAAATGTATTTTGTAAGCATATGTTTAGAAATTTATTATTATTGTTAACTCTCAATTAAGCAAGTTTTGTATTTGTTTATCAAATGTTCAAAACATTGTGCAATATCCTCATGCTAACTCAGGGGCCTCACAGTTGAACGGAAATGCAGACTGTGTTATCATATCGTACCGTATAATCATCACGAATTAGGTTTTATATCTATTGTTTGATGGCTGTGGTATAAGATACTGAATAATCAATCTGGACAAGTCATCATGGGTAGCCCAATGATACAGTGAAAGACTTGGGCAAAAACGTGTCCAACAACGGGAAGTAAGAATGCATGCATTTGCAGTTTTATCGAGTTGTTCGATCTTGGCAATATCATATGTATTACATGAGATACAATCTGTTTGGCTAAAATCCTTATTTGCCGATGTTGACCGATTGAAGTGGTTTTTGCATGCAAAACATATTCTAGATTATGTTTCTTATACTATAGATTATGTTTCTTATACAAAAGTTCTTTAAATGTCAGCTACACATCTTTCGGAAGACGCATTCATTGTAGCTAATTCAAATTAAATTAGTAGACATGTAGAACTGGAATCGCTATTAACGTCAATAAGTGAATTACATTATTTATTTTTAACTAAGGACTCTGACATTCCCAAACGTTCCACCTGAATAATTGTTACTCGAAGTACAGAATCCTTCGAAGTTCAATTGTGTTGAAATAGACAGGACAGTGACCAGATTAACAATCATTGCCATTTGTAGGTCTGGCTATCGGTCGGTTGGGGGGCGGGCAGGCGGTCGGGCGGTTGGGCGGGCGTTGCGATGTCTTTAACAATTTCCGTTAGAGTTTGGTATTGCTGTCATTGTTTTCAAAAGTTCTTGGTCAACCTTAATGAAACTTTACAGAAATGTTCCTTGGATGGTCCTCTACCAAACATGTGAAAGTGGTTCCGTTTAACTGCACAAGATGGCCGCCAGAGCTCAAAATAGAATTATGTATAAACGCTATTTTCTTTTAAAGCTATGGCTAGATTTTCAAATAATTGTACACAAATGTTCGCTAAGTGTTCCTCTACCAAACTTATTGAAATGGTTCCGCATTACTGCACAAAATGGCCACTAGAGCTAAAAAAAGAATTTGTGTTAAAGTTTTGTATTCTTGATCAATCTTGATGAAACTTGACACAAATGTTTCATTGGGTGGTCCTCTACCAAACCTGTGAAAATGGTTCCGCTTCACTGCACAAGATGGCCCCAGAGCTAAAAATAGAATTATGTCTAAACACCAATTTCTTCTTTATGTCTAAAAGCAATTTTCTTCTAAACATATGGCTAGTTTTTCAAATAATTTCACACAAATGTTCGTTTGTTGGTCCTCTACCAAAATTATTCAACTAAATATCTTAAATCTTACATTTTCAATGTCACATTTAACCATGAGTAACCATTTAAGCAAAATTTTCATCCATCTTGCATTGATCATTATTTCCCCCCAAAAAGATAGCATGTCCAGTGGAGAAAAGTTCCTTTGACGGACACTTTCTTAAATGCAAATATGCAACATTGCATAGAAACAAACATATGTCAGTAATTTCATGCCATCTTTCTAGTCCACACTTTTTTCCCATTTTATTTTGAGACCAAATGTTTGCCAAGTCTCGCCAAACTGCATACATTTTTGATCATCGAAATGAAACTTCCATACTTTTTCACCAACATTGACTTGTACATGTACCCCCATCGGCAAAATAAAAAAAACTCGGCTTTAATGCGGTTTCCGCATTTTTCTCTTGTTTTATCTTTATCAATATTTGAAATCGAATATAGGGTAGGTGTCACTGTAGGATTTAACTTTCACATCGTGTTTATGCACAATACACATGTAATCCCACTTTGCGAATTTCTAATGCAAAGGCATTGACATCCATATATTATGTTCCGTTTTACTGGTTTACTTTTAATTGATCTTCATCCTTCCAAACTAGTCTGTGTAATGATAATGAATTGCGCAGCTTAATATCTTTTCACATGTAATACAGTAGTATAATCTTAATATTAAGCGACAGAAGTATATTTTGTGTGTGCTGTTTCATATGCAATTTTCGTGCAATAAGTTGAAAATTATTTGCTTAGTCCAATTTCGCTTATTGAGTATGAAAATATTATATGTGTTTCCACTCGTATGCCGTAAAAGACCGTTTTTTGCCTTTAATAGTTTAAACTTATCTTCAGCTACCGGTAAAGGGACTATGGTACCTCTTTCACTATCAGTGATATTAGATGATAGAAATGCGCTATTGTAAGACATGTACATTAAATAAAGAATATAAGTTTATTTAACAGCATTCTGTACAATACGGTGATATATTTGGACAAGTACGCAGCTGACATACCATATTGGACGAGCCGATAGCAATATGAGTATTCAGCTGCGTAAGTGTCCAAATATATCACGGTATTGTACAGAACGCTGTTAAATAATATTTTTATTATATACATATTTATATTTTTTGTATTATTTGCATAATATTGACATTAAAACACACAGTCCGCGGAACAGTGCGCATGCTCACAATAATAATATATGACGTCGCTATACGTGATAAATAATGTGCAAACATATATGTTTGTCTTTTATTCTGTAACCTGCGCTAACATCTAATAAGTTAATTAATTAATAATTAAGTTAAACTGCTAAAATAGCCCTCCGTACTTTAGAATATATTTCTCAGAAAGCGATCATGTCCTTGTACTAATCGTAAACATTGAGTGTGTAGAAACTATTATTTAAACGTGTCATGTTTAAAAGGTGGCGTTTTCAAAAGGAAGTGGCTGCAGCACGTTTGTTTAAATTAGTATTACACACTGGTGAAGGTTGTCAAACAGAATATTTTACTGTCGATTGAAAGTGTTTCATGGATATTCAGAATCAGAATAACGCAATATATAGCTATATGAGTGATGTTAAATGTAAAGTTTAAAACAAAAATGGATAGTGACGACAGAAACCAGATGTCGCTGAACTCTAGGATTGTTGTATGTCGTGTTATAGACTTTATTTCTGTGCAGGTAACGTTACAAACAGTTAAATAAAATTAATAAATAGTTTCAAAAGGTGACGTTCATAATCGGACATAGGTTTGGAGACAAGTTAACGTTTACACAAAGCATACACTGGTTAGCACTGTTCACAAGAGAAAAATCTTCGTGGATATATGAAAAGGAATTGAACTGATTGTTGCTGGATTTTAAAAGACGCTTTCGAAGAAGTGGATCGGAGTCATAATTGATTGAGATAAAACTAAAAAGTTTGCATATTCGTTCAATTTTGGAGTACTCGGACATTATCGTATGTTTATACTCGGAACGTTCTATACGGAAGTATTGTACGCACGCGCGTCCATTACGGTAAAATATTGGACGGTCACGTGGCACGAATGGCGACATATGATTGGAGGATATAAATAGGTATATAATATAAATAAATAAATAATACACAATGAGATATTTGATAAAAACAAATAATAAAAAATGTTCGAAAAAATTAAAAGCCCATGCGGGTATCGAACTCAGGACCATTGAGCCATGCAATGAAATTAGAACAGACATATCGCTTTAAGCAACTGCGCTATTCTGCTTTGTAAGGTAACATATGTAAACTATGGTATACAAAATACAATTCTGACGTCAACAATAATAAACAAAATACTCAAACATGAAAAGGGCCAAACAAACACGACCCAAATTGTGAACTAATTTTTATTTCGGAATGCGAAAACTCTTGTCTTTTGTTTTCATTTGATAAAACAATATATGATTATCAATAATTATTGCCACTTTAGGCCTTTTAACTACTGGTATACGTATTAATACAAAGGAACAACTGTGCACGCATCGACTGTGCCCATAATGTTCACTACAAAGGCAAATGCATCTTACAAAATGTAATCTTTTGTGTCATTGTAACAAACACGCAATAATGTTGAGATAAAAATGAACATTTATGGCTGAAATATAAAATAGTATACCAAATACATGAAAATAACACAAAATACGTTTTAGATTTTATTCTTTGACATACCAAATGCATTACAAATAACACCATCAATTAAGGCAGTGCTCTACATCAAATGCCCGTATCAACGACCCACAGTGGTGCCCTCCAGAGTTAACTACACACAATAACGATATTAACTGCATCCCCAAGGTGCGAAGGTGGTCAGGTTGGCGATAGCGGTTGGGTTCTGGATCCATTGGATGGTCTTATTCATCGGCACAATCCATACGTTGTCCTTCAACATTCAAATACGTGTCATCATTTTATTTCGGAGTTTTAAAGTAACGTTTATTTAATTGTAAATTTTGATTATATTTATCAGTGAAATTTGGAAACCAATGCCACTATTCATAATGAACGGCAATATGGATTTCGTCTTAAGTACTGTAGGCGCGATTAACATCTTCGTGTTAAGGACCCCATCGGAAGTAAGCTTTAAGGCTCTTCTAGGTTACTGATATACGTTAACTGAAACGTCTTCTATTTTACATTATTTCACCTCTAATGGAGTCAACCCAATATTACCGGTACTTTAAATTGCTTCTACCGTAAAATAACTATATTTTCGTACACTTAAAATAATTAAAAATGTTCATGTCCGATAATTTGGATACACAAAAATATTCCCAAATTACAGGTGTCCGAAAATTTATAGACACTATGACAATATTGCAATTACGTTTGGATATGTCCGGTGTATAACGTTTTTTGCCGAATATACATGGATAGTATCGATAAATGATTTCGCGTGCTTGTTAAATACCACGCCGTAAAGTATTAATAATTTTTAGCGATGTTTGCAATTAATTTTAAATAATTTCATAAGTTTGATTTTGTTTTACAGAAAATTACGCCGAGACTTCATTTTTGTCGGCCGAGTTCAAAGATGACTAAATAAAGCAGAATTTATTGGTAAATAATTAAGACTGGTTAAGACTGGTTCCTTAATAGGATAATTTCAACAGCATATTTAATATATGATATCAATACCGGTATACACAATCTGTTTTCAGTCCGAAAGATTATTTTGAACCTCTATAATAATATCATTAATGACAATGTTCAAGATAAACAGCAATTTTGTACAACGGTAAACCACGTGAAACTTTCCTCTATACACAAAGCACCCGATTTAATAAGACCGTTAACCGATTAGAATTCAGATACGACTAGATTGCACTATTACTGTATAATGTTGTTTGCAATTATATCTGTACTCAAATTTGGTCAATCAATACCCTGTTTCCCGTCCATTATTATTGCCATTGTTACATGTGACTAATTATGTGTATTATTCGAATGCATTATGCCAATTCTGTTCACATATATGTGAAAATTGTGCTTTATGTAAATAAACTGGTAAACTGGTAAACCTATTATTTATGGCACATGGCTCTGAACCCAATGACGCTTATGTAACGGTCCACCGCCTCCACTCATTCATCTGCCAGGTTTTATGACCTTCATCCATTTGTAAAAACACATGTGCGATTTGTGACCGAATTAACGCCAACAGGTTAGAATTCTGCTAAAATACCACTGTCATATAAAATGTCCGAAAATTAAGATTCATTAAATATGGTTTAAAATCAGAATGTCCGAAAATATATAGTGACAAAAATAATTATTTTGGCTAAAAAAAGAGGGTGTCCAAAAATTTACAGTGTCCGAAAATATAGATATTTACGGTAAATACTAGTTTCTGTAGCACATTCTATTTGATTTAAGTATATGTAATGACTTTCAACTGCAGTAATGTACTTGCATTTCAAAAGAGCAGAGTGCGTTGCCTTTTAATTGCTTATGATAGTTTTATAAACTAATTATTCTGTTCTAAAAATCTCGCAGTGCCTACCCCGAATGCGGCCCTGACGTACTGCAGGAACTCTATTGTGCCGTCCCGGAGGTCCGTGTTCTGGGCCCACGCCGGATCTACCAGCATGTTGAACGGCGTTCTAGAGTTCGCGTAATGGTCGGAAAATCTGTAAAAGAATTTAAATCCCAATATCCGTTTGTTTTAATTAATTACCGATATAGTTACCGGCCGAAACCTGTTTCGTGTTTTTAGACCTGTTTCGTGTTGGTCTTCTTGCCAAAAAAAACTAACATAAAAGTAATGACTATAAATGAAAATAGCTACATTCTCCAAACATCTACATATTTGATTGGCTTTTTTAGAGTTTTATACTCCTACGTAATGTCTGAAACTGTTTTCTTGTTTCTCGTATTAATTTTGTACTATAAAGAAAAGCGTAACACTTGTAGTGGTTGGAAATACTACTAGGATAATAAATTAACACGTAGATATATTCTTGCAACATCCACATATTTGATTAAATTAGTCGGTTTTATAGTTCATTGCTGAACAATGTTTTATTATTCTATAATACGTGTATTATATCAAGCAAAACGATCTATGGTTGATAATGGTTGCTTGCGGTAGACGTCCTTTGTGCAAAGGCAAAGCCTGTCCACCCGTTACCATGGACACTTACGATGAAAAGAACAAATCGAATGCGTCTCTCTTCGTGGTGATGTTGCGGCAGGCGGACGGGACGACACACGGCAGCTTGTCGCCGCTGAGGTCGTGGTAGTCAGAGATGATCATCTCCCATTTACCTGCCCAAGAGAATGTGTCATAGAAATCAATACGAACTTGTGTCTTACAAATTGTAATTAAATTAAATTATACATGTAGTTTAACGTTGATATATGCAAGAAAATTACAGAAAATATATCGGATTACTTTTTTAATGTATCACATACATGATTCATTCTGGAAAGATAGCATCTAAACGACTTATCAATCGATACATTATACCAAGAATACAAGTTGGTATTTGTTACTTATACTTTAATGCATATTTAATAAGCAGCGAAAAGTGGTTCAACAATGGGTAAGGTGAATTCAGTAAAATTACTTGGTGACATAATTATGTTGTCGTATTCTGGCACTGTAAGTTTCATAACTTGATGCGATTCTATGTTACTTATTTGCACCGTAACGTAACGTTCGCCTCCTACCAGGGAAGGGCAATGACGGTGCCTGCCCGTTGTCGCAGCTCGCTGTCGGCATGTAGTCCATGGTGTAAGGCCAGATCATGGTGCCTGCGTCCGACAGGCCGGCGTTGGAGCACGAGGAGTCGTAGTTCAAACCATTGCTGCCCATGCCTGTAAAGTAGTGTTCTGTTTGGTTTATGTTTTATTTACTTACATTAAATATATACGTTTGGACCTTGCATTTTCAGCTAATGTTGTTCATTTATAAATAAATTAAACAATTTTCGGTTAATCGTCTATTTTTGCGTCTTAAAGACTTCCCCTAAGGTTCTGTTCATAACACAGGTATGACAGACACTTCACGTAACTCAAAGTGTTTTGTATACTTGTATGTATACTACGAACCAAACATATGCACAAATGTCAATACATCAATTTTTCGAATACATATTTCAGTCATTGTCCCGGAAATGGTTCAGCAAAGTTAAACAACACACGCCAATATGTCGAGGCTTGAGCGTGAAACTGCGCTATCAGCTACATTAGTTTCACACGCAACCCTTGGTGTGTGACTTTGTTTGCATTGCGTCCACAGCATTGAAATAATGAAAACATGTAATGTTCCATAAATGTCTAACAGTGAAAAGGTATGCCCGTATTACCAATGAACTGGTCCGTGCCCCCGATGGCGAGCTGTGGGACGCGCACACCATTCACGTCGCCACTCTTCACTCCAATGGAAACCAGCTGGGACTTCACCTCTGGAAATGTCAGGGGTTAAAATGGATTTGTAAAAATACAACTTCATATGGGACTTCACCTCTGGAAATGTAATTGGTTAAAATGGCATTGCAAAAACACAACTTCATATGGGACTTCACCTCTGGAATTGTCATGGGTTAAAATGGCATTGCAAAAACACAACTTCATATGAGACTTCACCTCTAGAAATGTCATGGGCTAAAATGGAATTGTAAAATACAACTTCATATGAGACTTCACCTCTAGAAATGTCATGGGCTAAAATGGAATTGTAAAATACAACTTCATATGGGACTTCACCTCTGGAAATGTAATTGGTTAAAATGGCATTGCAAAAATACAACTTCATATGAGACTTCACCTCTAGAAATGTCATGGGCTAAAATGGAATTGTAAAAATACAACTTCATATGGGACTTCACCTCTAAAATGCCGTAGGTGAAAACGGCATTGCAAAAACACAACTTCATATGGGACTTGACCTCTGGAAATGCCGTAGGTGAAAATGGCATTGCAAAAACACAACTTCATATGGGACTTGACCTCTGGAAATGCCGTAGGTGAAAATGGCATTGCAAAAACACAACTTCATATGGGACTTCACCTCTGGAAATACCGTAGGTGAAAATGGCATTGCAAAAAAACAACTTTATATGGGACTTGACCTCTGGAAATGCCGTAGGTGAAAACGGCTTTGCAAAAACACAACTTCATATGGGACTTCACCTCTGAAAATGCCGTAGGTGAAAACGGCTTTGCAAAAACACAACTTCATATGGGACTTGACCTCTGGAAATGCCGTAGGTGAAAATGGCATTGCAAAAACACAACTTCATATGGGACTTCACCTCTGAAAATACCTTAGGTGAAAATGGCATTGCAAAAACACAACTTCATATGGGACTTGACCTCTGGAAATGCCGTAGGTGAAAATGGCATTGCAAATACACAACTTCATATGGGACTTCACCTCTGAAAATGCCGTAGGTGAAAACGGCTTTGCAAAAACACAACTTCATATGGGACTTGACCTCTGGAAATGCCGTAGGTGAAAATGGCATTGCAAAAACACAACTTCATATGGGACTTCACCTCTGAAAATGCCGTAGGTGAAAATGGCATTGCAAAAACACAACTTCATATGGGACTTGACCTCTGGAAATGCCATGGGTTAAAATCGAATTGCAAAATACAACTTCTTAGTGTGCTTTGTATTATGAAATATAGCACATTGCTTAAGAAAACCATTGATTTAAAAAAAACAACGTCCTTTTCAAAATACTTATTAAAGATGCCATGTGCATAATATTGACATCATATAGAGTAATTAAACAGAAATAAGTATGTATTAAATAACACTTTACATACCGGTAGATCTATTTTTAAATAAGTAGTGTATACTACTTTCGAAGCAAAATATTTTATTCAAATTTCTCAATAACTAACTGATAAAAAAGACGCACCAAATCAAGTTGGTTCATTTTGTTTCGCACAAAAAATGTATCTTGAAATATGCGCAACACTGTTCTTCCTAGGTACAACAACAAACAAGCGTTTGGCTTACTTTTGAATTCGTCGATCCAACCGGTAGAAGAGGTCGGCGCAGTGCCCTTGATTGAAGACACGCCAATCTCGTGCCCCGCATCATACAGCGACTTCACCACAGAGTAGTCGCTGCCCTCGTCCGTGAGGAAGAACGTGCCCCGCGCATCGCATCCGTTGGGGTTTGTCTCCTGAAGAATCTGCTGGTAGAACACCACGTTCGTCTTGGTAAGGGTGCCTTCAAATGACACCATTATGATCTGCGGGATGTCGTTTTTCTGCAAAATTTGCATATTTTAACATTGGTCCTGGCGCATACCTAGATAAATTGTTATAAATGCAGTACGTAGCCGTTTTTCTCCTACTAGTAATGGGATGAGCTCGGTTTTACAACCGTTCTTTGCTCGTGTGTTCTGTTTCGAATATCATCTATACGATTGTTTTAAGTTGTGTGTACCCGGTATATGACATACATATATATGTTTTTGCTATCTATTTAAGAAATGGAAAAACCCACTGAGGGTCCTATAATGGCATTATAGTGGCCAGTAAGGCAGCCACAAACAATATGTGCGTATACAGTTTGTAGACTGGGTCCGAAGTGGGATTTTCTATTTCTTATATCGTACCGAACATTTTCATCCTGTGTATCATATCCTGTGTACAATCAACACTTTTAACAGTACACAACCAGAAAGAATGGTTGAACTCTCAAAGTAAGTAGTCATACAAAACATCTAAAAACGTTGAAATATTAATATTTAAGAAATAGCAATATCAAAATCATGCCAAAACAATCATTTCTGCATTATGTAGCACAATAAAAAACACCTTTTATTAGATTATAATTAATGATAACATTATACTTCCACTGTATTATCCAAAAATAGTAAAAACAGTTTTGCAATGTACGGACCTAAAATGACCATATAGATAAAGAAGCACATTTTTATATGAGCTAAACTATTACATAATATATCACCAGGATATATTCTGATCTCTTTGGTGTTTCTTGTTACACAGGACATGGGCTGATTTTGAAGATTCCATTGAAATAATTTTCAACATTTGACATCGATTATTTTGAAGATTTCATTGAAATAATGTTCAACAGTTGACATCGATTATTTTGAAGATTCCTTTGAAATAATATTCAACATTTGACATCGATTATTTTGAAGATGCCATTGAAATAATGTTCAACATTTTACATCAATTATTTTTAAGATTCAATTGAAATAATGTTCAACATTTGACATCGATTATTTTGAAGATGCCATTGAAATAATGTTCAACATTTGACATCGATTATTTTGAAGATGTCATTGAAATAATGTTCAACATTTGACATCGATTATTTTGAAGATTCAATTGAAATAATGTTCAACATTTAACATCGATTATTTTGAAGATGCCATTGTTACTAACATGGTTTACAGCATACGATTTCAAGCAATTGGTCAGTAATCGCCGTAAATAAAGAACCTTACTGTGAATATATAGAGGATTTGTCTTGGTTGCTGATGAATGTTTGCTACATATATTTGTGCCTGCTACGCATAGTTCCTATACGTCTCTACTTGTTGTAGACAAACATTTCAACGATTTGAATGCACTGAATTACAGTAATTCAATGCACCACTAAGGTTATAAGGCTTGAAAATCCACATTTATGCATCTCAATGATATCATTTAATAATCAAAGTATCTGTATCATCATCATCATCGTTATTATCAACATTGTTATAACTATTATTATTATTATAATTATTTTATTATTATTATTATTATTATTATTATAGTTGTGTTATTGTTGTTAATTGGCGCGTATGTTTTTAGTATGCATGCTTTCACTTTGTTTATTAAAGACCACATTGTAAAAAAGAAATATTGTTTCTTAAGGTGAATTCTTCATGAAATAAATTTATTATATTATGAGTGTTTATGTTATATTTACGTTCCCTGCGGTAGTTGTCAATTCAACGCACTAGTTGTAACATCATTTGAAACGCATTATAGTTGTCTAATGTCTACTAGAAATCTGACCAGTATAAAGGCACAATGGCGGTCTGGTTGAACGCTTAAAAGCAATACATTGCTACTATCTGCATTACCTGCAGGTTTCCAGGAGCGGTCTTGTCATTGAAGCATCTGCAGTTTGGCAGTTGGCAGTTGCTTTGGCTGCATTGCTGTGCACTTCCGGTGGCTACGAGTAGCGCTAGTACCACAAGGATCCGCATGGTTGATACAGTCGCTGGTAACTGGTTTGTTTGGTTTTCAATAATATATTCTGCATTACAGGCATATTGCAACGACAACACACGCGTTGGTAAAGTCGCGTTATAATTAAGGCGATACAAACGGTCTGTAACAAAACAATATCTGTGGATTGAACGTTTTGTGCACGCTACTCATGTTAATACAGGTATTTACTATGATTGTCAACAGTATAAATGGATTCAGACCTCTGGACAATAAAATCGATTGCATGCCACATTCAATTCCGGTTATTTTAATTATTGTTCTTATTCTGTTGTTAGATTCTCGCTATGGGTTGAACATGTCAGAGGTACTCAAAAATGCAATTGCAACTAAATCTGTCTTAATTGCTATTTCACTAGCGTGTTTTCAGTTCACAAAATTTATAGTGATGACCAATTATATCGACCTTGACTCCCGATGACCGTAAACAGGATCACCATCGCACCAAATGTGTGTGCTCCATAAATGGTGTTACATTTTTCAAAAACATTTTAGAATAATATAAATATGTGCTTCACAAATAATTACTAACATAAAGATACCAAGAAAGTTTTTTTGCAAAACCATGAAGGAAGAAATAAACCAAATAAAATACCTTACCTTTACAATCAAATTGACATGCGAGAAGTCAGTACAAGATGATCTGTGGTTGTTAAGATAACTAGAGTTTATCAGTTTGAATTGTTCGCCAGATTTCTGCAATGTGAAGGATGCTGGTCATTGAGGCCCATATACCTAATATTCAAACAAATTGTCATTGTAAAGTTTGCCGTGTCTTTTTTTTTTTCGTCCTTTAAATGTATAGACATATTCGGTTAATATTGCCTTGCTTATGGTCTCTGTGAGTTATGTTTTTACCTAGTCAATTAGATGCATCGTGTATATTTTATGTAGTACTTATATTAAGAACCTTGCCCGTGTGACAGTAAATTTAATGTAAGCAGAATAGTAAACAACGCTGCCAAGTTGAAACATGCCAATATGTAAATCAAAATTATACTTAATGGTACCCTTTCTAATACTGTAAAATGTTCGTATTATACGTGTAAAATATGTTATAAAACATATTGGCTTCTTAAATCGGATGAAATATTCCTGTTACCTATAACAAGTTTAGCTTGGTTATAAAATACTTTTATACGGTTATCTTATAGCTTAAATATGTGGTGTAAAAGGTGATATTACTATTTTTCGTAAAAGAAAATTCAGTTAAAACACTAGCACGTGCAGTTAATTAAAAAAGGCTGAACATGCCTAAATAGCATCATTTTTTCAAAAAGCAATTAATGGGACATGTGCTATGTGTTGTAAACTGCAGGCAAATATAGCAAAAGCACACACAATGCTTTTAAAAGATTTGTTTAATTTAAAACATGAAATACCAATTATGGCGTGTCCTGGGAAAACCGGGCTTAATGCATGTGCGTTAAGTGTCGTCCCGGATTAGCCTGTGCATTCCGCACAGGCTAATCCGGGACGACACTTTCCGCTTTTATGACATTTTCTGTTTCAAGGAAGTCTCTTCTAAACATAATTCCACTGTAGGCGGAAAGTGCCGTCCTGGTTTAGCCTGCGCGGACTGCACAGGCTAATCCGGGACGTCACTTTACGCACATGCATTAAGCCCGGTTTTCCCACGACACGCCTCAATTTGCGACTGAAGATGAGCCTCTAATGTATACATTTTTATACAAGTCCACACTATAACTACAACTATACTCAATCCGTACTGTTTGATACGAAACAAGCCTGTGATACGTTCAATGGGTGAACGAGATAGCGCTTTGTCCGACCTAGATAACACTGATACAGACGTTAGAGCGACAGTTTAGTCATGTCGGGTACATTCGCCCATCTCACATGACTGTACTGGCTTCACCTGTACTTAATTGATAAATGCTGCTCACATACGCTTTGCCTACTGGAATGCACACATACATGCATATCAGTGTATGATGTTGCAAGTTATGCAAGTCATGTAAGCCATGGTCTCGCCAGTCCTTTTATAAAATAATTTGTCATTTGATTTAATTAATCTTTTTGCAAAGAGATCCGTAAAATAATTTTTAAGTAATATTGGTATTGGTGTTCAAGATCAACAATGATCAAGATCTGAAAAGATACAAAACCCATATTGAACTTAAGTATTATATAAACCTCTAGTTAATCATCATCATTATCATCATCATCATTATTTTTATCATTATTATTAATAATAATAATAATTATTATTATTATTATGTATATTGTCGCAAGTCACTTTCTAAATACAACTGTTTATTTTTTTATTTGTTGTGAGTAAGATAATAGCTTACAGGGGAGATCACTGTGTGGAGTTTTTGTAGCCTGGCAAACTCGTCGCCTACCGTATGTTTAAGGTTAGATACCAGTAAATCATTGTGTATCCCTCCGTGGTCCGTTCAAAAGTAGTGCCTATACTAAAGAGTTCCTCTTCTCTTCTGGCATAAAAGCCATTTAGGTATCTCAGACATGCCTTTTGTGGTTATTTCTATTATCCTATGCGTGTCTGCAACATTTTGGTGCATTTCATTGGAGGCTAACTTGAAAGGTGAACTCTTGGGGTGGTATAGGGCTTTTGTCGAAATATGACTGCCGAAGCCCTGTTTTCTACCGGTGCAAGTGAGATGCATTTTCTTAGAAGTAAAATGACATATCTGTTTTATTGCAAATTTTGGAAGAGAACAGATTGATTTTTAAATTGATACCAGGCTTGCACAATCTGAAATAAAGGAAATGCTAGAAAAATGCTTGGAAAGTTTGCCGTTTTATAATGGGACCCTATGGGAATAGGATTTACTGGTTTCTAACCTATGAATCGTTCAGTGGTTGCCGACGAATACACATCAATGATTCACTTCCGGTTTTAATTGTACAAAATATTTCAAACTTGTTTGGGTGTGACCGAAGAGAAAATTCGTCAAAATGGTAAGTCTTATGTGTTGGATATTTAATAATTTATTCAAAGGTTTGACGAATGATAATTGATAACCATACCTAGTTGCATTTTATACCAAACCATTGCAAAACAGAAATCTGTTGCTTCAAGTTCAATTTCCGGGTTGAAGTTAGTGAGCATTACTCATGACTGCCAGGATTGACTGAGGAGTAATGTCAAATATAAATGTCACTATCGAAGCCAAAATAAGTTTTGCCATGGACCATACTAAGTGCAGTAAATTAAGTATGAAACTTACTAAGTGACTTGATTAGAAATAATATATCATGTGATTGTTTTGATTTTGTGTTTGCAACTAATCAGAATGTAGTAATTCACTGATTGGCATATATGACACATCTAACAGTCTATCTCTGTTGTGACATGGTTAGTTAAAGGGGTAAGTGCATGCCTCTCACTTTGGAAACCCAGGTTTGAAGGTCTGGTATTACGCTTGTGACACTTCACTGTGGGGGCAATACTCAGTCTTCTTGTATAAATATTGAAATCAGTGGACTGTCGGTCCACTAACCCTGCTAAGACTGGACCAGACTACAGTTAGGCAGAGTTCTCGCTAGGATTTCAAAACATGGAGTCCAGGACGCCTTCCTTTTAAAAGTTAGCGTCCCAGTATCTAATCGTCAAAACAGACCCCTACCCCACTCACTTATAAACACAAGTCAACTACAAAGCCAGGCCGGCTAGTTCAGTTGGTAGAGCGCTGGACTACAAATCCGAAGATCGCGGGTTCGATTCCCAGCCTGGCCACATCACTTGTGTGGGGATTGGTCATGAAATTATTTCTACGGCCATTCTCCCCCTACCTCTGATTCGAGTAGGGCAGTTGTCAGTTACTGGCATTAAGTATGTGCACTCAGTACTGGTAAACCAGCTTACCCAGGAAAAGTGTGAGTAGGTTAACTGACCGCTGTTATATGTCTGAAATACTGTTGAATACGGCGAAAAATCCAAACAAAACAAGAAAACAACAACAATGCTTTCTGTCAAAAATTATTTAATTAATTGAATTTAATTATTTATTTATTATTTAAACAAACTGTTTATTAACTACCCGCAATTAAACAATTAAATAGGACTCTATTCATTAAAAAGGAACAACTCAACTTTTTTTTAAATTGGAATAAAAAGAAAAGAAATTTGTAGCAATATAATAAAAACGTGGGTGTTAATTACACGCACATAACATAACGCATACCTAATGGGAAAGTGTTACAAATCACTTACTATTTCAAATTAGATTGAGGGCGTGATAAACTTTCTATCGACCACATTCATTTGCATACGCGTTCTTATTGGCTGACTGGTTAGCTGTAGTTAGCTGACTCCGCATGGGTCTTGATTTTATCGATAATTGACACACTGGTGCTGCAGGGGAATGTGTTTATTGCCGAATAGGCGTTGTTTGTCTTGGGAAAATATGCGTACGCCAGAGAAAAGGGTTGCATCCTAGAATCTAACACCCAGATTTATAGCGTCCTTTTCATACAAGTAAGCGCCCAATATACGTCAAATTACGTGTTACCGAGATCTCTGTTAGCTGGACCATAGTTTGTAGGTTTTCTTTCACTCTTTTGTATTTAATCTGTTATAGAAATAATTAAAAACAATCATCGCTCTTAGAATTATGTCTCAAAAGATGAAAAATGGACCGTTGGTCCAGTTAACTTATAAATGTTCCTGGACCAAGCAAAAATTTGGTGGGCTTGATCCATGGTCCGCTGGTTAATCGTGAAGACGGATACTGTGTGTGTAGAAGTCAGTGTAGTGCTTAATTATAATCTACTGACTACTATTATCTGCACCCAGAAAAAACAAGTTGGACTGTCAACTGAGTATTGTACTTTTCGCATGCCAGAACCTTCAGGCATGACAATTGATATTTTTTATTTCAGGCACAAATGAGTGAAGATCAGATGAATGGTAAGCCTAGATGTTCATCTATAAGGTTTTGATAAGTGATGAATCATGATCTGTAGCATCTTATAACAGTTATAATTTCCAATACCAATTTTAAATGTCAATACAATCAAATTTGAAAAATTGATAATCTGATTTGACAATGCATAAGAAGACTGTTTTAATCTGGTATTAATCTTTTGGACCTTATTGAGAAAACTACATGGGGCTTCAAGTGGCATCTTTTGGATAGAACTAAAAAAGGAAATGGGAAACATTTATTTGTAAAAATTGTATGCTTCAACCCTGCACATATATTGATAGAGGACATTGAGAGGAAGTGTTGAGTACAAGGACCATTACTCTTTCTTCAATATTTTTGAGTTATTGCTGATGACTTATTTTTCTTGTGCTGAAAATAACTACATATTGTAATTCCCTTGTGTTGAACATAACTCAAAAAGTATTGAAGGGATTCAGTTGATACTTCATATAGTGATAGATGGCTTTGAGATCATGTGCAAAGTACAAGGACCATAACTAATTCTTAAGTATTTATGGAGTTATTACACTTTAGTTTATTTTCTTGTGCGGGGCATAACTCCATTAGTATTGAAGGGATATAAAATAAAACCACGTATATTGATAATAGGATGTTGAGAGGATGTTACTTGGGGGAAGAAAGTGGACAATTTTGGGGAAAAAATGGAGGATATTTTGTCAGGGCAAGCTGCCATTCAACAGCACTAAAATTAGCAAAAAAAAATCAATGCAAATGATACTTCATTTAATGCAAAGGCAGAGGGAGTGCAGAGTACATGGACCATAACTCTTTCTTCTGTGAAAACATCTCTTCAAGGGCATTCATCACTTACAGTGACAATGCTTGTTTACTTGATATACATGTAATCTCTGATGCACTGTTGTTTTATATATGAAATGAACTCCCTATTTTCAGATATTATGGAGGTGTTTAACCTATTTGACAACAAAGGTGATGGCAAAATAAGTGCCAGTCAACTTGGCGACTGCCTTCGATCCCTCGGTCAGAACCCAACAGAGTCTGAGATCAGAAAGTGTGGCTATGCAACCAACCCAGGTACGGAACTGACTGTGCATTTTTAGGAATATTGTCTCCTTCAGTTTTGTTGTTTTGAATCTGCTTGAATCGGGGCACCCGCTGGCACCAATATTTCTTTAAACCAAATTTACCACATATTTTACTACATGTGTACTGAAATCATACTTATTTTTGGTGTAATTTATAAGGTTTAATTAAAAATGTTGTAGCTGAATTTCTTCAGCCAGATATTGAAAATTATAGCAAGGCATTGGCTAATATGACGAATGGCAGAGTAGGCGCTGTGAATGACCTAACTGGGCTTAGCAAATGGTTAGAACAGTGCCATCAGCATGAATGATTCAATCTTATGTTGATTTTGTAAAATACTGAACTTTAAAAGCATCTTGTATTTCTGTAAGTTGAAATTATTCATTTGAAACATTAAATAAACCGCCGTACAATTTTGGTAAGTAAAATGACTGAAAAATAATGTCTAAACAAGATGTTTCATTTTGGTCAGCTAGTTGTGAAGTACTGGCGATAACATACTGCCTTGTTTGCCTCCAGATGCGAGAATCTCATTTGAAGTGTTCCTGCCCATTTTCCAAACTATCAACCGGAGTCGTGAGCAACACAGTGCGGAGGATTTCACTGAGGGATTCAAAATGTTTGACAAGGAACAGAATGGCTTTATCACTTCAGCTGAGCTTAGACATATACTTACATGCTTAGGTGAGTGGCATTTATAAAACTGGTGTGTTCTGTTCTTACATTAATTGTTAACACTTCTGTCTCCTTAACTCGTTTTTAGTTTGACTTTTCGATACTACTTGCCCCGTTGTTGGCGTCGGCGTCTGGTCTAGGTTAAGTTTTACCGTAAGCTAGTTTCTCTGGAATGGCTTGGGGGATTTCATTCAAACTTGAAACATTTATTCCCCATATTGAAACGGACCTAAAGGCCAAGTTTAGTAACTCTAGTTTGAAATTTGTCAAAATTAGGGGCCTTTTTACACTTAGAAATTTTACATATAAGACACACTTTGAAATTTTACATATAAGCCATTTGGATAGGTTGAAGTTTTTGGTAAGCTCGTTTCTCAGGAATGGCTTGATTGATTTCATTCAAACTTAAATCACTTATTCCCTAAATAAAAGTCAACCCATAGGCCAATTTTGATAAGACTAGTTTGAAATTTGTCAAAATAATGCGCCTTTTTACACTTAGAAATTTTACGTATGAGCTATTTAGATACGTTTTAAGTTCTTCGGTAAGCTAGTTTCTCAGAAATACTGTAGTTAAGATTGCATTTGGGGTGGGGTGTGTGGGGTTCAGGTCACTGTTACTAAAAATAGAAAAGAACAACTGTTTCAGCTCATTATTAGAGAACAAATTGAAATATTAATTATAATGAAATAATAATAATTTATACACACCATATAGCTAGACATCACTTGAGATTGGTTATGTTTGTTTAATTGGCCCCTTCTATCCATACAGTTTGTTTTAGAAAAAGAATGCCAGTAACTGACAAGCACAAGAGAAGTCGAGCGCACTGTCCTCGGACAGCTCTTGTTTAGAAATAATCATAAAATAATTTATATGCTCCTCAGTACTTTTTACTTGATCTTTCACCACAAAGTTTTGCTTGTACTTAAACTTTGTACAGTGTTTAGTGGCAATTATACAATGATTATGTTTCTAAACTTTTCAATTCATTATTACCGGAATATTCATTTTTATGCAAAACCAGTACATGTACACGGAAAACATGGGGCTTTATCCATAAAGGAAAATTTTAACTTGCACTTATATGTATACTACAATTAAAATTTTGATTAATAATATTTATGTCAACATCAAAATTGTATGTTTAAAATGCGGTAAAATAAGAAGCACCATTCTTTACCAGAAAAAAAGTTTAATACAAAATACAATGTAAACTGCTACAGACTTAAGGAAATTACTGATTTTCAGAAGTTTGCTAATGTATCTACTAAGGAGGTTTATGGCTACTGGCCGTGATGCTTTTTGACCTTGACCTTACTTGGCCTTTCCCTTGCTGTTGCTAGGTGACAAACTGACGGATGAGGAGTGCGATCAGCTGTTCCAAGGAATGGAGGATGCACAGGGCAATATTAACTACGAAGGTTCGGGCAGTACACTGGGACAAGAGTCCCATCTTAATATTGTATCTGAGTTTGGGAAGTCCAGACTGCTGACATAAGTACCATCTTTAATATTGGTTAGAATTTAGAAATCCGGGCATGTCCCACAAAAAATTGTTAGGCAAAAATTCTAACATTAGTCATAGTCTTACATTGGACAGAAACAAAAATGCTGACATGAGTACCACCTCTTAATTTAGTTCGGAATTCAGTTTTCATGATTTCTGTCCTTTTATTAATCAGAATGCTGAACTACAATAACAGACATGCGTATGATCTATTGCCATTGGCAGAACACTTTATTGTTCAGACGTAAGAAATCTTCAATTATATAAAACACCTTTGGTATTATTGAAAAAAATTAGAAAGTTTGACAGTTCCATAACCGATCTGATGGAACTTCACTGTCACAGTTTATTTGAAATATTGCAACAGTCTTTTAAGTTCAGCTATTGATTTAAAACATGTGGATGGCTGTAAAAATGTCACAGAGTTTGAGAAATTGGTTTTGCAGAATTTTACGATCGGTTGCGGAATCAAGAAAGTCTCTCTGAGTCAATTACAATGGAAATTAAGTTATTTAACTAAATTCAGTTTTGTAGTGACATTAAATTGTGTCGATCTCTTTTGCATCAGCTACATTGTTTTTATACATGACCTGTAAGCACTGCTTTCAGAAGACGTAATGTTCCCATAGTTTTTAACGTTTCCAAAATGAATGTGAAATGTACACTGTACATACTTCAGTATCGCAATTGACATTGTCCAAATTGGCCTTTAAATTTGTCCTTGAGAAGTGCTCCACAATTCTGTTATTTTATTAGTCCCCTACCGGTGTTTCACTGGAGGGGACTATAGGTTTGCCCTCTGTCCGTCTGTCACGCCGTCCGTCCGCAAAATTTTGTTCCTGTGATAACTCAAAAAGAACTGAAGATACTTCGATGAAACTTGGTATACATATAAATGGCAATGTGAGTATTATGCACGGCCTGTTATTTTTTACCAGAGGTCAAAGGTCACGTGACTGTAACTAAAAATAGAAATAAACTAATACAAACTGGATCCTGCGATAACTCAAAAAGTACTGAAGATATGTCGATGAAACTTGGTATACATATAAAAGGCAATGTGAGGATTATGCAGGACCTTTTATTTTTTACCAGAGGTCAAAGATCACGTGACTGTTACTAAAAGTAGAAATTAACTAAACACTGTTATAATTCGAAAAGTACATAAGATATGACCATGAAACTTGGTACAAAGATTGAATTATAGGTGTGTCTCTTTATCTGTTCGTCTGTATGTTTGTCCGTCCGTCTGTCTGTCCGTGCCCAAAACCTGGTTCCTGCAATAACTCAGAAAGTACTGAACTGGGAATACATATAAACAGCAATGTGGCAATGTAAGGATTATGCGCCACCTTTTTTTTCACCAGAGGTCAAAGGTCACGTGACTGTTACTAAAAACAGAAATAAAATAAATACTGTAATAATTCGAAATTGACATCAGATATGACCATGAAACTTGGTACAGAGATTAAACTATAGGTTTGCCATCTGTCTGTGTGTCGTTCTGTCTGTTTGTCCATATGTCTGTCTGTCAGTATGTTTGTTTGTCCGTCCGTCCCCAAAACCTAGATCCTGTGATAACTCGGAAAGTACTGAAGTGAAGACACTTTGATGAAACTTTGTATACTTAGCAACAGCAATGTGAGAATTATGCACGACCTTTTATTTTTCACCATAGGTCAAAGGTCACTTGACTGTTACTAAATGTAGAAATAAACTTAATACTGTAATATTTTGAAAAGTGCATAAGATATGATCATGAAACTTCATAAAACTGGGTACACAAATTGGACTATGGGTTTGCCCTCCATCTGTGTACTTCTGTCTGTCTGTTTGTCCGTCGGTCTCACTCTGTCTGTATGTCCTGTCCCAAACCTGGATCCTGCGATAACTCAAAAAGTACTGAAGATACTTTGATGAAACTTTGTATACATAGAAAGAGCAAGGTGAGGATTGTACACAACCCTTTATTTTTCACCAGAGGTCAAAGGTCACATGACTGTTACTTAAAATATAAATAAACTTAATACTGTAATAATTAGAAAAGAACATAACATATGATCATGAAACTTGGTACACATAATGGACTATATGATTTCCCTCTGTCAGTTTTGTACTGCAATAACTCAAAAAGTAACTAGAATGTCTGGTCAATGTTGCTAAAATAGTAAAAACAACAACTTAATACTGCAGTGACAAATGGGATTTGAATATGAAATTTTGTACATCTACAGATAAAGGGCAATTTGACGGTATTGCACAATGTTTAATTAGTAGGGGTTTCACCGGTAGGGGACTCCTGTATTGCTTGCAATACTATCAAAGCCTTGTTTTCTAACTGTTAATTATTTCCCTATATATATGACGTTGATTTTTCCCTTCCAATGCTTAAAATCTGCCGTGTAAGCATTCCCCCAACAGTTGAAACATTCCCCCAACAGTTGAAACATTCCCCCAACAGTTGAAAAACAACAACAACCATGGTTGCAGAAGCTTTATACGCAAGACTTTAGTGGTATTGAATAAACATTTGCGGCTGTTACAGAAACTGGAATGCCCAATTAGCAATTTTAAAGTTCTTGAAATTGCTAATTCCAGTTTCTGCAACATCCGCAAATGTTTATTTAATACCACTAAAGACTTGCCTATAAAGCTTCTCACTTTAAAGTTCTCTTGAAGCCGGGCCCGGCTAGCTCAGTTGGTAGAGCGCTGGACTGTCAATCCAGGGATCGTGAGTTTGAATCCCAGCCGGGCCACATAACTTGTGTGGGGATTGGTCATGAAATTATTTCTACGGCCGTTCTCCCCCTACCTCTGATTCAAGTAGGGCAGTTGTCAGTTACTGGCATAAGTATGTGCACTTAGTACTGGTCAACCACATAGATCAGCTAAGCTTGCCGAGGAAAAGTGTGAGTAGGTTAACTGACCGCCGTGATATGACTGAAATACTGTTAAAAACGAGAAAAATCAAAACAAACAAACAAACTGTTCTCTTGGATATGCTTTTGCTTATGTAATCAATGCATCATACTAGAAAGTAGATTTACATTTAGTTTGTGAATGTAATGTATGTCATGTGTATAAAACATCAACACTCAAATATATCCAGTTATTTTAAAATGTTCTTTTAGCCATGTTTCATTTTCCTCTGCAGAGTTTGTCAAGAGCGTGATGTCTGGTTGAACACATGGTCACACGTCATCTCCGCCAGTCGATGCCAGGCTGCTGTAGCTTTTAACCATAGCAATGTATACAAACATTGTAGCTCGTTTAACATTACCACGTATGCAAAAATGTGTGTGTCTTCGGTACGATGTATTTTATTGTGTTAATATTTATTAATGATACAAGTTTTGATAACTTATACACACTTTCTAGTTGCAAACACATTCCAGATATGTCTTGGACCATTTGCCTGAGTAATGTGCTAAGAATTTTTTTTATCACCGAAATGAATTTTGCATTAATTATAAGTTTGTGTTTGTTTGAAAGTATTACTTACAGAACGATTTTTACTTTAAGTGCAGGTTAAAACAGCTTTTAGTTGAAAAAAAGACATTTTACTTTTTTGTCAATAAAATTTTATAAAATGTCATTTGTATTTTGTTTGGATGTCTTCTGTCCTTTATTCACCAAAAACGTCAACAAGTAATTGGATTGTGTGAAGCACATTTGTCCTGTGATACAACCATCATCGATATTTGTTTAAATACGTTTTCTAATCGATTAAAATTTCCGTTTTAATTATTTTGAAGGCTAAACAGTAAATGCTGCATGTTTAAAACCATGTTCTTCTACAGATGAGCGCATTCAAGTAACGTGAAAACTGTCAGAATCAGCCTCAAAGCGATACTTGGTGGTTACTCTACTTTGGATGGTTAAATACTTTCAGTCATTGCGAGTCTGTGCTTCTAGTATATAGGCCAGTAGAACTTGATGTATAAACTACATGTACTCTGATAGCATACATTTTAGGATGCAGGGTTTGAGCATATAAAGTGTCAGTTTCTCACACCAAATACATCGTTCTGGAGCTGCAAAGATGGTAGTTTCTCGAATAAACCATGCACATTTAGGTGTCCAGATTGTTCTGTTGTCGAATTTAAACGTCTAATCAGTCACTTCTAGAAAATCTGTTGCTAATCGAATAAGCATTGAAGAAAAGTACGAAACAGGTCACAATGCTTCACGGTCGCCTCCAGACAGTAATACAGAAAGTTATGTAAATAAGTGTAAGATGTAATTATGGTATTAGTATTATTCATGATTTAAACCCATTAATATAGGAAGAAATAATAGATTAAGTAATCGGTGTAAAGCATAGCGAAAAAATATTTGATTACGCGTTATAAACAGTTGATTACGCAATATAAATAAGGGATTAACAGGTTCAGATTTGTGTTATAGACTTGTCTTATACAACGCTAAAAATCTTCAGTTCTAATTAGTAAATCTTTAAATGTCATGTGATTTTGTGTAGGTCACCAAATGTCAAACGTCTTATTCGAACATCTGGTTATTGTTGTTGCTTTGTGTTAAATCGACCATCTGCGTGCAATAAAAATATACTGTCGGTAATAAAAATGAATTTGACTTAACATAAACAAATGATACTTGCATGGGCATTGAATCCAGTTTGAACAAAACCGCAACAAACCCTTTTATGGAAATGGTCTTCGTAGTGTTCCAGAATGATTAATGTAATTCTTTCGCAAATACATGTACGTTAACACCTGTGATGAGTCATAGTGATACAACATGAAACTGGGCTGCATCGGGGCCAAAGTAAACGTATATAACGCTTCGTCGTATACCCCATACGCACAGATTTAAAGTTTATTTGGAAAATTTTATATTGACCTTTTTTTGTGTGTGAGAAAAGAAGCAGTGCTAACTTACGTGAAATGCATCATTCTAGGCACTATCGCTTGTAAAGTAACCGGCGACATCATTAAGGAACAGTTTTCAGCGATGGTATTGGACCTTACCACAAATGGCAAATCATTTTTGAGTGATTTATCCGATCATTGTACTTGTCTGTGTGGGGAATTTTGATCGAGTATAATCCTACTGTTTAACGTTTGTTTACATTTTGTATAGTTTTATGCAATTTTATGACTACCGGTATTTCGAAAAGAAATGTATCTTTAAAATATCAGTGGCAAAACTGGCCGTCTATTGCCCGCGTTCTTTTGACCAACAAGACAGTGACCGGTAAAACTGTCTGTGGTTTAATTAACCGATCGTGTGCATCGTCCTAATAGAGCCTCTATAAAACAGGGCCAGCTAGAAATCCACGCGAGACATTTATTGTGCGGTTATATGTATAATTTACATCTGAGTCATTGAACATATCCCCCCAGGGCTGACCTCCAGCCTTAGTCAAAATTACAGTAAACGAAAAACAATGGACACCACGAATAATTCAGCGTTCATATAATCACCGGTTTGAATACGATAACATGGCTGAAAATAACTATCATTACAATGATTAAATGTATTGGCTCTGAATAATAGCCTCTAAGCCATTGGCGCTATAGGATTGCCACTATGCACGTTCTAATGTTGCTGGATAACAACTAACGTGAATCTGTTTTGGTTTCTTTAAATCGTGTTCGCAAAAACTAAACCAGCGCTAATTATTACGGTCTCTACAACCTCTGTAAAAAAAAACGTCTCATTTATTTTGCTGGAACCCTTCCTGTTATCTCTGCAGGCCAGTCCCAAGACTATTCAGTATTGTCAGAGCATTTATAGCACGACACAATGACTGCCTTGTGTTGAATAATATTGACATTTTGCTGCTATTACATAAAACTTACTTCAAATTGAACGGAAATAGGCATAGACGTAATCGTCTTCCCTTTAGTAAATTCCCTCATTATTAAGAATAATTTTTACATCAAAAAATAGTTTTACACTTGCTAGATCTGGTATTACCAATCGCGATACATTGACTATGTTCGGAATGCTTCGTAAAAAATAGATTGCAGAGCGTTGTTATTATGTTTGATTTTGAAAAACCTTCATACGGAGTAGGGATGTTTCCTTGCATTAAGTGTTTCTGAAACTACACCCTGCATATGTCATAAACTGTTGTTGAAATGAATGTGATTTCAATGACAAATCAAAACGCTACGTAGAAAGAAAATCAACGATAGCGTAGAAAGACTTTTGGCGATAAAAGAAAGAAACCAAATTCATGCCGATGGAGCGTATACATTTTAAGGGTATCGACTGTTAGTGCCGCGTAGCCTGCAAAGTAAAAAGTAGGTTTCGCGATTCAAGCTCTCCATATCGCCCTTTTAAAGACCGTTGGCTTCCTTCTAAAATCCATTGATTAGAATGGTTGTATATTGGTGACTGCACGGCCATTGACTACCCAAAGAACGTTGGCATGTAGTTAATTACAAGGACACTAACGTGCCAGAAAACGTTGACATCAAGGTTACCAACAATCATTAAGATGCCGAGAAAAAGTAAATGCAAAAATAAGTCTCTGATGATGAAAATACAGAGCATATTTGTTGAAATTGTTAATTGTATGACCACGAGTTAAATACAATACGAAGTAAATCCGTCTCTTTTATGATTATAATATATACATGACAATAGGTTGATATGATTGTTTACCACAAGTTGATTGGAATAGGATACAACTCATTATTGTACGTTATAATACACTGAAATAAAAATCTTGTAACTGACTGCTTTAGTCTCACTTCTCTAATCCCGCAACGAGCCTCAGCTGGCGAGTTATGTCCACAGGGCTGATGGTCATTATGTCCACAGGGCTGATGGTCATTATGTCCACAGGGCTGACGGTCATTATGTCCACAGTGCTGATGGTCATTCTGTCCACAGGGCTGATTGTCATTATGTCCACAGGGCTGATGGTCATTATGTCCACAGGGCTGATGGTCATTATGTCTACAGGGCTGATGGTCATCTTGCATTACTCGTATTAAAGTGGTCATTGACTGGACAACGGATAGGGAGGAAAACTGAGGAAAACACGCACTGAATATTTGAAAGATTTGAAGAAATAAAACAACTGAAAAGGGAAACAATGTATCCAAAAGTAAAAGAATACAAGAAGAAAGAGAGAACGTTGACAAGATATTAGCACATTGCTTTATTTCGGGGTCTTTCCTCCGAGTCGGTCTGTGTTCGTGGAGATTGATTTATCGTATTTTTCCGTGTATATATTTCTTCAAACGAATATCACACGCAATTTTTTAAGTTTATTGCAGCATTACCCAGTTATGATAGAACTACAACCGTTGATAAGTGCAAATTTGAAGAACAAAATAAAATGAATATACGATGTAGAACTTAGATATTACTTTATGTCTAATATGTAAAATAAATAATTTTTATATGATGTATATTGATGTATTTGCTAACAGTATTCCAGTTCATAAATGGCTTATATGGTATTCAACATATTACTAACAGCATTTCACTTATTCTTCTTTACAGACTAGCTAGCACAGCTTTCTCTGCTTAGAAGATCTAGTGTACAAATAAATTTTACATATGAAGCGTGTCGTGCGAAAACCGGGCTTAATGCATGTGCGTAAAGTGTCCTCCCGGATCAGCCTGCGCAGTCCGCATAGGCTAATCCAGGACGGCACTTTTCACTTTTATAATATTTTTTGTTTCAAGGAAGTCTCTCTAAACATATATCCACTGTAGGCGGAAAGAGTTGTCCTGGATCAGCCTGTACGCACAGCATTATCCCGTTTTTTCCACGACACGCCTCATATATACTACTAAACATGTGCTCAAATGAAACAGTGACATTACATGGGGTCTGGGGTCGTTTCCCAGAAACTTCTTTAGTAAAATCGTATCTTTAGCCTTAAATCGTAATTTTTCTTTAGGAGTTTATTCCATGTGTACCTGAAATTCTTCTAAGTGGTCAGTAATTATCAACTGTTTTATTGACTATTACCTTACAAAAATTGGAACTTCAGTGACAATGTTTTAAGAGTAACTTATACGTCATCATACTGGCAGTCCTATACGTCATCATACTGCAGTCCTATACGTCATCATACTGGCAGTCCTATACGTCATCATACTGGCAGTCCTATACGTCTTTCACCGCCATCCCACAGAAGCTACGTTCGCTCATTGCTGAATTTACCAATTTATTTTTCCAAGATGGGAAATGTTATGGTATGCTTCAGTTTGGATAATAACAGCGTTGGAATCAAATTTATTGGCGACTATGGTAAATTGAGATTGTCTCTAAATGGCCTAGAATGAAACTGTCTGCGTCATCGTTTTATTAGTTTGGAGCAGTGATGAAAATAACACAGTACATATATATTTAAATTTTATACCTAGCTCCAGACCTTAACACGAATAAAAGTCTACGATGTTCATATAGCGACCTAATTATATTACTAAACCGAATTCTTTGCTTTAACTACATGAGTTAGTACGATATACAGATAATTAAACTTATATTGCTTATATTGCTTACCAAATGTAATGCATTTGAGACTCAAATGCAATGATGCTGTGAGGTTAATCTGTAATTACATTTACATGTGTTATGAATAAATCTAGGCCAAGTATGAGTTTCGGGCGCCCGTAAACCGGTTTAAACCCCCAATGCTTTGAGGTAACGTCAAATACTGGTGATAATGAACGTTACACAAAATTTGACGTTACAAAAACAAATATTTAGATCCGCTTTATTTATGTAATGTATATAAGTCATTATCAATATTTGCACAATTCAACACGTTCTAAACTTGAGGAGTGCAGTTCCTCTGACACAGCAATGTAACTATCCGCTTTAATTTCTCCATATATAAATAACAATGAAGCCACTGGATCAACACGTGACGGACTTTCCTTTTTCTGGTGTTTTTGGAAGTGATGTTTCCAGTTTGTTTACAGCGCAGTGTTTTGCCGTTCGGTTTGAGAATGATTTTATACATTTAGTGCTGTCGTTGAGTTCCTTTTACTTGCCTTTTTGTTGCCTATACATTTGTTTTCTTGTGCGGCATATTCCTTAATTTCTTCTCACGATATGTGGTATTTTTGACTGTTTGACCATTTTCTTCATACGCCCTAACAGAGGGTTGTTTTATCTGCATTTTAAATACGAGTGTCATTTTATACGTTGTCTTTGATCCAGCTTTCTCTTTAAGTAGGACTGAATTTTTTTCACTGAACTAATCATTTTGAACATCTGAAAGAATAAATACCCGTAAATTATATTCATGAATTTGACGTTGGGATTGACGTTTAGAAAGGTAGGGGACATTTTATTGGGACTAAGTAATTTTGTGTTTATAGCGAAATGCAACGTCGGATCGGTGTGAAATTTTAATAATATGTAATTAGAAAAAAAGAGTATTTTTAATATATAATTGTTAACAAAACGCATAAAAATAAGAAATAAAGGATCGCTTTAAAAAGCGCATGTGTGTTCCCAAACGACGTTTGAACGGTCGGGGGACATTAATTGTGTCTTTAAAAACACCAGCAAAGAAACACATACTGCGTTAACTCCATATCAAAATTTCACATGTATAAATAGGAATAAAAGTGTATTTCATGTATAAAATTTTGTTACACTTTAACAACATTAAACAGAAATAATATCGTTTGAAGGTAAAACTTATCAGTTACTTTTCAACTCGGACATTTCGTAGTACTTTCCGATTTCGCCTTATTTTTGTAATAAATGACGTTTTTTATGAACACAAAAATCTGCATCCCGAGCGGAAACGACGTTACTACGTATTTTTTCATAATTCATATACATGTATATTAAAGGATCTGTTTTTCTGTAAGCTGCAATTAATTAAGTTCGATTCTTTTAAATCCGTTTGCTGTGCAATTTCATTAAGTTTAATTTGATATGCGGTTGAATTAAATGCGTTGATAAATTCTTTCTTAAAATCCCGATCTTGGCAGTTCATGTGGGCAAATTTTTAAATTATCACCGGTATTTCACGTTACGTCTTTGCATTGACCGTTCCAAGGCGGTGACCTCAGTTTTATTTATATTTGTGTTTTGTGTTTGTCACGTGTTTTGTATTGCTGTGTTGTTTTGGCAATTGGTTACTTGCCATATAAATAAAGAACCACGTGGTGCTGCTAATGAGAGTTATATCCTGCTGATGCAGCCGGAGTGTCACTTTTGTTTATATTTAATCAAACGTAGAAATCATTATAGCTGAAAACAACCTCCCGTTTATTAATTATATATTTATAACTTGACGAATACATGATACATATGCCAACTTTTATTGGCACTAGTTTCGTGCCAGGCGTCAAGAACGGTACTCATCGGTTTACAGATTAGTAGCTAATGTCCCAATTTAAATGTAGTGGTGGTGGTCGTCTTGGTGGTACGTATTGTTAGTAGTAGTAGTAGTACTCATGATGATGATGATGATCAGATCATCATCATCATCATCATCATCATCATTATCATCATCATCATCACGACGACGATGATGATAATGATGATGATGATCATGAGTGCTACATGGTGGTGATGATAATGATGATAATCATCATCATCATCACCATTTAGTACTCATAATCATCATCATTATCATAATCGTCGTCGTCGTTGTCGTCGTCATCATCGATAACTCCCCAGGTATCGCTTGGAAGCGCGTGAATCAATGAAACAATAATGATCGATCATAGAAATAATTATAACCTGTCCCAAGTTCGTATGTACATTGTATAACTATAAGGCTAGGATCGTAAAATAGTCCTTCTTTCGAAACTTGCCTGACATATACGTTTGAATAATTGATACGCAGCGAGTAAACGGCAACACGGAGTCAATATCGGAATCCTAGATGTGACAGTTTCAAACCAGATGTTGTGCCAATAGCGCGAGACACGTGGGCTGCGTTAATTACATGGATGATCTAGGGTGTAGCCTCACTGGGCGGAAATTGCTCGAATAATTCGATTATGTGTGAGTTATGTTTTTATATTGACTGTTTCTTAACATTCATTAGTTTCTAACGTTTATATCTACTCTCCAATTGTCAGTTCACGTTTTAGTTTCATTTAGGCGGTTGTATATAGAGCTAGCTGTTTCAATGAGACCGAACAAAACTGTTTTACGAAAAGTTTAATGTATACTTTTGAGAATTACAAACTTTACAAATCTTTGCCTTCTATTAAATAGCAAAATGGTTATTTAAAAAGTATTTACTTTTGTATAATGTATTCAAGAACAAGTACCAAGCGCTAATATTACACGCATTCTTTTGTCGTAAGGTCTACGACAAATAAACTGCCTGTCATCTATCGGTCGCTAATTAGGTAATTGTTGTCGATTAACAGACACCTTGAGATGGTGCGGACAGAAATGCCCTGATTTTCCTATATCGGGTTCCATCAATGTCCCATTAACAACATATTGCACAATTTCAGCTGCAAAGAAAACGCAATCTAGACGTCCGTCAAGTTATTGAGCCCGCCACATAGGATGACGACTTCGTGATGCATTAGGAGGTCTGAAAGTTATTAACACTGGGATATTTATGAAGATAGTTCTCAAGAAAATGAGAAAATTTTACTACCAGACCGAAGGATTGATTAAGTTTTGAAACTTGTTATTAGATCTACTGACGAAGACTGTTTTGTTCGACGGATGATGGTTAGATGGTGTGTTTGGCAAACCGAGAGGAGTTTTGGGACACGTGAGTTTACTTTTCTCTGATTTGTTCGCGACTTTTGTACTTGCTTGTTTAATTAAATGTTCTACATGGCAACTGTTCATTCAGGCTTATGTCGAGTTTGCAAAGACAATAATCGTTTGTATATAAAAAACAACAACATTCTCATTGATTCTTCAAACGTAGTTTTAAAAGTAAAAATATCGGTTACATAAATGCAATTTTCTAAACGTATAGATGCATCGGTAACAAGGTCGCAACTCGTGCATTGAACTTGTCGTCATTTTCGTCATTTTATTCTGTATTCACTATAAAACGTTGAATTACAGCTGAATCACTTGAAATATGTTTATGAGACGCGTCGTGGGAAAACCGGGCTTAATGCATGTGCGTAAAGTGTCGTCCCGGATTAGCCTGTGCAGTCAGCACAGGCTAATCCGGGACGGCACTTTCCGCCTACAGTGTATTTATGTTTAGAAGAGACTACCTTGGAACAGAAAATGCCATAAAAGCGGAAAGTGCCGTCCCGGATTAGCCTGTGCGGACTGCACAGGCAAATCCGGGACGACACTTCACGCACATGCATTAAGACCGGTTTTCTCACGACGCGCCACATATTATTTTCATTTTACACACGTTTTTAAGGATTCGCTATGTAAATAATTTGTAAATGGAAAAGGCGCACCGTTATTTTTGTGTACTCTCTGCATTAGGCAAAGTAGAAATCCCTTTTAGAGTCTATATGAGTATGTTTTGGTTTATTCAAGTATACATCGATGCCCGTATTCGCCAACCCATTCTTAGACTTCAGAATAAAAAGTAGACTTTGACTCAATAACAAATACTTGTGTGTTTGCAAGTATATACCCAGTACATATGTTGCTACTGTCATTAATAAATAAGTACGAATAAAGAATGCTAACATTTGCGATGGTGAAAGCCTAGTAAGATTCGAATTAACAGATATTTTAGTTTATAACAGTTTGTAACATAATCGTTATTTTTACGTCTTAAGAACTGCTTGGTGAATATGGGCCAAGACATGATATTATATGCGCCCAGCTGTCGCCAAGTATTTTGGCAGGTTTTATAGTTTCGTAAAAAAAACGAATCGTAAAGTACATGTATATGTATTTATATGATGATTGATTGCCTTTAATATGTATTATCTTTTGTCTTTACATGTACATGCGGTTGCAAAAACAGTTTTTTGATTGTTCATTTTAGTTGGATCTATTTCTTTTCAAATATTTTTGAAATAGTTTATTAATAGTATTTAGAAGACGCAAATCGTTTACACATCCACTGATCAAGAGATTTTTAAACAGTTTATTCATGTACAAGAACAACAACACAACGTTGTATATATGCCGAACTGACCATGAAACATATCCTCGTACACAATTAAACTGTGCCCATGAGTCTACATTTTGATATATTAACAGACAAATGCGACATCACAAATCGTTTACACGAAGGAACTATGTTAAATATTGATAGACGCGACAGTGTATAAGAATAAATTTACCAATGTTGAAATAAATTGACACTTACATCTATCCTACAAAAGACAAGGAAAAACAAACAACTAAAAACATGATAACATTAACATAAATATATAAATGTGCAATATATAGATCTATTGTTTGTTTAATTCTAAGATACTCCTCATAAACACCGCGCATTAATTTCTTGTTCGAAGAATACGAAAGAGCTGCCTGCCTGACCATAGCATTTTGGTTTGTTACAGTTACATAATGAGTAAGACAACTACAGAAATGATAGAATTTTTGTCTGGATGTGCTGACGACGACGCCTTGTCCCCTTTGAAACAAACCGGAAGTCCGCAAACCGACGTGGAATCTCAGGTATGTTCACATACTGGATTCTAGTTTTCTATAATGGTGTTAGTAAGAAAATTATAAACTTTTATGATTACCGTGTTACCGGTATGCATATGTTTGGTTGTACTATTTTGTACAGCGGCATTGTATTGTCGGTAATAGTGGCTGTGGTGGTGTGACCGGGGTTGTAGTAACTGCAGGGAAAGAAATGAAAGGTACATTGCCTGGCGTTGCTCAAAAGAAGCAATTGGAAGGGCGAATTCAAATATATTGTAATTACCGTAAATCCAGATTTTTAAGTCTTCTAATTAAGGTTTGTAATCATGGTATTTTTTTACATTGTTATATTTGCAAAACTATAACATGTTTCAAAAGCTATTCAACACTCGTCGGTTGACCAAACTGGAGGGGCAGCAGGGTAAAACAAAAAGGAGTAGGGTGCAGCTATTTCCTTTTGGATCTTCCCTGTGATTGTGTTGATTTGTACAATTAAAATTGGAAGTTGCATCAGACACAGTTCCAGCAGCTTCACGAGCAGCAACACCAGTAGTAAAATCCCAGACGGTTTTCATTTGCAGGCAACCCACTCCAAGGGCGTGGCGAAGGTTGTAGCCATAGCAGCGGTGTTGTTCATTATGCTGTGTTTCGCACTGGTGGGTGTGTCCTTGAGAATGTCAGATGGTATTGACAGTAAAGGTGGGTATGATATTCGTTTATTATAAATTAATTTCTTTCGATGTATGATTATTTTTAATCGGAGAAAATTTTGAACTTTCTGATTCTGATAGAACGGTTGTATTTTGTATAAAATTTACTAATAACTTGATTACTAAGATGGTAACCTACCTATTTGTGAAAGCCTCTGTTTGAAGGAACATTAACCTGTGTGGGTCTAGATTGGATCATTATTCTGATATTCCGTATAATATAACTATATGACCTTATAGAACATATCTGATAAACTGTTAGTGCTACATAGTTGCAGTTTAATGTAACAATTATTGTACAACTTGATTTGGTATATTTAATGAAAAAAAAAGACTGATATGTTTTTAATAACATGACTATCACGTCCTTCAATTCATGTACGAGATACGATATTTTATATTCATTTGAAATATAAAAGTTATATATAGATTTAATCTCCGCACATTGAATTTTAAACGCCCCGTTAAGAAGCCAAAGCGTTGTGTACATACACCGTTCGGCAAGCTGCACGATCTCCTAAATTACGATGCAAACAATGAGCTTAAAATCAAACTCTTACAAATACCATTTATTGTATGTATATGTCAAATCTAAATGGAACTGTTTTTGCTCCTGCAACACAAATAATTTGTTTTATTAAAGTGTACGCGTAAATGTATCATCCATTTCACTTTAGAACGTTATTATTCTATTTTATTGGTACCAAATAAAATCCGCCTGTTTTAATTTTTCCTCAGGTTTCACGTATCAAACTTTATAGCAATCGGTCACTTGATGTCACTTATATGTGGCCCAGATATAATCTCAATATGCAAGCCAGAGTTAGTATATACTTATACTAAAAATGGTACGTATTAAAGAAAGGGTGGATTTTGATATTATAATTTTACAGATGCACACGTTTGTATTATATATAACAATAAACAGTGCGCATATATATTTACGATGTTTCGTGGACCTTAATGTTCATCAATTCGATGGAATAAATAATGCAATCAGAAGAAAACCAGTATTTTGATATTAAAAATAAAAGTATAATAAGAGATTTTGAATAACTCTTGGTGAGTAAATGTAACGAAATTTATAAAAACTCTAATTTGTAGTACACACACAACAAATGTACTTTGTAACACATTTGAAACTTCGGCAAAATATTTTTAGATTAATAAATGACTATTCTTTGATTACTGTGCGTCGATCACGATACGGTAATAAACAGTATACATGTATACGTAAATCCCAATGATTTCCTAATTGCTTTGATGTGAAAATGAATGTACCTGTAATACCAAAATATATAGTGTAATACTATTCTACACACCAATTAACATTTGTCAGTGAATGATCAGTTGTACATAGTATGGATATTTATGGTTCTTATGGATCTTGGATCTTATCCATCATTAACTTCTATGCACGTACATGTAATATTTTACATTAAGTGATCTTTTGAATTCCCTTTTGCTGAAAGCGAATGTAGATCTATATTCCGTGAATAATTTATTCAGTTATTGTCGGAATCGTGTCATGATGTTACGGATGTGGTAAGAATAAAATATTCAAGATTTGATTATCATCATTTATTCATGCTGCAATCCCAATTCCAATGCCTTTGTGACATCCGTTATTGACAAATGCCCCGAGGTTGAACTAGCATGTATTCGCATTGGAATTAAAAAGGACTGTATATCGTACACAAATGTGAATTACAAAGAAACTGAACAGAACTGATGAGGAGAAACAGAAAAGAACAGAATTGAAGCTAGTTTAAGGTCACGTGATTTGACTTTTTAGTGTAGATCTATGTTTCCTTTCGAAAAAACGAAGTTGTTAAAAAATATTCTAACCAGAATTACATTTAAAATGTCTCACCACGATGACACAGTTTGCACTACCAGCTAACCATGTTTGGATCATTTAATACATTTGCAATCGTTAAGGCTTATGCAATGTTTACAAGCGCCGCATATTTTCATGAGAATTTGTTGATCGTACATGTATCTTATAGTGTATCAGGTAATTCCGCCTTGAGGTTGCATAAACGTTGACCGAGGGCTTGTCGATCATTCACACCACCTACGGTACTTTATGATATTTATTCGAAATCATGGACACATTTTAAATGCCTTGTGGTGTTGGGCGAGCCGGAGTACCTGTATCAAACGCACCTGTCCGGTATAGTAACCAATTACCAAACTCACATGCGTTGGGATTTGGAAGTGGACCCCGAAGGCTTTTGTGGAAAGCGATTCTGCCGATTACTATGCTTGCTGATCAGCTTATGTCCAGAAGATTATACACATGTTTGGTGTATAACCTACGGTTGATAGTTAAAGCCTACATCAGATATTCGGAGAACATTACTGAATGTCTGAATTGTAGAAAAAGCTACAATAATTACTAGTACCCCGTATATCTGGAAATGGTCAAAGATCGTGGCGTGTGGTTAACCTTTTGGTTTCCCACATATATACTAGCTCATCTGTTGTGCAGAACTATACAGACTTCAACGAGCAATAATATGACTGTAAAAGTAACGGGTTGTCTGCCAAACTAAATATTAACACTAAGAACAGACGCAGGAAGATTCACCTACATATTGTGTCTATACATGCCATTCTCTCCTTGCTAGTCTTCCGTGTTATTGAATTTTTAATGCTTACCAACACGAAGCTTGAAATGCCCATTGTCTTTGTTGTATTAAGTTCTCCGGCAATTCGACTTAATTAATGTACAACTATCTGGAACAAGAAATGTATTTTTTTTAAAGACAATCGGCGTTGACATTAATATTGAGATCTAATTTTTACCCTAAACATAATATAAGAGGGCCAAGATGATCAGTTACGTGGCTTCTCGGACCCCAGATTTTTCGGTCCCCACCTAGTCAAGGCGACCTCTCGGACCCCAAATTTTTTGAGCACCTTAAGAAATCTTCCCAGATCTCAAAATTAATGTGTGCTTAATTCAGTAATCATTAATATTTGTACCGTGAATAAAGCGATCATACCGCCCCATGTTTTCACCAGTGATACATAGATAACCTAAATAATTTACGTTAATATCATTATTATATAAATTTTTGAGTCAAATTTAACAAATTAACAATGTACGCAAATAATTGCGGAAATGAATGAAACTTATTTTGTATCAGACGCGTATATAATTCAGATCTTAAGTAATATACCCTACCTTCGTCTGGAAGTTATCTATGCATAATACATACACATACAAGTCAATTAAACATTTATACTGTGTATCCTAATGAAAAGCAATCTTTAGAGAACATTCAGCGCGTTTGAAATAATGATGACTTCCATTTTTGATAAGACAAACATAAAATTTAATTAGACTATGGCGATTAAAAATTATATTCGGTAGGAATATGATGTATCAAGGGTTTCTGTGATAACTGGTATTGCAAATACTGTATTTATGCTACGCAAATGAAGTAAATTTAACATGAATACAATTTCGACGTATTATTACGAGATTTATTTCACCACATTTTATTGATTGACATAATTATATCTTTCTATAGGTTGATAAACATCTACTGGAGAAGTTGATAGAAATGTGCAATTCTATTTAATTCATTATAGAACGCAACCACGATTCAATTTCAAATTAACATGCACAGTAAGTTTATAAACAAAAATTGCCCATTTATTATAATATTTGCTCTTATGATTATCTGGACGCTAATTGATGCATGTATATTATAACAGCTATACACCGACAGCTAAACGCGCGCTAATTTTAGAACGATCGTGCGTGTGTTCAATTGTTATAAAATCAATTGTTATGTATATAGCGTGCCGCTAGGCTAAACCAAACAGTGGATTAATTCTGAGAACGAATATAATATTCTGTTCTTGACAAAATATGTTCATAATTATGTTCAGTTCTAGAGTGTATGTCGAAGATATGTTTATAACTTTATTTTAACCGCTTATGTAAACAATTATGTACATTTTAATCCCCCCAAATATGCAACAGTTGTTGGTATACATTAAACCATTGTTGTAAGTTTGCATTCCTTAAAAATAGAAAATTTGCCAAATTGTATTGGCATTCAATTTTCCCGCTGCATAATTATCGCAAGAAATCTAGGTCAAAAGTGATCTTAGACAGCTGCGCCGAAAAAACACTCTGAATGCTTTATTGTTTTAATAATGGGACGCAATTGACTTTCGATGAGGCGTGTTTGCCCGCTGGAATAAAAGTTTCGTTCTCACAGTAGTTCGTACCGAAATTACCAATAATCGACCATTATTAGAGCAACGTAAGCATAACTCGTGAGAGACCTTGCTTAATCGCCAATGTTATAATTGTGGTATCTATTCCGGTACTTGCGTTCTCAAATGGAAGTATAAGGCTTAACCAAAGTCAGGATTGTTCTTTGTGGAGGTTACACTGCAGTTGTCTGAAATATACATTTTATTTGAGATCTACATAACTGTCAGTGACAATGAAGTCGATTTGGTAGTCGGTTGTTTTCTTTTAGAAGTTATAATTGTATAAATGATGTATAGTGTGCTGCCTCAAGTGTTTAACCATGAAATCCTCTAAAAATTCTGCAAATGAAAGATATCAGTTACTAATCATTTGAACTGAAAATTTCGATTGTTTTGCACGTCGAATGAATGTACAAAAAATTTAAATCGCTAGAACAGTATACATTAAAAGTACATGGACTTACTAATGCTTTCTGTTAAACGTCGTTGATTTTTTTTGAAAATAGTGACATACCAGAAGCGACAAATGAAAGGCTATATGGTAACGCGTTTTTCCAATGATCGTTTTATAATATGACATGTGAACCTGGAGGATTATTGTGGTGACATTTTGATTATAAGAATAGTTTGCAATGTGCTGTAATGAGGAAAATGTTCATATCGTCGGTATTGGCAGAACGTCTGCTTACAAAACAGGTTTCTGTTTGCCCATGTTGAATAAGTAAATCTCACTTAAACTGAAGCTCTTCAGATTATCAGTAACTGATGTTGACTGACGGACATTGTTAGCGTATTGCGACATTGTTTACTGAACAGCAAACAAACGTTTGAGAGACTTTTTGTCATTTTCTCTTTATGTGCAGTGCATTTATTAAGAAACGATGCTGAACAATCGTTCGTTTACGGTGGGAGAGCATGGTTTATTCTAATGCAAAATATGTCTTCCTCGGTCGGTCTTCTGCCGATAGTTTTGCAGTATGTAGGTGAATAACATCTAGAATATGCAGACCAACGCGCCGTTACCGTTGAATTAGATTTGCACGCGACATGCTTGTTGTAAGTTACACGCCTAACTTAGCCAACAATGAAAGCGCACTGGACTTTGATAAGATAGAAGTGTTGTCAAACAGGATAGACAATGCGGACGAATTCTATATTGCACCGATAGCAGACCTTAACGAACAGGATGTGATAATCCTGGACCGGAAGGAGAAGCAACGGAGGCGTCTCGCCTTCGCTGTGGGACTGATATCCAGTGTGCTATTTTTAGCTAGCGTCGCCTTGGTTACCATCTCGTTGTATATGGCCAGAGAAATAGACGTGATGGGTAAGCAAGGGTCAGAAAGGCCATTTCTGGAATGATCGCTTGATTATCTTTTTTATAGTCATTTGTTTTGTGATGTCACCTTGCAGAATACATCAGCAAGAAATAATGAACAATCACATAGTAGAAACAGGTTATTCGTTTTAAATTCATAAACAAAACTGTCCATACAATAATGATTTTTCTATTGTAGACAAAAATCAATATTGAATAGATACTATACTAATCTCAATCGTATTCCTAAATGAAACGCATTTTTTAAACATATTGTTCACCATCAGAATTGTACAAGCCGAAATTGCACTATCAAATGACAGCTAATTCTCGTTTATTGTTTTTATTTCATTTAAATCAATGCCGTGTTTTTTATCGTTTGAAATATGTGAGACAATATTTTTATCAATCGTATGATATGTATAATAATAATAATAATAATAATAATAATAATAATAATAATAATAATAATAATAATCAAGATGATGATGATAACCGGACCTATTCCATTATTTATAAATTGTTACATCATTTTAACTCGATTTTCCAAAAATAGTTTTAGAAACTTCAGTTTCTACGAGTATCACTTCACTATATTGGCCAAGTTATTAATGTACAACACTTTTAGGCACATCACATTGTTTCCAAATCTGGAATCTTTAATTGCATGACACAGTTGCGAGGCGTTGAAATGACGCAATTTGTAAGCGGACTTATCTTTCGTGGTTTCTACATTTTTAGCCAGTCATTGAGAAAAAGATCGGTTTCTCAAAAAATTTCTTTAGTTCTCGCGTTTTAGGTGTTTTATAATATAAGCACGTCTGTATACTTGTTTGTCAACGCATTTATTTCTGTATGAAGCAGTCGCCTCATAAACACCGCCATAACTGTGATAAGACGTAAAAAAATATGTTTGTTTCAGGTACCCCGACCTACCCTAAAAAACGCCCCGACCCTAGAACATGTTATTGGGTTTGTCAGATTGATTTTTGTTTTATTTAACTTTTTCAATAATTAAATTGTGTTTTGGATAAATAAGTGTTTTGTTTTGATAGTATTCACTTATAAAAAATGTTTAAGGATATTACTGATATGTTTTTAATATTTATTCAGTTTTAGAATCTTCAAGTTGACCATTTACTAAAAAAAAAAAAAATCCCGACCTACCTACCCTAATTTTTGGGGGCATGTTACCTGAAACGAACATTTTTTTTTTTACGCCTAATCACCACAGTTGGCTGTCTGCAGTCGATACAGAATTCCATCTGTACCAATTTACCATTTTTGGTAGGCATCAATAGTCTGAATGTTTGAAACTGCTGTTGGAAGTCAGTCGATGACATCCCTTGTCCCGCGTCGGAAAACAAACTCGTAGCGACATGTACGTTCTCTCCGATTGCCAAATCATCGGAACACCGATTTCCTGAAATAATTGGTGGTTCGCTTAACACCATCATTCTTCTAGCTAGGGTCTGTACTTTGAAAGAAAAAGAACATATTTCAGGGAAAAATCCACGAATTTTATTTAGGGATGATCTAAAAAAAGTTGTTGTTTTATTTATTCCGTTCTGTTTAAAGAAACATCACACAAAAATAAATAGTTTTCACCAATATAATAATGGCGAATTATGGTACAGACAAAATGAAAATCTATAACGGAAATCATTGCATATCTACCGGGAAATGAAGTGATATTTCTGTCTTTAAGTATAGGGTTAAACGTATACTTTTATTTTTAATGACTTTACTACAAATGTATAAATTTGTAAATTACATCATTAAACATTAACTAATCATTATACATTTGGCTGAAAAATAAACCATATTTCGAATGACCAAATTTAAAATTGCCTATGTTAAAGACGGCATTCAACAACAATTTAGACGTCAAGAAATACATGTGTGTTGTGTGTTGTCGGCGAGATTGCAAATGTCTTGTGTAGAAAGTTCTTTATCATTGTTGTTGTTTTGTAGTATTGTTGCTCTCTTGCTCGACCAAATAGATGAAATTTCAGAGAAAAAACGTGTCTGGTGTTCTTCAATAATAACAAACAATCAGATAACAAAAACCCACTTTGGAGTTACCTTACAAATGCAATCTCTGCATGAGGGAGTGTGCAGCTATTAACCGATATTAATAAGACTGTTTACGTACATTTTGTATGAACGTTTGTTTATTGTACATCATGAACTTGTATAGACAGAAAATTGTTCGGTTCGCATCATTGGCTTTACTATTTTAAGACTGGAGGAATTTTGAAAAATAAAAAAGTTAGTTAAATACATTGCCTCCTGTTAGTAATATTGTCGACAGTTACAATTAATATTCATTACATCTGTACGATCTGATACCATAATTGTATTTAGGACTATTACATTGTATTGGTAAAAACAGTTTAACTGTATGTTAGTATTATTGTCTTTTAAAGACTGGAGCATTTGCAAAACTCACTATTTATTTAAATACACTGTATTCTCTTTGCAATATTGTCGTTAGGATTTGCATATTTAAAAGCTCAGTATTGTGTGTAACCGTCTCTGCCTTTAGAACTGGAACATATGATGAACCATACATTTGAACAATATGTTGTCATTGATGTCTTCAAAGACTGATACAAACTAAAACACTTAAATTAATATTGTCTTTAGGATTGGTACATTTGTGACTCTAATAGCTATAGGCTATTTCGGCATAATTATCTTTAGGATTGGTACATGTGTGACTCTAATGGCTATACACTAAATTGGTATTTTATTGGTATTTTTGTCTTTAGGATTGGTACATTTCTGACCTTAATGGCTATTCATAATATTAGCATTCTTGTCTTTAGGATTGGTACATTTGTGACTCGAATGGCTATTCGTTATATTATCATTCTTGTATTTAGGATTGGTATATTTGTGACTCTAATGGCTTCTTGTTTAATATCATTCTTGTCTTTATGATTGGTACATTTGTGATTATAATGGCTACACGTTCTGATTGGCCTTATTAACTTTAGAACTTGTACATTTAATAGGCAATCCTCGTGCACGTGTTGTCTGCATTATTGTCTTTTTGACTAATGCATTTTGCATCCAATTTATGTACATGTATGTTTTGTTTGGGTTATCATTTTTATGTCTTGTACATCAAAGAATATAATAACTTTAAGTTCCCTTTGCATTATTGTCCGTTTAGAACTGTTTAATACTCAGATACATGTACAAGTATGTGCTGGTCGCAAATAAGTGATCATTCATATTGTCTGTGAATGTGACAGTTTATATTCATTACATCTGTACGATCTATTGACATCAGTGTCTTTAGGACTAGTACAAAACAGGTTAACACTATGTTATTATTATTGTCTTACAGACTGGAGCCTTTGCAAACTCAAACATTTATTTAAAGTCTTCAAAGACTGATACAATTCAAAACACTTACATTATCTTAATTTTATTCTATTTGCGACTGTGTCTTTAAATCTGGTCCAATGAACACTCAAATATTTGTAGTTTGCATATTGTCTTTAGAACTGCATGGTACATTGTGACCCTAATGTCTGTACGTTCTGTTGCATTTTTGTCTTTAGGATTGGTACATTTGTGGCTCTAAATGTTATTCGTTATTTGGCATTTTTGTCTTTAGGATTGGTACATTTGTGACTCTAAATGTTATTTGTTATTTGGCATTTTTGTCTTTAGGATTGTACATTTGTGACCATAATGTCTATACGTTCTGTTCGCATATCTGCCTTTAGGATTAGTATGATTGTGACTCTAATGGCTATACGTTTTGTTGGCAAATTTGTCTTTAAGACGGGTACATTTGTGACTCTAATGGCTATACGTTCTGTTGGCATATCTGCCTTTAGGATTGGTACATTGGTGACACTAATGGCTATACGTTCTGTTGGCATTTTGTCTTTAGAACATGTACAGTTTATAGGCAAAACACACGTACGTGTTGTCTGTATTATTTTCTTTATGACTGATCCATTTAGCATCCAATACATATGTGCATGTAGGTGTCTTTTTATTATTCTGTTTATGTCTGGTACATTAATGTCTTTAATATCATATAATATCTTTAAGTTCTCTATGCATTATTGTCCGCTTAGAACTGGTGCGTGTAATACTCAGATATATGCACTAGTATGTCCTGTTCGCAAATTATTTTTGGAAAAAGTGATACATTTAAGAATCGATCATTCGTATATCTTCTCACAGTGTTAGCACACACTTTGTACGTGAAAGCATTCGTGCATGGCTTTCAGTTTTCAATCGTCTTTTTCAGTGAGGAATTCCAACGAAATGCTTCAGAGATACAACGAACGGATGTCAGACCAAGACCTCACTTCTGTCATGAACACGACAACTCCTTTGTAATACCAAGACACAGCCTCTCCTGTAAAAGACGAACATATTTCTGTGCTTGTACCCATATCTGCATGCTATTAACAATTGCTAGACCTACTGTGCATTGGATATTTTGCTCTGGTTTTTCCAGCGTTCAGAGCATTTGCGGAAACAATGTTGCACATTCTTAAATGAATATAATTGTCCAGTTTTAGTTATTCTTACATATATTTTCACCATCTGGTGGAGATGCTTCATGTATATAGGCAGGGCTTATACTCACATGGAATTCTACTCACATGTTTACATTCGAGAAAGCGTACATATGTAAATGCGCAATAATCTTTTGCAGATAATATTTTTAATGTGTTACGATAATCATTAATGTTTTATATGTATATTATGTAATTGCACTTTATAATATGCATGTGTTGCTAAAATATAATGTTAACTTCTTATAAATGTTAAATCTTTGTCAATTGTGTTTGTTTTACTGATTATTATATTGTACTTATTGTTGTTGTAGCAGACACTACAACAATGTCCAGGGTACTATATATTTTCTACGTTTCATTGCAAAAAATATATCCTCATCATCTAATATGATGTAAAATCATCATGAGTGATGATGACGACGACAATAATGATGATGATAATGATGATGATTGTTACACTTAAATTCATTAAAACCCGAAATTAAAGCATGTATAAAAGCTATAAGTTTTCAACCTTCACACCTTGTACAAACACAGACGTCAGTCAAAGCTAAACGCAGAGCTTAGTTCATCACGCGCTTCACACCTGACGGTGAAAGAGACAACTTGATGGGCTTTTTATCTCAAAAGCCAACATTTTCTGCGACTGATCGCGGGTATATATACCCGTAATTGGTTTGTGACAAGCATCCATTGGGATTGTGAACTTCAATCACAAACCGATCAAAGTATATCAGATTACGTTAATTTCCACCATCTACAGAACAGATACTCACAAGGTAAATATATTTAGCAATCACTATAAGTTACCGCGATAATTACTTTGATGGTACTGCGTTGTTTTTATTGAAGTTTAATTGGCACAATGATTATTTTTTTATAGTTCAAATTTGGTACTTTTTGTATTTATGTTTAATTTTTTTGAAGATTTGGTGTAGCCCTGAAATATTCTGTAATTACAAACTATATTACAAGTGTTTCTATAGTATCTGTAGTCTTGAATTATTCTTGTATTGTTAAATACGGGTTGGTAATCAGTTCCTTTTTTTACAGATGGAGGCCTTGATAGTCGCACTTTCTTATGAGCGCCGCCTACAAACTGAAGCTAGCAACAGGAGACACTCTACTGAATTTGAGTCACAGGAAGTATGAAAGCCACGCGTGCGAGTGGTTCGTTCAGCCGGAAGATCTGCGTAACGAGACGCTTGATATTTCGGACGCTTGGGAGAAGCCGATCTCTGATAACGGGTGACACATATTCTGTCAGTGATGACAGCATCACGCCGCATCCGTTCTAAATGGACGCCATATTGCGAGACACCAAGACATGTCCGATCGGATGTTCGTCTCCTGCAGTGGTGAGCAGTGCGTTTTCACCAATTCCGGAATTTACCTACTGCAATATCCAACTCAGTCGGAGAGAAGTTCTTGATGCTGACGTTTTCTGGTGTCACTTGTGCAATGCCAACTGTATGGACACTACTTACGCTAAGAACCACCTCGCGTTACACAGTGTACACAGCGCCACGTGCAACCTCACGAAGTCGCTCCTCGCCGTGCACGGCTGCGTCACTCGTCACGTGCGCCTGGACGAAGATAAGATCCTCTGTAGCCTCTGTGACAACACTGTGTGTCAGTGCTTCTTCACCAAACACCAGCGCCTCCACGACGTCTGCCGGAAGGAGTTCTCATCCAATAGCCGCCTGAAGGATCACATGTACTTCCACTTGGGAGCGACGCCTTTCTCGTGCACTATCTGTGATCGGAAGTTCTCCAAGAGGTCTGCTCTGACACAACACTCCCGTTACCATAGAGATCACCGTAGTTTCAAGTGCAGCTATTGCTCCAAGAAATTTAACAGCAAGTACGAATGCGCAGTTCACGAACGCCTTCACACGGGAGATAACCCATTTCAGTGTCCGGTATCTGGATGTGACAAGAGTTATCCTCAGAAGATTCAGCAGAAGCCAAATTTGTGCTCGCACAGATAAATAATAAACTAATAAAAATGGTTGATTACCGAACGTTCTTTTTTGCATGCTTCGTTCACATAAACCACATGTATGCTGCTTTGTCAAGCATACACATTCTTTAATGCATTGCTTTTGGCATTGTTTTGTTAGCGAATTTGTAAATAAAAACACCGACATAGTTTTGTGTGTACTTTTATTTTCACTGCCTTGCTTATCTTCGTAAAATATTAACTTACACGTTCGATTGTGTGTAAGCTCTGATTCTGCGAAGTCATATTCCTGAGTAAAACAGCAACTTATGTGTGTGTATATGTAAAAGGCTGATCGTATGTCACACCATGCAGTCCGTTGAGAGAAGTATGTGCTATATTAAATTATCTGAATACAACATTGCATAGTGGCGTTGTACATGTAAAGTTTGTTGACCAGACGTACGTGTTTGATTTGATTCGATAGTATAACACAGAACACTGATACACGTGGATTTTATTATTCAAACGACCGGGCATATATTTATTGAGATGTTTCTTTGATCTTAGTGTTCACCAATGCGGCGGGATAAATAATATGCTCAGAAGACAACCAGCATCTCGATATTCAAAACCAAAGTCTAATAAGAGATTTTAAATAACTCTTTGTTAGAAAATGTAACGAAACGTATATATTTACTAGTTAAAGAACAACAACTCTAAACTCTACTTTGTAACACATTTGAAACTTCGGTAAAATTGTGTTCAAATTAATGAATGACCATTCTTTGAATACGATTCAGTATTGGGCATTCTATACGTTTATCAAAATTTCCTTGCTTTGATGTGAAAATGAAACGTACCTGTAATACCAAAATATAAAATGTAATACTAGTCTACATACCAACGAACATATGTCAGTGAATGATCAGTTGTACATATTATAGATGTTCATGGTTCATTCGACAAGATCTTATTCATTATTTACTAATGTGCATGTATTATTTTACATTGAGTGGTCTGAAAACAAGCCTAGTGCCTTTTGAATTCCGTTTTGCTGACAGCGAATGTAGATCTATATTCCGTGAATAATTTATTCAGTTATTGTCGGAATCGTGCCATGATGTTACGGATTCGGTAAGAATAAAATATTCAAGATTTGATTATCATCATTTATTCATGCTGCAATCCCAATTCCAATGCCTTTGTGACATCCGTTATTGAAAAATGCCCCGAGGTTGAACTATCATGTACTCGTATTGGAATTAATAAGGACTATATATCGTACACAAATGTGAATTACACAGAAAAATTACAGAATTGAATAGGAGAAACGGAACGGAACAGACCTATAGCTAGTTTGAGGTCACGTGATTTGACTTTAGAATGTAGATCTATGTTACCTTTAGAAAAATAAGTTGTTAAAAATATTCTAATTAGTATTACATTTAAAAAGTCTCACCACGTTGACACAATTTGCACTACAAGCTAACGATGTTTGGATCATTTAATACATTTGCAATAGCAAAGTCTTATTCAATGTTTACAAGCATCGCATATTTCCATGAAAATGTGTTAATCGTATCTTATAGTGAATCAGGTAATTGCACCCTGAGGCTGCATTATACGTCGGCCGAAGGTTTGTCTATCATTCCCACCACCTACGGTATTTAATGATATTTCTGCGAAACCATGGAAAAATTTTAAACAAGAAACGTGGAAATTACACGAAAACCAAATGTTTCTAAAGAAATGCATAAACGTCAGCACATTAATGACAAGAAGTTCTGGGTGCTATATGAATTCCTAAGCGAGGTCTCGTTATAAGGTATCTATCTATGAATTGTCATTAAAATACCGCACTGCGTTGTCAAATTATTGAGCAGAAACCGTTTTTGTATTTTTAGTAACATTGACCTTGACCTTGATTTCACCCACCCCATATGTAATCCCAAGCGTGGCCTAGATACAAGGTATCTATGTATGAAAGTTCATTCAAATATTTTCATGCATGCTAAAGTTATTGAGCGGAAATTATTTTTCTATTTTTAATACTGGAGACCTTGACCCCACCCACCATATATGCAATTCCAAGCGAGGTCTCGATATAAGGTATCTATGTATGAAGTTGCATTAAAATACCTCTATGGCTTCTCAAGTTATTGAGCGGAAACTCGGTTTTTTATTTTTAGTAACGGTGACCTTGACCTTGACCTCACCAACCCCATATGCAATCCCAAACGAGGTCTCGATATAAGGTATCTATGTTTGAATTATCATTAAAATATCTAAATCCGTTCTCGAGTTAGAGAGCGGAAACGAAAAGTTGACGCCGCCATCCCGCCCGCCCACCCAACGAAAAATTTGGTAAATTGCATGACAAACCAATTTTCAAAAAAATACGTTTACTGTTGCTTTTCGTTGACTACGGTGTTGTCTTGTGCTATTGAGGGAACTGGATTACCTGTATAAGAAGCACCTGTCCGGTATAGTGACCACTTACCAAACTCACATGCGTTGGGATTTGGAAGTGGACCCCGAAGGCTTTTGTGGAAAGCGCGTCTGCCAATTACTACGCTAGCTGATCAGCTTATGTATAGAAGATTATACACATGTATTGTATTGTAGCCTACATCAGATATCCGGAGAACATTACTGAATGTCTGAATTGTAGAAAAGGCTACAATAATTACTACTACCCCGTATATCTCTAAATGATAAAAGATCGTGGCATGTGGTTAACTTTCCGGTTTCCCAATTATATTCTAGCTCGTATATTGTGCAAAACAAACACAAACTTCAACGAGCAATAATACGACTGTAAAAAGAAGCGGGTTATCTGCAAAACTAAATATTAACACAAAGAATAGACGAAAGATTCACTCCTACATATTGTGTCTATAAATGCCGTTCTCTCCTTGCTAGTCTTCCATGTTATTGAATTTTTAATGATTACCAACACGAAGCTTATAATGCCCATTGTCTCTGCGGTATAAAGTTCTCCGGCAATTGTTTTAATTAATGTACAACTATCTGGAAGAGCATTCAAAATGCTTTATTGTTTCATTAATGGGACGCAATTGACTTTCGATGACGCGTGTTTACCCGCTGGAATGGAAGTTTCGTTCTCGCAGTATTTCATACCGAAATTACCAATAATCGACCATTATTAGAGCAACGTAAACATAACTCTTGAGAGACCTTGCTTAATCGCCAATGTGATAATTGTGGCATCTATTCCGGTGCTTGCGTTCTCAAATGGAAGTATAAGGATTACCAAACTTGCATCCTCTAATGGAAGTTTAAGGCTTTACCAAAGTCATGATTGTTCTTTGAGGAGGTTACACTGTATTTGTCTGAAATATACATGTTATACGAGATCTACATAACTTTCAGTGACAATTGAAGTCGATTTGGAAGTCGGTTGTTTTCTTTTTGAAGTTATAATTGTATACATGATGTATTGTATGCTGCCTCAAGTGTTTAACCATGAAATCCTCTAAAAATTCTGCAAATGAAAGATATCAGTTACTAATTATCTGTCATTTGAACTGCAAATTTCGATTGTTTTGCACGTCGAATGAATGTACAAAAAAATAAAATCGCTAGGATAGTATACATTAAAAGTACATGGACTTACTAATGCTTTCTGTTAAACGTCGCTGAAATTTTTGAAACATAGCGACAAATGAAAGGCTATATGGTAATGCGTTTTTTTCAGTGATCGTTTTATAATATGACATGTGAACCTGGAAGGATTGTTGTGGTGACATTTTGATTATTAAAATAGTTTCTATAATGCAAAATATGTCTTCCTCGGTCGGTCTTCTGCCGATAGTTTTGCAGTATGTACGTGAATAACATCTAGAATATGCAGACCAACGCGCCGTTACCGTTGAATTAGATGTGCACGAAACATGCTTGTTGTAAGTTACACGCCTAACTTAGCCAACAATGAAAGCGCACTGGACTTTGATAAGATAGAAGTGTTGTAAAATATGATAGACAATGCGGACGAATTCTTTCTTGCCCCGATAGCAGACTTTAACGAACAGGATGTGATAATCCTGGACCGGAAGGAGAAGCAACGGAGGCGTCTCGCCTTCGCCGTGGGACTGATATCCAGTGTGCTATTTTTAGCTAGCGTCGCCTTGGTTACCATCTCGTTGTATATGGCCAAAGAAATAGACGTGATGGGTAAGCAAGGGTCAGAAGGGCCATTTCTGGAATGATCGCTTGATTATCTTTTTTATAGCCATTTTATAAAATTACGTGTGCTTCGATAGTCAAAGTTTTGTGATGTCACCTTGCAGAATACATCAGCAAGAAATAATGAACAATCACATAGTAGAAACAGGTTATTCGTTTAAATTCATAAACAAAACTATCCATACAATCATGATTTTTCCATTTTAGACAAAAATCTATATTGAATAGATACTACGTGGAATCTCGTTCGTATTCCTAAATGAAACGCTTTTTTTAAACATATTGGTTACCATCAGAATTGTACAAGCCGAAAATGCACTATCAAATGACAGCTAATTCTCGTTTATTGTTTTTATTTCATCTAAATCAATGCCGTGTTTTTTATCGTTTGAAATATGTGAGACAATATTTTTATAAATCGTATGATATGTATAATAATAATAATAATAATAATAATAATAATAATAATAATAATAATAATAATAATAATAATAATAATAATAATAATAATGATGATGATGATGATAACCGGACCTTTTCCATTATTTTTTAAATGTTACATCATTTTAACTCGATTTTCCAAAAATAGTTTTAGAAACTTCAGTTTCTACGAGTATCACTTCAGTATATTGGCCAAGTTATTAATGTACACAACTTTTAGGCACATCAAATTGTTTCCAAATCTGGAACCTTTAATTGCATGACACAGTTGTGAGGCGTTGAAATGACGCAATTTGTAAGCGGACTTATCTTTCGTGGTTTCTACATTTTTAGCCAGTCATTGAGAAAAAGATGGGTTTCTAAAACAAATTTCTTTAGTTCTCGCGTTTTAGGTGTTTTATAATATACGCACGTCTGTATACTTGTTTGTCAGCGCAGTTTTTTCTGTATGAAGCTGTCGCCTAATAAACACCGCCATAACTGTGATAAGGCGTAAAAAAATATGTTTGTTTCAGGTAACCCGACCTACCCTAAGAAAATGCCCCGACCCTAGAACATTTTATTGGGTTTGTCAGATTGATGTTTGTTTTATTTACCGTTGTCAATAATTAAATTGTGTTTTGGATAAATAAGTGTTTTGTTTTGATAGTATCCACGTATAAACAATGTTTAAGGATATTACTGATATGTTTTGAATATTTATTTAGTTTTAGAATCTTCAAGGTGACCATTTACCCCCCCCCAAAATTAAAAAAAAAACCCGACCTACCTACCCTAATTTTTGGGGGCATGTTACCTGAACAAACATTTTTTTTACGCCTTATCACCACAGTTGGATGTCTGCAGTCGATACAGAATTCCATCTGTACCAATTTACCATTTTTGGTAGGCATCAATAGTCTGAATGTTTGAAACTGCTATTGGAAGTCAATCGATGACATCCCTTGTCCCGAGTCGGAAAACAAACTCGTAGCGACATGTACGTTCTCTCTGATTGCCAAAACATGGGAACGCCGATTTCCTGAAATAATTGGTGGTTCGCTTAACACCATCATTCTTCTAGCTAGCGTCTGTACTTTGAAAAAAGAAAAAGAAAATATTCCAGGGAAAACTCCACGATTTTTATTTAGGGATGATCTAAACAAAAGTTGTTGTTTTATTTATTCCGTTCTGTTTATAGAAACATCACATAACAATAAATAGTTTTCACCAATATAATAATGGCGAATTATGGCACAGACAAATTTAAAATCTATAACGGAAATCATTGCATATCTACCGGGAAATGAAATGATATTTATGTCTTTAAGTATAGGGTTAAACGTATACTTTTATTTTTAATGACTACTACAAATATTTAAATTTGTAAATTACATCATTAAACATTAACTAATCATTATACATTTGGCTGAAAAATAAACCATATTTCGAATGACCAAATTTAAAATTGCCTATGTTAAAGACGGCATTCAACAACAATTTAGACCTCAAGAAATACATGTGTGTTGTCGGCGAGATTGCAAATGTCTTGTGTAGAAAGTTCTTTATCATTGTTGTTGTTTTGTATTATTGTTGCTCTCTTGCTCGACCAAATAGATGAAATTTCAGAGAAAAAACGTTTCTGGTGTTCTTCAATAATAACAAACAATCAGATAACAAAAACCCAATTTGGAGTTACCTTACAAATGCAATCTCTGCATGAGGTAGTGTGCAGCTATTAACCGATATTAACAAGACTTTTTACGTACATTTTGTATGAACATTTGTTCATTGTACATCATGAACTTGTATAGACAGAAAATTGTTCGGTTCGCATCGTTGGCTTTAATATTTTAAGACTGGAGGAATTTTGAAAAATAAAAAAGTTAGTTAAATACATTGCCTCCTGTTAGTAATATTGTCGACAGTTACAATTAATATTCATTACATCTGTACGATCTGATACCATAATTGTATTTAGGACTATTACATTGTATTGGTAAAAACAGTTTAACTGTATGTTAGTATTATTGTCTTTTAAAGACTGGAGCATTTGCAAAACTCACTATTTATTTAAATACACTGTATTCTCTTTGCAATATTGTCGTTAGGATTTGCATATTTAAAAGCTCAGTATTGTGTGTAACCGTCTCTGCCTTTAGAACTGGAACATATGATGAACCATACATTTGAACAATATGTTGTCATTCTTGTCTTCAAAGACTGATACAAACTAAAACACTTAAATTAATATTGTCTTTAGGATTGGTACATTTGTGACTCTAATAGCTATAGGCTATTTCGGCATAATTATCTTTAGGATTGGTACATGTGTGACTCTAATGGCTATACACTAAATTGGTATTATATTGGTATTTTTGTCTTTAGGATTGGTACATTTGTGACCTTAATGGCTATTCATAATATTAGCATTCTTGTCTTTAGGATTGGTACATTTGTGACTCTAATGGCTATTCGTTATATTATCATTCTTGTATTTAGGATTGGTATATTTGTGACTCTAATGGCTTTTTGTTTTAATATCATTCTTGTCTTTATGATTGGTACATTTGTGATTCTAATGGCTACACGTTCTGATTGGCCTTATTAACTTTAGAACTTGTACATTTAATAGGCAATCCTCGTGCACGTATTTTCTGCATTATTGTCTTTTTGACTAATGCATTTTGCATCCAATTTATGTACATGTATATTTTGTTTGGGTTATTATGTTTTGTATATCAAAGACTATAATAACTTTAAGTTCCCTATGCATTATTGTCCGTTTAGAACTGTTTAATACTCAGATACATGTACAAGTATGTGCTGGTCGCAAATAAGTGATCATTCATATTGTCTGTGAATGTGACAGTTTATATTCATTACATCTGTACGATCTATTGACATCAGTGTCTTTAGGACTAGTACAAAACAGTTTAACACTATGTTATTATTATTGTCTTACAGACTCGAGCCTTTGCAAACTCAAACATTTATTTAAAGTCTTCAAAGACTGATACAATTCAAAACACTTACATTATCTTAATTTTATTCTATTTGCGACTGTGTCTTTAAATATGGTCCAATGAACACTCAAATATTTGTAGTTTGCATATTGTCTTTAGAACTGCATGGTACATTGTGACCCTAATGTCTGTACGTTCTGTTGCATTTTTGTCTTTAGGATTGGTACATTTGTGGCTCTAAATGTTATTCGTTATTTGGCATTTTTGTCTTTAGGATTGTACATTTGTGACCATAATGTCTATACGTTCTGTTCGAATTTCTGTCTTTAGGATTGGTATGATTGTGACTCTAATGGCTATACGTTTTGTTGGCAAATTTGTCTTTAAGACGGGTACATTTGTGACTCTAATGGCTATACGTTCTGTTGGCATATCTGCCTTTAGGATTGGTACATTGGTGACACTAATGGTTATACGTTCTGTTGGCATTTTGTCTTTAGAACATGTACAGTTTATAGGCAAAACACACGTACGTGTTGTCTGTATTATTTTCTTTATGACTGATCCATTTAGCATCCAATACATATGTGCATGTAGGTGTCTTTTTATTATTCTGTTTATGTCTGGTACATTAATGTCTTTAATATCATATAATATCTTTAAGTTCTCTATGCATTATTGTCCGCTTAGAACTGGTGCGTGTAATACTCAGATATATGCACTAGTATGTCCTGTTCGCAAATTATTTTTGGAAACAGTGATACATTTAAGAATCGATCATTCGTATATCTTCTCACAGTGTTAGCACACACTTTGTACGTGAAAGCATTCGTGCATGGCTTTCAGTTTTCCATCGTCTTTTTCAGTGAGGAATTCCAACGAAATGCTTCAGAGATACAACGAACGGATGTCAGACCAAGACCTCACTTCTGTCATGAACACGACAACTCCTTTGTAATACCAAGACACAGCCTCTCCTGTAAAAGACGAACATATTTCTGTGCTTGTACCCATATCTCCATGCTATTAACAATTGCTAGACCTACTGTGCATTGGATATTTTGCTCTGGTTTTTCCAGCGTTCCGAGCATTTGCGGAAACAATGTTGCACATTCTTAAATGAATATAATTGTCCAGTTTTAGTTATTCTTACATATATTTTCACCATCTGGTGGAGATGCTTCATGTATATAGGCAGGACTTATACTCACATGGAATTCTACTCACAGGTTTACATTCGAGAAAGCGTACATATGTAAATGCGCAATAATCTTTTGCAGATAATATTTTTAATGAGTTACGATAATCATTAATGTTTTATATGTATATTATGTAATTGCACTTTATAATATGCATGTGTTACTTAAATATTATGTTAACTTCTTATAAATGTTAAATCTTCGTCAATAGTGTTTCTTTTACTGTTTATTATATTGTACTTATTGTTGATGTAGCAGACACTACAACAATGTCCAGGGTACTATATATTTTCTGCGTTTCATTGCAAAAAAATATATCCTCATCATCTAATATGATGTAAAATCATCATGAGTGATGATGACGACGACAATAATGATGATGATAATGATGATGATGATGATGATTGTTACACTTAAATTCATTTAAACCCGAAATTAAAGCATGTATAAAAGCTATAAGTTTTCAACCTTCACACCTTGTACAAACACAGACGTCAGTCAAAGCTAAACGCAGAGCTTACTTCATCACGCGCTTCACACCTGACGGTGAAAGAGACAACTTGATGGGCTTTTTATCTCAAAAGCCAACATTTTCTGCGACTGATCGCGGGTATATATACCCGTAATTGGTTTGTGACAAGCATCCATTGGGATTGTGAACTTCAATCACAAACCGATCAACGTATATCAGATTACGTTAATTTCCACCTTCTACAGAACAGATACTCACAAGGTACATGTATTTAGCAATCACTATAAGTTACCGCGATAATTACTTTGATGGTACTGCGTTGTTTTTATTGAAGTTTAATTGGCACAATGATTATTTTTTTATAGTTCAAATTTGGTACTTTTTGTATTTATGTTTAATTTGTTTGAAGATTTGGTGTAGCCCTGCAATACTCTGTAATTACAAACTATATTACAAGTGTTTCTATAGTATCTGTAGTCTTGAATTATTCTTGTATTGTTAAATACGGGTTGGTAATCAGTTCCTTTTTTTACAGATGGAGGCCTTGATAGTCGCACTTTCTTATGAGCGCCGCCTACAAACTGAAGCTAGCAACAGGAGACACTCCACTGAATTTGAGTCACAGGAAGTATGAAAGCCACGCGTGCGAGCGGTTCGTTCAGCCGGAAGATCTGCGTAACGAGACGCTTGATATTTCGGACGCTTGGGAGAAGCCGATCTCTGATAACGGTGACACATATTATGTCAGTGATTACAGCATCACGCCGCATCCGTTCTAAATGGACGCCATATTGCGAGACACCAAGACATGTCCGATCGGATGTTCGTCTCCTGCAGTGGTGAGCAGTGCGTTTTCACCAATTCCGGAATTTACCTACTGCAATATCCAACTCAGTCGGAGAGAAGTTCTTGATGCTGACGTTTTCTGGTGTCACTTGTGCAATGCCAACTGTATGGACACTACTTACGCTAAGAACCACCTCGCGTTACACAGTGTACACAGCGCCACGTGCAACCTCAGGAAGTCGCTCCTCGCCGTGCACGGCTGCGTCACTCGTCACGTGCGCCTGGACGAAGATAAGATCCTCTGTAGCCTCTGTGACAACACTGTGTGTCAGTGCTTCTTCACCAAACACCAGCGCCTCCACGACGTCTGCCGGAAGGAGTTCTCATCCAATAGCCGCCTGAAGGATCACATGTACTTCCACTTGGGAGCGACGCCTTTCTCGTGCACTATCTGTGATCGGAAGTTCTCCAAGAGGTCTGCTCTGACACAACACTCCCGTTACCATAGAGATCACCGTAGTTTCAAGTGCAGCTATTGCTCCAAGAAATTTAACAGCAAGTACGAATGCGCAGTTCACGAACGCCTTCACACGGGAGATAACCCATTTCAGTGTCCGGTATCTGGATGTGACAAGAGTTATCCTCAGAAGATTCAGCAGAAGCCAAATTTGTGCTCGCACAGATAAATAATAAACTAATAAAAATGGTTGATTACCGAACGTTCTTTTTTGCATGCTTCGTTCACATAAACCACATGTATGCTGCTTTGTCAAGCATACACATTCTTTAATGCATTGCTTTTGGCATTGTTTTGTTAGCGAATTTGTAAATAAAAACACCGACATAGTTTTGTGTGTACTTTTATTTTCACTGCCTTGCTTATCTTCGTAAAATATTAACTTACACGTTCGATTGTGTGTAAGCTCTGATTCTGCGAAGTCATATTCCTGAGTAAAACAGCAACTTATGTGTGTGTATATGTAAAAGGCTGATCGTATGTCACACCATGCAGTCCGTTGAGAGAAGTATGTGCTATATTAAATTATCTGAATACAACATTGCATAGTGGCGTTGTACATGTAAAGTTTGTTGACCAGACGTACGTGTTTGATTTGATTCGATAGTATAACACAGAACACTGATACACGTGGATTTTATTATTCAAACGACCGGGCATATATTTATTGAGATGTTTCTTTGATCTTAGTGTTCACCAATGCGGCGGGATAAATAATATGCTCAGAAGACAACCAGCATCTCGATATTCAAAACCAAAGTCTAATAAGAGATTTTAAATAACTCTTTGTTAGAAAATGTAACGAAACGTATATATTTACTAGTTAAAGAACAACAACTCTAAACTCTACTTTGTAACACATTTGAAACTTCGGTAAAATTGTGTTCAAATTAATGAATGACCATTCTTTGAATACGATTCAGTATTGGGCATTCTATTCGTTTATCAAAATTTCCTTGCTTTGATGTGAAAATGAAACGTACCTGTAATACCAAAATATAAAATGTAATACTAGTCTACATACCAACGAACATATGTCAGTGAATGATCAGTTGTACATATTATAGATGTTCATGGTTCATTCGACAAGATCTTATTCATTATTTACTAATGTGCATGTATTATTTTACATTGAGTGGTCTGAAAACAAGCCTAGTGCCTTTTGAATTCCGTTTTGCTGACAGCGAATGTAGATCTATATTCCGTGAATAATTTATTCAGTTATTGTCGGAATCGTGCCATGATGTTACGGATTCGGTAAGAATAAAATATTCAAGATTTGATTATCATCATTTATTCATGCTGCAATCCCAATTCCAATGCCTTTGTGACATCCGTTATTGAAAAATGCCCCGAGGTTGAACTATCATGTACTCGTATTGGAATTAATAAGGACTATATATCGTACACAAATGTGAATTACACAGAAAAATTACAGAATTGAATAGGAGAAACGGAACGGAACAGACCTATAGCTAGTTTGAGGTCACGTGATTTGACTTTAGAATGTAGATCTATGTTACCTTTAGAAAAATAAGTTGTTAAAAATATTCTAATTAGTATTACATTTAAAAAGTCTCACCACGTTGACACAATTTGCACTACAAGCTAACGATGTTTGGATCATTTAATACATTTGCAATAGCAAAGTCTTATTCAATGTTTACAAGCATCGCATATTTCCATGAAAATGTGTTAATCGTATCTTATAGTGAATCAGGTAATTGCACCCTGAGGCTGCATTATACGTCGGCCGAAGGTTTGTCTATCATTCCCACCACCTACGGTATTTAATGATATTTCTGCGAAACCATGGAAAAATTTTAAACAAGAAACGTGGAAATTACACGAAAACCAAATGTTTCTAAAGAAATGCATAAACGTCAGCACATTAATGACAAGAAGTTCTGGGTGCTATATGAATTCCTAAGCGAGGTCTCGTTATAAGGTATCTATCTATGAATTTTCATTAAAATATCGCACTGCGTAGTCAAATTATTGAGCAGAAACCGTTTTTGTATTTTTTGTAACATTGACCTTGACCTTGATTTCACCCACCCCATATTTAATCCCAAGCGTGGCCTCGATACAAGGTATCTATGTATGAAAGTTCATTCAAATATTTTCATGCATGCTAAAGTTATTGAGCGGAAATTATTTTTCTATTTTTAATACTGGAGACCCTGACCCCACCCACCATATATGCAATTCCAAGCGAGGTCTCGATATAAGGTATCTATGTATGAAGTTGCATTAAAATATCTCTATGGCTTCTCAAGTTATTAAGCGGAAACAGGTTTTTTTATTTTTAGTAACGGTGACCTTGACCTTGACCTCACCAACCCCATATGCAATCCCAAACGAGGTCTCGATATAAGGTATCTATGTTTGAATTATCATTAAAATATCTAAATCCGTTCTCGAGTTAGAGAGCGGAAACGAAAAGTTGACGCCGCCATCGCGCCCGCCCACCCAACGAAAAATTTGGTAAATTACATGACAAACCAATTTTCAAAAAAATACGTTTACTGTTGCTTTTCGTTGACTACGGTGTTGTCTTGTGCTATTGAGGGAACTGGATTACCTGTATAAAAATCACCTGTCCGGTATAGTGACCACTTACCAAACTCACATGCGTTGGGATTTGGAAGTGGACCCCGAAGGCTTTTGTGGAAAGCGCGTCTGCCAATTACTACGCTAGCTGATCAGCTTATGTATAGAAGATTATACACATGTATTGTATTGTAGCCTACATCAGATATCCGGAGAACATTACTGAATGTCTGAATTGTAGAAAAGGCTACAATAATTACTACTACCCCGTATATCTGTAAATGGTAAAAGATCGTGGCATATGGTTAACTTTCCGGTTTCCCAATTATATTCTAGCTCGTATATTGTGCAAAACAAACACAAACTTCAACGAGCAATAATACGACTGTAAAAAGAAGCGGGTTATCTGCAAAACTAAATATTAACACAAAGAATAGCCGAAAGATTCACTCCTACATATTGTGTCTATAAATGCCTTTCTCTCCTTGCTAGTCTTCCATGTTATTGAATTTTCAATGATTACCAACACGAAGCTTATAATGCCCATTGTCTCTGCGGTATAAAGTTCTCCGGCAATTGTTTTAATTAATGTACAACTATCTGGAAGAGCATTCAAAATGCTTTATTGTTTCATTAATGGGACGCAATTGACTTTCGATGACGCGTGTTTACCCGCTGGAATGGAAGTTTCGTTCTCGCAGTACTTCATACCGAAATTACCAATAATCGACCATTATTAGAGCAACGTAAACATAACTCTTGAGAGACCTTGCTTAATCGCCAATGTGATAATTGTGGCATCTATTCCGGTGCTTGCGTTCTCAAATGGAAGTATAAGGATTACCAAACTTGCATCCTCTAATGGAAGTTTAAGGCTTTACCAAAGTCATGATTGATCTTTGTGGAGGTTACACTGCAGTTGTCTGAAATATACATGTTATACGAGATCTACATAACTTTCAGTGACAATTGAAGTCGATTTGGAAGTCGGTTGTTTTCTTTTTGAAGTTACAATTGTATACATGATGTATTGTATGCTGCCTCAAGTGTTTAACCATGAAATCCTCTAAAAATTCTGCAAATGAAAGATATCAGTTACTAATTATCTGTCATTTGAACTGCAAATTTCGCTTGTTTTGCACGTCTAATGAATGTACAAAAAAATAAAATCGCTAGGATAGTATACATTAAAAGTATATGGACTTACTAATGCTTTCTGTTAAACGTCGCTGAAATTTTTGAATCATAGCGACAAATGAAAGGCTATATGGTAATGCGTTTTTTTTCAGTGATCGTTTTATAATATGACATGTGAACCTGGAAGGATTGTTGTGGTGACATTTTGATTATTAAAATAGTTTCTATAATGCAAAATATGTCTTCCTCGGTCGGTCTTCTGCCGATAGTTTTGCAGTATGTAGGTGAATAACATCTAGAATATGCAGACCAACGCGCCGTTACCGTTGAATTAGATGTGCACGAAACATGCTTGTTGTAAGTTACACGCCTAACTTAGACAACAATGAAAGCGCACTGGACTTTGATAAGATAGAAGTGTTGTCAAACATGATAGACAATGCGGACGAATTCTTTCTTGCCCCGATAGCAGACCTTAACGAACAGGATGTGATAATCCTGGACCGGAAGGAGAAGCAACGGAGGCGTCTCGCCTTCGCCGTGGGACTGATATCTAGTGTGCTATTTTTAGCTAGCGTCGCCTTGGTTACCATCTCGTTGTATATGGCCAAAGAAATAGACGTGATGGGTAAGCAAGGGTCAGAAGGGCCATTTCTGGAATGATCGCTTGATTATCTTTTTTATAGCCATTTTATAAAATTAAGTGTGCTTCGATAGTCAAAGTTTTGTGATGTCACCTTGCAGAATACATCAGCAAGAAATAATGAACAATCACATAGTAGAAACAGGTTATTCGTTTTAAATTCATAAACAAAACTGTCCATACAATCATGATTTTTCCATTTTAGACAAAAATCAATATTGAATAGATACTACGTGGAATCTCATTCGTATTCCTAAATGAAACCCTTTTTTTTAAACATATTGGTCACCATCAGAATTGTACAGGCCGAAAATGCACTATCAAATGACAGCTAATTCTCGTTTATTGTTTTTATTTCATCTAAATCAATGCCGTGTTTTTTATCGTTTGAAATATGTGAGACAATATTTTTATCAATCGTATGATATGTATAATAATAATAATAATAATAATAATAATAATAATAATAATAATAATAATAATGATGATGATGATGATAACCGGACCTTTTCCATTATTTTTAAATGTTACATCATTTTAACTCGATTTTCCAAAAATAGTTTTAGAAACTTCAGTTTCTACGAGTATCACTTCAGTATATTGGCCAAGTTATTAATGTACACAACTTTTAGGCACATCAAATTGTTTCCAAATCTGGAACCTTTAATTGCATGACACAGTTGCGAGGCGTTGAAATGACGCAATTTGTCAGCGGACTTATCTTTCGTGGTTTCTACATTTTTAGCCAGTCATTGAGAAAAAGATGGGTTTCTAAAACAAATGTCTTTAGTTCTCGCGTTTTAGGTGTTTTATAATATACGCACGTCTGTATACTTGTTTGTCAGCGCAGTTTTTTCTGTATGAAGCTGTCGCCTCATAAACACCGCCATAACTGTGATAAGGCGTAAAAAAATATGTTTGTTTCAGGTAACCCGACCTACCCTAAGAAAATGCCCCGACCCTAGAACATTTTATTGGGTTTGTCAGATTGATTTTTGTTTTATTTACCTTTGTCAATAATTAAATTGTGTTTTGGATAAATAAGTGTTTTGTTTTGATAGTATCCACTTATAAACAATGTTTAAGGATATTACTGATATGTTTTGAATATTTATTTAGTTTTAGAATCTTCAAGGTGACCATTTACCCCCCCAAAATTAAAAAAAAAACCCGACCTACCTACCCTAATTTTTGGGGGCATGTTACCTGAACAAACATTTTTTTTACGCCTTATCACCACAGATGGATGTCTGCAGTCGATACAGAATTCCATCTGTACCAATTTACCATTTTTGGTAGGCATCAATAGTCTGAATGTTTGAAACTGCTATTGGAAGTCAATCGATGACATCCCTTGATTGCCAAAACATGGGAACGCCGATTTCCTGAAATAATTGGTGGTTCGTTTAACACCATCATTCTTCTAGCTAGCGTCTGTACTTTGAAAAAAGAAAAAGAAAATATTCCAGGGAAAACTCCACGATTTTTATTTAGGGATGATCTAAACAAAAGTTGTTGTTTTATTTATTCCGTTCTGTTTATAGAAACATCACATAACAATAAATAGTTTTCACCAATATAATAATGGCGAATTATGGCACAGACAAAATTAAAATCTATAACGGAAATCATTGCATATCTACCGGGAAATGAAATGATATTTATGTCTTTAAGTATAGGGTTAAACGTATACTTTTATTTTTAATGACTTTACTGCAAATGTTTAAATTTGTAAATTACATCATTAAACATTAACTAATCATTATACATTTGGCTGAAAAATAAACCATATTTCGAATGACCAAATTTAAAATTGCCTATGTTAAAGACGGCATTCAACAACAATTTAGACGTCAAGAAATACATGTGTGTTGTCGGCGAGATTGCAAATGTCTTGTGTAGAAAGTTCTTTATCATTGTTGTTGTTTTGTATTATTGTTGCTCTCTTGCTCGACGAAATAGATGAAATTTCAGAGAAAAAACGTGTCTGGTGTTCTTCAATAATAACAAACAATCAGATAACAAAAACACAATTTGGAGGTACCTTACAAATGCAATCTCTGCATGAGGTAGTGTACATCTATTAACCGATATTAATACGACTTTTTACGTACATTTTGTATGAACGTTTGTTTATTGTACATCATGAACTTGTATAGACAGAAAATTGTTCGGTTCGCATCGTTGGCTTTAATATTTTAAGACTGGAGGAATTTTGAAAACTAAAAAAGTTAGTTTCATACATTTCCTCCTGTTAGTAATATTGTCGACAGTTACAATTAATATTCATTACATCTGTACGATCTGATACCATAATTGTATTTAGGACTATTACATTGTATTGGTAAAAACAGTTTAACTGTATGTTAGTATTATTGTCTTTTAAAGACTGGAGCATTTGCAAAACTCACTATTTATTTAAATACACTGTATTCTCTTTGCAATATTGTCGTTAGGATTTGCATATTTAAAAGCTCAGTATTGTGTGTAACCGTCTCTGCCTTTAGAACTGGAACATATGATGAACCATACATTTGAACAATATGTTGTCATTGATGTCTTCAAAGACTGATACAAACTAAAACACTTAAATTAATATTGTCTTTAGGATTGGTACATTTGTGACTCTAATAGCTATAGGCTATTTCGGCATAATTATCTTTAGGATTGGTATATGTGTGACTCTAATGGCTGTTTGACCGCACGAAATCAATACCATGACGCTTTAAGATTTTTAATCTGAATAAGTCTGATCACAATAGAATGGAGCTGGGTGAAAAGAAAAGGCTGTATAAAGAGTTAACAAACAAAAAGAAAAAGAACGCATATAAACGCAAGATGACAGAAATTGAAAATTTAAAAAATAAAAAGCCGAAAGAATTTTGGAAATATTTCAAATCTAAAAATAAAATAAATTGCAATAACATTTCAATAAACGCATTAAAAGACTATTTTGAAAATTTGAGTAATAAAACGTCAGATAGTAAAAATGCTGAGGCAGAAGATTTTTGTCTAAATAACGACTTTAATGGTGAAAATTATACTTTTCCGGAACTAGATCAACCGATAACAGTAAATGAGGTCATGAATGCAGTTAAACACTTAAAACGTGACAAAGCGGCAGGTATTGATTGTATTTTAAATGAATATTTCATTGAATGTATTGATATTTTATCTAATCATTTGTGTGATGTGTTTAATAGTATTTTAACTTATGGCTATTTTCCAGATCAATGGACAAAAGGGATTATCATTCCTCTTCATAAAAAAGGTTCTGTTGTTGATGTTAATAATTACAGAGGAATAACGCTTGTAAGCTGTTTCTCCAAATTATTTACAACCATTTTAAATAAACGTATTGAATCATTTTGTGAAAATAATGGTAAAATTTCGGACGCACAATTCGGATTCAGAAAAGGATGTTCGACTGTTGATACTATTTATATTTTGATGTCTGTTGTGCAGCATTCTTTAATAGAAAACAAACGCTTGTATGTTGTGTACGTGGATATGCTTAAATGTTTTGATAGTATATATCGCAGTGCACTATGGTTAAAAATGTATAAATCTGGAATACAAGGTAAATTACTACGAATAATTAAGAATATGTATGAGAATGCAAAATCATATGTCAAATCTTGTACAACATACTCTGAATATTTTAGCTATGCTGTTGGTCTAAGACAAGGGGAGGTAATGTCTCCGATTCTTTTTTCACTGTTTGTAGAAGATTTAGAACTGTTTCTACAAGATGACACACTGTCTGGCTTAAATATAGATGACCTAATTTTAATTTTGTTGCTATTTGCAGACGACATGGCCATTTTAGGTAAAACACCAGAAGAAGTACAATCCCAATTAGATAAACTTTACATATACTGTAATTGTTGGGGGCTTAATGTGAATACGTCAAAAACCAAAATAATGGTCTTTCGCAAAAGGGGTAAAATTCGCCAAGATGAGAAATGGACTTACATTGGTCAAAAAATAGAAGTCGTCGATAATTTCAACTATCTCGGCACTGTAATTAATTACACTGGTAGCTTTACATTAAACCAAGAGCATTTGGCTGGAAAAGCCCTTAAGGCTACCAATACTTTACTCTACAAATGTAAGCAATATGATCTTAAGCCTAAATTATTTTGTCAATTGTTTGATTCTTTTGTTGGCTCCATTTTATGTTATGCCTCTGAAATATGGGGATTTAATAACTCTAAAGAGATCGAACGCATCCATTTAAAATTTTGCAAAAGGTTGTTAAATGTAAAAATAAACACATGTAATGCTACGGTATATGGAGAGTTAGGTAGATACCCGTTATATGTAAATAGATATACACGAATTGTTAAGTATTGGTTTAAAATTATTAACAGTAAAAATATTATTATGCAAACTGTGTATAAACAAGCAGTGGATGATTGCAACAAAGGATACAACAATTGGGTTGCGGATGTTACAAAATTGTTAAATCAATACGGATATTCCTATGTATTTGAAAATCCCAATGTTTCTAACACTCATGCTTTTGTATGTGAATTCAAATGTAGAATTATTGACACATTTAAACAAGAATGGTTTGGTAATATGAATAATAGTTCTGTTTTAGACATGTATAGAATGTTTAAAACATCTCTCGAATATGAAGACTACTTAGATTTATTACCCAAGAGCCTACGTTTTTACTTTGTAAGACTACGAGCGTCTGCCCATCCATTGAGAATTCAGACAGGCAGATACTCCCGTAACAATATCCCTCGTAACGAACGTTATTGCCTATGTTGTAACCAAATAGATACAGAGGATGAATTCCATTTCACTTGTATATGTCCTTGTTATCGTACACCCCGAGAAAAATATATTAAATGTTTTTACTATATCAGGCCATCTGTTGTTAAGTTCCACATTTTATTGACATCAACGTGTAAATCTGAGATTGTTAATTTATGTAAATATGTAAAAGAAGCTTTAACTATACGAAATACTATTATAAATACCACAGTAAATTATTAACAATAATGCAATGTAATATACTTTTTATAACTTTTAAACCATAGCTATATTTATTTTAATAATTATTTTGTTTTTATTTTATTTTCCGCAAAAATATTTTGTCTATCTTTACTGCCTTTAAAATTGTACTTTTTTTTGTAACATTGGTTATTGTATAATTAAATTGTTTTCATTGTAACATATTGACAAGTGACAGTACTTTATTTCAAATTTATAAGTTCCATGAAAATTAGAATTTTTTTGCAAATTTGGTTTTTGTATAATTAAATTGTATTCATTGTAATATATTGATACGTGACATAACTTTATTTCAAATTTGTATGTATTTAAGACGATGTACATATGTATAAGTCTAAATAAATTGTCTGTCTGTCTGTCTGTCTGTCTGTCTGCTATACACTAAATTGGTATTATATTGGTATTTTTGTCTTTAGGATTGGTACATTTGTGACCTTAATGGCTATTCATAATATTAGCATTCTTGTCTTTAGGATTGGTACATTTGTGACTCTAATGGCTATTCGTTATATTATCATTCTTGTATTTAGGATTGGTATATTTGTGACTCTAATGGCTGTTTGTTTTAATATCATTCTTGTCTTTATGATTGGTACATTTGTGATTCTAATGGCTACACGTTCTGATTGGCCTTATTAACTTTAGAACTTGTACATTTAATAGGCAATCCTCGTGCACGTGTTGTCTGCATTATTGTCTTTTTGACTAATGCATTTTGCATCCAATTTATGTACATGTATGTTTTGTTTGGGTTATCATTTTTATGTCTTCTACATCAAAGACTATAATAACTTTAAGTTCCCTTTGCATTATTGTCCGTTTAGAACTGTTTAATACTCAGATACATGTACAAGTATGTGCTGGTCGCAAATAAGCGCTCATTCATATTGTCTGTGAATGTGACAGTTTATATTCATTACATCTGTACGATCTATTGACATCAGTGTCTTTAGGACTAGTACAAAACAGTTTAACACTATGTTATTATTATTGTCTTACAGACTCGAGCCTTTGCAAACTCAAACATTTATTTAAAGTCTTCAAAGACTGATACAATTCAAAACACTTACATTATCTTAATTTTATTCTATTTGCGACTGTGTCTTTAAATCTGGTCCAATGAACACTCAAATATTTGTAGTTTGCATATTGTCTTTAGAACTGCATGGTACATTGTGACCCTAATGTCTGTACGTTCTGTTGCATTTTTGTCTTTAGGATTGGTACATTTGTGGCTCTAAATGTTATTCGTTAATTGGCATTTTTGTCTTTAGGATTGTACATTTGTGACCATAATGTCTATACGTTCTGTTCGCATTTCTGTCTTTAGGATTGGTATATTTGTGACTCTAACGGCTATACGTTCTGTTGGCAAATTTGTCTTTAAGACTGGTACATTTGTGACTCTAATGGCTATACGTTCTGTTGGCATATCTGCCTTTAGGATTGGTATATTTGTGACTCTAATGGCTATACGTTCTGTTGGCAAATTTGTCTTTAAGACGGGTACATTTGTGACTCTAATGGCTATACGTTCTGTTGACATATCTGCCTTTAGGTTTGGTACATTGGTGACTCTAATGGTTATACGTTCTGTTGGCATTTTGTCTTTAGAACATGTACAGTTTATAGGCAAAACACACGTACGTGTTGTCTGTATTATTTTCTTTATGACTGATCCATTTAGCATCCAATACATATGTGCATGTAGGTGTCTTTTTATTATTCTATTTATGTCTGGTACATTAATGTCTTTAATATCATATAATATCTTTAAGTTCTCTATGCATTATTGTCCGCTTAGAACTGGTGCGTGTAATACTCAGATATGTGCACTAGTATGTCCTGTTCGCAAATTATTTTTGGAAAAAGTGATACATTTAAGAATCGATCATTCGTATATCTTCTCACAGTGTTAGCACACACTTTGTACGTGAAAGCATTCGTGCATGGCTTTCAGTTTTCAATCGTCTTTTTCAGTGAGGAATTCCAACGAAATGCTTCAGAGATACAACGAACGGATGTCAGACCAAGACCTCACTTCTGTCATGAACACGACAACTCCTTTGTAATACCAAGACACAGCCTCTCCTGTAAAAGACGAACATATTTCTGTGCTTGTACCCATATCTGCATGCTATTAACAATTGCTAGACCTACTGTGCATTGGATATTTTGCTCTGGTTTTTCCAGCGTTCAGAGCATTTGCGGAAACAATGTTGCACATTCTTAAATGAATATAATTGTCCAGTTTTAGTTATTCTTACATATATTTTCACCATCTGGTGGAGATGCTTCATGTATATAGGCAGGACTTATACTCACATGGAATTCTACTCACATGTTTTCATTCGAGAAAGCGTACATATGTAAATGCGCAATAATCTTTTGCTGATAATATTTTTAATGAGTTACGATAATCATTAATGTTTTATATGTATATTATGTAATTGCACTTTATAATATGCATGTGTTGCTAAAATATAATGTTAACTTCTTATAAATGTTAAATCTTTGTCAATTGTGTTTGTTTTACTGATTATTATATTGTACTTATTGTTATTGTAGCAGACACTACAACAATGTCCAGGGTACTATATATTTTCTGCGTTTCATTGCAAAAAATATATCCTCATCATCTAATATGATGTAAAATCATCATGAGTGATGATGACGACGACAATAATGATGATGATGATGATGATGATAATGATGATGATGATGATGATTGTTACACTTAAATTCATTAAAACCCGAAATTAAAGCATGTATAAAAGCTATAAGTTTTCAACCTTTACACCTTGTACAAACACAGACGTCAGTCAAAGCTAAACGCAGAGCTTACTTCATCACGCGCTTCACACCTAAAGGTGAAAGAGACAACTTGATGGGCTTTTATCTCAAAATCCAACATTTTCTGCGACTGATCGCGGGTATATATACCCGTAATTGGTTTGTGACAAGCATCCATTGGGATTGTGAACTTCAATCACAACCGATCAACGTATATCAGATTACGTTAATTTCCACCATCTACAGAACATGTACTCGCAAGGTAAATATATTTAGCAATCACTATAAGTTACCGCGGTAATTACTTTGATGGTACTGCGTTGTTTTTATTGAAGTTTAATTGGCACAATGATTCTTTTTTTCTAGTTCAAATTTGGTACTTGTATTTATGTTTAATTTGTTTGAAGATTTGGTGTAGCCCTCAAATACTCTGTAATTACAAACTATATTACAAGTGTTTCTATAGTATCTATAGTCTTGAATTATTCTTGTATTGTTAAATACGGGTTGGTAATCAGTTCCTTTTATTACAGATGGAGGCCTTGATAGTCGCACTTTCTTATCAGCGCCGCCTACAAACGGAAGCTAGCAACAGGAGACACTCCACTGAATTTGAGTCACAGGAAGTATGAAAGCCACGCGTGCGAGCGGTTCGTTCAGCCGGAAGATCTGCGTAACGAGACGCTTGATATTTCGGACGCTTGGGAGAAGCCGATCTCTGATAACGGCGAAACATATTCTGTCAGTGATGACAGCATCTGCATTAAACGTGAAGCAGTCACACCGCATCCGTTCTACATGGACGCCATATTGCGAGTCACCAAGACATATCCGATCGGATGTTCGTCTCCTGCAGTGGTGAGCAGTGCGTTTTCACCAATTCCGGAATTTACCTACTGCAATATCCAACTCAGTCGGAGAGAAGTTCTTGATGCTGACGTTTTCTGGTGTCACTTGTGCAATGCCAACTGTATGGACACTACTTACGCTAAGAACCACCTCGCGTTACACAGTGTACACAGCGCCACGTGCAACCTCAGGAAGTCGCTCCTCGCCGTGCACGGCTGCGTCACGCGTCACGTGCGCCTGGACGAAGATAAGATCCTCTGTAGCCTCTGTGACAACACTGTGTGTCAGTGCTTCTTCACCAAACACCAGCGCCTCCACGACGTCTGCCGGAAGGAGTTCTCGGCCAATAGCCGCCTGAAGGATCACATGTACGTCCACTTGGGAGAGACGCCTTTCTCGTGCACTATCTGTGATCGGAAGTTCTCCAAGAGGTCTGCTCTGACACAACACTCCCGTTACCATAGAGATCACCGTAGTTTCAAGTGCAGCTATTGCTCCAAGAAATTTAACAGCAAGTACGCATGCGCAGTTCACGAACGCCTTCACACGGGAGATAACCCATTTCAGTGTCCGGTATCTGGATGTGACAAGAGTTATCCTCAGAAGATTCAGCTGAAGTTTCATTTGTGCTCGCACAGATAAATAATAAAGTAATAAAAATGGTTGATTACCGAACGTTCTTTTTTGCATGCTTCGTTCACATAAACCACATGTATGCTGCTTTGTCAAGCATACACTTTCTTTAATGCATTGCTTTTGGCATTGTTTTGTTAGCGAATTTGTAAATAAAAACACCGACATAGTTTTGTGTGTACTTTTATTTTCACTGCTTGCTTATCTTCGTAAAATATTAACTTACACGTTCGATTGTGTGTAAGCTCTGAATCTGCGAGGTCATATTCCTGAGTAAAACAGCAACTTATGTGTGTGTGTATATATGTGATGGGCTGATCGTATGTTACACCATGCAGTCCGTTGAGAGATGCTATATTAAATTATTTGAATACAACATTGCATAGTGGCGTTGTACATGTAAGGTTTGTTGACCAAGCGTACGTGTTTGATTTGATTTGATATTGTAACACAGAACACTGATACACGTGGATTTTATTATTCAAACGACCGGGCATATATTTATTGAGATGTTTCTTTGATCTTAGTGTTCACCAATGCGGCGGAATAAATAATATGCTCAGAAGACAACCAGCATTTCGATATTCAAAACCAAAGTCTAATAAGAGATTTTACATAACTCTTTGTTATGTAACGAAACGTATATATTTTTACTCCAATGTCTAGTTAAAGAACAACAACTCTAAACTCTACTTTGTAACACATTAGAAACTTCGGTAAAATTTTGTTTAAATTAATGAATGACCATTCTTTGATTACGATTCAGTATTGAATATTCTATACGTTTATCAAAATTTCCTTGCTTTGATGTGAAAATGAAACGTACCTGTAATACGAAAATATAAAATGTAATACTAGTCTACATACCAACGAACATATGTCACTGAATGATCAGTTGTACATATGATAGATGTTCATGGTTCATTCGACAAGATCTTATTCATTATTTACTAATTTGCATGTATTATTTTACATTGAGTGATCTGAAAACAAGCCTAGTGCCTTTTGAATTCCGTTTTGCTGACAGCGAATGTAGATCTATATTCCGTGAATAATTTATTCAGTTATTGTCGGAATCGTGCCACGATGTTACGGATTCGGTAAGAATAAAATATTCAAGATTTGATTATCATCATTTATTCATGCTGCAATCCCCATTCCAATGCCTGTGTGACATCCGTTATTGAAAAATGCCCCGAGGTTGAACTATCATGTACTCGTATTGGAATTAATAAGGACTATATATCGTACACAAATGTGAATTTCATACAAAAAGTACAGAATTGAAGAGGAGAAACAGAACGGACCAGAACTATAGCTAGTTTGAGGTCACGTGATTTTACTTTTTAATGTAGATCTATGTTAAATTTAGAAAAAAAGTTTTTAAAAATATTCTAATTAGTATTACATTTAAAAAGTCTCACCACGTTGACACAATTTGCACTACAAGCTAACCATGTTTGGATCATTTAATACATTTGCAATAGCAAAGTCTTATTCAATGTTTACAAGCATCGCATATTTCCATGAAAATTTGTTAATCGTATCTTATAGTGAATCAGGTAATTGCGCCCTGCGGCTGCATTATACGTTGACCGAAGGTTTGTCTATCATTCCCACCACCTACGGTATTTAATGATGTTTCTTCGAAACCTTGAGAAAATTTTAAACAAGAAACGTGGAAATTCCACGAAAACCAAATGTTTCTAAAGAAATGCATAAACGTCAGCACATTAATGACAAGAAGTTCTGGGTGCCATATGCATTCCTAAGCGAGGTCTCGTTATAAGGTATCTATCTATGAATTTTCATTAAAATATCGCACTGCGTTCTCAAATTATTGAGCAGAAACCGTTTTTGTATTTTTAGTAACATTGACCTTGACCTTGATTTCACCCACCCCATATGTAATCCCAAGCGTGGCCTAGATACAAGGTATCTATGTATGAAAGTTCATTCAAATATTTTCATGCATGCTAAAATTATTGAGCGGAAATTATTTTTCTATTTTTAATACTGGAGACCTTGACCCCACCCATCATATATGCAATCCCAAGCGAGGTCTCGATATAAGGTATCTATGTATGAAGTTTCATTAAAATATCTCAATCCGTTCTCGAGTTAGAGAGCGGAAACGAAAAGTTGACGCCGCCATCCCGCCCGCCCGCCCGCCCGCCCGCCCAACAACATACCCCAATCTAATAACCGATATTTTTCTTTGAAAAATTTGGTAACTTACATGACAAACCAATTTTCAAAAAAATACGTTTACTGTTGCTTTTCGTTGACTACGGTGTTGTCTTGTGCTATTGAGAGAACTGGATTACCTGTATAAAAAGCACCTGTCCGGTATATTGACCACTTACCAAACTCACATGCGTTGGGATTTGGAAGTGGACCCCGAAGGCTTTTGTGGAAAGCGAGTCTGCCAATTACTACGCTAGCTGATCAGCTTATGTATAGAAGATTATACACATGTATTGTATTGTAGCCTACATAAGATATCCGGAGAACATTACTGAATGTCTGAATTGTAGAAAAGGCTACAATAATTACTACTACCCCGTATATCTGTAAATGGTCAAAGATCGTGGCATGTGGTTAACTTTCCGGTTTCCCAATTATATTCTAGCTCGTATATTGTGCAAAACAAACACAAACTTCAACGAGCAATAATACGACTGTAAAAAGAAGCGGGTTATCTGCAAAACTAAATATTAACACAAAGAATAGACGCATGACGATTCACTCCTACATATTGTGTCTATAAATGCCTTTCTCTCCTTGCTAGTCTTCCATGTTATTGAATTTTTAATGATTACCAACACGAAGCTTATAATGCCCATTGTCTCTGCGGTATAAAGTTCTCCGGCAATTGTTTTAATTAATGTACAACTATCTGGAAGAGCATTCACAATGCTTTATTGTTTCATTAATGGGACGCAATTGACTTTTGATGACGCGTGTTTGCCCGCTGGAATGGAAGTCTCGTTCTCGCAGTATTTCATACCGAAATTAACAATAATCGACCATTATTAAAGCAACGTAAACATAACTCTTCAGAGACCTTGCTTAATCGCCAATGTGATAATTGTGGTATATATTCCGGTGCTTGCGTTATCAAATGGAAGTATAAGGATTTACCAAACTTGCATCCTCTAATGGAAGTTTAAGGCTTTACCAAAGTCAGGATTGTTCTTTGTGGAAGTTACAATACAGTTGTCTGAAATATACATGTTATTCGAGATCTACATAACTTTCATTGACAATTAAAATCGATTTGGAAGTCGGTTGTTTTGTCTTGGAAGTTTCATTGTATAAATGATTTATTGTGTGCTGTCTCAAGTGTTTAACCATGAAATCCTCTAAATATTCTGCAAATGAAAGATATCAGTTACTAATCATCTGTCATTTGAACTGTAAATTTCGATTGTTTTGCACGACGAATGAATATACAAAAAATTTATATCGCTAGAATAGTATACATTAAAAGTATATGGACTTACTAATGCTTTCTGTTAAACGTCGTTGAATTTTTAGAAAATATACCAGAAGCGACAAATGAAAGGCTATATGGTAACGCGTTTTTCCAGTGATCGTTTTATAATATGACATGTGAACCTGGAAGGATTGTTGTGGTGACATTTTGATTATTAGAATAGTTTGCGATGTGCTGTAAGGAGGAAAATGTTCATATCGTCGGTATTGGCAGAACGTCTGCTTACAAAACAGGTTTCTATTTGCCCATGTTGAATAAGTAAATCTCACTTAAACTGAACTCTTCAGATTATCAGTAACTGATGTTGACTGACGGACAGTGTTAGCGTATTGCGACATTGTTTACAGAACAGCAAACAAACGTTTGAGAGACTTTTGTCATTTTCTGTTTATGTGCAGTGCATTTAATAAGAAACGATGCTCAACAATCGTTCATTTACGGTGGGAGAGCATGGCTTATTATATAATGCAAAATATGTCTTCCTCAGTCGGTCTTCTGCCGATAGCTTTGCAGTATGTAGGTGAATAACATCTAGAATATGCAGACCAACGCGCCGTTGCCGTTGAATTAGATTTGCACGCGACATGCTTGTTGTAAGTTACACGCCTAACTTAGCCAACAATGAAAGCGCACTGGACTTTGATAAGATAGAAGTGTTGTCAAACAGGATAGACAATGCGGACGAATTCTTTTTTGCCCCGATAGCAGACCTTAACGAACAGGATGTGATAATCCTGGACCGGAAGGAGAAGCAACGGAGGCGTCTCGCCTTTGCCGTGGGACTGATATCTAGTGTGCTATTTTTAGCTAGCGTCGCCTTGGTTACCATCTCGTTGTATATGGCCAAAGAAATAGACGTGATGGGTAAGCAAGGGTCAGAAGGGCCATTTCTGGAATGATCGCTTGATTATCTTTTTTATAGCCATTTTGATAAGATAGAAGTGTTGTCAAACAGGATAGACAATGCGGACGAATTCTTTTTTGCCCCGATAGCAGACCTTAACGAACAGGATGTGATAATCCTGGACCGGAAGGAGAAGCAACGGAGGCGTCTCGCCTTTGCCGTGGGACTGATATCTAGTGTGCTATTTTTAGCTAGCGTCGCCTTGGTTACCATCTCGTTGTATATGGCCAAAGAAATAGACGTGATGGGTAAGCAAGGGTCAGAAGGGCCATTTCTGGAATGATCGCTTGATTATCTTTTTTATAGCCATTTTATAAAATTAAGTGTGCTTCGAAATTCAAAGTTTTGTGATGTCACCTTGCAGAATACATCAGCAAGAAATAATGAACAATCGCATAGTAGAAACACGTTATTCGTTTTAAATTCATAAACAAAACTGTCCATACAATAATGATTTTGCCTTTTTAGACAAAAATCAATATTGAATAGATACTACGTGGAATCTCAATCGTATTCCTCAATGAAACGCTTTTTTAAAACATATTGGTCACCATCAGAATTGTACAAGCCGAAATTGTACTATCAAATGACAGCTAATTCTCGTTTATTGTTTTTATTTCATCTAAATCAATGCCGTGTTTTTTATCGTTTGAAATATGTGAGACAATATTTTTATAAATCGTATCATATGTATAATAATAATAATAATAATAATAATAATAATAATAATAATAATAATAATAACCGGACCTTTTCCATTATTTTTAAAATGTTACATCATTTTAACTCGATTTTCCAAAAATTGTTTTAGAAACTTCAGTTTCTACGAGTATCAATTCACTATATTGGCCGAGTTATTAATGTACAAAACTTTTAGGCACATCAAATTGTTTCCAAATCTGGAATCTTTAATTGCATGACACAGTTGCGAGGCGTTGAAATGACGCAATTTGTCAGCGGACTTATCTTTCGTGGTTTCTACATTTTTAGCCAGTCCTTGAGAAAAGAATGGGTTTCTAAAACACATTTCTTTAGTTCTTTCGTTTTAGGTGTTTTATAATATACGCACGTCTGTATACTTGTTTGTCAGCGCAGTTATTTCTGTATGAAGCTGTCGCCTCATAAACACCGCCATAACTGTGATAAGGCGTAAAAAAATATGTTTGTTTCAGGTAACCCGACCTACCCTAAAAAAATGCCCCGACCCTAGCACATTTTATTGGGTTTGTCAGATTGATTTTTGTTTTATTTACCTTTGTCAATAATTAAATTGTGTTTTGGATAAATAAGTGTTTTTCTTTGATAGTATCCACTTATAAACTATGTTTAAGGATATTACTGATATGTTTTGAATATTTATTCAGTTTTAGAATCTTGAAGTTGACCATTACCAAAAAAAATAAATTAAAAAAAATCCCGACCTACCTACCGTAATTTTTGGGGACATGTTACCTGAAACAAACATTTTTTACGCCTTATCACCACAGTTGGCTGTCTGCAGTCGATACAGAATTCCATCTGTATCAATTTACCATTTTTGGTAGGCATCTATAGTCTGAATGTTTGAAACTGCTGTTGGAAGTCAATCGAAAACAAACTCGTACCGACATGTACGTTCTCTCCGTTTGCCAAAACCTGGGAACACCGATTTCATGAAATAATTGGTGGTTCGCTTAACACCATCATTCTTGTAGCTAGCGTCTGTACTTTGAAAGAAAAAGAAAATATTTCAGGGAAAACTCCACGTATTTTATTAAGGGATGATCTAAAAAAAAGTTGCTGTTTTATTTATTCCGTTCTGTTTAAGGATGTACGATCGCTTAAGGCAATTTTTCAGAATATCCAGAATGTTCTAATTTTGTGTATGCTGATAGTCACTTATGTATCTGTCACAAATATGAAATAAAAATTGGGGGTCACCGTGCATTATTTTCAGATAATCAAGTTTTTTCAATACCATATAGTTTTTGAAAAAATTGCCATTTTGGCAATGTATAAAATAGGGGGCGGTGTTAAAAAATGTCTGCAAATTAGATAACTAATGAACCATGCACTCAATATTGTAATTATTAAACAAGCATAATCTTAATTTATCATTCTGAACAAATTAAAAAACAGAAAAAGGAACACTAAATATATTTTTAGAAGTCTTTTGAGTTTACAAATCTGTATTAATATCTTTTTTAAAATTGAACTTACTTTGAAAAATACCCCAAATATCAATTCAACAGTATGTTGCCAAGTCTCAATAACACCCCAATGTATTTCTACCAATAACAGTACACTATCTTAAAGTGATATATAATAAATAACATATTTATAACGACAATTAAAAAAAACAATTTGAAAAAAAAAATATCGGTATTCACATACCCCTGCTTAATTACCCCACCCACTTTTTTCCATTTTATATTATCTCATGAATTGTTGTATATGTATTTCAATTCTCACTTTCAAAAGATAGTTTCTCTATAAAGGGCATACAAATGTGTTATTATAACCATACCATTTATCAACATATATTTTACAAAATATATAAAGTATAACTAAAACACTGCAAGTAACTATAAAAATAGCAAGATTCAATCCGCCATACCTAATAAATAGTATCGAGAAAATAATCGAGAGTTATAACAACATAAATTTTAACAAAAATGTAAGACAGTCATATTTTAAAAATGTACTTATGCTTAAGATTTATCATTCATTTAACCAATGGCTATCCACTTATCAAATGTAAGTAACAGTACAGGATTATGGAAAATAACTTAGTCTGAGGCTATGTATTCAGCTTGTCCTTAATTGATTTCCTTCAACGGTATTAACATGACATATATACCATTTTCAATCAAAGTTGGTAAGTCTCCAAACAAAGGATATGATACCAAAGAAATACCATACTTAAACCTGTTGTTTCCAGATCAAAAAAGACAAACTCTTTCCCGGCAGTGCCGAGTCCTGCTGGACCAGGCTTGGGTTCAGGTGGGGGAATGGTGGTGAGGTCGACATCTTCTTCCCCTATGTTGCAGGCATATGTTGGTCCCTCGCGTACCTCTTGTTCTGATCCTTTTGAATGGCTGGAAAAATAAAATTTGAAAATTTGAAGTGGACATTGTAAGCATAAATAATATGTGCATCTGACATGCATTATGCTATTCATTAAATACAACAATGGGTTTAAAACAATAATGCAAGTGCATAAATAAATGTTTGCATATTAACATATGCATTAAAATAGATATTGATTTTCTTTAAATGTAAATATTTAATACATATAAGCAAAGGACCTGTTTAAATCAATTGCATTAAAAGAATGTACACCAGTTTTTTTCCCAACTAATCAATATATCAAGATTGTGCATTTACCGTTCAAGTTTGGGTCGTATACGTCGCTGTTTGGCTGCTCTGGTAACAGCTATGGCCTTTCTCTTTTTATGTTGAAGGTCACGGAGTAGGGCCAGTTTTGATGTGTACATTCCAGGTGAAACACCCAGCTTTCGATTGACCTGAAGCAGAATACAGAAAATGCAAATATGGATGAAATCACACTCTGCTCAAAAATGCTTATGTGATAAGGTTGATAGATAAATTTACAAAGTTTATAAATGTCATGCAACTTAAAGTGTCCAGCAAAATCCTTAAATAAAATAACAAAAATGCTTTGCTGGTTATTTTTTTGTGTTTGTGAAACTTCAAGTATTTAAGTAAAATACAATATGCACGTGAATTATAATGATGATTGACAAAAATATAAATTAGTATTCATAAAGTACAATATTAATAAATAAAAATAATCGAACTGAATTAAGAAAACAAGATGCTGTAATCAATAAACACATATGCCCACATGCAAAATTGATTGAAACAAAAGAACATGGTAAAGAAAGTGCCTCAACGTATCGAACAGAATACAGTCAACATAACTTTATATTTTAAACTGCTCAGTTGAAAATGAACATATTAAAACAAACTGCAGGAAATGTGTGACTTTTTTATTGTATTGCCTAAAGTTTGTTAAACTGTCTCTATAAATGACTGGTAAGTGGATTGTTTAACTGTCTCTATAAATGACTGGTAAGTGGATTGTTTAACTGTCTCTATAAATGACTGGTAAGTGGATTGTTTAACTGTCTCTATAAATGACTGGTAAGTGGATTGTCTAACTGTCTCTATAAATGACTGGTAAGTGGATTGTTTAACTGTCTCTATAAATGACTGGTAAGTGGATTGTTTAACTGTCTCTATAAATGACTGGCAAGTGGATTGTTTAACTGTCTCTATAAATGACTGGTAAGTGGATTGTTTAACTGTCTCTATAAATGACTGGTAAGTGGATTGTTTAACTGTCTCTATAAATGACTGGTAAGTGGATTGTTTAACTGTCTCTATAAATGACTGGTAAGTGGATTGTTTAACTGTCTCTATAAATGACTGGTAAGTGGATTGTTTAACTGTCTCTATAAATATCTGGTAAGTTGATTGTTTAACAAACAAAACAATTCTAATTCTAAAAACAAAGGAACTTTTGATAAAGTCAAACATTTTCTGTAATTTGAAATTCGACAAAAGTAGAAAATAAATTGGTACGTTGGTGAGATAACTATTTCCAAGGTTTTTCTGTGCCACTCCAGCAGCTACCCTAAAATTCAAATTCGCTGAGCCAGACAGGTGAAGCTGTTTGGGAGCTTTGCTGGCTATAGACTTGTTTAGGCTCTCGTTTGCCTGAGTACTGCCCAACATGCTTAATTTGTTTGCATTTTTTTGTAGGAACCAAATACATCCAGTAATGCATCTTTCAGTGAACCATCTGTCAGTGGTCTTCCATACGGTAATGAAGAGTATTTGGCAGCTGTGTTATTTATAAATCTGCACCATGTGTCATTACAACATGAATGATCGCCGAAAACGTGACCAACAACTGCATCCAAACGACGAGAAATGCCTGCAGGGTTGTGTTTATTCTGTGAAATACTGTTGTTGAACAATTTTAGCAAGTAGTTTATGATTTTTGTGCTTAATTTCGGAAAATTCTTTTGCAAGCCATACAGGCAGTTGGCCAAATTCTTTTTCACATGATTTTTGTCTGACCTTTTCTCTATAGTATGGGGCACAGTAACTCTTAGTCTTGCAGCTGTTGTGGTATCATCGTCACCCACTACCCCAGTAACCTTTATGCCTTTTTTTTTGGCTGTTTCAGTAATCATTTCAGAGACCATGTCAGGTTCCATGGCCTTTGATGACCCACTCCAGTTTTTTCTACAATCATGAAGTTTGCAGGTGCTAGTACCTTTTCCTTTCCTCTGGTGCTGGCTGCACACCCTGCATGTTTTGCTCCGTACTGCATATGATAGGACCTTTCCAGTCTTTAGTCCAATCATCGAGCAATGCCCTATAATGCGATTATTTTTTTAATGTATGTCAACTCTGTTTTGCTTGTCTATTGCAAGTTGGAAAAGTTACAAAACACAAATGGGCGAGGATGTCAGACAGCCTGAATATGTTTACTATGCTAGATAAACCATTACTGGTACTTACGATTGATTTACTTAGTTAACTGAACAGTTACAATTGTCATAACACAAATAATCAGCATTTTATTCGCAGTTATGTTGCATACAATTGTTATATAATGTCCTCAAGAATTTAAACATGATGATTCAAGTATATAAGCAGTGAAATAGATGGTCTACATAAAAGACTTACAGTATTAACATTATGGACATTAATCATCACCTTTTTACCTGACAAACTATCATACGCCTTTCCACTTCCTCTTTTCTGCCACCCTGCATCCACACTAACATCAATTTCATTCTTCTAAAGGCTCTGCACAATTTACTGTTAAGTCAGCTAGATAAAATAGCATTATGGAATTAACCTAACAAGAACATTGATCAAATCTTTTTTTGCAATGTGATATTAAACCATATGTAAACAGCTGCAAGTCACAGAGGGAATTCCCTTGTTGTTATTTCTTTGCAAATTTCAGTTGTTGTTTTTTTCGTGAAAATATATCTAAATATACTAATTTTAAATGTTCAAATTTCCAAATACCGGCTATCAGTAATAACAAAATAAAGACTGAACCGATTGATAGGAAACATCTGACAAATTCATGGCTGCCCCGTTGCCTTCCTATCATTGGTCAGTAAATAAGTCAATGGCTGATCTCTAAATTATCTAGCCTTTATTTAGTTGGAGAGACCTTAAATTTATATATAAAAGTCTCACTATTGTTGAAAATGTGCTCATTTGGGGTATACAAGCAGTTCAGCTCTTAAGTTCAGCTCTTATGTGGCCGAATATACAAGAAAAGAGGCTATAAGTACACTTATATTAAAAATAATACATTAAAACATTGACATTTGAATAACTTACCTAGGGCTAGCTTCGTATTTATGTCGTAGATCTTGCCATGCTTTTTACCGGTATGAACTGTGTTCAGTTGGCAACAGTTTTCACATGTAATATCTAAAACTGTGGCAAGACCAAAATTTCTGCTAGAAATTGTATTATGAAGAAACAAAGGGCCAGAACAATTCACGCATGTCTTCAGACTCTCTGCCCAACTGCCCAGTTCGACAATTCTTCGCCCTAACTGCCACTCTTCCTCCGTTGTCAAACACTCGACACATTGTTCATCAAACGAATCACTTGCTTGAGCTGTACAAACGTAACCATGGGCATGATGTTCATTAAATACAAAAGTTTCGTTACTTTTAGTTTTACTTTGTGTTTTATTTCCAGTTGTTACTGTTTGACGCGCAAAACGGCCCTTTTTATTTCTTTTATTGTTTCTAAAATCCTCCAAAATTGAAATTATCAGATAAAATTTTATAACTAAGTTTTTCACATCATCTAGTAAAAGTAATCCGATTCTGTCGTTGTTGTTGTTTGTTGTCTGTCTGCTGCTACAAAACGGTCAAGGTCAATAGTCTCCAGACGCTTGCAAATGTAGTAAATGTTTTACGTGGTACAAAAACTAAGCGCTCAAGGGATCTATATTTTGCATTTGTCGTAAATATTTTGACGGTGAAAGAAGTGTTACGGAGTTTGATTTTTTCCACGATTTTAGCACTAAAGTTGTTCATATCTAAACAATATTTTTTCTAAAATTGCAAAAGTAACGTATGCATTTTACGACAACTGTATACGCTGCCGTAAAGTAAAAACGATCATACATCCTTAAAGAAACATCACACAACAATAAATAGGTTTCACCAATATAATAATGGCGAATTATGGTACAGACAAAATTAAAATCTATAACGGAAATCATTGCATATCTACCGGGAAATGAAATGATATTTATGTCTTTAAGTATTGGGTTAATCGTATACTTTTATTTTTAATGACTTTACTACAAATGTATAAATTTGTAAATTACATCATTAAACATTAACTTATCATTATACATTTGGCTGAAAATAAACCATATTTCGAATATCGAAATTTAAAATGCCTATGTTAAAGACGGTATTGAAAAACAATTTAGACATCAAGAAATGCATGTGTGTTGTCGGCGAGATTGCAAATGTCTTGTAAAGAAAGTTCTTTATCATTATTGTTGTTTTGTAGTATCGTTGCTCTCTTGCTCGACCAAATAGATGAAATTTCAGAGAAAAAAACGTGTCTGGTGTTCTTCAATAATAATAACAATCAGATAACAAAAACACAATTTGGAGGTCCCTTACAAATGCTATCTCTGCATGAGGTAGTGTACATCTATTAACCGATATTAATACGACTTTTTACGTACATTTTGTATGAACGTTTGTTTATTGTACATCATGAACTTGTATAGACAGAAAATTGTTCGGTTCGCTTCATTGGCTTTAATATTTTAAGACTGGAGGAATTTTGAAAAATAAAAAAGTTAGTTAAATACATTTCCTCCTGTTAGTAATATTGTCGACAGTTACAATTAATATTCATTACATCTGTACGATCTGATACCATCATTGTATTTAGGACTATTACATTGTATTGGCAAAAACAGTTTAACTGTATGTTAGTATTATTGTCTTTTAAAGACTAGAGCATTTGCAAAACTCAAATATATATTTAAAAACACTGAATTCTCTTTGCAATATTGTCGTTAGGATTGATATATTTGAAAGCTCAGTATTGTGTGTTACCGTCTCTGCCTTTAGAACTGGAACATATGATGAACCATAGATTTGAACAATATGTTGTCATTGATGTCTTTTAAGACTGATACAAACTAAAACACTAAATTAATCTTGTTTTTTTTTAATTGATACATTTGTGACTCTAATAGCTATAGGCTTTTTTGGCATTATTATCTTTATGATTGGTACATGTGTGACTCTAATGGCTATACATTAAATTGGTATTATATTGGTATTTTTGTCTTTAGGATTGGTACATTTTTTACCTTAATGGCTATTCATAATATTATCATTCTTGTATTTAGTATTGGTATATTTGTGACCCTAATGACTTTTTGTTTTAATATCATTCTTGTCTTTAGGATTGGTACATTTGTGATTCTAATGGCTACACGTTCTGATTGGCCTTATTAACTTTAGAACTTGAACATTTAATAGGCAAACCTCGCGCACGTGTTGTCTGCATTATTGTCTTTATGACTAATGCATTTTGCATCCAATTTATGTACATGTATGTTTTGTTTGGGTTATCATTTTTATGTCTTGTTCATCAAAGACTATAATAACTTTAAGTTCCCTTTGCATTATTGTCCGTTTAGAACTGTTTAATACTCAGATACATGTACCAGTATGTGCTGGTCGCAAATAAGTGATACATTTAAGACTCAATCATTCATATTATCTGTGAATGTGACAGTTTATATTCATTACATCTGTACGATCTATTGACATCAGTGTCTTTAGGACTAGTACAAAACAGTTTAACACTATGTTATTATTATTGTCTTACAGACTGGAGCCTTTGCAAACTCAAACATTTATTTAAATACACTGTATTTCCTTAGCAATAGTGCCGTTAGGAAGTGTATATATGAAAAATCAGTAATTTGTGTAACCGTCTCTGCCTTTGGAACTGGTACATATGATGAATCATGCATTTGAACAACATGTTGGCATTATTGTCTTCAAAGACTGATAAAATTCAAAACACTTAAATTATCTTAATTTTATTACATTTGCGACTGTGTCTTTAAATCTGGTCCAATGAACACTCAAATATTTGTAGTTTGCATATTGTCTTTAGAACTGCATGGTACATTGTGACCCTAATGTCTGTACGTTCTGTTGCATTTTTGTTTTATGATTGGTATATTTCTTGCTCTAAATGTTATTCGTTATTTTGGCATTTTTGTCTTTAGGATTGTACATTTGTGACAATAATGTCTATGCGTTCTGTTCGCATTTCTGTCTTTAGAATTGGTACATTTGTGACTCTAATGGCTATACGTTTTGTTGGCAAATTTGTCTTTAAGACGGGTACATGTGTGACTCTAATGGCTATACGTTCTGTTGGCAAATTTGTGTTTAAGACGGGTACATTTGTGACTCTAATGGCTATACGTTTTGTTGGCAAATTTGTCTTTAAGACGGGTACATTTGTGACTCTAATGGCTATACGTTATGTTGGCATATCTGCCTTTAGGATTGGTACATTTGTGACACTAATGGTTATACGTTCTGTTGGCATTTTGTCTTTAGAACATGTACAGTTTATTGGCAAAACACACGTACGTGTTGTCTGTATTATTTTCTTTATGACTGATCCATTTAGCATCCAATACATATGTGCATGTAGGTGTATTTTTATTATTCTGTTTATGTCTGGTACATTAATGTCTTTAATATCATGTAATATCTTTAAGTTCTCTATGCATTATTGTCCGCTTAGAACTGGTGCGTGTAATACTCAGATATATGCACTAGTATGTCCTGTTCGCAAATTATTTTTGGAAACAGTGATACATTTAAGAATCGATCATTCGTATATCTTCTCACAGTGTTAGCACACACTTTGTACGTGAAAGCATTCGTGCATGGCTTTCAGTTTTCAATCGTCTTTTTCAGTGAGGAATTCCAACGAAATGCTTCAGAGATACAACGAACGGATGTCAGACCAAGACCTCACTTCTGTCATGAACACGACAACTCCTTTGTAATACCAAGACACAGCCTCTCCTGTAAAAGACGAACATATTTCTGTGCTTGTACCCATATCTCCATACTATTAACAATTGCTAGACCTACTGTGCATTGGATATTTTGCTCTGGTTTTTCCAGCGTTCAGAGCATTTGCGGAAACAATGTTGCACATTCTTAAATGAATATAATTGTCCAGTTTTAGTTATTCTTACATATATTTTCACCATCTGGTGGAGATGCTTCATGTATATAGGCAGGACTTATACTCACATGGAATTCTACTCACATGTTTACATTCGAGAAAGCGTACATATGTAAATGCGCAATAATCTTTTGCAGATAATATTTTAATGAGTTACGATAATCATTAATGTTTTATATGTATATTATGTAATTGCACTTTATAATATGCATGTGTTGCTAAAATATAATGTTAACTTCTTATAAATGTTAAATCTTTGTCAATAGTGTTTGTTTTACTGATTATTATATTGTACTTATTGTGGTTGTAGCAGACACTACAACAATGTCCAGGGTACTATATATCTTCTGCATTTCATTGCAAAAAAATATATCCTCATCATCTAATATGATGTAAAATCATCATGAGTGATGATGACGACGACAATAATGATGATGATGATGATGATGATAATGATGATGATGATGATGATTGTTACACTTAAATTCATTAAAACCCGAAATTAAAGCATGTATAAAAGCTATAAGTTTTCAACCTTCACACCTTGTACAAACACAGACGTCAGTCTAAGCTAAACGCCGAGCTTACTTCATCACGCGCTTCACACCTAAAGGTGAAAGAGACAACTTGATGGGCTTTTATCTCAAAATCCAACATTTTCTGCGACTGATCGCGGGTATATATACCCGTAATTGGTTTGTGACAAGCATCCATTGGGATTGTGAACTTCAATCACAACCGATCAACGTATATCAGATTACGTTAATTTCCACCATCTACAGAACATGTACTCGCAAGGTAAATATATTTAGCAATCACTATAAGTTACCGCGGTAATTACTTTGATGGTACTGCGTTGTTTTTATTGAAGTTTAATTGGCACAATGAATATTTTTTTATAGTTCAAATTTGGTACTTGTATTTATGTTTAATTTGTTTGAAGATTTGGTGTAGCCCTCAAATACTCTGTAATTACAAACTATATTACAAGTGTTTCTATAGTATCTATAGTCTTGAATTATTCTTGTATTGTTAAATACGGGTTGGTAAGCAGTTCCTTTTATTACAGATGGAGGCCTTTCTTATGAGCGCCGCCTACAAACGGAAGCTAGCAACAGGAGACACTCCACTGAATTTGAGTCACAGGAAGTATGAAAGCCACGCGTGCGAGCGGTTCGTTCAGCCGGAAGATCTGCGTAACGAGACGCTTGATATTTCGGACGCTTGGGAGAAGCCGATCTCTGATAACGGCGAAACATATTCTGTCAGTGATGACAGCATCTGCATTAAACGTGAAGCAGTCACACCGCATCCGTTCTACATGGACGCCATATTGCGAGACACCAAGACATATCCGATCGGATGTTCGTCTCCTGCAGTGGTGAGCAGTGCGTTTTCACCAATTCCGGAATTTACCTACTGCAATATCCAACTCAGTCGGAGAGAAGTTCTTGATGCTGACGTTTTCTGGTGTCACTTGTGCAATGCCAACTGTATGGACACTACTTACGCTAAGAACCACCTAGCGTTACACAGTGTACACAGCGCCACGTGCAACCTCAGGAAGTCGCTCCTCGCCGTGCACGGCTGCGTCACGCGTCACGTGCGCCTGGACGAAGATAAGATCCTCTGTAGCCTCTGTGACAACACTGTGTGTCAGTGCTTCTTCACCAAACACCAGCGCCTCCACGACGTCTGCCGGAAGGAGTTCTCGGCCAATAGCCGCCTGAAGGATCACATGTACGTCCACTTGGGAGAGACGCCTTTCTCGTGCACTATCTGTGATCGGAAGTTCTCCAAGAGGTCTGCTCTGACACAACACTCCCGTTACCATAGAGATCACCGTAGTTTCAAGTGCAGCTATTGCTCCAAGAAATTTAACAGCAAGTACGCATGCGCAGTTCACGAACGCCTTCACACGGGAGATAACCCATTTCAGTGTCCGGTATCTGGATGTGACAAGAGTTATCCTCAGAAGATTCAGCTGAAGTTTCATTTGTGCTCGCACAGATAAATAATAAAGTAATAAAAATGGTTGATTACCGAACGTTCTTTTTTGCATGCTTCGTTCACATAAACCACATGTATGCTGCTTTGTCAAGCATACACTTTCTTTAATGCATTGCTTTTGGCATTGTTTTGTTAGCGAATTTGTAAATAAAAACACCGACATAGTTTTGTGTGTACTTTTATTTTCACTGCTTGCTTATCTTCGTAAAATATTAACTTACACGTTCGATTGTGTGTAAGCTCTGAATCTGCGAGGTCATATTCCTGAGTAAAACAGCAACTTATGTGTGCGTGTGTATATGTGACGGGCTGATCGTATGTTACACCATGCAGTCCGTTGAGAGATGCTATATTAAATTATTTGAATACAACATTGCATAGTGGCGTTGTACATGTAAGGTTTGTTGACCAAGCGTACGTGTTTGATTTGATTTGATATTGTAACACAGAACACTGATACACGTGGATTTTATTATTCAAACGACCGGGCATATATTTATTGAGATGTTTCTTTGATCTTAGTGTTCACCAATGCGGCGGAATAAATTATATGCTCAGAAGACAACCAGCATTTCGATATTCAAAACCAAAGTCTAATAAGAGATTTTAAATAACTCTTTGTTATGTAACGAAACGTATATATTTTTATTCCAATGTCTAGTTAAAGAACAACAACTCTAAACTCTACTTTGTAACACATTAGAAACTTCGGTAAAATTTGGTTTAAATTAATGAATGACCATTCTTTGATTACGATTCAGTATTGAATATTCTATACGTTTATCAAAATTTCCTTGCTTTGATGTGAAAATGAAACGTACCTGTAATACGAAAATATAAAATGTAATACTAGTCTACATACCAACGAACATATGTCACTGAATGATCAGTTGTACATATGATAGATGTTCATGGTTCATTCGACAAGATCTTATTCATTATTTACTAATTTGCATGTATTATTTTACATTGAGTGATCTGAAAACAAGCCTAGTGCCTTTTGAATTCCGTTTTGCTGACAGCGAATGTAGATCTATATTCCGTGAATAATTTATTCAGTTATTGTCGGAATCGTGCCACGATGTTACGGATTCGGTAAGAATAAAATATTCAAGATTTGATTATCATCATTTATTCATGCTGCAATCCCCATTCCAATGCCTGTGTGACATCCGTTATTGAAAAATGCCCCGAGGTTGAACTATCATGTACTCGTATTGGAATTAATAAGGACTATATATCGTACACAAATGTGAATTACACACAAAAAGTACAGAATTGAAGAGGAGAAACAGAACGGACCAGAACTATAGCTAGTTTGAGGTCACGTGATTTTACTTTTTAATGTAGATCTATGTTAAATTTAGAAAAAAAGTTGTTAAAAATATTCTAATTAGTATTACATTTAAAAAGTCTCACCACGTTGACACAATTTGCACTACAAGCTAACCATGTTTGGATCATTTAATACATTTGCAATAGCAAAGTCTTATTCAATGTTTACAAGCATCGCATATTTCCATGAAAATTTGTTAATCGTATCTTATAGTGAATCAGGTAAGTGCGCCCTGCGGCTGCATTATACGTTGACCGAAGGTTTGTCTATCATTCCCACCACCTACGGTATTTAATGATGTTTCTTCGAAACCTTGAGAAAATTTTAAACAAGAAACGTGGAAATTCCACGAAAACCAAATGTTTCTAAAGAAATGCATAAACGTCAGCACATTAATGACAAGAAGTTCTGGGTGCCATATGCATTCCTAAGCGAGGTCTCGTTATAAGGTATCTATCTATGAATTTTCATTAAAATATCGCACTGCGTTCTCAAATTATTGAGCAGAAACCGTTTTTGTATTTTTAGTAACATTGACCTTGACCTTGATTTCACCCACCCCATATGTAATCCCAAGCGTGGCCTAGATACAAGGTATCTATGTATGAAAGTTCATTCAAATATTTTCATGCATGCTAAAATTATTGAGCGGAAATTATTTTTCTATTTTTAATACTGGAGACCTTGACCCCACCCATCATATATGCAATCCCAAGCGAGGTCTCGATATAAGGTATCTATGTATGAAGTTTCATTAAAATATCTCAATCCGTTCTCGAGTTAGAGAGCGGAAACGAAAAGTTGACGCCGCCATCCCGCCCGCCCGCCCAACAACATACCCCAATCTAATAACCGATATTTTTCTTTGAAAAATTTGGTAACTTACATGACAAACCAATTTTCAAAAAAATACGTTTACTGTTGCTTTTCGTTGACTACGGTGTTGTCTTGTGCTATTGAGGGAACTGGATTACCTGTATAAAAAGCACCTGTCCGGTATATTGACCACTTACCAAACTCACATGCGTTGGGATTTGGAAGTGGATCCCGAAGGCTTTTGTGGAAAGCGAGTCTGCCAATTACTACGCTAGCTGATCAGCTTATGTATAGAAGATTATACACATGTATTGTATTGTAGCCTACATAAGATATCCGGAGAATATTACTGAATGTCTGAATTGTAGAAAAGGCTACAATAATTACTACTACCCCGTATATCTGTAAATGGTCAAAGATCGTGGCATGTGGTTATCTTTCCGGTTTCCCAATTATATTCTAGCTCGTATATTGTGCAAAACAAACACAAACTTCAACGAGCAATAATACGACTGTAAAAAGAAGCGGGTTATCTGCAAAACTAAATATTAACACAAAGAATAAACGCATGACGATTCACTCCTACATATTGTGTCTATAAATGCCTTTCTCTCCTTGCTAGTCTTCCATGTTATTGAATTTTTAATGATTACCAACACGAAGCTTATAATGCCCATTGTCTCTGCGGTATAAAGTTCTCCGGCAATTGTTTTAATTAATGTACAACTATCTGGAAAAAGCATTCACAATGCTTTATTGTTTCATTAATGGGACGCAATTGACTTTTGATGACGCGTGTTTGCCCGCTGGAATGGAAGTCTCGTTCTCGCAGTATTTCATACCGAAATTAACAATAATCGACCATTATTAAAGCAACGTAAACATAACTCTTCAGAGACCTTGCTTAATCGCCAATGTGATAATTGTGGTATATATTCCGGTGCTTGCGTTATCAAATGGAAGTATAAGGATTTACCAAACTTGCATCCTCAAATGGAAGTTTAAGGCTTTACCAAAGTCATGATTGTTCTTTGTGGAAGTTACAATACAGTTGTCTGAAATATACATGTTATTCGAGATCTACATAACTTTCATTGACAATTAAAATCGATTTGGAAGTCGGTTGTTTTGTCTTGGAAGTTTCATTGTATAAATGATTTATTGTCTGCTGTCTCAAGTGTTTAACCATGAAATCCTCTAAATATTCTGCAAATGAAAGATATCAGTTACTAATCATCTGTCATTTGAACTGTAAATTTCGATTGTTTTGCACGACGAATGAATGTACAAAAAATTTATATCGCTAGGATAGTATACATTAAAAGTATATGGACTTACTAATGCTTTCTGTTAAACGTCGTTGAATTTTTAGAAAATATACCAGAAGCGACAAACTAAAGGCTATATGGTAACGCGTTTTTCCAGTGATCGTTTTATAATATGACATGTGAACCTGGAAGGATTGTTGTGGTGACATTTTGATTATTAGAATAGTTTGCGATGTGCTGTAAGGAGGAAAATGTTCATATCGTCGGTATTGGCAGAACGTCTGCTTACAAAACAGGTTTCTATTTGCCCATGTTGAATAAGTAAATCTCACTTAAACTGAACTCTTCAGATTATCAGTAACTGATGTTGACTCACGGACAGTGTTAGCGTATTGCGACATTGTTTACAGAACAGCAAACAAACGTTTGAGAGACTTTTGTCATTTTCTGTTTATGTGCAGTGCATTTAATAAGAAACGATGCTGAACAATCGTTCATTTACGGTGGGAGAGCATGGCTTATTATATAATGCAAAATATGTCTTCCTCAGTCGGTCTTCTGCCGATAGCTTTGCAGTATGTAGGTAAATAACATCTAGAATATGCAGACCAACGCGCCGTTGCCGTTGAATTAGATTTGCACGCGACATGCTTGTTGTAAGTTACACGCCTAACTTAGCCAACAATGAAAGCGCACTGGACTTTGATAAGATAGAAGTGTTGTCAAACAGGATAGACAATGCGGACGAATTATTTTTTGCCCCGATAGCAGACCTTAACGAACAGGATGTGATAATCCTGGACCGGAAGGAGAAGCAACGGAGGCGTCTCGCCTTTGCCGTGGGACTGATATCTAGTGTGCTATTTTTAGCTAGCGTCGCCTTGGTTACCATCTCGTTGTATATGGCCAAAGAAATAGACGTGATGGGTAAGCATGGGTCAGAAGGGCCATTTCTGGAATGATCGCTTGATTATCTTTTTTATAGCCATTTTGATAAGATAGAAGTGTTGTCAAACAGGATAGACAATGCGGACGAATTTTTTTTTGCCCCGATAGCAGACCTTAACGAACAGGATGTGATAATCCTGGACCGGAAGGAGAAGCAACGGAGGCGTCTCGCCTTTGCCGTGGGACTGATATCTAGTGTGCTATTTTTAGCTAGCGTCGCCTTGGTTACCATCTCGTTGTATATGGCCAAAGAAATAGACGTGATGGGTAAGCACGGGTCAGAAGGGCCATTTCTGGAATGATCGCTTGATTATCTTTTTTATAGCCATTTTATAAAATTAAGTGTGCTTCGAAATTCAAAGTTTTGTGATGTCACCTTGCAGAATACATCAGCAAGAAATAATGAACAATCGCATAGTAGAAACACGTTATTCGTTTTAAATTCATAAACAAAACTGTCCATACAATAATGATTTTGCCTTTTTAGACAAAAATCAATATTGAATAGATACTACGTGGAATCTCAATCGTATTCCTCAATGAAACGCTTTTTTAAAACATATTGGTCACCATCAGAATTGTACAAGCCGAAATTGTACTATCAAATGACAGCTAATTCTCGTTTATTGTTTTTATTTCATCTAAACAATGCCGTGTTTTTTATCGTTTGAAATATGTGAGACAATATTTTTATAAATCGTATCATATGTATAATAATAATAATAATAATAATAATAATAATAATAATAATAATAACCGGACCTTTTCCATTATTTTTAAAATGTTACATCATTTTAACTCGATTTTCCAAAAATTGTTTTAGAAACTTCAGTTTCTACGAGTATCAATTCACTATATTGGCCGAGTTATTAATGTACAAAACTTTTAGGCACATCAAATTGTTTCCAAATCTGGAATCTTTAATTGCATGACACAGTTGCGAGGCGTTGAAATGACGCAATTTGTCAGCGGACTTATCTTTCGTGGTTTCCACATTTTTAGCCAGTCCTTGAGAAAAGAATGGGTTTCTAAAACACATTTCTTTAGTTCTTTCGTTTTAGGTGTTTTATAATATAAGCACGTCTGTATACTTGTTTGTCAGCGCAGTTATTTCTGTATGAAGCTGTCGCCTCATAAACACCGCCATAACTGTGATAAGGCGTAAAAAAATATGTTTGTTTCAGGTAACCCGACCTACCCTAAAAAAATGCCCCGACCCTAGAACATTTTATTGGGTTTGTCAGATTGATTTTTGTTTTATTTACCTTTGTCAATAATTAAATTGTGTTTTGGATAAATAAGTGTTTTTCGTTGATAGTATCCACTTATAAACTATGTTTAAGGATATTACTGATATGTTTTGAATATTTATTCAGTTTTAGAATCTTGAAGTTGACCATTACCAAAAAAAATAAATTAAAAAAAATCCCGACCTACCTACCGTAATTTTTGGGGACATGTTACCTGAAACAAACATTTTTTACGCCTTATCACCACAGTTGGCTGTCTGCAGTCGATACAGAATTCCATCTGTATCAATTTACCATTTTTGGTAGGCATCTATAGTCTGAATGTTTGAAACTGCTGTTGGAAGTCAATCGAAAACAAACTCGTACCGACATGTACGTTCTCTCCGTTTGCCAAAACCTGGGAACACCGATTTCATGAAATAATTGGTGGTTCGCTTAACACCATCATTCTTGTAGCTAGCGTCTGTACTTTGAAAGAAAAAGAAAATATTTCAGGGAAAACTCCACGTATTTTATTAAGGGATGATCTAAAAAAAAGTTGCTGTTTTATTTATTCCGTTCTGTTTAAGGATGTACGATCGTTTAAGGCAATTTTTCAGAATATCCAGAATGTTCTAATTTTGTGTATGCTGATAGTCACTTATGTATCTGTCACAAATATGAAATAAAAATTGGGGGTCACCGTGCATTATTTTCAGATAATCAAGTTTTTTCAATACCATATAGTTTTTGAAAAAATTGCCATTTTGGCAATGTATAAAATAGGGGGCGGTGTTAAAAAATGTCTGCAAATTAGATAACTAATGAACCATGCACTCAATATTGTAATTATTAAACAAGCATAATCTTAATTTATCATTCTGAACAAATTAAAAAACAGAAAAAGGAACACTAAATATATTTTTAGAAGTCTTTTGAGTTTACAAATCTGTATTAATAGCTTTTTTAAAATTGAACTTACTTTGAAAAATACCCCAAATATCAATTCAACAGTATGTTGCCAAGTCTCAATAACACCCCAATGTATTTCTACCAATAACAGTACACTATCTTAAAGTGATATATAATAAATAACATATTTATAACGACAATTAAAAAAAACAATTTGAAAAAAAAAATATCGGTATTCACATACCCCTGCTTAATTACCCCACCCACTTTTTTCCATTTTATATTATCTCATGAATTGTTGTATATGTATTTCAATTCTCACTTTCAAAAGATAGTTTCTCTATAAAGGGCATACAAATGTGTTATTATAACCATACCATTTATCAACATATATTTTACAAAATATATAAAGTATAACTAAAACACTGCAAGTAACTATAAAAATAGCAAGATTCAATCCGCCATACCTAATAAATAGTATCGAGAAAATAATCGAGAGTTATAACAACATAAATTTTAACAAAAATGTAAGACAGTCATATGTTAAAAATGTACTTATGCTTAAGATTTATCATTCATTTAACCAATGGCTATCCACTTATCAAATGTAAGTAACAGTACAGGATTATGGAAAATAACTTAGTCTGAGGCTATGTATTCAGCTTGTCCTTAATTGATTTCCTTCAACGGTATTAACATGACATATATACCATTTTCAATCAAAGTTGGTAAGTCTTCAAACAAAGGATATGATACCAAAGAAATACCATACTTAAACCTGTTGTTTCCAGATCAAAAAAGACAAACTCTTTCCCGGCAGTGCCGAGTCCTGCTGGACCAGGCTTGGGTTCAGGTGGGGGAATGGTGGTGAGGTCGACATCTTGTTCCCCTATGTTGCAGGCATATGTTGGTCCCTCGCGTACCTCTTGTTCTGATCCTTTTGAATGGCTGGAAAAATAAAATTTGAAAATTTGAAGTGGACATTGTAAGCATAAATAATATGTGCATCTGACATGCATTATGCTATTCATTAAATACAACAATGGGTTTAAAACAATAATGCAAGTGCATAAATAAATGTTTGCATATTAACATATGCATTAAAATAGATATTGATTTTCTTTAAATGTAAATATTTAATACATATAAGCAAAGGACCTGTTTAAATCAATTGCATTAAAAGAATGTACAACAGTTTTTTTCCCAACTAATCAATATATCAAGATTGTGCATTTACCGTTCAAGTTTGGGTCGTATACGTCGCTGTTTGGCTGCTCTGGTAACAGCTATGGCCTTTCTCTTTTTATGTTGAAGGTCACGGAGTAGGGCCAGTTTTGATGTGTACATTCCAGGTGAAAACCCAGCTTTCGATTGACCTGAAGCAGAATACAGAAAATGCAAATATGGATGAAATCACACTCTGCTAAAAAAATGCTTATGTGATAAGGTTGATAGATAAATTTACAAAGTTTATAAATGTCATGCAACTTAAAGTGTCCAGCAAAATCCTTAAATAAAATAACAAAAATGCTTTGCTGGTTATTTTTTTGTGTTTGTAAAACTTCAAGTATTTAAGTAAAATACAATATGCACGTGAATTATAATGATGATTGACAAAAATATAAATTAGTATTCATAAAGTACAATATTAATAAATAAAAATAATCGAACTGAATTAAGAAAACAAGATGCTGTAATCAATAAACACATATGCCCACATGCAAAATTGATTGAAACAAAAGAACATGGTAAAGAAAGTGCCTCAACGTATCGAACAGAATACAGTCAACATAACTTTATATTTTAAACTGCTCAGTTGAAAATGAACATATAAAAACAAACTGCAGGAAATGTGTGACTGTTTTATTGTATTGCCTAACGTTTGTTAGACTGTCTCTATAAATAGCTGGTAAGTGGATTGTTTAACAAACCAAAACAATTCTAATTCTAAAAACAAAGGAACTTTTGATAAAGTCAAACATTTTCTGTAATTTGAAATTCGACAAAAGTAGAAAATAAATTGGTACGTTGGTGAGATAACTATTTCCAAGGTTTTTCTGTGCCACTCCAGCAGCTACCCTAAAATTCAAATTCGCTGAGCCAGACAGGTGAAGCTGTTTGGGAGCTTTGCTGGCTATAGACTTGTTTAGGCTCTCGTTTGCCTGAGTACTGCCCAACATGCTTAATTTGTTTGCATTTTTTTGTAGGAACCAAATACGTCCAGTAATGCATCTTTCAGTGAACCATCTGTCAGTGGTCTTCCATACGGTAATGAAGAGTATTTGGCAGCTGTGTTATTTATAAATCTGCACCATGTGTCATTACAACATGAATGATCGCCGAAAACGTGACCAACAACTGCATCCAAACGACGAGAAATGCCTGCAGGGTTGTGTTTATTCTGTGAAATACTGTTGTTGAACAATTTTAGCAAGTAGTTTATGATTTTTGTGCTTAATTTCGGAAAATTCTTTTGCAAGCCATACAGGCAGTTGGCCAAATTCTTTTTCACATGATTTTTGTCTGACATTTTCTCTATAGTATGGGGCACAGTAACTCTTAGTCTTGCAGCTGTTGTGGTATCATCGTCACCCACTACCCCAGTAACCTTTATGCCTTTTTTGGCTGTTTCAGTAATCATTTCAGAGACCATGTCAGGTTCCATGGCCTTTGATGACCCACTCCAGTTTTTTCTACAATCATGAAGTTTGCAGGTGCTAGTACCTTTTCCTTTCCTCTGGTGCTGGCTGCACACCCTGCATGTTTTGCTCCGTACTGCATATGATAGGACCTTTCCAGTCTTTAGTCCAATCATCGAGCAATGCCCTATAATGCGATTATTTTTTTAATGTATGTCAACTCTGTTTTGCTTGTCTATTGCAAGTTGGAAAAGTTACAAAACACAAATGGGCGAGGATGTCAGACAGCCTGAATATGTTTACTATGCTAGATAAACCATTACTGGTACTTACGATTGATTTACTTAGTTAACTGAACAGTTACAATTGTCATAACACAAATAATCAGCATTTTATTCGCAGTTATGTTGCATACAATTGTTATATAATGTCCTCAAGAATTTAAACATGATGATTCAAGTATATAAGCAGTGAAATAGATGGTCTACATAAAAGACTTACAGTATTAACATTATGGACATTAATCATCACCTTTTTACCTGACAAACTATCATACGCCTTTCCACTTCCTCTTTTCTGCCACCCTGCATCCACACTAACATCAATTTCATTCTTCTAAAGGCTCTGCACAATTTACTGTTAAGTCAGCTAGATAAAATGGCATTATGGAATTAACCTAACAAGAACATTGATCAAATCTTTTTTTGCAATGTGATATTAAACCATATGTAAACAGCTGCAAGTCACAGAGGGAATTCCCTTGTTGTTATTTCTTTGCAAATTTCAGTTGTTGTTTTTTTCGTGAAAATATATCTAAATATACTAATTTTAAATGTTCAAATTTCCAAATACCGGCTATCAGTAATAACAAAATAAAGACTGAACCGATTGATAGGAAACATCTGACAAATTCATGGCTGCCCCGTTGCCTTCCTATCATTGGTCAGTAAATAAGTCAATGGCTGATCTCTAAATTATCTAGCCTTTATTTAGTTGGAGAGACCTTAAATTTATATATAAAAGTCTCACTATTGTTGAAAATGTGCTCATTTGGGGTATACAAGCAGTTCAGCTCTTAAATTCAGCTCTTATGTGGCCGAATATACAAGAAAAGAGGCTATAAGTACACTTATATTAAAAATAATACATTAAAACATTGACATTTGAATAACTTACCTAGGGCTAGCTTCGTATTTATGTCGTAGATCTTGCCATGCTTTTTACCGGTATGAACTGTGTTCAGTTGGCAACAGTTTTCACATGTAATATCTAAAACTGTGGCAAGACCAAAATTTCTGCTAGAAATTGTATTATGAAGAAACAAAGGGCCAGAACAATTCACGCATGCCTTCAGACTCTCTGCCCAACTGCCCAGTTCGGCAATTCTTCGCCCTAACTGCCACTCTTCCTCCGTTGTCAAACACTCGACACATTGTTCATCAAACGAATCACTTGCTTGAGCTGTACAAACGTAACCATGGGCATGATGTTCATTAAATACAAAAGTTTCGTTACTTTTAGTTTTACTTTGTGTTTTATTTCCAGTTGTTACTGTTTGACGCGCAAAACGGCCCTTTTTATTTCTTTTATTGTTTCTAAAATCCTCCAAAATTGAAATTATCAGATAAAATTTTATAACTAAGTTTTTCACATCATCTAGTAAAAGTAATCCGATTCTGTCGTTGTTGTTGTTTGTTGTCTGTCTGCTGCTACAAAACGGTCAAGGTCAATAGTCTCCAGACGCTTGCAAATGTAGTAAATGTTTTACGTGGTACAAAAACTAAGCGCTCAAGGGATCTATATTTTGTATTTGTCGTAAATATTTTGACGGTGAAAGAAGTGTTACGGAGTTTGATTTTTTCCACGATTTTAGCACTAAAGTTGTTCATATCTAAACAATATTTTTTCTAAAATTGCAAAAGTAACGTATGCATTTTACGACAACTGTATACGCTGCCGTAAAGTAAAAACGATCATACATCCTTAAAGAAACATCACACAACAATAAATAGTTTTCACCAATATAATAATGGCGAATTATGGTACAGACAAAATTAAAATCTATAACGGAAATCATTGCATATCTACCGGGAAATGAAATGATATTTATGTCTTTAAGTATTGGGTTAATCGTATACTTTTATTTTTAATGACTTTACTACAAATGTATACATTTGTAAATTACATCATTAAACATTAACTAATCATTATACATTTGGCTGAAAATAAACCATATTTCGAATATCGAAATTTAAAATGCCTATGTTAAAGACGGTATTCAAAAACAATTTAGACATCAAGAAATGCATGTGTGTTGTCGGCGAGATTGCAAATGTCTTGTAAAGAAAGTTCTTTATCATTATTGTTGTTTTGTAGTATCGTTGCTCTCTTGCTCGACCAAATAGATGAAATTTCAGAGAACAAAACGTGTCTGGTGTTCTTCAATAATAATAACAATCAGATAACAAAAACCCAATTTGGAGTTACCTTACAAATGCAATCTCTGCATGAGGGAGTGTAGATCTATTAACCGATATTAATACGACTTTTTACGTACATTTTGTATGAACGTTTGTTTTTTATTGTACATTATGAACTTGTATAGACAGAAAATTGTTCGGTTCGCATCGTTGGCTTTACTATTTTAAGACTGGAGGAATTTTGAAAAATAAAAAAGTTAGTTAAATACATTGCCTCCTGTTAGTAATATTGTCGACAGTTACAATTAATATTCATTACATCTGTACGATCTGATACCATCATTGTATTTAGAAGTATTACATTGTATTGGTAAAAACAGTTTAACTGTATGTTAGTATTATTGTCTATTAAAGACTAGAGCATTTGCAAAACTCAAATATATATTTAAAAACACTGAATTCTCTTCGCAATATTGTCGTTAGGATTGATATATTTGAAAGCTCAGTATTGTGAGTTACCGTCTCTGCATTTAGAACTGGAACATATTATGAACCATACATTTGAACAATATGTTGTCATTCTTGTCTTTTAAGATTCATACAAACTAAAACACTAAATTAATCTTTTTTTTTTTTAATTGATACATTTGTGACTCTAATAGCTATAGGCTATTTTGGCATTATTATCTTTAGGATTGGTACATGTGTGACTCTAATGGCTATACATTAAATTGGTATTATATTGGTATTTTTGTCTTTAGGATTGGTACATTTTTGACCTTAATGGCTATTCATAATATTATCATTCTTGTATTTAGTATTGGTATATTTGTGACTCTAATGGCTACACGTTCTGATTGGCCTTATTAACTTTAGAACTTGAACATTTAATAGGCAAACCTCGCGCACGTGTTGTCTGCATTATTGTCTTTATGACTAATGCATTTTGCATCCAATTTATGTACATGTATGTTTTGTTTGGGTTATCATTTTTATGTCTTGTTCATCAAAGACTATAATAACTTTAAGTTCCCTTTGCATTATTGTCCGTTTAGAACTGTTTAATACTCAGATACATGTACCAGTATGTGCTGGTCGCAAATAAGTGATACATTTAAGACTCGATCATTCATATTGTCTGTGAATGTGACAGTTTATATTCATTACATCTGTACGATCTATTGACATCAGTGTCTTTAGGACTAGTACAAAACAGTTTAACACTATGTTATTATTATTGTCTTACAGACTGGAGCCTTTGCAAACTCAAACATTTATTTAAATACACTGTATTTCCTTAGCAATAGTGCCGTTAGGAAGTGTATATATGAAAAATCAGTAATTTGTGTAACCGTCTCTGCCTTTGGAACTGGTACATATGATGAATCATGCATTTGAACAACATGTTGGCATTATTGTCTTCAAAGACTGATAAAATTCAAAACACTTAAATTATCTTAATTTTATTACATTTGCGACTGTGTCTTTAAATCTGGTCCAATGAACACTCAAATATTTGTAGTTTGCATATTGTCTTTAGAACTGCATGGTACATTGTGACCCTAATGTCTGTACGTTCTGTTGCATTTTTGTTTTATGATTGGTATATTTCTTGCTCTAAATGTTATTCGTTATTTTGGCATTTTTGTCTTTAGGATTGTACATTTGTGACAATAATGTCTATGCGTTCTGTTCGCATTTCTGTCTTTAGAATTGGTACATTTGTGACTCTAATGGCTATACGTTTTGTTGGCAAATTTGTCTTTAAGACGGGTACATGTGTGACTCTAATGGCTATACGTTCTGTTGGCAAATTTGTCTTTAAGACGGGTACATTTGTGACTCTAATGGCTATACGTTTTGTTGGTAAATTTGTCTTTAAGACGGGTACATTTGTGACTCTAATGGCTATACGTTTCGTTGGCAAATTTGTCTTTAAGACGGGTACATTTGTGACTCTAATGGCTATACGTTATGTTGGCATATCTGCCTTTAGGATTGGTACATTTGTGACTCTAATGGTTTTACGTTCTGTTGGCATTTTTTCTTTAGAACAAGTACAGTTTAGAGGCAAAACACACGTACGTGTTGTCTGTATTATTTTCTTTATGACTTATCCATTTAGCATCCAATACATATGTACATGTAGGTGTCTTTTTATTATTCGGTATATGTCTGGTACATTAATGTCTATAATATCATATAATATCTTTAAGTTCTCTATGCATTATTGTCCGCTTAGAACTGGTGCGTGTAATACTCAGATATATGCACTAGATGTCCTGTTCGCAAATTATTTTTGGAAAAAGTGGTACATTTAAGAATCGATCATTCGTATATCTTCTCACAGTGTTAGCACACACTTTGTACGTGAAAGCATTCGCGCATGGCTTTCAGTTTTCAATCGTCTTTTTCAGTGAGGAATTCCAACGAAATGCTTCAGAGATACAACGAACGGATGTCAGACCAAGACCTCACTTCTGTCATGAACACGACAACTCCTTTGTGATACCAAGACACAGCCTCTCCTGTAAAAGACGAACATATTTATGTGCTTGTACCCATATCTCCATGCTATTAAGCATTGCTACACCTACTGTGCATTGGATATTTTGCTCTGGTTTTTCCAGCGTTCCGAGCATTTGCGGAAACAATATCGCACATTCTTAAATGAATATAATTGTCCAAGTTTTAGTTTTATCCTGCTACTAACCCAAACAGTGACCTAATAAAGCGGTGACCGTATAAACTTGCTGATATCCGGCAGTAGATCACGTGACTGTGATATATGGTCAATAGGTATTCCTACGTGCTGGATAACAACATTGTCGAGAATGACACAGCATAAAGTCTACTTACCAGAGTTTTTCATCGATACAAACTTTGTGTTGTCTAGTTTAACAGAGTTAACCAACAAATGAGTTGTTTGTCCCCACAGTCCAGTTAACTGGTTGACAACTTCTTTCCAATTCCATTCCATTTCAACACACTTGAATCGGATGCAAGCGGTTTATTCTTTGTTGATAGACTTTCTTTGGTCAACCCACAGTGCATATTCATCAAAGAAATAACCTATAAATAAGTTATCAAAATTTTAACGTAGAACTAATAATAATAATTATCGCACAAACACGTTTGTTTATTTAATTTTAATACATTAAGCGTTTCGGCATGATGCCTTCATCAGTAGTAATAAAAATAATAAATATAAACAAAGGAAGAAACGTCGACGTGATACAGTGACGTTACGTCGTTTGGCGGAAAAATGAGGACCTGTAAGAAATGTAAAATAGCATTATGCTGACATATATAGAACACATAATCATGATAGTAAAAAAATGATGGATCAGAGTTGATTCATCAGCCTATTAATTATAATATAATAAACAAAACATGGTAATAGGCAAACATCGAATATATGTCAAGTATGTGAACGTATTATATATCGTACAGCACTTTGCTATTAAGACCGTTAGGAAGCATAGTCTTTAATTTATGTATCCAAAACGTTTCTTTAAATAAACGGTCTAGATTATTATGAACAACATCTATTTACGATTTATTTCACTGTTAGTTACACTGTTCTCCACCCACAAGTGGCACAACTATCCGAGTAAATCGTAGAAAATTGAAAGGGGCTCAATCTCACCGTTTCCATTCGAGGCAATAAGATTTATTAATATTTTACGTTCGCTTTTTGAAAAAGGTGATTAAAAAATAGAGAACTAATTTTTCCGGGTAGTACGCATTCATGCAAGCGAGTTATTAGGTCCGCCTAGAATTTTTTTTTTGATTTAAAACTTTAATTAGTGTTTGGTGTTTTTTTATTTTAATTGAATAGAAATCAGGATAAATAGAATACACTGTAGGTGCCGGGAAGGAGAAAGTTTATCCGGTTCGGCCCGAAAACAAAAATAAGGCTCGCTAAAGCACGCCCTATTTTCATTTTCTAAGCCTCACCGGATAAACGTTCTCCATCCCGGCACCAACCATGTATTCTCTATATTCTTACATATATTTTCACCATCAGCAGCCAATTGTATAAACACTGGTTATAATATACCTAGGTAAATCACTTACCGCGGTCAAAATCTTGGTTAAGATACCGCGGTAGATTTTCACTTTGTATAATGCTTTTTACCGCGCGGTATCTTAACCACGGTGATTGAGCGATTTTTACCTGGGTTGTTTTACCCAGAATTCCTAATATTTCCAAACGATCGGAGTAAGAAATCGAACTGGCCGAAATGAATGAAATTGAAGGAAAGAAATACTAGTCATGATATCTGATTAAAAGCCTTCACACAGTCATAAGTTAAACAATGATATATTTGCAAAAATATGTATAAACAATGTACATTGTGAAAAAACACACAAGCACTATACTGAAATGAGGATACTCAACACATCAATATTTCAACACATTTAAACTTATTATTAACAGATTAGTAGATCTGCTTCTTAAGCTATTTGGAGATAAATACAATGTAAATCTTTAAATTAATTTTGTATATCTCCTATAATCTGTATCTAGCCTTTTACATGAATTATACTTAAATACTTTTAACCTTTATCTGACGTTGGGTCCATGTAGATTATTATAAAAACATTGCTTGTTAAATGTGTGTCCTCTTCAGAATAACAAAAACAAAATAAGGATAAACTTGCATTTCATATTAAAAACATAAACAGAGTACAGAAAACAACTCCTGAAAATATGCAAGTATTTCACACTAAAAAATATGCATGTATTTTACGCTAATTAAATTAAATCTATTCAGCACTCTTTTACTACCATCATTTCAAAGATTGGCATTCTTATTGAAATACCCCGTTTGGTGCCTCTAATATGATTCCGATTCAGACTCCTCAACCCTTCACGATGACGTGTACAATTTGTCAAAAATGTGTGATGTCATCGAATCTATTCTCGGTTAGTAGACGTGTAGAAATCATGAAGTGTGCATCGGAGAATTGAAGAAGCAAATTTTGATAACTTTATACTTGAATTTACGTTTAAAGTATGGCTATATATCTGCGTTGATCTATATTCATAGATGAATGTCCGCCATGTTTGTTGTGGTTAAAATACTCTAACCATGGTAAGCTAGGTGGGTAAAAATATACCCCGGTAAGTGCGTGGTTAATTTTTTGGAAATTGTTTATACAAACCGTTTTACCTATGGTAGGGTTCAGGTTACTGCGGTAGCATTGTTTACCGCGGTAAGAAATGTTTATACAATTGGCTGCTGGTGAAGATGCTTCATGTATATAGGCAGGACTTATACTCACATGGAATTCTACTCACATGTTTTCATTCGAGAAAGCGTACATATGTAAATGCGCAATAATCTTTTGCAGATAATATTTTTAATGAGTTACGATAATCATTAATGTTTTATATGTATATTATGTAATTGCACTTTATAATATGCATGTGTTGCTAAAATATAATGTTAACTTCTTATAAATGTTAAATCTTTGTCAATTGTGTTTGTTTTACTGATTATTATATTGTACTTATTGTTGTTGTAGCAGACACTACAACAATGTCCAGGGTACTATATATTTTCTACGTTTCATTGCAAAAAATATATCCTCATCATCTAGTATGATGTAAAATCATCATGAGTGATGATGACGACGACAATAATGATGATGATGGTGATTATAATGATGATAACTGTGATTGTAATGATAATGATGATAATGATGATTGTAACACTAAAATTCATTAAAACCAGAAATTAAAGCATGTATAAAAGCTATGCTTGTAATTTTTCAACCTTCACACCTTCTACAAACACAGACGTCAGTGAAAGCTGAACGCAGAGCTTACTTCATCACGCGCTCCACACCTGAAGGTGAAAGAGACAACTTGACGGGCTTTGATCTCAAAAGCCAACATTTTCTGCTACTGATCGCGGGTATATATAGCCGTAATTTTTGTGTGACAAGCATCCATTGGGATTTGTGAACATCAACCACAAACCGATCAACGTATATCAGATTACATTAATTTTCAACATCTACAGAACATGTACTCGCAAAGTAAATATATTTAGCAATCGATATTAGTTACGGGGTAATTATTTTCATGTTACTGCGTTTTTTATTCAGTTTAATTGGTAAATATTAATTTAGATGTTCTGCAGTTCATTTAGCACAATCATTCTTTCTTATAGTTCAAAAATTTGATACTTTCCGTATATATGTTTAATTTGTTTGAAGGCTTGGTGTAGCCCTGATATACTCTGTAATTACAAACTATATTGCAGGTGTTTGTATAGTATCTATAGTAATGTACATTTAAAGTAAATTGAATTGTGAAGAATCGGTACAACACATGCAATTATATTTCAGCTGCGTACAGTTATCTAATTATTGAGGTCACTCTTGTTTGATTTCACGTGGAGTAGCAAAGTTCTAAATGAAATGAACACATATTTGGAATATACGAAAGACGGAACTGTCTTTCATTATTCTTATATTGTCATGTACGGGTTGCTAATCAGTTCCCATTTTTACAGATGGCCTTGATGTCGCACTTTCTCATGAGCGCCGCTAACAAACTAAAGCTTGCAACATGGGTACACTACACTCTATTTGAGTCTCAGCAAGTGCGAAAGCTGCACGTGCGAGCGGTTCGTTCAACCAGAAGATCTGCGTAACGAGACGCTTGATATTTCGGACGCTTGGGAGAAGCCGATCTCTGATAACGGCGACACATATTCTGTCAGTGATGACAGCATCTGCATAAAATGTGAAGCAGCCACGCCATATCCGTTCTCAATGGACGTCATATTGCGAGACACCAAGACATGTCCGACCGGATGTTCGTCTCCTGCAGTGGTGACCAATACGTTTTCACCAGTTCCGGAATTTACCTACTGCAATACCAAACACAATCGGAGAGAACTTCCTGTTCCACGTGTGCAATGCCAACTGTATGAACACTTCTGACGCTAAGAACCACCAAGCGATACACCGTGCTCACGGCGCCACGTGCAGCCTCAGGAAGTCGCTCCTCGCCGTGCACGGCTGCGTCACGCGTCACGTGCGCCTGAACGAATAGAAGATCCTCTGTAGCCTCTGTGACAAGACGGTGTCTCAGTGCTTCTTCACTAAACACCGGCGACTCCACGACGGTTATATGTGTGGCGTCTGCAGGAAGTAGTTCTCCACCAACAGCCGCCTGAAAGATCACATGTACGTGCACCTGGGAGCGACGCCTTTCTCGTGCACCGTCTGTATCCGGAAGTTCTCCAAGAGGTCTTCCCTGACACTGCACTACCGCTACCACAGAGACCATCGTAGATTCAAGTGCGGCTATTACTCCAACAAATTTAACACCAAGTACACATGCGCCGTTCACGAACGCCTTCACACGGGACATAACCCATTTCAGTGTCCGGTACCCGGATGTGACAAGAATTATCCTCAGAAGATTCAGCTGAAGCTTCATTTGTGCTCACACAGATAGAACATTAACTGATTGTTCCAATCAGAACATTATCTGGTCGGAACGGTTGCTTGACGTTTGTTATTGCATGGTTAAACCTTACGCATGATGCTATGTCAAGCAATCCATATATTAAAGGCATTGCTGTTTGCATTGTTTTGTTAGAGGAAATGTACATAAAAACAACAAAGGTAACATTTTTTGTATTGACATTTTTTTTACTTTCACTAGCTTGATTACGGTACCTTCTTAACTTATAGGAATTCACAGAATTTGCCTCAAGTGTATGAATCCTCGACGTCAGATTCCAGCGTAAATACAGGAACTGGTGTGTGTGCATATGTTCAGGATATTGTAATTGTACGCAATTTGTTTTCATAAATATGTGCTACGTTCAATCATATTAATTTGACATTGCATTGTGTCGTTGTACATTTGCTTGTTGATCAAGAAGTTATGCTACCAGAAAGTGAAGTTTCCAGGGGAAAAACTTATGCAAAACGCTACAGATTTTATCATTAATGAATCTGGAGTTGTTGCCCTTTCACATAAGTAACGTACTTCCTACCCAACCTATTCAGTAAGCCTAAGAGCATATAACTATTGAACAGTTTAGATAAAATTTGAACTTGCTATATCACTACAGAGATAAATCTAGCATACTCACTTATATAATTAGGAGTTTTACAGAATAACATACAGTTAAGGCTATTTTACATAAGACTCTTCTTTTCACAAGACAATTAGCTTAAAGGACAATGGCGTCGAAAATGGCCTCAAGGGGCGGGGGGGGGAGGGCTTCTTTATAAGAGTGCCCTTTAAATGTTAACATTTTGACGTCATAATTGTATTTTCAAGCACGATAGCGCAATTAGTTAAAGCGCTGTCTACTGTCATTTTTTCGTATGACACCTAAGTCATGAGTTCGATCCCTGCTTTGGATTTTAATTTTTCAGTCTTTTTTGCTAATTTGTTTTTATCAAATATCTTGTTGTGTATTATATTATGTTTTATTTATTTCATGCACATGTCTTTATTATGCGCATTTCTATCATATAATACCTATTATAGTGTAACAGGAATCCAATTTTTTCAACGACACAGGCCCTTTAAAATTGTATCATTCTACTCGTATTTCAAATGGACAGACAGTGCAAATAAGGAATCTAAATATTGCATAAAATCATCTAAATAAATTCAATGATATACAGTTTACAGCTTATTGAATAATACAGTTGGCAATATACCCATGCGTATGAGACCATGGGTTGTGTTCGATATATCTACGTGACACATAAATAATAACCACCAACGATAGTTGAAAACCATATAATATATACAACAGCAGAATCATCAAAATGGAGTACTGTACTAAATCGCTGTAGATAATAGGCACGTAGACATCATTAACCTATCACTTCAAGCGATAATCCTGATTCCAGAGCACTTGACACAATACTATATATGAGACGCGTCGCGGGAAAACCGGTCTTAATGCATGTGCATAAAGTGTCGTCCCGGATTAGCCTGTGCAATCCGCACTTTCCGCTTTTATGGTATTTTCTGTTTCAATGACGTGTCTTCTAACCATAAATCCACTTTAGGCGGAAAGTGTCGTCTCGGATTACCCTGTTATTATAAACTTGGTAAGTCATGACACTAAGCTATCATTACACAAGCAGATCGAACGTGCAGCATAAGAGTCCATGGGTTCGAACAATATCATATTTTACTGGATTTTGAGCAGATTTGTTTTATTTGGATAAGTTTTTGTTCTTTTCATTCATACACACTGGCAAAGAGGGACTGCTTTGTCTTGTACATAGATTCCTTTGAAAGTTCTTAAGCTTAACTAAGATATATGGTCGATTTAAATCTATGGGTGAACATGGTATAATATTGAACCCTCAATATGTACAATCAGCACTCAGGCAAATCCACGAAATAACACCGTAGATTATTATTAATAAGACTTGTAGGATAACGAACAGTTTCCTTATTGAGGAATCACACTTTGGTTTCCGCGATAATATCAACGTTTTGGCACCAAGAAGGGATTATTTTAAAGCGGGATAAAGTCTTGAAAACAAAAGTATCATAGTCATATCATTATCGTGATGCGATTACGGTTAAAATAAGCACGCGCAGCAAATATATTCTAAGCATCAATATTTGCATTTAAATTAAAGAGTCATTCAATCGTAAAATACTATTTATTTAGACATAGTACCTATCCGATACTAAGATCTTGGAACGGTAATGACAGTTTGCATAAACATGGATTTGACAAACCGCATATGTGCAATATCGAAAATTGATCCGGAGGTAGTAGGTTAGTTCCTGATTGAAAGGCGCTTTTTTCTCTTTTTTTTTATTCATGTGTCGTTATACTATTTGGTTTCTTAGAGTCCAAATGATTGAGTTTACGATGTTGAAACGTTAAATGCAATTTATCAATAATCCTAAAATCCGTGAACAAGTTTCTTTAAGCTAAATGTTGACCAATAAGCCCGTTTTCCTTAAGACATCTGCGGGGTGCATCAATAGGTTGTCTGAGCTCTGCAAAATTTAATTGATCAGAAACCTTCAGGACCAAGAACTTGATACTCACTAATAAAACAATGGTGCATGGATTGTATCAATATTCACTAATAGAACAATGGTGCATGGATTGTATCAATATTCACTAATAGAACAATGGTGCATGGATTGTATCAAAACCGTATTTCGAAACAGGTGTGCAAACGGATGGCCACGTCAGTTCCACTTTTCGGGACGGTGTCTGTGCATTGATTATGCGGTAGAGTTGAGGTCCAGTTAAAACCTCGTATAACACAAGCTAATGGGTTCGAAGAGAACACACCTTTGAATACTGACAGGCACAGTAAATCATTCAGTAAACAACTATTTAAGTACGTGCATAATACTAGTACTTCTCTGAATGGGTTCCAGTCCACGAACGTCTTTTTTCAAAAGACGTCGACTCCTTTAGTACATCAAATAATGCAAAACACAATGGAAAATGGAAGCACATTATAATAGAATATTTGGCATTCAATCTATTCCAATCGCTAATTCTTTGACTACTGTTTAAAAACTGGACATGCGGATAACTTTTTTTTTAATCAAGCCATCAACATAGACAATCACGTCTTCATGTTTGACGTTATCTAAATTATGTATGCTTAATAATATATCCTAACGGATGAAACACGTTTTGATTGAGTTGAATGCGTGATTCTGTTATCACCAAACTACTAGTATTTACGTCAGTTTGCAATAAAGATTTGCTATTTAAGGCAAATTAAGCCGTGAACAAAAAATAATTTTTTTCACTTGATTACATCAATAGCCTCATGACTGTGTCTTTATATTTTAAAGATAACGAGCCTGGGACTTCGTATATACCGAATATATGTACAGAACACTTGTAGGACATGTAGAACTTCACATAAAATGTGAATAATAAGACTGTGAGAAGTGAAGAATAATATCTCAATGTTCACTCCTGTGAAGAATGAGATCCTATTTTTCACAGATGTGAAGAATGAGATCCTTTTTTTAAAAGATGTGAAAAAAGATGATCCAGGACGACACTTTACGCACATGCATTAAACCCGGATTTTCCACGTGTGTGTGTGTGTGTGTGTGTGTGCGTGTGTGCGTGTGTGTGTGTGTGTGTGTTTGTGTGTGCGTGCGTGCGTGCGTGCGTGCGTGCGTGCGTGCGTGTGTGTTTGTGTGTGCGTGTGTGTGTGTGTGTGTGTGTTTATCTGCATTAAAACAGTACAGCAAATACATGAGCAACAAAGATGATTTATTGCGGTGCGTTGTTAGCCTAACTATTATTACATAAGTTATATATAATCGATGGTGTCTTACTGAATCGATGACAATTTTAATTACAAAACGATCGTTAAACCTTATCACATAACAATGCTTCATGTAAATATCTTTAATTCTTATGCTTATGGAAAAACTTCATCAAATCAATGTATGAACTAAGCGTTATCTACATAATTATATGTAGGTTTTTTGAGGAGGTGATAAAGTCTATGTAAACATGTTCGGCGCAACCACCAAAGCAAGTCGCAAGTTGCTCATAGTATGTTGAATGAAATCGTGTGTTCTCTCTTCCAAATGCTTTTAAATATACAAGACATAATATTGTTTTTATTTCCCGATTAAACGTGGAAAACATTCAATTCTACGATCAATATAAATCTAAACATTACCATTTTTTGTATAATTCTGAAAATGCATTCATATGTTTATTAGATAAATTAAATATTGTATTAGGCCGCTTTTTCATATGTCCATATCCGTATCCGTATCAGTATCCGCATATATATACGGACGCGCTTTTCCATGAATCCGCAAATAAAACTCGAATATTTTATTTTTCTTCTTATTTTCTAATCGTTACAATGTCTCATTGAGAAACTTTTAAACACGTTTAATTACGTCGGCTGCAAATATTTATGCCATTATATGAGACCATTTACATGTGGTGGATTAAAAAAATTAAAGCATCCAACAATTATATCTACAGCGTCAGACATGACTCATTTAAAGATAACCCGTTATTACCGAGTTATTCGACTCGGCGAGTATTAGGTCGAGTTATCCAGATGTATCTAGACTATTTTTCGGCGTAGCTAAAATCACTTTTGACTTAGATTTCTTGCGATAATTATGCAGCTGGAAAATTGAATGCCAATAGAATTTGGCAAATTTTCTAATTTTAAGGAATGCAAACTTCAAACAATGGTTTAACGTATACCAATAACTGTTGCATACTTTTAGGGATTAAAAATTTACATAATTGTTTACATAAGCGGTTAAAATGAAGTGATAAACATATCCTCGACATATACTCTAGAACTGAGGCTAATTACGAACGTATTTTCTCATTGTATGCCATAAACAGAATGCTATATTCATTCACGTAACGAAATAACTATTTTCTTTAGCCTACATTTATATAAGCGGTACGCTCTATAAATAGCAATTGTGCAATGTTCCCATTCATCAATCTCATTCGCAGAGTTGCCGTTCCATGTAGCCCATTGATTCTAGCGAGTTCATCACATTCCAGAAACAGTAGTGTCATTCTAAAAATAGCGCGCGTAGCTAGTAGCCGTTGTATAGCTGTGTTAATATACTCGTACATGCATCAATAATAGCGTTCAGAGAATCATAAACCTAAAAATGTCAATAAATGGGGAATTTATGTTTATAATAAACTTACTGTTAATTTGAATTAAAATTGTGGTTACGATTTATTAACGATTATTTATAATTGCATCTTTCTATCAACTTCTCCAGTAGATGTTATTTAATCTGTAAAAAGGTGCTACATATTCTATAGATAAATTGTTATATTTTTATCGCTACTCGTTCGCTCTTATCGCTACCCAACCGTTCCACATTCGCATCAATGCGTTCCTAGTGCGTTCCTGTTTGCCGTTATTCGCTGGTACTTGATTCATTCGCTCGCAAAGTTTTGGACTGACCAAACTAATGCGAGCGATTAAATAAACAATACTCAATCGCTTCAATTCGCTATTCATTAGCTATCAAGTAGCTACTCAGTCTTTCGGCATTCGCCGCGTGCGCTTCTTAATCGTTTCTTGTACGCTCCTCATTCGGTGATACCCTTGCCTAGCGTACAGGGAGCGGGTGAGTAGCGATGAAATAGCGATCGCGTAGCGTTGGAGTTGCGATTAAAGCGATTGTGTTCCGATTGTGTTCCGACCGAGTAACGCACTTGCCGCTTCTCAGTATAAAAGAACAAGCATCCTCTGGATATTTCCATTCTGGGTCGAGTAGCCGATACGTCCACGTCGTGACCTGGGGGGAAGTCGCCCACAGAGGAACTTCTGAAGACTCTCCAACTTACTCCCGCATTGGCTTACGCCTCGTATAACCAGGGGAGTCGGATAGGGAAATTTATGTGGGTGGCTTCGCGAACATCGGCTTCTTACCGTCAGCCCTCGAGTCGGTCGTCTTCCCACGCTGTTTCCTGACCTCAGAAGACATGCCGGAAGCCAAACCCTATCGCATCTATCCCTCGGGATATTGACATGACAGAAGGTGGGACGGAAAGGGAGCCGTGGAAGTGGCTGCAGAGTAGGAAGACCGGGACGGACCAATGCTGCAATGTAGACTGGGACTTCGAGGGGGTGGCTCCTATGAAAGCTATGGAAGTGTCCCCGGACAGCGGTACCGAGTACGCTCAACGTGCTTGGGAAACTGTCTGGGGGTTCGAGATGTCAGCCGGTTGGAAGATCCTGGACTGGGCGGTGCAGTGCGCATTGGACGGAAGGAATTATCTGAAATTGTCGCTCAGATCCGCTAGAAAACAGTGCACATTAAGATCTAATTGGTTTGTGCCCGGGCGGCCGTGATAAATTTGACCTACTTTGGCTCTGAATTAAATATCTTTCCCTGCCGGGTCACAGGGACAGGTCCTCACATAATGCAGCCTCAGGCGCGGAATGACCTGTCAATAAACTACGAAACAACAACGGATATCTCTATTGCAAATCCAGCCTTCGCCGAATACACAATTTAAACTATTTTTACGTCACCATGGATGACCCAGCCAGAAGGGACCTCCTGCTTGCTTTAATTATGAATCAACGCAATCTGCAGATTCTGAGTGTCCAACTCACGGTGTAAAGAAGAAGAAGTCTAAGAAGGAGGCATCGTGTCCACCTGGTGAGGCCATGGATCCAAAAAAGACCCCGAATTAGTGTGTTCCATCAACTCGAGTAGAGCTCAGGAGACCAGGTTTCACCTCTTTCCACAACTTCCTCCGCATGACCCGAGCTATGTTTGATGGCACCGAGGCTGACGAAACACAACACTCGCTACAGGGACGCTCCAGCGACACACAAAATGTACCGTACTTCATTATCGGGGACTACGCCTTCTCCATCAGAACATTCATCATGAAGCCATACAGCACAAAAAAGGATGAGTAAAGACGAACGTATATTCAACTACCGTTTATCTCGAGCAAAGAGGGTGGTTGAAAATGCCTTCGGTGTTCTCACAAACCGTATTTTGGTGCAGTTTTTTCCAACATCAGCGGAGTTATGGCGCATTTTTAGCAAAAAAATGACATTTTTGGACTTGTGTCGCACGTTACTCAACAAGTATTGCTGCTACAGTGTTGACACCTTATAAACATATCAATCAGCATGTGATGTGAACTTGTGCACCTGGTTATTTTGGTGCAGTTTTTTCCGACATCAGCTGTGTTATGGCCTTCTTTTTTACAAAAAATGACATTTTTGGACTTGTGTCGCGCGTAACTCGAAAAGTATTACTGCTAGAGTGATTAAACTTTATAAACATATTAATCACCATGTGAACTTGTGCACCTGGGTATTTTGGTGCATTTTCCCCGTCATCAGTGGGGTTTTGTGACAGCCAGCAGAATGTGGGGGCATCCGTGTCCTACAGACACGTGTCTAGTGTTGGGTCGAGCTGCAGACAGCTAGGAATGTGATTGCTTCTCACCTGTCTCCAACTCAACTTAACAAAACTGGTAACAGACACACAACAATATGGGCCACCAATCCATTTTATTATGGCTAAAGTGCCAAGGGCACAGTGAAAACAATTCATAGTTCACAAGTTATGAAAAATTCAATTCAATATGAAACATCATATAAACATCTACAGCAGGACACAGTAAACACTAAAACAACGTATAATACTGTACTGTTTTGTACACCTGATTCATAATAAACAAAGCAACAAGTTTTGTACCGAAACAAAACAACATGTACATAAAACATCAAGTTTATGAAAATAATCCGTGCTATGCAGTGTACGGATGTAGGTCCTGGTCATCCTGTACCACCACCTTGGATGATTTGTGGGTGTCGGATATTGGGGAGGTGGATCTGCTCAGGGTTGGAAGTGTGCTGAGACCACGATTAGATGTGATCGACACGTAGATATTGGGTGTGCACGTTTGAATCCATGCTTGATATTCCAGAAAAGATCAGGGTCAGGTCGGAGGACTGCAACGGTCCAGTGGCGATGGCGGCGGGGGCGGCGGTTACGGTTGAGGTGGCAGTGGGTGTCTGTCATTGTGGCGGGTACTGTTGCTGATGCTGATATTGAGACTGTGGGTTGTACGGTGGCTGTGACGGCTACTGGTACTGAGGTTGAGGGTGCCGCGCCGCGTTTTATTCGCCGCGATCGGACGCGTTGACCAAAACGAGGAACACTCGCTACGTATGCGCTACGCATGCGCTCCGCATTCGCTCCGATCGCTTCCCATACGCAACGCATTCGCAACACATACGCTATTCAGTCGCTACTATTCGCTCCTTATTCGTTACAACCTTGATCGTTATCGGAATGCCAACGCACTGCATTAGCTTCTCATACGGTATCGTACGCTACCATATGTTTCTTATTCGTTATTCATTCGCTATCAAACGCGATGCATGTTTCAACTCGAAAAAATTGTTTCATTCGCTCTCGAAATCATATAATTTTGGGAGCGAATGACAGCGTTTAAAGTTTATATTTAAAAAAAAAATTGTTTTTTTATTCGCTCACTATGTACGCTCGCAGTGTGACAGGGCCTTTAGATTTTTTTTGTTATTCCAAATTTATTGATTTTCATAGACATATTTGTTATACTTGAACATACAAAAACACCATTTATAAACCTTGTACATAAGTATGTCTAGAAAAAATAAAGATGTTTTAATGTTTTGTCAGGGAGGTCAATTGAAAAGGTGTATATGAAGAAAAGGGAAAAAAAAAAAATCTATCAAATATAAGTAGGGTGTTTGAAAATAAAAGTTTTGTTTGTTTAACTCTACCAGTGGAAAAAAAATAATAAAAAAGTGTATTTGGAAAAAAAACAATTATTTCACAAAAGTGACTGGACAGTGACCAGAAGTTATAAATAAATGAAAAGCTGGTTAAAAAATTAGTTAGGATGTTTGGATGGGGCTTTCACGTTCGTCAGATGCCTCCATAAAACATCTCCAGCGTAATTGATGTATTTGGCTATTATTAGTTGACTTTGCTATAATTTCTTCAATTTTGAGGCGATGATTTAGGACATTTTGAAAACTGGCTATTTGAGGCACACGTTTTTCAAGTTTGCTTTTGAAAATACAGTACTTAGCTAACATAACTATAAAATTTATACAGAATGAATCATTTTTGTTTACTGTTACGCAGTTACAAAAGGACATAGTGGTAAAAGTTAGTTCTATGTTTTCTTCAATTCTAAGTTTTTCTTGTATATACTGCTTTACATCAGTCCAAAATATTTGGGTCCATTGGCATTCCCAGAACAAATGTAAATTTGATTCTGGGTACATAGAGCAAAAGTCACATAGATTTGAGGGTGTTAAATTGCATTTGTATAAGTATATATTGTTGGGGATGATCTGCATTAAATATTTGCATTGGAAATACCTAATTTTAGTATCAATTGATAACTTTAGTGGTTGGCTGAAAATAGTCTTGAGGTCTAGAGATTCCAAATCTAATACTGTTTTCCATTTGCTCATTTGTTTGAATTCAATGGGTTTTTCTCTTTTTAACAGTAATTTGTAAATTAGTTTACACACTTTTGTAGAATCTTTTAGTTTATTTAACATATTATCGGGGGTTGTATAGTCTATATTATTTTGCTGTAGTGTTTGTTTCCATTCAGACGGAATGCTACAGATTAAACTATTATATTTCAGAAAGTCCCCTTGTTCTATATTATATAGGTGTTGTATGTCTGAAAAGGAGTAAAATTGCTTTACTCTGTAGTCAAATAAATGTTCTAGAAATAGAACCCCTTTGTCAAACCAGGATTTGTAAAATAGTGTTTTATTTTTATTTTTTATAGACGAGTTGTTCCAAATAATTTGTTTAGACACTGTCACGTTTACTTCGTTATAGGTTCCACAGAGCCATCCATGTATTACATTCTTTAGGAATTCCGATTTTATTTTTAAATCCTTCACTTCAGATGGCTTAAGGTTTGATTTAAAAATTAAGTTTCCACCAACGCTTGTAAGCATGTTTGTGTATATTTGAATTATTTTTGAATCTTGTTGGAAGATAAAACGTTTAACCCAACTTGCTTTGAGAGATTTTAAAAAACAGTCTATGTCTAACATTTTAAGTCCCCCCTCTGTGTAATCTTGAACAATACGTTTTCTAGATACTTTGTCTGGTTTGTCGTCCCAAAGAAATTTGAAGCTTGTATGCGTGATTTGTATACCATGTCGTCCGCATCCGCACAAAATCGCTCACCACGCGATTTCTTGCGGACGGCTTTTGCGGATGCGCTTCACGAATACGGACTGCGGACATATGGAAACGAGCCAACTGTTTTCAACTTGTTCGATTTTTTGCGGATGCGGATTTGCGCAATGCGGATGCGGATACGGACTTATGGAAAAGCGCCCTTACCCGTAAGCAGAATGCATCTTCATGTTGTGTTTTTGCGTTAAATATATACTGTATCCAACGTTTTATAATTATGCCCCCCCCCCCCCAACCCCATCGAAGATGGCGGGGTATATTGGTTTGCTGATGTCGGTCGGTCGGTCTTAGATCTAACTGTTTTACAAACAGCTCTTGTTGTTAACTGTGTCACAGTCAAAAGTCTGAGTGTGGTAGGAACAAAATACTATATATAATATGTAGTAACACACATTTACACGGTGATAATTCTTTATATGATATAAATAAATACTTACACAACAAAAATACAAAAAACATGACAAAAAAGCAAAATTGATTTTCTATATCTGACACAGAGTTAAAATTTCCATATATACAGTAACCGCAACTTTTTAATCGTTTATTACATAAAAATGAAACATGCTGAATAATATATTAAGCAAACATATACATACAAAGTGACGCATCTAGCATAAAATCAGACAGTAAACGCGTCTGGTATCACACTCATGACCAGGGCCCATATTAACAAAAACATTTGAAGTATGACCTAGATCTTAATTATCCGGGGCCATATTCTATAAACATCTTAAGTCTATCTTAAAATATTTTCATTTAAGTAACACAATTTCTGATTGTTTTATTTTTTATTTTTGCTTTATACATGTTTGAATCGTTTAATAGTTATATAAAAACGATTGGTGTCTTTTAATAAACACTAAACGCAATGCACTGTACACATAAAATAAAACGTTAAAGAAAATGTTGATATTTAGGATAATATATTACTTAAAAAGTATATGGAATACGGCCCCAGATTATTCTACATTTAGTAAGATCTATAGGTTCCACTTTAACTGTAACATTCATGATCTCTTTTGTTTTTCAACGTTAGTATGTAATTAATGACAACTGTCTCGTTTGTCAATATTATGTGGTTTAGGCTATGACGCTGAATATTGCAGTTCTACAGTCAGCCATTAGACTTTTACTTTTGGGAATGTTTCTTAACTAAACTTTCGCGCTAGCCTTTACTTTTGGTACGTGAAACACAAACGTTTGCAACAACAAATTTCGAGAAAAAGTCTTTATAAATTACGATGCGCGAATACGGTCTTCACGACTTGAGGAAGATGTGTGTGTGCTATTCCTTGTTCAGGAACATGCACACTCCCCCTGCAATGCCCAGCACTGCCGCCACGATGCACAGAGCGAACCCCGCGTGTAGGGAGGTACCATCCGCATTCAACTCTTTGCTGGTGGCGTATATCACTGGTCCAATCAGTATCAGAATGCCTGTAATAGAACGATCGACTTGAAATTATGTTGTCATTTACCGGGTCTTGCCCACAGATTTTAAAAAATATGTCATTAAATGTATTAACTGGACCAACTAAAGCATCTGAACTAAAGAATTTACGTTTTAAAACAAAAAAGCATACAAGGAATAAAATGTGCCGCCACCTAGGTATCAAACCTACGACCTCCGGATCAACGTCTTACGCGCAAACTGCTCGGCCAACTTCTGATTTATATGAATGCCCGTGTAATGTTTACTTTATTAAGTAATTCACGTGTTTTCACCAAACGGAAACAATAGGAGTACTCCAAAATATTCAATCGTTTCACTAACAAACGCTTTATAATTTTATCCAATTCAACTGATGATTACTCATGAACGAAACGTTATTTTCAATATATTTCTATATCAGCAGTGCTTTTCGGTCCATTATACACAGGTTTCGTGTACGTTTGAAATCTGTGACAAAAAATTCGGAAAATGCTAATTTGTCAATGTGCGAACAGGTCCCTTTCAATAACACACAAATCCAATTGACGATTTAACAGTGTAGGAAGTCGTAGTATTACTAAAGGTACTAAAACAACAATCAAAAGATAGAATCAGTCAACATACGCGTTTTACATATGTTAACAAATGGCACCGATGACAACGTTTGCATATATTTTTGTCGATATTTAATCATTTGTTGAAAAACGATTAAAACGTGTAAATCAACGCATTGACAAAAGATAATGAAAATTGAATTTAAATGAATTAAAACTTAAAATAAGTTTCATTTCTGATCGAAATTTGATAATAATAGAGCCTCTTATTGAAATCGAAATAAAGTTTGTTATTCTCTTTGGGCAAAAATTGAAATTAAAACCGAAGAAACATGCAAAATAAGTATTTGACTAACACAGTACACACACATATAGTACGATTGCTATAAAACATTTGTATACATCCTTACCGGCTAGTATGGCGAGCCCGGCAGCCACCATGGTGAGGATGGCCTTGTCCTTCAGTACGAATTTCTGCAGCAGGAAGCAGACGACAGCGCCGATCATCAGCAGCAGACCGAGAATCACCATCGCGCGCACACCAGCAATGACGCCGGAAACTATGAGTTAAATAACGTGAAAACGACTTTATCATAAATGCAATTTGACCGACGAACAGCAAAGAAATAATAGAACAACAAATTCGGTAACAATATTCAACTAGTCCATTTTGCTGCGAGCATCGCTTAACTTGGCATTAGTCTTTAAACTAGCCGCCATTGCAATTACGTTTTAGTGAGAAAGTTAATTCCATGTTTGAAATTGTAGACTTTCTTATTCATAGATCCAGTAAATCAGGGGGAAATACATATTATATCAATCTATTGTTTAATCCAGTAAACCTAAAAGCAATTTGCTTAGATTAAAAATATCGTATATACCTGTTTCAAAAGAAGCACATTGAGACACTTTGGCCCCAGCTATTTCAATCGCATAACAACTCTTCCAAAGACCAGTGTTTATGCTCCCTCTTTCCTTGCTCATGTACCTCCAGTATGGAATGGCAAGACCAGCAATGTCCAGTATGGCAGCCAGTCCACTGAGAACCAACCCGGCTATCGCAAACACGTCCATTGCTGATCAGATCTTAGCCCTTGCCGGTTTATTTAAGAACCAAACACGTGTAATAGTCAGAAAGCACAGCCACGTCTGATGCCCTGCGAAGTTGGGTGTCGTATTTAATATGGCAACTATGGCAACATTGTAAATATTTGAAGCGACCCCGATAAGGTCATTCCGCGAAAGCCCTTCCTTTCATTTTCCTAAGATCTCGAAAACCCGTATTATAGACATTGCCAAATATGGAAAAAAAAAAGCTACAAAGGGTCGTCCCATAACTATCGCCTACTGTCAGTAAATGTGAGCGATTTGCAATATCAACGAATTAACTTCTTTGAAGAACTGCATTTTGTTTTTATTATAACTCGTTTCCCACCAAAATTTATTTGTATTATTATTGTATTTAACGAATTTCTATATGTGTAATTATAAATCATATCAAAACTGGAACAGTTATATCGACTAACAAATCCGGTTGTATATTTCTCGAGTTTATAATTACCATCACTCTCTCTGTCACAAGTTAGTAACATTGTATACAGGCGGCAAAGGAATTACTGTGCGTCCCTGCTGTAATAAGTTCTGTCGCTAAATCATAACAGACGATTACAAGAAGATAATGTTTCAATCATCCATGGCATTCGAATATCACCCTTTAACTGACACCATAATATAAGTTGCGACCCCTTGCCAGCTGGTTAAAATATTGATGGCAAAAAGACAATAACAGTAAAATATATTAACAAGAGATATTTGTAAAACATGTATGCCCCCCGACTTGCAGCCTTTGTTCATCACAGAAGTGTACTGTTTCTGAAAAATCTAAGCTGAGACATTACCTTGATAGGAGTTGTCTTCTCTGCAAGAGCATTCTTCCTATCAAATTTGACGACTCGACCCAAGTATTCAGTAATTATCACTATGTAATAGGCCGTCTACTCAAACTGACCATTGTACCTATATAGTTTGAGGACCATGTACCAATGGTTCATCTTGTTATTAAGTGGAAATGTTGTTTTTTTACAAGCCCCTGTGACCTTGACCTTTGATCTCAAAATCGATAGGGGTCTTCCTTCCCTCAAGACTAACCAGCATACTAATTTATATGATCCTAGGTTAAATCGTTCTCTAGATATTGTGTGGAAACGCTTGTCATGGTACAAGCCCGTTTGACCTTGACCTCTGACTGGTTGACCTCAAAATCGATAGGCTTCTTCCTTTTCTCCCGAGTAATCAGCACACTAACTTGGATGATCGTAGGTTAAAACGTTCTCTAGATATCCTTCGGAAACAAAATGGTATACGAAGAAAACAGTTTCATGTTACAAGCCCCTGTGACCTTGACCTTTGACCTGTTGACCTCAAAATTGATAGGCGTCTTCCTTTCCTCCCGAGTAACCAGCGTACCAACTTGGATGATCGTAGATCAAAGCGTATTCTACATATCATGCGGAAACGAAATGGTCTACAGAGGAAACAGTTTTCATGTTACAAGCCACTGTCACCTTTACCTGTTGACCTCAAAACTGATAGGCGTCTGTCTTTCCTCCCAAGTAACCAGCATACCAACTTAAATGATCGTAGGTCAAAGCGTTCTCTAGATATCGTGCGGAAACGAATTTCATGTTACAAGCCCCTGTGACCTTGACCTTGGACCTGTTGACCTCAAAATCAATAGCGTCTTCCTTTCCTCCCAAATAACCAGCATACCAACTTAAATGATCGTAGGTCAAAGCGTTCTCTAGATATCGTGCGGAAACGAAATGGTCTACGGACAGACCGACCGACCATCCGACCGACCGACCGACGGACAGGTGCAAAGCAATTTTACCCCCACTTCTTCGAAGGGGGCATAATTATTGGTTAATTTTTAGCTGGTGCTGTCTGGGATGAAATACTATCCCAAATATTGTTAAGTATCATGTCTTACGTGGGGTTTGTGTATCTATAGATACAGGAACGTGCCCATATAGACGATTTCACAATGTTATACTTAAACTGACTGATGGGATTTCATCTACGCGGGTTTGTTTCTATGCGGGTGAGTGACCCTAACGTACATTATTTCACAATGTTCTAAACACACAAAAAACTTGTGCGATACTTGTTTGTATCACAATACCCCGAGTGTTTACCCAAGTATATGGCTTTCTAGGAACCCTGGTAACTACATGTACATATGGGTTCTTAGTAATAGTAAAACGTTCGAGGCGTGTCGTGAGAAAACCGGGCTTAAGGCTTTTGCGTCAAGTGTCGTCCCGGATTAGCCTGTGCAGTCCGCACAGTCTAATCCGGGATGACACTTCGCTTTTATTGTATTTTCTGTTTCAAGGAAGTCTCTTCTAAACATAATTTTACTGTAGGCGGAAAGTGTCTCCTGGATTAGGACGACACTGTACGCACATGCATTAATCCCGGATTTCCCACGACACGACTCGTATTCATTTGTATGTGCGGGTCACTGTACTAGAGACGCTAGCATTGCTAAATGTGGCCGTGCTTCGGCATGCATGTATCTAATGTTGTAGCAGTTACCGCTCACCACAGTTGAAATATTAATAAATGTTATCTTCAAAGCTGTATTGTATTTACATTTGATACGCGAACGGGATTGAATAATGGTTTCATTTTTCGATAAAACCGCGCAATAAACTTTATTCTGTCAACACTAGAGATGACTGCTTTCGATAACAGTCAGACAAGGCCTAATAACATTCTTTCTACCTAATCACACTGAAGCGTTTTGTGGACTGACCTTCAAATAAAATGACATCCGTTTAACAAGATTGTACAAGGCTTCTTTTTAAACAAGAATTATTCCTCTCCAGTTGTTTCATTGGACCCGTGCACTTGACAAATAAATAATAATAATAATACTAATGATAATAACTTTATTTAAATAAGCATGTGTATTTGTGTGGAATTATAAAATAAATTGTATATAAAAACTGAGCAATGGTTTTGGTATTATTACACTTACTCATGAATTGCGGGCAAAACTGAAAACAACTGCGTTTAAATCTGAAAGGAAATTATTGATGAAATAATTGTCTGTCGTTCCCGATGTCCCTTTTCAATGTTTTTGGCGCATTACCCAGTTTGCTTGTGGTCCAGCGTCTGTTGATTTCTTTTATCATTTCCTAGTAAGCTGAACGAGACCTATCTAGTAAATACGGATTGTGTAAAATGCGCATTAAAATATGCATATTGTATAAATTGTACATAATTAAATTCTTTTACGGCATTACGGGTCGGGTCCGTGGTCTTGTGGTAACGCACTGATCTTACAAACCCAGGGATCGCAGGTTCGAGCCCCCACTACACCCTAACCTACTAAATCGTCTTTCGCATGAGACGTTAAACCGATGCAGTGTACTAGGTGCTTCACACCGGGCACTAAAAGACCCAGGGTCGCCTCTGGAACGGGGCGCCTCCTGTATCTTGCACGATCCCCCGTAACCCAACTAACAAGTCTTTTGTGGTGCGATGGCCATATGGGAGAGAATCCCGATGCACTCGATAAAAATGTACTACACACACATGACATTACGGCATTCACTGATGTGAACGTTAAGACAGGTTTCCACGGTAGGTCTTGACTCAAAGGTCTATACTGTGTTCACATATAATGTCTATACCTTTAAAGCTTTCTCTTTCAATCTGATTGAATTTTCAAATAAATATATTTACAGAAGACACATATGCATCATATTAAATTATGTTAAATTCCCAGTTATATTAGCCAGTAATCAGGAAAACTTGATTATTCCTTCGAGGTGGTTCTGACATTGTAATATTTCTGAATTATGCTTCAATTTATTTAGCCTTAGTGGGGTTATTTAACGAGCTCGCAGGTGGAGGTTAAATAATTAACATGTTGAGGTCAAATTGTGCTACAAGTGTTTTATATCATCACCATCTAAATCACATTGCAACTTTCTACGATGCCGATCCTATGGGCAGTTCCAAAACGTCACGTGATGTCTGACATGATGGCATCTGTGTCGTTACTAAATTTAGCGCTGTCGCAAGGTCAGGAGATGCGGTTCGAATGTGCAAGCTTACCGTGCAATAAGTAGCGTGCATATAAGTTACAACTAAATTTCAATACACCGCAGGCTACTTATTGCACGAAAAGCTTGCTTATTAGGCTCCGCCCACCAGTTACCGTTGTGATATCACAGATATTGAATACCGAAAAACAAAGAAAACTCGCTGAATTATGGTATAATGAACTTGTATAAAGTTAAACGCCAATAAAACTAACTAACTACGTAATAGTTGTAGCATACTTTTAACGAAATAAGGTAGCGATTTAACGAACCCGCAGGGCGGGATTAATAATAAACATATTGAGGTCAAAGTGTGCTACAAGTGTTTTATACCATATTTCGTCGGGCCCGACTAGCTCAGTTGGTAAAGCGCTGGACTATCACTCCGGGGATCGTGAGTTGGAGCCCCAGCCCGGCCACATAACTTGTGTATGGATAGGTTAAGAAATTATTTCTACGGCCATTCTCCCCCTACCTCTGATTCAAGTAGCGCAGTTGTCAGTTACTGACATAGGCATGTGCACTTAGTAGTAGTAAACCGCTTAGATCGCGCACACAGGAAAAGTGTGAGTAGGTTAACTGACAGCCTTAAAAACGGCGAAAAAACAAACAAACAAACAAAACAAACAAATACCATATTTCCCTATCACACTGCAACTTTCCACGATGCCCATCCCATAGGCGTTTAAACATCACGTGATGTCTGACATGCTTGACATACGGTGTTCCGTTAGGGCCACTCGCTGTTTCGTACTTTCGACGTTTGGATTACAAACGCAAGAACGCGAGAACACGATACGAAGAAGCGAAATCACGATGAAAAATTGCAAGATTACGACGCGTGATCGCGAAATTAATATCGCGATCTAGCATCGTAATATCGCGCCCTCGCATCGTGTTTTCGCGCTTTCGACACGAAGTTGCGAAATTAATATCGCGATCACGCATCGTGTTTTCGCTTGAGCGTAGGTCGAAATTGCGAAACAACGATAGGTATATCGTGCTCTCGCCTTCCGGTTGCATATACGCAGACAAGTAATTACCGCGCATGCGAGATCGCGATATTAATTTCGCAAACTCGCATTGTGTTTTCGCATGCTCGACCTTTGGATATATTAATTTTGCGATCTTGCATCGTAATACCGCGCCCTCGCATCGTGATTTCGCTACTTCGTATCGTGTTCTCGCGCTGGTAATACATAGGTCGAAAGTGCGAAACAACGAGTGGCCCTAACGGAACATCGTATTGGCATATGTATCAAACATGTGTGTGGTTTCCAAATTTAGCGCTGTGAAGTTTACCGTGCGATAAGTAGCGTATAAATTTAAACTAAGTTTCAATATACTGCACGCTACTTATTGCATGATAAGCTTGCATATTAGGCTCCGCCCACCAGTTTCTGGACTAATATCACAGTTATTGAATACCACAGAACACAGAAAACTCTCTGAAATATGGTATAATATTATATTATGGCTTTGTGGTAAAATTGCCGTTGCTTTGTAATTGCAAGTAAATTTGTTTTAGTGAGTTCTTATGGTATTTATATTTCTAATATTCTTTGTAAAACATCATTCCGTACTGTATGTTTGGATTTATATTTTTTATTGCAAAATGTAATTTATTTGCGTGCCGAATCGAAATAATACTAGTATTCTTAAAAGTTCTAATAAAACATCTCAAATGAAAAATTCATAGTAATCTAAGAACTGTTTAAAACAGTATTTATTTGAAACACGTACAGATTTATTCACAACATTCATTTTGTATTGCTATAGCCTGGATACATGTATAACTATTTTTAGGATTTATTCACGTGCTAGGTACATAATAATATGACGTTTCTGTGATGCGAAAATCAAAACTAGAATTAATATAGCGATAACGAAAGTATCAGTCACACCGTCCGCAATAGTTACGTTTTTGTGCAGTAGGTTGATAAATCTACAGCCACACAATTAACATGGAACTTTCGTGAAACCTCTCTCTAAATTTTAGGGTCTGCATTGCCAATACTTCATTGACCAACGAACTAATCTAGAGAGATAAAGGGCTATATTATCTGTCATATAAAAACCTAACTGAAAGCACTCGTGCACATAGCTTTAGCCTTGTGCCATTCATGCACGTAAAGTCAAAAAGACATTAAAATGCAAGCTAAAAAAATGAATTTTAAAAATACGTTCATTTTTCTTAAACAATTGCATCTGTTCATTAAAACCTATAATCCTACATGATGAAATCTTAATAACAATACTATTGTAATAGTATAGTTTATAAGTTATAATAATGCTGATTAAATAGCGCAAAAATCGTGGACATTTTAATCTTTTGCTACTGCACATCTCTGAGTGACTGTATAGGTAATACATCAGTATACGATCGTTTCTCGTGATTATTATATCGGCCACGTTGATCAGTGGCATTCGATTATGTCTTTCCTTCATAGCAACACGTTATGCAGGGCGATTTACTCGGCGACTTTACTATAAGCATTTATCATCCGTTTTACGTGAAGTTGTTTTGAATGTTATCCCGTTCAGATAAAAGTAGTACTTTGGGATTGAATATAGTACCTTGTGCCAGTAAGTTGCTACTTTGAGCAATAAATGAATAAGGCTGTTGAAGTTGTTGTAGCAGTAGTAGTCGTACCATCAGTAGTAGTCGTAAAAGTAGTAATATTATCATTATCATCAAAATCAAAATCAGAAGCATCATCATCAGCATCAACACTAACAGCAGCAACAGCAGTAGTGGTAGTACTAGTTGTAGCAGAAGTAATAGTGGTAGAAGTTGTGGTAGTAGCAGTAACAGTTATAATAGTAGTAGTAATAAAAGTAGTAGAAGCAGCATTTTCTTGGCGATGATGATTGTTAGCGTCCTAGCAACTTAATATTCTTTAACGGCTATTCTATAATTTATAGCCTAAAATATACGTACACTTTCGTGGAAATTTGCGACATACCTCTTATAAAAGTTTTCTTAATTGCATTTTATTGGCTACATTACTGAGGGAGCGTCATAATTCATGAATACCTGATAACATGTCCTGCTGTGTGTAAACCTGTTTGATTTTAATATTTGTTTTTCAGATGCCCGTTTTATTGGTGAACATGTGACGCAAATTTAAATGCTCGATTTCGTTGAAATGCGTGGTCAGTCGTTTGTAGATCTATCTGTATTAATATTTAATGTTTGATTATAGAAACTTAAAACTGTCAATGGCAAACCGGAGACCCTTTTTTCAGAAGTTCATATGAAGCACAAACGTGGATGCTATCAGAACAGCAAACACATTATCTTCTACACTCCCTGCTGGCATTTGTTTGTTTTATCAAGCGGCAAGGAAAATGCGACCCGTTTGGATTCTTCGTTTCCTGTCATGACCTGGCATTTTTTCATCGGCGTAGCTGTCTAAGATCAATTTTGACCTAGATTGTTTGCGATCATTTTATGCAGCGGGAAAACTGAATGCCAATAGAATTGGGCAAATTTTCTAATGTTAGGGAATGCAAACTTAAACAATGGTTTTATGTCTACCAATATAACTGTTGCATATTGTTTGGGGATTAAAATTTACATAATTGTTTGCATAAGCGGTTATAATAAAGTTATAAACATATCTCCGACATACAATCTAGAACTGAACAAAATTATGAAAAATTTTACTCATTGTATGTCATGAACAGAATGTAATATTCATTCACATAATGGAATAATTATTTCGTTTAGCCTACATCGCTCTATAAATAGCAGTTACAATGATCCCATTGGTTGACCGATATCTGAGAATTATCGGTGCTGTGAAACGTTTCGGAGCCATACGTAAATATAAGGCGAAGATCGGTATGAAATGATCTATTCTAGCATATTCAACCCACTAGATAAAGGGTGCGTCATTCTTAAAATAGCGCGCGGTAAAGCTATGCTAATATACATTCATCAATTAGCGTCCGGAGAATCATAAACCCGAGGATTTCAATAAATGGGGATTTATATTTGCGGTTGCGTTTTATTACAAATTCTTTATAATTGCACCTTTCTATCAACTTCTCCAGTTGATGTTATTCAATCTCTAAAAATATTTAACATTCTTCAAGTTACTTGTACTTCATTTGCACGAGAACACTGTTTGCAAAACTAATGATACGTATATTATATTATATAACAGAACTATGTACACCCGTCTGATATATAACAATTGTCATTCATTTTCGCAATTATTTTCTGACAAGGCCAATTTGGTAAATGTGCATGACAAATTCATGTAACAATTACAGTAACGCAAATTACTAGCATTTAGGTTAGTCATTTCGAGCCGCACTACATGATTGCCCTGCCCTTTTTTCGCATCACCATGCCCTTTCTCTTTACCTCACCCTGCACCTTTTAAAGTCTATAGTAAGTAAGTAAGTAAGTAAATGGTTTATTATAGTGACATGTGCATTACATAAATAAACAGCATAATATTAAACATATTTCAGTACACCAGGCCCATTGGGCCTATAGGTCACCTTAACATTATAATGTATCTGTAAATACATATAAATTGTGATGTATACATTACAATTGTATGTCAGCACATATGTTTCATGTTGAGGGCTCATGTTTCGCAGCATATAAAATGTTTAACATTCATCATGCGAGGTCATGAGAAGAGAATACTGCGTCGCAACGTGTAAGCTTTAACAATGTACTTGGCTAATTGTCTTACGTTGTTTTTCATAAGATATGTGAGTTTGTTAACATCAGACAAGTTTAAAAAGCAAGTTTTGTTCCAAACAGTTGCAAAACACGCTATTCGTGTTGCGGTGTAAGCTGGGCAGTTAATCACAAAATGACATTCCGTCTCTACAGCCTGTGACTGGCATAACCTACACAGTCTTGAATCCACTGATTCACCCAAATACCGTCCAGTTTCAACTCGTAGAGGCAAAATTCCGGCTCGTAGTTGAGCTAATAAGGAGCGTTCATGTTTACCTAAATCTATATTTAAATAAGATTCACACTCAAAATCACTCTTAAACTCTCTATAAGTTCGCAGTTTAGGCATGGTGCTGAGTTCCTCTGACCAGATGTTTACATAATGAGTTCTTACTAACGCTTGAACCGATTTTAGGTTAACCGGGGATTTCTCGATGAAGTGGTTTGATAATCCTAGTGTGTCCATGATTTGCTTGATTTCACTCGACCAGTTGTCGCTGCACTTATTATAGTCTGTTTCAAATACTTGAGCGCACAGACGATTACTGTCCATGACAACGAGTTTGTTCCAGAGGCGTAGCATGTTACACCAGCGGCGGGAGCGAGAGGGGATCCACCCCGTATCACCAGTAAGGGCGGGTATTGGCGCAAAACAGTGAACTCCAAGTGCGTATCTCATGGCGCGGTTTTGTACGTTGTCTGATGATTGATACTGCTTGTATCCCCAGACTGAACTACAGTAATCCATAACAGGAACCATGCACGCGTTATACAGCTTTTCAAAGGGTTTAAAGCCAAGATGTTTAAGATTGTGCACTTTACTTATAACACTTCCGAGAGCTCTTCCGGCACCTTTGGACAGGCACTCCGATGTTGTGGAAAAATCACTTTTGTCTTGAAAAATTACTCCCAAGTATTTGTATTTATCTACTAGTTCTAGTTCACTATCACCGACGTGGAAAACGAATTCGGTTTGCTGCGTACGACCTTTTCGAAAATGCATACATTTTGACTTTGATGTGTTGATGACAACTCTCCAGCGTTTACACCACTCGTGGAGGACATCTAACATAGACTGCAACTTTTCCTCGCTATCTGCCACCAGCACAATGTCATCGGCGTACATTAGAATGGATAACTGTTTATCACCGATGGTTACGCCACTGCCAAGTTGATTGACTTCATGGACAAGGTCATTTGCGAAGATTGCAAAAAGTGTCGGCGATAATGTGCAGCCTTGTTTTACACCGGTTATACAGTCAAACCACTCTGTTTGTGAGTCGTTTATTCGAACACATGACATGGAACTCGCGTAAATGTTTTTCACGGAGTTGTAGAATTTTCCGTCTATTCCATTCAGTAGCAGTTTGTACAGCAGCATTTCTCGATCGATGTAATCGAAGCAACGACGGAGATCCACGTATGCTGCAAATATATTCTTGTTGTTTCGAGTAATGCTGTTCAACGTAAAAATATGGTCTTCACACGATCTGTTTGGGCGGAATCCGTTTTGTTCGTCTGCGAGTATATTTTCATGTTCGAGATATTTAGTGAGGCGTCTATTCAAAAAAGAGGTGTACAGTTTACTTATGCACGAAAGTAGGTTGATTCCCCTGTAATTCATTGGTATTCTTCTGTCCGACTGCGAGTCTTTCAAAATAGGTGATTAATAGCCTTTCGCCAAATTGATGGTATAATACTCGTATCGAATATGAACTGGAACATCTGTTGTAAAACAGCAATAACAGCAGGGTACTTCAGCACATCGTATGGTATATTGTCTATTCCACAGGCCGATCCTGATTTACTCTTTTCTATGACGGCTGTTATTTCATCTAGAGTAATATTGGTGTTAAGTGCGTTGTTTGAGTCATATAGGGGATCATTTATGTCGTTTTCGATTAGAACTTTATGTGTTTTGACACGGGTATAATGTTCATTGTCAAACATGTCGTCGGACTCCGGGCAATTGTATAAGTTCTTGAAGTCCTCTTTCCAGCGCTCATGCACTCGCCTTTCATCGCTTGTGATTCTACCGTTTTCATCATAAACCTAAGTTGGGATACGCGAGTCTTTCCTAGGTCCCAGTGTTTTTATTTTATCCCAAAATTCTTTGGGGTTATTTGCCTCGAACGTTTGTATTTCAAAGGATAAGCCCTTTCTGTATTTGCGCTCAGATCGGTGGAGTGTTTTATCAAATGCATTCCGGTTAGCAACATATTCTGCGTGTAGTCTTATTCTTAAGTTTCTATTGTCTTTACAATTCAAATATTGTTTTTCGCTGTCAGTTAGTTTATTCCACAGAGTTTGTAAATCATCGTTCCAGAATGGTTTCTTTGTTTTCCGCCGTCGTGATGTTTGTTTTGATGCCCCAAATGTTGGAATTTTATTATTCATTTCGCCAATAATGATTTCACAAAGTGAGTTATACACCCTGTCAACGTTTTCTTGGTTTTCACGTAAGGTTTCTAATTGGACAATAACAGACAGTAGAGCTGTTTTCACGTTCTCGTTGTCCATGAAGTCGGGCGGGATTCGACGGAGATCGTGTTTGACCTTACGGGGGGTCTCTGTAACGGTATTTGTGTTATTCAGAAGTACACTATAGTCCATTTCGATATTTACACTCAGTGCGCAGTGGTCAGGGATGCGTGATTGCTCACCTATTAATCCATGCAATCGGTTTTGATCGATAATGTCTTGTGGATTTATGACTTTAAAATTTTCACACTGTTTAAAAACATCATGTGGCACACATATATAGTCCACGACGGCTCTACCTTTTCGCGAAATTGATGTGAAATTATCTTTGTCACTATGGAATCGGCCGTTAAGCGTACAGAATTTCGCGTCACACAGGAATTCAATGAAATCATGCCCGTGCTGATTGACCGTTTTGTCTATAACTGTTCGTTCTGGGATGCTATCACACCCATGGAGTAGATCTGACAGAAAGCCTATCCGAGCGTTCATATCCCCGCATATGATCATCTGGTCACAGTCAGCATGCGCGTATATTTGTGTCAATAGATGAGCGAAAAAGGACTGGGCGTCTCTCCCACGTGTGGATCCTTCCGGCGGTAGATAACACGTGAAAACAATTAAATCAGATTCTGTGCTTCTATTTTTAAAGTACACCGCTAGTATTCCGTCAAATTCCTTGTTTACAACACAAACATCGAAGTCGTTAATTATCCATTGTTTCACTAAGAGTCCGACACCTCCTGACGCTTTTGGTGCGTTCTTGTGTATTTCTGTTCTATTGTAGCCAATCCATGTATACCCATCAACTTGAATTACGTTTTGGTTAGGTAAATGAGTTTCGCACAATGAAATTATGTCGGCATTAAGTGATTTCAGTAATTCAATACGCAGATTTTCATTGTCTTTTGTCCATCCGCAAACGTTCATATGTACAATATGGATGGACGACCCAACGAGACGGGTAGCTTCCTATTCATGGTCACGTGGTACGGCGGATGGCTGCTCCTGGCGGGCGCGGATGCGTCCGTTGGCATCAACACGGAAGTTTGCACCATGAGGTAGCTGTCGGAGTACTGCTCTTGCATTCAGTTCAATTAAACGTTCCGCGTGCGATTTGCTGCTTTTGACATATACGTCCTTGAAACTGTCACAGGTTTTTAATTTCATTTTGTTTCTAAGCACCAGAATTTTTTCCCGAGGGTCACTGAAGCTTATTTTGATGAGACCTGGTTTTCCTGGAAACTTACTTTTTATGCGAACGGTGCCGGTAACTGTCACATTTTTATGGACTTCTTCCCCTAGTGCTCGCAAAAGACTATGTGCCTTTTCCAAGAGGTCTTCTTGGTCTTGTTCCTGCATACCCTGAACAATAACGCAGAAATCGGGGTCATTCAGATGCACACTTTCGCGCCTTGGAGGCAACGTATCAAAGTGGTTCGTGTCGTTTTCTTCGACTGCTCGAACACGGCTCTGAATGTCTTTCATAGATTCCATTAGTTGGTCAATGCGGCTAGTCTCTTTTCCAATGTCAAGAGCAACCTCATTTCTCAACGATTTCAGTTTTGCGTCGATGTTTTTCATCATTTCATTCCTCAGGCTGTCTATTTTGCTCTCTAGGGTGCGTTTCATTCCCTCTTGTGATACTTTCATATCCGTTACAACCGAGAGCACCCTGTCTACTTTCTCACTTAGTTCACTGTACGCGTCATGTCTGTTTCCAGTTGCCATGTTGCGTTCGCCGCGTGACACGTTGGTCGCGCAGGTACCTTGATCCACGTTAAAGAGCACACTATTGGCTTCGTTAATAATTTCACTAACGCTTAAATTAACATCTGCATCACTGTCCGTTAAACTAGTGAGCCTTCCCTGTTTAAGCGTTAATCCCTCATCGCTAGAGTTGCTTGAGAATTTTTCCTTGCGCTTATGCGAATTCTTTCCCTTTGAGGTCATATGGGATAATTATATCATGCGTCCAATAGACCGTTATGTTATTATATGTATCCCATGAAATACCAGTATCACTAATTTGTAGGGTGAGCACTGTTTAAAGTTCTTCATGCGTGACGACGACCACGGTAAGCGGAGGAGGGAATTTTGAAATTTTCAGAGACATCCCCACCCATTATGCATTTCAACCGTCAATAAAATTCAGAGAACGTAGATGTTATTTTTACTCAGAACACATACCGATAGGTAATCCTATATATCAATCAACAAAGACACTTAAAAGACACTTAAATCCGTGCACTATTGTATCTATATTTTATGAGAAACACTGAAAACTATATCAAGAAAATTACACTGTACTGCCCATACCGGAGTCTATATGTAACACTATGTAGTGGGGTGGGGTGAAGATAAACCAACACCGTATCGAGGTTCGAGTTGTGTAATAACGACGCCGACAATATATCGAATTTATATATATATAATATATAAATTAAAAACCTACAACAAATAACATAGAATTACGATATATCACAATATTCACAAAACAAATACAAAATACAATATACGAAAATTCATGCATTTCATTCAATAAATTGCATTTACAATAAAAATACATTAGTAAATGCAAATACAAATTAAAACAAAAACAAGCACACTCACCAGGTTGGATGTATAAAAAACAGCAATGGAAGCAAATCAGCAATGGAAGTCTTGCGACTTGAACGCTTTACAAAAATGGACAGAAGGCATGGTCAGTAATTTCACATCTCTATCACATGCTTTTTCCAACCTGATCAATCAAAATCTTGTTGATTATAAACCTTTCATACTGACTGGACAATACATGAATGACATCACAGTATATGGCTGGACGCACACAGGACAAGGGACTGAATCTCACAAATGGACACATACAATACAAGGGACATAAAGACTACAAAATATAGACAAGGGACATAAACACTATATCATACTTGTATATAAATAGATAAAATACAGAATACAAAATTGACCTATTCTACAACTATTTCATTTATCTCCGGTGAAAACATGAGAGTATGATCGGTTTATTCACGGTACACATTTTCATAAGTTTATCTCAAATTAATTTTTGTCCGATAAGTTTTCTTATGGAGTCCGAAAAATCTAGTCCAAGAAGGCTCCTAACAAGGGACCAAAAAAGCTGGGGTCCGAGAAGTAATGTAACCGATCATCTAGTCCCTCTTGTTTCGGGTAAAAAATGACATCTCAATATTAATTTCAACGCCGATTGTCTTTCTTAAAGACATTTCTTGTTTATTCTAGACGTGAAATGATTTTTTGGTCATAATCTAAATCATGCGAAAATCTTATGACTTCCGACGATCAAGGAGAGAATATGCATTTAACAAACGTCAAACTTTTAAACGACCTTTGGAGGGAGGGAAACCAGACAAGATGACGATAATCTAATCAATTCTTGAGTGTATGTGTACAAAGTCGCGATCTTTGATAAGATTATCGATACTTCACAGCAATACGGGTCTGTACAAGCTGAATTTTCTTTCCTGCGCTCCCTCTCGTGTTTCATATTTTATCTCGATATATCGTGTTATTATTATACGGCATATTAGGAATTATTAAGACGGCATGCATCGGTTTCACATGAAATAGTACTTAATTTCTTGGCTGTATTCGCGAACTCTGTTTTATCATGCCACTATTCTGATAGCGGCCTGATTCAAATATGCCTGATATAGTTGCCTATTTTTATATCAGGTCAGTAGCGTTTAGGGTAACTCGCCCTTAAGTCGAACAGGTTAACGCTTTACCCCTTCAAGTCAATGCTTATTGTACAAAGCCGGGACTCACCTGGTTCAGGCCATACGCACCATATCTAATGACTCCGTTTTTAAACAAACTGTTTGGTTCCCGTCTTGTTTGCTTTGAATGTAGTTGACTAACCAATACCCACTGAATTCGCCCATGAGTCAAACACATTCTCACTTAAGACAAACACAAGTTGCCAAAGCATTGATCAGATTATCCATTGCCTATACACAATAAAATTCAAACAATCACATCTAGAGTCCTTTGTAGAGCTTAAAATATAACTTTGTCCAAATGCTGACAGAAAAAAGTGTTTAAAAAGACGATGAATGACTCGGGCACTTCTAGCGTCTATTCGAACATCGCAACAACATTACCATATTTAGCACTTATCGGGACACATAAAAAATGCGTAAATAGTAGATATAAAACAGTGTGTGCTGCTTATTGTTTGTGAACTAGGCGATTCTTTTTAGATATATGTTGTTAATTCCCATGTATTACAGATCTACATATAACAGGAGTTAAAGACCTGTTCATCATAAGGGCGAACTGCGTTCGTCTCGAGGGCTAAATGACTTGTTACGCAGATTTAATTGAGAAATCTATGAAAACAGAACAAAACACTGAAATATGCTATTTATAATTTTAGATTAAATTAATGTTTTCAATATTTAGTCCTTAGTGGATGTTTCAAACGTATCTTACATCCTTCACTTTCTTCACCAATCATTACACACATTTATCATCAATAATAAAACACCCTGGACTGTCAGAAAAATGGTATCAAGTTGCATCGTATTTGAAAATTCTGAATTTCCCGTCTCGCGGAGTTGGAAAATAGTGCTACATGTACAATGTCGTTTGTTTGTTTGTTTGGATTTTTCGCCGTATTCAACAGTATTTCAGTCATATAACGGCGGTCAGTTAACCTACTCACACTTTTCCTGTGTAAGCTGGTTTACCAGTACTAAGTGCACATACTTATGCCAGTAACTGACAACTGCCCTACTTGTCAGTAGGGGGAGAATGGCCGTAGAAATAATTTCATGACCAATCCCCACACAAGTTATGTGGCCGGGCTGGGAATCGAACCCGCGAACCTCGGATTTGTAGTCCAGCGCTCTACCAACTGAGCTAGCCGGCCCGGCCTACATGTACAATGTCATCGTGAGCAAATTAATGACATTATATTTCGACTTATGTTTTTAGTTTTGAGTAAAAGGATGGATTTTTTGTTAAACTGTCTTATAACATGTCAAACTACACCCATCTTTACACAATACAAAGAACAAAATGTTCGACTCTGGGGCAAATTCGGCTCAAGGGCGAGTTACCCTATCTATCAGTCAATGTTTGGAGGTACGTCATATTACTCGAATCAACTCATAAGTCAACATTTTCAGTACAACTGAATCAGTTTCAACAGAACAAACAATTTTATACCAAGAACGTATATAGTTCATTATTTTTAATCGTCATAAATCACCAAAACGTTTTTTTTTTTAATATTCACATAAACCGGCACAAAATTATTTCAATTCATTCAAAATAAATGCACTAAAAGTCACTATACAGCATCAGCTTATGTTAAACCCAACACATTATTACCAAAAATTGAACACACTATATAGTCAATATTGACACAATCTTGAAAATGTCAATTTCAATACACATGTCAACTCCAAAATGGCGTCTCTAAACAGTTCAGCGATGTGTGTTTTCCGATGAAATTTGATCGTTGCAATCCATTTCTTAATTGCATGTTCAATATTATATGAATAAACATGCATGTAATCTATGAATTCGTAGTGAAAACGCCTCATTTATCATTACGAAATGTTAATAATAAAGTATTATCCAGTCAACTTTTAGAAATCCATAAGTACATTTACGTGAACATGTAAAAGCCGGCTCAGCCAAAATCAGCACCGCTCATAGATTTTTATAAGAGATGTTTGTAAAACATGTATGCCCCCCCCCCCCCCTCCCGACTTGCAGCCAAGTTGTGAATATGTGCAATTGTTAAGAAAAAATATTAATATGCAATCCCAAGCGAGGTCTCGATACATGGTATCTATGTATGACGTTTCATTAAAATATCTCGATGCGTTCTCAAGTTATTGACCGGAAACCGTTTTTCTATTTTTAGCAACGGTGACCTTGACCCCACCCAACCCATACGCAATCCCAAGCGAGATCTCGATATAACGTATCTATGTATGAAGTTTCATTAAAATATCTCAATGCTTGTCAAGTTATTGAGCGAAAAGCGTTTTTCTATTTTTAGTAATGGTGACCTTGACCCCACCCACCACATATGCAATCCCAAGAGAGGTCTTAATATAAGATATCTATGTATGAAGTTTCGTTAAAATATCTTGATGCGTTCTCAAGTTATTAAGCGGAAACCATTTTCTATTTTAAGTAACTGTCACATTGACCTTGACCACACCCATCCCATATGCAATCTCAAGCAATAAGTTAAATTAGTAAAATACATTCAAAACTCTCTTTAGAAGTACAATGCTTCTCCATAATTCTTATGCATAAATCAAAATCGTCAATCGAGTGGTTACGATCGATCCGCTATATGTACTGACTCAATACACTGTCGTTAAACTTACGCAATATGATGTAATACGCAGTTAACCAGTCAACAGCACAAACAGATACGCTACCATACCTATGTGAATAGACATAACATGAATTCACTTGGAGATGTGGACTAACTGGATTATTATTATTGTGTATTAGTGTTTTAAATATAAACAAAGCGAAACTCCAGTTGCGACAGCAGGAGAGCTCATATTAGCAGCCTGAGGTCCTTCATTTATGGCAAGTGACCACCTGCCAAAATCAATACACAGGACATCGGTTCTAGTTCTTGTCATCTATTCATAGAAAGTAGCATCGGTAACAGGAAGCCTCACTGCTCAGCGAGTGAAGCGCAGTAATTTATTGATTTAGTGACTCGTAGCCTGAAAAGAAAAGAAGTAGAAACGACCGATTTCTGAATACACCTACTAAATCCTGTTGGCTTGAGCCAACAGTCCAATAACAAGGCAATATACGGTATACGTATCGACACGCCAGCCCTTTACAACTCGTGTAAGGTCAAAGACCAGCCCAAACATGATATCGTCGGGCTCAGCTGGGGGGGGGGGGGGGGGGGCGCTGGAGACCAAAAGCCCGGGCCTGAATCCATCCGACAGCTCACGTTGCTGCCATTTCTACCAGCTGGCCACGTCCTGGACACTCTCCAGCAACTAAAGGTCCGAGCCAACACTCCACAGCAGCAACAGTTGGTCGACTACTTGGATCGTCAGTGGATGACCAACCCCATCTTTCGGGTGGAGGATTGGAGCGTATTCAGGCGGTCCATCAGAACAAACAACAATGTCGAGGGTAAATGCATTTTAATAATAATATGTATTTTGTATTATGTATTTTTATGTTACTGTATTTAAATCTTTCATAATTTATAGACCTCGAATTGTTAAATAATCACAATAATCATTGATTACATGATGGCATCACCGCCTGAACAGCCAGGTGCTGCATAGCAGAGTGCGGTTTTACGTGCTGGTAACAGCGCTGCGAACGGAGGCAGAGATAGTAGACGTCAGCATACAGTCTTCTGACCTCGAATGGGAACAGCAAACATGAACAGTCGACGCCCATCTCGAAGATTACTGGACGAAGTACACAACCTCAGAGGTGACGACTTCAACCTTCTTGAAGGCTGTCTCCAGTATGTTCATTCTGATTTGTTTGGATTTTTCGCCGTATTCAACAGTATTTCAGTCATATAACGGCGGTCAGTTTACCTACTCACACTTTTCCTGGGTCAGCTGGTTTACCAGTACTAAGTGCACATACTTATGTCAGCAACTGACAACTGCCCTACTTGAATCAGAGGTAGGGGGAGAATGGCCGTAGAAATGATTTCATGACCAATCCACACACAAGTTATGTGGCCGGGCTGGGAATCGATCCTCAGATTGTGTTCATTCTGAATAACTATCCTCATTTTTCAGGTGCTGTGCTGTGATCATATGTGTACAAATGTTTATATTTGTTATTCAATAAAACCCAAATAGAAATTAATTTCATAAAATTAAAGTCTCATATGAAATGGAGTTTTGGTTTGTTTTTTTATTCACTTTTACCATTTATCGTTTTACATCAATAACCTGATCTGATATACAATGAAACCGGGTTACCCTAATAGAAGTTCATAAAATAAAAGTAATACATATATAACTCTTTGACAAATGACAAGCATATCTATATATTTGTTAATCATGCAAATTTGATTTGTTGTTCAATAAAACCCAAATAAAAAATAAATTTCATAAAATAAATGTCTCATAAAATTTAATATTGCTTTATTTTATAGGCCGAACGGGAAATAGGACGAACACATTTTAGGGCAAATGGATCCTGATTCCTAAATGTGCAGTCTCCGATCTGTTAGTTGATTCATCTGAGAATGTTTAAATAAAAACCGATGTGTGTTGAAAAGACAGTCTCTTCCTACGCTCTCGGATACGAGACGGCTACCCAGAGTAGACTCCATTAGCACTCTGTTAGTGCATTATGAGCATATATACGAGGCTTTAGGGATATAAAGGACGAGTCGTCGGGCCAGCCTGTTTCTGATGCTTCAAACTATTTGCGGTCCATGGAAAGCTTCGAGTTTATAGTCGTGGCGTGTATAACTCAATATATTATTGCATTTACAATGCCACTATCGGTAAATATGCAAGCTTAACACTTAGATTTGTTACAAGCGCACACAGTGGCGAACAATCTAGTTGAAATTCTTAAAACAATCAGATCTAACTCGGTGTGTTATCTCAAATGGAACAAGGCTTTGATAGTATTGCAAGCAATACAGGAGTCCCCTACCGGTGAAAACCCCTACTAATTAAATATTTTGCAATACTGTCAAATTGCCCTTTATCTGTAGATGTACAAAGTTTCATATTCAAATCCCATTTGTCACTGCAGTATTAAGTTGTTGTTTTTTCTATTCTAATAACATTCACCAGACATTCGAGTTACTCTTTGAGTTATTGCAGTACTTAACAGACAGAGGGCAATCATATAGTCCATTATGTGTACCAAGTTTCATGAAGTTTCATGATCATATCTTATGCACTTTTCAAAATATTACAGTATTAAGTTTATTTCTATTTCTAGTAACAGTCACATGACCTTTGACCTTTGGTGAAAAAAAAAGTCGTGCATAATTCTCACATTGCTGTTGCTATGTATACAATGTTTCATCTAAGTGTCTTCAGTACTTTCCGAGTTATCACAGGATCCAGGTTTTGGGGACGGACGGACAGACAGACATACGGACGTACAGACAGAACGAGACACAGACAGATGGCAAACCTATAGTTCAATCTCTGTACCAAGTTTCATGGTCATATCTTATGTCCATTTCGAATTATTAAAGATTTAGTTTATTTCTATTTTTAGTAAGTCACGTGACCTTTGACCTCTGGTGAAAACAAAAGGTCGTGCATAATCCTCACATTGCCACATTGCTGTTTATATGTATACCCAGTTTCATTGAAATGAGTTCAGTACTTTTTGAGTTATTGCATGAACCAGGTTTTGGGGATGGACAGACAGACGGACGGACAAACATACAGACAAACAGATAGAGAGACACACAGACGGATGGCAAACCTATAGTTCAATCTTTTTACCAAGTTTCATGGTCATATCTTATGTTCTTTTCGAATTATAACAGTCTTTAGTTTATTTCTATTTTTAATAACAGTCACGTGATCTTTGACCTCTGGTGAAGAATAAAAGGTCCTGCATAATCCTCACCTTGCCATTTATATGTATACCAAATTTCATCAAAACATCTTCAGTACTTTTTGAGTTATCGCAAGATCCAGTTTGTTTTTAGTTTATTTCTATTTTTAGTAACAGTCATGTGACCTTTGACCTCTGGTAAAAAATAAAAGTCGTGCCTAATACTCACATTGCCGTTTATATGTATACCAAGTTTCATCGAAGTATCTTCAGTTATTTTTGAGTTATCGCAGGAACAATATTTTGCGGACGAACGTAGTTTATTTCTATTTTTAGTAAAAGTCACGTGACCTTTGACCTCTAGTTAAAAAAATAAAAGGTCGTGCCTAATACTCACATTGCCGTTTATATGTATACCAAGTTTCATCGAAGTATCTTCAGTACTTTTTGAGTTATCGCAGGAAAAATATTTTGTGGACGGACGGACGGACCGTGAAACACCGGAAGGGGACTAATAAAGGGTATTAATTAAAACTTTTGGGCAATTATGAGTTATGGTTCTTGCATGCTTCACTAACTCTTTGCTATCTTAAAGAAACAGCAAAAAATGCCTTTTATCATATTTGAATTAGGATTTGCACACCCACAAAGAAAAAGAAGTACTTCACTAACTTCACAAGTCAGGTTCTTGCATGCAACACACCATTTTGTGATGGTGACCATTTCTGCCAATTTATCTGAAAATCACTGCATGCATGGCAATATTATGCTCTAGACAAATATGTGACCTTTGACCTTGATTTGTGACCTTGACCTTTCAGCTTCAAACCTGGTTTTTGAACGCCACATACCATCTCATAATGCTTATCACTTCTGCCAAGTAATTTCAAATTTCTACCATTCCGGAAAAAATTATACTTCAGTCAATGTCAATGGCTTAAACTCTTATATCTGACCTTTGACATTTAAATTTGACCTTGACCTTAGACCAAAATTGTCTGGTGGTTGTAAACCACATGCTATCTCAAAATGCTTATCACTTCTGTCAAGTTATTTAAAAATTATTCCATGCCAGACAAAATTATGCTAGTGACAGTACATGGTATTCATACTTGTATTTGACCTTTGACCTTTAAGTGTGAATTTGACCTTGGACCTAGTTCTTGCAGGCGACACATTGTCTTATAATGGTTATCACTTCTGCCAAGTTATTTGAAAATGCTTCAATGCTGGACAAAGTTATTGCCTTGACAAGAATCTTACCATATATACATATACTTGACCTTTAAGTGTGACCTTGGACCAAAGCACCTGATTCTTGCACGCGACACACTGTCGCATATGCTTATCACTTATGCAAAGTTGTTTGAAAATCCTTCCCTGCTGGACAACATTATCCTCTCAACAGTGGCTATGGCTTAAATTCTTATATTTGACGATTGACCTTCAAGTGTGACCTTGACTTTGGACCAAGGGACCTGGTTCTTGCGCATTACACACTGACTTCCCATGCTTTGCACTTCTGCCAATGTGGTACAGGTCATTTTTATTGTCCCTTGTTTTGTATACGTCCATTTACTTTGTCAAAATTTAGTTACCTGTCCAGTGTGCGTCCACCTTGTGACGTAATACTTGTTATGTCCATTCATTATCATTAATTTATCTGATGTAAGTTTTTCATTGGTTGATTAATAAGACAGTATTACTTTCTTATGAAATTGCGAACCACGCTTGCATTTGCCAAGACCGTTTAGTGGACGCAAGTCACACAGTTTGGTCATTATTTTACAAACCTGGTGAGTTCATATATTGTTTTCATTTATAGAACATTCTTTAGTGTTGTATTATGAAATGTGTGAAGTTAATTTTATATTCATTTCCAACAATTTTGTATTGCGTATATATAACTTGGTTCGTTTTGTTTGTACAATTGTTTTATTTGTTTACATGTAGGTTTTTCCGTCCTATGGCTATATTGGTCAGCGTCTAATAAAATGGGAAAATCCAACTTTTGGACTTGTGTTACCATGACCCCACCACACACCACTACACCAAGTGCTAGACAAAATTATGCTCCGGACAGGGTCTATTGCTTTAATTCTTATATGTGACATGTGACCTTTTAATTGTGACATTGACCTTGGACCTAGGGACCTGGTTCTTGCGCGCAACACACAGTCTCACTGTTTTCAACACTTGTGCCAAGTTATTTTAAATTCCTTCCATGCTGGACAAAATTATGCTCCAGACAGGGTCTATGGCTTTAATTCTTATATTTGACCTTTGACCTTTATATGTGACCTTGACCTTGGACCTGGTTCTTGCGCACGACACACTGTCTCATTAACCTTAACATTTCTGCTAAGTTATTTGAAAATCCTCCAATTATGGACCAAGTTTTTGTCCAGACATGAATCCGAACATACCGACACACGTACCTATAGACAGGGTAAACTGTATATGCCCCCCCATCATTGATGGTGGGGGCATAAAAACCAAATGATTTGAAGGAAGTTTTTCCCAAGGTATATTGCTGTGAAATTATTTCAAAATTCAGCAATTGGTTTCACACAAGAAGATTTTTTAAGTTTTCAATATAGTCAAAGAAGGAAAACTGATCTCCCCCCTGGTGGACATGTTTCTTTTCCAAATGAAATAATACGAAGGAAATTGGAAGTCACCCAAAAAGCTTTCTGTGCAATTATTTTAACATCCAGCCAGTGGTTTCGAACAATAATTTTTTTTAAAGTTTTCAACATAGCCATATAGGAAAACTACACCACCCCATGGCGGCCACATTTTTTTAACAAATCAAATTAATTTGAAGAAATTTGGTAGACGAACATCCAACAAACATTTCTGTTAAATTATTTGGAAATCCAGCCAGTGGTTTCGGACAAGAAGAATTTTAAAGTCTTCAATATAGTCATCTTAAGAAAACTGCCCCGCCCCCTGGCAGCCATTCTTTTTAACGAATCAAAATAATTTGAAGAAATTTGATAGACCCCCCCCCCCCCCCCGTCACCAAACGAACATTTCTGTGAAATTATTTTGAAATCCAGCCAGTGGTTTCGGACAAGAAAAGTTTTCAATATACCAATATATGGAAACTGCCCAGCCCCCCTGGCGGCCATGTTTTTGAACAAATCAAAATAACTTGAAGAAATTTAATAGAGGGTAACCCAATAAACATTTCTGTGAAATTATTTTGAAATCTAGCAGTGGTTTCTGCCAAGAAGTTTTTTTTTAAGTTTTCCAAATTGTTCAACTTTTGGTTGCCATGGCAAGCAGAGTTTTCTATATATTCAAATGAATTGAAGGGATTTGTTAAATAAAACGACCATCCCAAGTACATTGCTGGCAAGTTTGGTTAAAATCTGCCAAGCAGTTTCAGAGAGGAAGTTGTTTAAGTAAATAGAAATAGGAAAGAAAGAAATAAAATCCAGATTTTTTATATTATACAATATATATATAAGACATTTATAACACCGGTAATAATAATAATAATAACAATAATAATACTAATTATTATTATTATCAGGTTATGCCAATATAATGATTATAACAATATTTTTTACCAATGATTTATTTTAAAACATGTATATTCTGTAGATTTTCATTTAGAATTTGGATTTTCTTACCGGGTAATATTGACACAGGGAGACAAAATCTGTTTCACGTCTTAAGGTGTCAATATTAACCCAACATGATGATGATGACGACTGATGATGCTGTTTATGACATGATGATGACTGATAATTTTATCAGATGATGATAATGATTATCTTCATGACTGAACAAGTCCTTCAACTCATTGTGGTCTTGTATAGGTGAATGATGAAGATGAAGTTCATGAAGATGAACATGATGAAGTTTTCCAACGCATTGAGTACTGCAATCATTTAAAGAGACGATTATATAATAACTGATTTAAGGTTTCCAATGCACTTTGTTCTGGTATCAGATGACAATGATGATTATTATTTTTCATACGAGTCTTTCAATTTACTAGCGGATCCCACTAAAACTCCCAAACTATACATATATGGGTATATATTAAACAGTCTAAACTGGAAATATATGCTAATTTTTTTTTTCCCACGCTTCACTTGCTATATTTGATAAAAGATGCACATACAATTCAGTAAAACGTGTGCGACCTAGCCCTGAACCCCTACGATTTCTTACGAACACCGTAGTAGATTCTACCAGTGCAAAAGTTCATCGAAAACGATTAACTATAGACCATGGGAATATATATACCATATTTGCAAATGATATTGTTTTCTTTTTTTAATTCATATATTATGTAAAGATGTCACATGCAATACACCGTTCAGACCTTTTCTACTGCTATCACGGGTCCGATAGTCGGACCTGTTCCCAATGCCAAATATGCATAATTTTTCCCAATTCTGACCCCAAAATTCGAATTGTAAAAAATATGTAGTTTTTTTTCGATAATGAAAGTGAAAATAAATGTTTTCAATACTTTACCGACGATTTTTCGGCGTAGCTGTCTAAGATCACTTTTGACCTAGATTTCTTGCGATAATTATGCAGCGGGAAAATTGAATGCCAATAGAATTGGGCAAATTTTCTAATTTGAGGGAATGCAAATTTCAAACAATGGTTTAACGTATACCAATAACTGTTGCATACTTTTGGGGATTAAACATTTACATAATTGTTTACATAAGCGGTTAAATTAAAGTTATAAACATATCTTCGACATACACTCTAGAAATGAACATAATTATGAACAATTTTACTCATTGTATGTCATGATCATAATGTTATATTCATTCACATAATGAAATAACTGTATTGTTTAGTCGACATAATCGGCGCGCTCTATAAATAGCAATTACAATGATTCGACCTTTGTGCATATAGACCCTGGTATCGAATGACACTATAGTTTTAAATCGTACACAGATGACAACATATGTTTTGCATCGCTAATATACACATAAATATGTCGTTTTATTTAAGTGATTTATGCGTCCCGGATTAGCCTGTGCAGTGCGCACAGGATTTATGTTTAGGAGATACTTCCTTGAAACAGAAAATACCATAAAAGCGGAAAGTGTCGCCCTGGATTAGCCTGTGCAGACGACACGTCTCATTTCATTTAACCATGTATTCATTGCGCTTCAATGTAATGGGGTGTTCATTGCATACACTTTTTGCGATGCATCATGTTTCATTATTCACTTATTTAATACTGTTTTAATAATTATTGTAAAAAACATTCATTTCCCTTTACATGACATATGGATGAATTTAACAAATCATTAATCCAGATGAACGATAAAACACCCACGTGTCTTGAGTGATTTTGCGTTCATTAAATACATCTTCATTAAAGAAAAATGAATGAGTTGTGCTGCCAATGCAGTTGAGAAAGGGAAAATTTGAAATCTTTTATTTCAAAAGCATGTACCACTCTTAAAAACAAAATTTTGTCATAGTAAGCAAAAATCGCCAAAAATAGTGACAATGCATACTTGTGCTGATTAGAGAGTCGTAATAACCATTTTTTATTTGGGTTATTGCGATTTGTTCGAGCAATAATCACAGGCTTTCATTTAATTTAAACTTTCTTCGTGAGTAGTCACAGTTTCGCTTAATACAACGCATGTAATTGCATTTATCACAGTGTATACATTAAGACAATGTGCATTTTGCAATCAATTAGCCATTAAATATTTCCGAAATTCAATTGCCCAGAAATTATGATAAAATCAATCACATCACCGTACATCGTTTTTACATTGAATATGTAAATTGCATAATAAGCAGACTTCAGAAATGGACACACATGGCGAGACATGTCTTAATTCGAGACGACGTCAATGAAACGAATCAGCAAACATTGTCCTCATCACGCACAGCCATCAAACATATAAAAGAAATAAAAGCATACTGTCTAAGTGATAGTATATGATACCTTCATATGATATTATGAAAATTTTGATACAAAAATATGTATATGATTCAGGGGTAAACGAGTATTGTGAGCGGTTGGTAAGCATAATTATGATATGATATTCGAGGATTCAGCAAAATATATATTCCGTTGAAAGCCAAAAGGGTCTATCAGCCTTCTTTGCATATTAGCTGATTTGCCCATTTGGCAATCAATTTACGATATTAAAAATCAATGAAACCATGCTGGTAAGTGGACGTCTTCACCAATGTGCTGCTTCAATGATGACAATGAATTGTAAGACAAAAGTAGTTAAAACATTCTGAACTTTAGAAAACACTATTGGACTTTGAATCAGATAATATGACTAATTATTTTTGTAACAAATATTTGCCTTCTTAATTGTTACCGTATGCGCATGTTTGAAAGAAATTCGTCTATAGTAAAGCTTGGCCGATTATTGAGAATTCAACCATATCCCACATCTTCCGTCTGACACACATGATGCGATTGATTGACTCATAGTAGCCCGTTAAATCTTCATTATTGCTTTTAATGTTGATGATATATATTCACCTTGCTTTTTAGATGATATGATTATTATGATCGAACATGTTTCTGTCCCTTAATATGTTACTAATTACTTTACTATTGGATTTAATTTTTGGAAATATTGTGTAATACTAATGATATAAAACATGTCAACCAACATTGCTGATCTTATTGGTTCTGTTTGCAATGCATGTCTGACAAACCTTTATGGAAATAATCATGTAATAGCATTATTACTTTACAAAAATGTTCAGAGATTCTATTGTTGTTGTCATTTGTGATTCGTCATCGTCGAACTGATTATGCAAAACTTAATACCAAAATTTGTTTTGTTTATTCGCCACAATTCTGTAACAAATAGAGTAAAAACTCGTCCCAATAGATAACACAGTAGTAGACATGGCCTAAAGCCTAAATAAAAACTGCAAGAGTACACCTCACAACTCTTAGGCATTCGTCTTTTCACAATGACACAGAACTTTGGTATTCCGTTGCTCTCATTTTCGTTCAACTATAGAGTTATTATGCAGTGACTGTTCATCATATTTAATTACTTTTTTTAAATTTTAATTACACTCGTATGTGTTAATTGCAATTTACGACAGCTGTATGCACCTTTAAAAACCCCGATGCTTGGCATTTATATTTTCAATGTGCTGAGCCCTTGTAATATGTCTTTGGGTTTTGTTCTGTTTCGTATATTTCGTGGGGTGTATTGTGAAGGCATATTTGTCTTAAATTAAGGGTCATTAGTTGTAAATACAAGTTTACCATATGCTGTTGCACTTGGAGGTTTATGCGTATTCGTTTACTTCAATATTTTTTAGAAGTTAGTATCTGATAGTGTTGCTTTTGAATTGTAAATACGCGATATTTGCATAATTGCTTCGCGATCAAACATTTCATCGACTGAGTAAAAGTAAAGTAAAGTGTTTGTTTATTATAGTGTCACCCCTCGCGATTAAGGGCCAGCCAGTTTTGACGTATGAGACACCTTTACTGATGAACACCTTTACTCCCGAGTCCTATCCTATATGCCGGGCGCTTGGCAGGAAGGCAATCGGTACCCCTTGATTTAACTAGCTGCTGGGTAGGCAACCGGCCATATCAGAACTCGCCCTGTGTAGGACTTGAACCTTCGACCTCCCGCTCCGTAGGCGAACGCCCTAACCACTAGGCCACGGAGACGGTATGAGTATATATGCAGTTTCAATTTGAAAGTCGTTACAATTCAGGTGTGTAATTGATATAAATTTGTGTAAACGCCATGTCATCTTTCAAATATCTTACGTCAATCAATTATTTCAATTATTGTAATTATTTAAATGTTACGGAATCCGGTTAGTGCCATATGGAATATCGTGCCTCTTACGGCGAGGGCGAGACACGAGAATGGCGCGAAACACGAAGCGATACATGATATTCCCGCGAGACACGAAGCGAGGAACGATATTGTTACACGAGATCTCGCAATGTCGCAGTATCCCATACCACGAAATCTTGCGGCAAAATATCGTGTCTCGCTTCGTGTTTCGCCGGCTATCATGTCTCGCTTTGTGTCTCGCAGTAAAATATCATGCCTCGCTTCGTGTCGCGCTAAATTCTCGTGCCTCGCGTTCAAAGGTCGAGACACGAGAATTATTTCTTAATTAAAAATCAATTCATGCAAACACACTTTCGTAAATAAAAACAGTTTTCAATCCTCGTATAATATTTTGTAGCATGATACTCGCTAATTTTTCTACACACAAAGAACAAAATTATCGTGGTTAAACTACCCAATAAACAACGCAAGAAAAGTTCGATTCTTAGCAGAGAATAGTAAAAAAGTAGCTCCAATTACAATTGCAAAAACATGTGTCAAATCATGTTAGAATTGAAATAATTTTCGTATTATCGTTGTTTATCGACCAATAAACAACTCTTTGTCGTTGTGATGCGAGGCTATTAAACAACTTGAGCTAACGCCCTCGTGGTTTAATTCTTACGCATCAGAACTCCAAATCCTTGTTATTTGCCGATAAACAACGATAAATCAAAAATTCGTTCATAATTAAAATATGATAAATTCGTTTATGTAAAATGCTTATAGTGCGCTGAAAAAAAGTATTTTTCCAATATATACTGACACAAAAAAGTTTAGTCAGTAATACTGTCAGACGGTCATATTAAATGGTGATTTTTGTTCTGGGTAAAATAGAAAGCAATTGCATTCCGAGTCTTATTGCGAATTTTATTTCGAGCAATATAAAACAAAAAGCAATGGAAACAAATGAATTATGCATGTAAACCAGTTCATTGTCCAACGTCACTGGTAAACACAAAAATATAATATCTGGTATGCCCGCCTCGAGTGTCAATAACCGCCAAACAACGGCATCGCATACCGTTCACAAGTTTTCTGACGAGGCGTAGAGGAACACGATCCCATTCCTTATGCAAAGCACGTTCCAAGGCAACAACGTTATTGACATCGTCGCGTTCAAGATAATCCCATACGTGTTCAATAGGTGCTAGATCGGGCGATCTGGAGGGCCATTCAATCACATTGACATTCTCAGCTGCCATCACCTCCCTGGTGTGTCGGGCAACGTGGGGGCGTGCATTGTCATGTTGTAACACGTCAGCGTTTCCATTGTTGATGAAGGGCACAATGACAGGGACGACGATTTCGTTGCAATAACGAACAGCATTAAGATTTCCAGGAATGGTAACGAGATCTGTCTTTCCACTTTTTGAGATGCCGCCCCACACCATCACGCTTCCACCCCCAAAATGGTCACGCTCTATCCTCTCTCCTTCACGCCTCCAAACCCGGATTCTACCTTCAGCCCCTTGCACGTTGAATCTGGATTCGTCGGTGAAAAGGATCCTACTGTAACCATTCCTTGTCCATCTAACGTGATTGTGGCCCCAATTTAGACTTACGGCTCTATGACGTGCAACGTATGGTCTTCTGGCTCGGAGACGCGCAGAACGGAGTCGATTTCGCACAGTGTCATGACATATTCGCGTTCCAGTGGCATCCCGAACACGGAGTGCCAGCTTACCAGCGTCACAAAAATGATGACGTCGTGATTACGTCACGACATAACGATCTTCGCGTGCGGTAGTTTTACACGGTCTACCGGATCGAGGTCTACCCCTTATGCTTCCAGTATCTCTCAGTCGACTGTGAAAACGATAAATAGTTTGTTCGTGTACTCCTAAACACAGTGCAACATCAGGCACGCACGCGCCAATGTCAAGCATACCAAATGCTCTAAAACGGTCATTCAAAGTGAGACTTGGGCGGCGTCCCATTGCGAAATTTGAAAGTTATTACCAATTTGTGTGTGGATTATTTGTAACGGGTTACATTTGTATACATTTCCTTCATTTTTTAATTGATTGGTTATACAGGTGTCCGTTCACATGTTGCACGTGCATTTCATGGAAAACCCATAATCCCTGTATTGCGCTCGTAAAGCGCTCAATTGCCAGTGATTATTAGAAAAAGTCGATCGATACACATTGTGTGTAAATTTCATAGATGTACGTTTAGAATTAAAGATTTCATAAGTATATAAATATACTGACTAGACTTATTTGTATGAGATAGTAACGACATTGCCGTTGTTAAAAAAACTGAAAGTGGGGGGTGTCTGCGGTAAAAACCGTAAAACTGGGCGGTTTCGTCGGTAAAAACTGAAAACCTGGGTGTTGACATCAGCAAAATCTGAAAAAGGGGCGTTGTCGGCGGTAAAAAATGAAAATCAGGGCTTTGTTGTCAGCAAAATCTGAAAAAATGGGCGGTATCGTCGGTACAAACTGAAAAAGTGGCGATGTCGGCGGTAAAAACTGAACAAGGGGCGTTGTTGGCGGTAAATATTGAAAACCTGGGCGTTGTCGTCAGCAAAATCTGAAAAAATGGGCGGTCTCGTCGTGACAGACTGATAAAGTGGGCGTTGTCGTCGGTACAAAGTGAAAATTGGGTGATGTCGGCTTTAAAAACTGATAAAGGGGCGTTGTCGGCGGTAAATTTTGAAAACCTGAGCGTTGTCATCAGCAAAATCTGAAGAAAATGGGCTGTGTCGTAGGTACAGACTGAAAAATTGGGCGATGTCGGCGGTAAAAACTGATACAGGGTCGTTGTCGGCAGTAAAAAATGAAAACCAAGTCTTTTGTCGTCAGCAAAATCTGAAAAAAAGGGCGGTGTCGTCAATGAAAACTGAAAAATTGGGCGATGTCGGCGGTAAAAACTGATAAAGGGGCGTTGTCGGCGGTCAATTTTGAAAACCTGAGCGTTATCATCAGAAAAGTCTGAAAAAGTGGGCTGTGTCGTCGGTACAGACTGAAAAATTGGGCGGTGTCGTCGGTGCAAACTGATAAGTGGGCAGTGTCGGTGGTAAATAATGAAAACCAGGGCTTTGTCGTCAGCAAAATCTGAAAAAATGGGTGCTGTCGTCGGTACAAACTGAACAAGAGGGCCCTGAGGGCCCTAGGATGCTCACCTGAGGCCTTGTACCCACATCTACAAGGTGTGGCTTATTTTTATCCCAGGGGCATAATTCCAACAATCTTAACAAACCTCTGGGCCTTGCGGTTTCAGGTAAAGCTTTTTACAGTCATTCTGCTATTTAAGTCTATATAAACCATGTAACCCCTTGGAGTGTGGCAGATTTGACCCCAGGGGCATAGTTTGAACAATCTTTGGAGAGGACCACTATGCAATGTTACGTACTACATATAGGAAAGCTGTGGGCCTTGTCGTTTCAGAGGAGAGTATTTTTAAAGTCATTTTGCTATTTAAGTCTATATAAACCATGTGACCCCATGGGCGTTACCAGTTTTGACCCCAGGGGCATAATTTGAACAATATTTGTCGAGGACCACATATACATACCAAATATGAAACTTCTACGCCTTGCGGTTTCAGAGGATTTGAATTTTAAAGTCATTTTGCTATATAAGTTTATATAAACCATGTGACCCCTGGGGTGTGGTCAGTTTTAACACATGGGGCATAATTTGAACAATCTTTGTAGAGGACCACTATACGATGTTACATAACAAATATGAAACCTCTGTGCCTTGCAGTTTCTGGAGAAGGTTTTTAAAGACATTTTGCTATTTACGTTTATATTAACCATGTGACCCCCAGGGCGTGGCCAGTTTTGACCTCAGGGGCATAATTTGAACAATCTTTGTCGAGGACCACTATACGATGTTACATACCAAATAAGAAACCTCTGGGCCTTGCGGTTTCTGAAGAGAAGATTTTTAAAGTCATTTTGCTATTTAAGTATATATAAATCATGTGACCCCCGGGGCGTGGCCAGTTTTGACCCTAGGGGAATAATTTGAATAATCGTTGTAGAGGACCACTAAAGGATGTTACATACCAAATATGAAACCTCTGGGCCTTGCAGTTTCAGAGAAGACGATTTTTAAAGACATTTCGCTATTTAAGTCTATATAAACCATGTGACCCCCAGGGCGTGGCCAGTTTTGACCCCAGGGGCATCATTTGAACAATCTTTGTAGAGGACCACTATAGGATGTTACATACCAAATATGAAACCTCTCGGTCTTGTGGTTTCAGAGGAGAAGATTTTTAAGTTCATATTGCTATATATTCTATATAAACCATGTGACCCCCGGGTGTGGCCCGTTTTGACCCCAGAGCATAATTTGAACAAACTTTGTAAATGACCTATAAAGGATGTTACAAACCAATTATGAAACCTCTGGGCCTTGCGGTTTCAGATGAGAAGATTTTTAAAGTCATTTTGCTATATATTCTATATAAACAATGAGACCCCCGGGGCGTGGCCCGTTTTGACAACAGGGGCATAATTTGAACAATCTTTGTAGAAGACCACTATAGGATGTTACATACCAAATATGAAACCTCTGGGCCTTGTGGTTTCAGAGGAGATTTTTAAAGTCATTTTGCTATATATTCTATATAAACGATGTGACCTCCGGGGCGTGGCCAGATTTGACCCCAGGGGCATAGTTTGAACAATCTTTGTAGAGGACCACGATAGGATGTTACATACCAAATATGAAACCTCTGGGCCTTGTGGTTTCAGAGAAGATTTTTTAAGTTTACACTTTTAAAATCTATTTTTAGCTCTGGTGACCTACATATGCAGCGGACCGAAACGATTTGAACAACTTTGAAAGAGGGTGACCCAATGATCATTCCTTCACAGTTTGGTAAAAATCTGCCAAGTGGTTTAGGAGATGTTGTTTGAATGAAAATTTGACGCCGGACGCACGCATGCACGGACGACGGACAACGGGCGATCACAAAAGCTCACCATGAGCACTTTGTGCTTAGGTGAGCTAAAAAGTGGGCGATGTCGGCCGTAAAAAAACTGAAAAAAGGGCGTTGTCGGCGGTAAATATTGAAAACCTGGGCTTTGTCGTCAGAAAAATCTGAAAAAAATTGGCGGTGTCGTCGGTGCAGACTGAAAAATTTGGGCGATGTTGGCGGTAAAACTGATAAAGGGGCGTTGTCGGCGGTAAAAAATGAAGACCAGGGCTTTGTCGTCAGCAAAATCTGAAAAAAATGGGCGGCGTCGTCGGTGCAAACTGAAAAGTGGGCGGTGACGTCGGTAGAAACTGAAAATGTGGTCGATGTCGGCGGTAAAAACTGAACAATGGGCGTTGTGGGCGGTAAAAACTGAAAACCTGGGCGCTGACATCAGCCAAATCTGCAAAAGGGGCGTTGTCGGCGGTAAAAAAATGAAAATCAGGGCTTTGTCGTCAGCAAAATCTGAAAAAATGGGCGGTGTCGTCGGTACAAACTGAAAAAGTGGGCGATGTCGGCGGTAAAAACTGAACAAGGGGCGTTGTCGGCGGTAAATATTGAAAACCTGGGCGTTGTCGTCAGCAAAATCTGAAAAAAATGGGCGGTGTCGTCGTGACAGACTGAAAAAGTGGGCGGTGTCGTCGGTACAAAGTGAAAAATTGGGCGATGTCGGCTTAAAAACTGATAAAGGGGCGTTGTCGGCGGTAAATTTTGAAAACCTGAGCGTTGTCATCAGCAAAATCTGAAAAAATGGGCTGTGTCGTAGGTACAGACTGAAAAATTGGGCGATGTCGGCGGTAAAAACTGATACAGGGTCGTTGTCGGCGGTAAAAAATGAAACAAGGGCTTTTGTCGTCAACAAAATCTGATGGGCGGTGTCATCGGTGAAAACTGAAAAATTGGGCGATGTCAGCGGTAAAAACTGATAAAGGGCGTTGTCGGCGGTAAATTTTGAAAACCTGAGCGTTATCATCAGCAAAATCTGAAAAAGTGGGCTGTGTCGTCCGTACAGACTGAAAAATTGGGCGGTGACGTCGGTAGAAACTCAAAATGTGGTCGATGTTGCCTGTTAAAACTGAAAAAGGGGCTTTGTCAATGGTAAAAGCTGAAAACCTGGGCGCTGACATCAGCAAAAGCTGAAAAAGATGGGCGATAAATACTTAAAATGTGCATTGTCGTTGGTAAAATTGAAAACTGGTCTTTATATATCTTTACTTCTACATGTGTAAGTTGACCTGGTGATAGTTCATTTTAAATGAAATAAATGTACACAATTTTACAACAGGGGAGTAAATCTTAACAGTTAAACGAGAAATGACGAGTACACAAAACGGACGACTGGCACCTTACATTTCGGACTAACATTTCGGACATTTTATTTAAACTCGAACATATTGTAAGCCGAATGCTAAGCGGGTCCGTTCGAAGAGTGGAACCAAAGATGCGTACACACGTGGGGACGGTACCCATTATACCAAACACTGAATCAATATGTCTTATTTTTCATTCGTTAATAAGGAAACTCAATGTTTTTGTGTTGGTGTTGACTATTGTTGTTATTATAATTCTCGAAAATTATTGTTTAATACACGCTTTAATGTATTGTATAGGTTGCAAAAATTGTGGGGTTTGGGTAAATTACTTGTTCTAAATGAGTGGAAAGTAGCCGTCCATTTGCTGTTTTCATAGCTGATACATTTTGCAAACGCCAACAATGGCGGATAAATCAAAATATCAGACAGAAAATTCTGTTTATTGGACATTCACTTCAGGTTTGAGCAAGTTAATGCATTACATTCGGTCAGTTTACAATATGCAGGGCCTTCCCCAGGCTGTTTTAGGGCCCCCGTGCCGGGGCACTTAAATTTTAACTTGAACATATCAGAGGCGCCTAAAATTGGTGTTGCGCTTATAAACATCGCCCGGGGCACGTATATTTTATCAATTAATAAGCTATGTGGACTGCAGCAGACCGACAATTTCTGCTGTGATTGCTAATCTCTTACGTCACAATGGCCGTTTTTCACTCGAAAAACATGTAGACCACTCAATCAAGTCGGTGCATGATCAAAGCGAGTGTCACTTTGCAGAAAATTTTAACAATTTATAGTTGTTAAGCCGCAATGAGCGGCAATTACCGTGAAACACCGCCTTGTAGGCGGAGTTTCATCACGCAGTATAGGGTTGTCAATAATTTTTTACTGAATGTAACCGGCTAGGATGCCCGGGGGTATTGTAAGGACCCACCCACAATACATTATTTTTTTTATATAATTAAATCAATATTCCTGATTTGAACAAAGAAGTTCATGAAAAACACGAGATGTTATATCTTGACATTAGTCTTTATTAAACTACTGAATGATCGTGACGTCATGAAGTAGCTTTTTATCTGATACTGCAAACTGTTTACAACACCCAAAGCAATGGGGTCAGTTTTTTCGGCGTAGCTGTCTAAGATCACTTTTGACCTAGATTTCTTGCGATAATTATGCAGGGGGAAAATTGAATGCCAATAGAATTGGGCAAATTTTCTAATTTTAGGGAATGCATACTTCCAACAATGGTCTAACGTATACCAATAACTGTTGCATACTTTTGGGGATTAAACATTTACATAATTGTTTACATAAGCTGTTAAATTAAAGTTATAAACATACGACATACACTCTAGAAATGAACATAATTATGAACAGTTTTACTCATTGTATGTCATGATCATAATGTTATATTCATTCCTATAATGAAATAACTATTTTATTGTTTAGCCTACATAATCGGCGCGCTCTATAAATAGCAATTACAATTCTACAATTCCCGGGGACGACAGTCGGTCACAACGTACAATGTTGCCTGTTAAGCTCGCAAGCATAAAATATAAAGTGGTAAATGTATGGTATGTTTCTGATTAATAAGCAAAACAAATATTAGCAAATTTGATTGAGCTTATATGTCCTATTATTTTATCATTGTGTAAACATATTATTGCAGACCAACGCCGTAACCGACTGTCGTCCACGTGAATTAATTCTAACGAGTACAACTCAAGCAGGAGAATCATTCTAAAAATAGCGCGCAAAAAAGCTGTGTTAATACACACGCATCAATTAGCGTCTGGAGAATCCTAAACCCGAGAATTGCAATAAATTGGGAATTCATAAACTTACTGCTCATTCATTCCCGCTATTATTTTCTGACAATGTTAATTCGTTAAATTTGCCTGAAAAAGTCATGTATTATGTTAACGTAAATTACTAGTATTTAGCTTATTCATGTATCACTGGTGAAAACATGGGGCGGTACTCGATTGGTTTATTCACGGTACAGATATTATATAAATATTGACTTCATTGAGGGTGACAGTGCGGTTTGTCAACCCGAGGCAACACTGTCGACAGAGGCTTTAGCCGAGGTCGAATAGCCGAGGTCGACAGTGTTTGTCGAGGGTTGACGAAACGCACTGTCACCCTCAAGGAAGTCAATATTAATGTTATTATATCGGACAATCCCGTATCATTTGCGTACCGGGCGACATTGCCGTGCGACATATCAAATTGTTGCCCGCTGCAGTTTATATGCATTATATAGAGAAATAATCAAGTGAGGTATAATATAATAAATTAATAATTATTTTTGAGTTTATCTCAAATTAAATTTGGGGGCCGATACTTTTTCTTATAGTGTCCGAAATATCTAGTGTTCGAGAAGTCTCCTTAGTAGGAACCGAAAAATATGGGGTCCGAGAAGTCTCCTTAGTATGGAACGAAAAATATGGGGTCCGTGAAGTCACAGCTGGTCCTCTTGTATTATATTAAGGGCAAAAAAATGACATCTCAATATTAATTTCTACGCCGATTGTCTTTTTTAAAGACATTTCTTGTTTCACACTGGCTTTACATTTGGATATGCTCTAATTTTATCGTTGACACTGTTTACAAGGGAAGAACACTCAACTAGCTGCGTAATAATACTGGTAACACAAAGAAAAACGATTTGTTTGTCCTCTAGACAAACTATTATGTGAAGTTGGAATAAGACGTCAACATAGAATAAACTGTTTTATTACAGCAATGTTTTATATGCAGTTTGCCATTTGTAATTTAAGAATTTTGCAGAGTAATTAGTGCAACAGACACCTGCATATATAACTGCATCAGTCAAATTGATTTTACCACAAAACTGTATTCTTGTATGCATTTACAAAATTTTCACACATGTGAAAAAAGAACAAAAATCATGCCCATTCTATGTTTGATGTCGTATTCTAACTTTACATAATACAGTGTTTCTATAATGATGAAATTTAACATGAATTATGGGCAAATATTTTGTTAATTACACAAGTGGATGTGTCAGTTAAAGGAAGGATTTAACTATAAGGTGGTAAAATTTATTTTCAAGTTATCACATATTTTCGCGACCTACGTAGTGTAGGCACTACATGACGGCGGCACGAATCCCCCAAATCTACCCAAATCAACCCTAAATGAATCAAAATTCTTTACAAATATAGTCATACAATGAAAAATACTTGAAACAGTATCAAATGGTTGCCTAAATAATCGAACTATTTGTTTATTGTAGTCTTTGATGCACCGATAAAAAATGACTACGAGACACAGGTTACATTATAAATAACACAAACGTGGCTACATTACATCTTAAAAGTTGAATTGCTATTGTGTAAACCGGACTGTGATATCTAATATTATTACAGAAACTAACTGATTGCTTCCACAATAATCAAGATGATGAGATGCTGTAATTATGTGTGAATAATTTACCTGTATTGCTAAATAAACAGATATGTATTAACCCACATTGACATGTTTTTGTCTGATTGCACAAAGGTTCTATATATAGAGTTGGTTTTGGGTCTTTGGTTTTTTGGATACCACCAAAGAAAGGCGCAATGATAAATATGACAACAATTACAAGAAGAAATGGTTGTTTATTTTAATTTTTCATTCCAACTTATACAGAGGGTACAATCGGTTCTGAAGTGAAAACAAAGAACATTAAATACGGTCTGCAGTTGTATTTGCATATGTCTCATTAGAGCGTCATAATTTCATGTTTTTTTTATTTATTGTTCATTTATGTTGTTGTTTAAAGATTTATCTTTTTTACGTTGTTTAATATGTTTGGGTGGAATTACATCCGGAATAAAAAATGTCGCGAACGGCTTATTTTCCGCCTCTGAAGATTCACTTATCGAGCAGCTGTAATTTCAGCCAATGCATTTTTTAGCATACAATTATATATGGACATGATGTGAGAGCGACAGAAGAAACATTGGAGCATAACATACTACATTCTGCAAATATATAACACATACAGCGCAAGCATGGCGACTGTATCAAACAACTGTTCATCAACCACTACCATGCAGGCTGCGCTGTTCGATATTTCATGTGCCAGCACCGGTTCGCGTCGGTTCTAGCGCTTACCGGAGACCGGATGGACCCCTTCCGTCTTGGTTCGTTATGCTTCGTTGCTGGAATCGAATCACCACCATGGGCACACAGACCGTATTTGTTTTAAGGTGTTTTTTTGAAAGGGACTATATATCGCTTGCACTGTGAACTACACCAATAGCTGGTATTACTAGATTAAACCATAATTAAAATGACCCATGTGGGATAATGGACGATTTTCAGCAAACACTCATAATTTATTTGAAACATGTTTAATAATTTCACGCACTGTTATAGTGTCTGACAGGACGTGATAAGAACTGACTATGATGTGGTGCAAACCGACAGATACGTAATGCAGACTGGGTACGGTCTTGATGGACTTGGAGGACGTGGTGAGGTTTTGAGCATGTACAAAAATTGCATGGTGTGGACGTGGAAGGAGCATGGGTGCAGCACGAAGCATTGTAGGTAGTGTGTTAGAATAGTAGTACTTTGGCAGAATTGTATCTTTATACATTAAGATTCAAATGTTGAGCGAACATGATGCCATGTTTCAAATCTTTTTTTCTTCAGAAACAACAACAAACCGTAGTATGTAAATTTGCTGCTGTTATGCTGGCCTGAATGAGACCGAGGCGGCGGAGAAGGCCGGTTATTTGCTGCCTCAGTGACTGACTGAATGTGGACAGCAGATGTTTGCATACCTTTTAGCTAAAATATGTATTTTCTTAGTTTTGCTCGATGAAATTTCTAAGAGAAATTTGTTTAAGAAATTAAAATAAGAAAACATTCTATAAATACTGGAATTAGTAAGTTGAAAACAAAGTCATTGGGTCTAATATGGATATTCAAGATATGACTTTTAACATAAAAATGGCAATAGAGCATTTACGTTTATGCATTTTCTAAGGTATTGTCATTATTATCAACAGTCTAAGATTGTTCTTAGTTTTTCTCTAATTAACATACAATTATCTTAGAAACAATATAAGAAAAGAATAACTGTTTTTGTTAGAAACAGTCGCATTGGAAGCTTATGAACATTGGGGCCACAATGGGGTGGGTGCAGGAGCAGTTTTCCCTCCCTACGAGTTTTTTTTTCAAAATGTCGATGTAATACGCGGTGTTTCCTGTTATTTTTCTGCTAAAAGTAGTGATTCAAGATACAAAGTTTGTTTATTTATTTCATTATTTCAGTGTCAGATAAATCCTAAAATGGAATAAAGACGCAGGGTTCAACAATAGTATTTAGTTAGATATCTTATTGCACGTAACAAATTAAAAACATCCGTTATGTAATAGGAATATAACAAGGATAGCTATCAAACCACTGAAAATTATCTCTGCTCGGGGTTGTTGATGCCAAATGATCGTTGCGGCCCCTTCTCGTACGCGCCTGAGAAAGCGTTGCACCAGTCTGTTTAGATTTTTCTAAGACAACAATTAAATACTGTTTTTGTCATACTTACTTGAAAACCTGCAAACATGTTACATCAGTTGGTGAACATACACTTGCATGTGATTACAAATAATTTGTATATATTATTGTGTAAACTTTCATCAATTTTATTCTTTGTGGTCGACAACTAATAGAAATTAATAAACTCAAATATTAACTAGAGTAATATCGAGTTGATCTGCTAATTTGTGCATACGTTTCATTAAATGGTTTTATTGTAATATTTTTCATAATTTAAATATCATTACAAACATAAGATTCTATGTTTGAGTTATATGTGTTTACTAATTAAATGATAAATCACCCTTTTTTCTTAAACGATTATTTTACATTCTTGTGTTATCTAAGAATTGTTTGTGAAACTTAACTAAGATAAAATCTAAGAAATAATTATATTAGCTAAAGTTAAGAAAATTCTTAGCGTATTTTTGTCTAAGAAACATCTATTTTAAAGACAATAACCGTTATTCTTAGTTGTTGTGTTTTTTTACAATAATTAGAGTAAAACTAAGGAATTTTCTAATTTTCAAAAAAATGAATATATCTTAGAAACTTGATAAAATTTTAACGAAAAAAATTGTCTTAGAAAGGTTCAGAATACCACCCCTGTTTCTAAATGAACAGATTCATATCCAGCTGTCAATGAAATCCCGCGGTCGCTATCGATCAAAATCGATGATAAGATTTAACATTGAATTGAATAGGAAAATTAAGAACTGTGTACTTCAAACATTCATATTTTTGTCAATAATGTAAATATCAAAATTGCACAGGTTGCATTTGAATATATAATATCTTCTCTAAACAATGGTATTTGGTTTGAACCGTCGTTTTTAGGTTTTAAAAGTATAGGTGTCATTTTGCTCTTATTTCAATGTAAGTAATAGGGAATTTGGTAAAATGTGCTGACAACGGGTTAGGAAGTTGCTGCAAAAACAGTATTTCTATATTTAAATTCAAAATTGCACAGGTGGAATTAGCTAGGAAGATCATTTTCCTTTCGATACAATATATTTTTTTTTTGTGTTAATGAAAGTTGGCATTTAGACCGTCGTTTATTAACTTTAGTATCACTTGTAATTGATTCTAGTGGTAATTTTCACCCATTCACGGAAATTCATCTCGGCGTTTTCCGGTCTTGTATCGGCAATAAATTACGGACTGCAATAAAACGGACATTATGCTTTATCGTGTATTTGTTGAATTAGTATTGAAACTTAATTGAAAGTTGATTTTCTAATCAGAGATTAAGTTAGATTAAGTATACAATAGACTGGCAAGAGGATGAACATTGAATATCTAGTTTGCTTTTATTTATTTTATGGTCATGTCCATTTATTAATTCAGGATTTAATTATCATAACCTATTATGTTCTATTTGTTGTATTTATCATTTTAAGGCAGAAAAAAATGCACGGTTTAATTATTTTTTTATTTTGAAATAAAACTACCGTTTATGGTTATATTCTATTTAATTGGATTTTGTTTTATTTTTTTAAATTTTACTAAGTGGCATGTTTATCGTAGCCGGTGTCATATTGTTGCCGTATACACGGATCTGGATCCATGTCGTATACAAAAATACAGGATAAACACCGTGTGTCACCTTCATTTATTAATTTGTAATTAATTGTTTTATGTACTCTTTATGAGCGTTCCATGCTTGTGCTATGTGTCTTAAAAAGTGAAAAAATAATATCGCATATAAAACTTTTTATCAGTTATGTTTTTCGCGAAAAAAAAGTAGCCAATCTTTAGTTCTGTATTTCAGTACCTGCAACACTTTATAGTTATTATGTAAACAAAAGGTGATAATAAAGCGATAATTAGGGAATAAACAGGACTACCTGTTTGTCTTACTGAGTGTAATTACATGTATGCGGTTCAAATCAAATCAAATATTACCGACATAATTATGATACTTGAATCAAATATCTAAACCGGCGATTGTTACTGCTGGATTTTTGGAAATTTTTAATTGAACGTTTATTTCGGCATATTGTTACTTTTAAAAATATTGAGAATAAATAGTATGTTGCACTGATTGATTTGTCATATGGAAGAAACTTTCTCAGCTGCCAAAATAACTTTAGCTTGACTCTTCAGCTGTGGACCCACCTATGGCCAACATAATCAGATAAGATTTATGACCATGTCATAAAGATGGCTATCTGACCCCCACCCCATCCGTTAGCAGGACTATCTGGGCAGTCAGAGGGATTACGTCGCATTATGATCATTTTCATAAAAACGCAAAACTACATTAAATTTTAATTTGTTTGCTAATTATAATTAAGATTACCGTAGTTTAGACGGGTATATTGTATTTTTACTGAAATACGAAAACGAAAACTGGTAAATCTGTCCTTTTTAATGTTCATTTTCTACTGTTCGTTTGTAATGCGTTTGGCAAAGCAGTAATTGTTGCACATATATTGAAACCACTTCCATTACATGTATTTTTCACATTGGTGTCTACGCAAATTTGGAAGCGAATATAGTGGCAGTTGTAGTATTAGCAACAGTTATAATAGTGGTGGTGGTAGTAGTGGTACGCTTGTAACTTACATACGAATGTTAATACAGATCAAAGAATAGTTTAACAAAGACTCATGAATTTATATACAACTTCAACAAAATGAGTAGTGTCGATACGGGATATTGAGTCTGCATTTAAATTATGAAAGATTTTGTAATAAATCATAACAATCTTGTTAACAAGGCTTCAATTCGTTATGAAATAACCAAGTATTTATTATGAAAACGACCACACGCCAAATGATCTGGGCCCACATATTAAAAGGTAATGTTTTCAGATAAGGGAATACACAGTGTACTAAACAAAGTTTTATGATACGCCTTTATCCTAAAATGCAGGTAGTAGTGGTAGAGGTAGTGGTAGTGGTGTTAGTAGTAGTTGTAGTAGTAGTAGTAGTATGGTGATGGTAGTAGTAGTTGTAGTGATAGTGGTGGTGGAAGTAGTAGTAGTGGTGGTGTTGGTGATGGTGGTAGTACTGTGATTTGGGCAAATGTAGTGGTGATAGTAGCAGTAGTGGTGTTAATAGTGTGTCCAAGTGACATGTTTGTTTATATAATGATACAGTTACGCATCAATTGCTCGTTATGTCAAAGCGATCAAGAAATATACAGTTTGACGTCACGAGTCTCATGCATTACTACTGTACTTTTTTTAAGCTAAAATGAACAAAGGTTTAATCCAAGAAAATAATGTCCTAAACACGCAGAAGTTTCAGAATTTTAAACGCAAAGCTTTTTTGTAAATTTATGAACTTATCGAGTTTGCAGCAACTAATTTCGGAAAGTAGAAATTCTTCTATATAATTTTCATGGTTTGATTAGTATTATGATATTCATGTTCTATATTTTATATATCTACATATTAATTAGTTCTTTTACGCTATCGATAAAATTCCATAGATGTTATACATGATGAATACGAGTTTCTATACTGGAAAAAAGGGTTACTGTAGCTTTCGGCGAAAAGGTGTTACTGTAGTAGTTGTGAGGTGGTTTCGGCGAGGTGATATATCAAGTGTTAACAAACTTTAATGTGTACAGACCAATTATCAAACATAGCTTTTTTGCCCAATTTAACGATTTCATTAGAAATTGAGAACATTTAACACGTTTGAGATTCTATTCAGATTTTATTTAGATACGGACATGCATATTATACAAAATGAATAATTTAATTAAATACAATGATTTACAAACAAGATCTGTATATCTAAGCAGCTAACAACCGAAATTTACCAACATTATTAATTATTGCATACAACGCAACCAAACTGGATAAAAATTTACATCGAACGTGGGATCGGTTCTTAATTATATGAAGTTTGCTTAAAATTTAATCTAAATTCTCCTCATGTCCAAACATATATTAAATATAAATATTACATGTGCGAGACGAATTTTATAGGTGTTATGTTTAACAATTTACAACATCATTTTTATTTTAATTTAAGACATGAATTCATGCAATGTTTGCATTGCATACTTAACAATCAACACATGCCGGAGATAATGCTCTTATCTTATCAGTCATGCAATGCCCGTCTCCATTGTAACAACCCCGATTACGTCATACAACATAATCCCGCTCACTGTGATTTGAGCAATTACAGGGTTAATATTGAAGTGGTCATCGCTTGTTTTAGAAGTTAATATGTACAGAGGTAAATACATGTGTACAAAAGTTATAGGAAAACAAACTAATATTGCCTTCAAACCAATATGGCGTAAAAAAGCTCCATTTACCCGACCCCCCATTTTTGTCTAACGATCATATGCCACGAAAAAAACAAACAAGTTAATGGTAGAATTTTTTTTTTAACCTCCACTCCCCCAATATTTTTTGGAGACCAACAATTAGTGTCCCTTTTCCAAGTCAAGCGCCATGCCCCTTGCTCTTCTATATTAAACACTCTAAAAAATTATTAGTTTGGCCTAACTATGTTATGTTAGAAATGTTCACACACCATTAAGGGTAGCTATCACTTGTATTTGCGCGCTTAGACAGACAAGAACTGACACGGTCTACCTGAAAATAAACAGTCCATCTAACCCATTTGATATCGTATTTAGTATAGTAATTTTGGGTCATGAACAGACGATTCATAGTTAACTATAGGACAAATGATTTTATATTCGATACAAGTTTTAACAAGACAACAATACATTTGGGAATACTTGGAATACTAGAAATATAAATTGATCTATAGAGCGTAATATTCATATATACTAAACAACTGATGCAAAGATCAAGTATTATGGCAAAGATAATTTACAAATATACAGTGAGAAAAATAGAGAAAAAAGCACAAACCAATATAAAATCACTAGGTATATATATTTTTTCTCCTCATTAACATATAGCATTAACTAGGTATTTAGCTGTTTAGCTCTTTGTCATAATATCAAGGTCATTCAATAATCATCCAGGAATTGTAGGGTTATTTTCCTTGAATTATTGGCCTTTTTAGCCGTTTCCAGCCAAATCGCCCCAGTAATTGTGGAGTTATGGTCCTTGAATGATCTAAAACTGGCCTTTTAGGCGTTTCCGTTCTCTAAGTCCAACAGTTCATAGCCGATCTTCAACAAACTTGGTGAAAATCTTTGTGGGCGAATTATAAAACTGTGGAGTTATGGCCCTTGATTATCTAACATTAGCATTTTACCATTTTTAACCTATGGTAGATGGGGCATGACAGTTTTACAAACAGCTCTTGTTAATGATGCATTATCACGTATACTTCTGCTTGTAGGTAAACAAAAAAGCTTATTTTCTAGAAACATGTGTGATGAAAACCTTAGTTATCAAAATATAAATCTCAAATCTTCGAGGAAGCACGCATTGAGTTAATATAAGTATAAAAACCTACATTTACAAGCTGTTAAGGATGCTTTTGATGTTAACACAAAGCTAAAACATATATACAATGAAAGCGTTACTGTGCTCATGAAACACATGCTATATATACGTATATATACGTAACAACTTAACGAAATTGTTTAACCTTTTCTTCTTGAAATTTTGTATGTTTTTCATATTTTTTTGTGTAAGTTGTATAAGCATGGAAGTAAATGAAGGTTGTTTCAACACATCCGTAATATATACTTCTATTGACAATTGTCATTTCGCAAATATTGACACATACTAATTCGGTACCAAATTAAGTTAATAAGTAAGGTCATTTAAATACTAAGGTCATTTAATTTAATATATACTTCTATTGACAATTGTCATTCGCAAATGTTGACATATACTTTTATATACCAATGAAGTTAATAAGTAAGGTCATTTAAATAATAATTTACCGTTTTAATTGAAGATTACGTACCCCGTCATTTCAAAATTACCATTTATACAGTATTTGTTTGATAAATGACATTCAAATGTGATACGGAATTTCTTAGTATGACACGGATATATAAACCACTGCCTGCTTTAGGCTACACCAGTTTATTGTGAACAATGAAATGCATCTAAAACGATAATAGACCAGTTAGCATATTATTATTTTTTTATAATTAAGGTTATTTAAATGATAATAATAATAATAATAATTATAATTATTATTATTATTATAATAATATAATTATGGTTATTTAAATGATTATTATTGTTATTTACAGGCAGCTCAGAAGAGGAACATTGAAGCGCTGAAAGCGGCGGTGTTAAGGGAAACTATGTTTGGAGCGCAACTAAAGGTCCCCAGTGAGACTATGACAACGTACCCCACGGTTGACATTGTAGCTAGTGATATCCTAGACATGTTCACGGACGAGCCAGGCGTTCCGAGGATCGCCACCGGGAATGGCGATTGTTTGTTTAATAAGGTATCTATACTTCTTTGTGGAAATGAAGGACTCAATAGGGAGTTGCGCTACCACACGTGCATGTACATGGTACGCAATGAGCGAACATACCGGACACACCCGCTGGCAGCAAAACTCGACAAGTTGGCGGAGAGCTACTACGTATCATGCCTTGATTCGGCAACAGTCAGCCGGTACTCGTCAGGCTGGACGATTCTCGCCTTGCGGATGTTGTCTCCAGGCCGATCAGGTTGATATATCCTTATGCCAACCAACGTGATTTTGCGTACAACGCACTCAATATAGTGTTTAGGCATGCAAACTGCGCCGATGAGACCATGCTGACTATCATGTGGTAACAGATGGGACGTGTGCCAGTCAGCGATGAGTGGTATTCGGTGAACCATTTCTGTGCATTGACGCAACCACTGGCACAAACACACAGCACACCAGTAAAAGCCGACGTGAGCGACCTGGATGTAAACATGTCAGATGTGTGGGAAGTACCATCAAAGTGTCGCACCTCCACACCGACGCTACAGACAGAATCAGAGCTTGCGATGAGTAATCGCTATGAAATACTGTCGGAAAGTGAAGTCACACGCACTTCTGTGGAAAATCATTACGAAACTCTTGACACGGAAGGTATTTCTATAAACATAACACCCACAGGTAAGCGACAAAGGACACAAAAGGAAACTGTCAAACAACGAAAGATGCGTCGTAGCGTGGCTTCGCAGGAATACAAAATTGATGACACACGTGGAAGTGGTAATGACAGTGTAAATGAACAATATAAGACCGACAGTGATATTAAAAAATTACCTGGGACGAAATGTCTAACCAATGAGGAACAGTTTGCAATTTTAAAGAAAGAAACTCAAATTTCAACCATTCCGTGTGGCGAAAAATCAGACGCATTTATCATGCTGAAGCACACAGGAAGCATCCGGTCTCGTTTCGAATTTGTTGACTGTGGAATTTGGGAGGCTGGCACAACGGTTAACCAGTATTTGACATTGACTAACGCCAACGTGATCAAACCTGTTTACAAACACAATGGTGTATACTGTTACAAATCGCAGAAGAATAAGACAATTGAATATACACCATTGAACCCTCAACCTGAAGACGTCTGCAAACTTCATCGATATTATGCAAAGTTAAAGGGTGATTCATACTCCAGACGTATATCTATCGTGACAGAAGCCACTGATCGCCTATCCCATCTACATCTGAAATGTGTGGTTGAACATTTAGGAAAAAAAAAAAAAAAACACAAGTTCACGGAAATTCTAAATGTGGAGAACAATATAAACGAACCCATCCCGAAATAATCCGATTGGCAGCCAAAAAAAAAGTAGGACCGAAAACAGCCACACAAGTAGTATGCGACATGGCAACCGATGACAGCGTCCTAGCACCGAAAACAGCCCGACAAGTTCAAGACAAGATATATAATGAAAAACGGAAAATTGAAAACATACCAAAACGTTCAGATAATGTAGCCAACCAAGTTTTGACCAAAATCGATTTAAACAACAATGACTTAATACAAGAGATAGTTTTGACCAAAAATAAAGAACCTGTCATTATTATTTATCATGAAAACCAAATACTTGACATTAAAAGGAACTGTGAAGGTAATAGCGGAAGTGTGATAGGAATTGACAGGACTTTTAACATAGGCAAGTTTTATGTAACAGCCATGTCCTTTAAAAACCAATCAGTGACCAGAAGAAAAAACAACCAATTTCCGATTACAATGGGACTAATTTGTTTGCAATTTAACGGACAGGAGCAGGCATACCAGACATTCTTTGACCATATTCGCAATAAATTAGGTGTCGATAACTTTACGTTTAGAACAGACGATGAAACAGCTTTGAGAAATGCAATAAGGCCAGTCCTTTTTTAGTTTCTGGTTTACAAAATTTTTTGGGGAACATGTCCACTGGCAGGTCGAAAAAAAAAAAAAGTGTTCAAATCTTAACACAACGAACGATTTCCCATTAGCAATTTATAATTAATAACAATATCAACATTAAAACACACTAATATGTGAAGTTAGAATAAGACGTCAAACATGGTATAAACTGTTTTATTACACCCATGTTTTATATGCAGTTTAACCATTTGTATTTATGAATTTTACAGAGTAAATAAGTGTAATAGTGCATATATTTTAACGGCATCATTAAAATTGATTTTACCACAAAGTTGTATACTTGTTTGGATTTACAAAATGTAAAGTGAGATGCCTTTTTAAAAGAAGACGAGTTAACCTGTGCAGGACTGGAATCCACAACTGCCCGAACACAGACCTTGCAAAACGAGCTTAATACCTAACCACACAACGCAAATTTTGAAAATAATTGCTGTGAGGTCTCGAAACACATTAAATTTAACTATATCAAGAGAAAAGTCCAAATAATATGACGTTAATTGTATGGATTCTTATTAAGTCTTAATTCTTATTAAAAATGAGAAACCAGTTTTAACATTTTTTTTTTTTAAATATTCAACTCTGTGTTAATGCTAAATCTTCATGTATATATGAAATTTATCAGATATAAACTGAACTGCTAGTGTGTGTTAAATTATTGCATTACAATTGTGACAGAAACAAAATACAAGGCAAATAAGAAATTCTCATTGTGTCGCGAAAATATATATCATCAACAAAATGCAACCATGACTTTCTCTTTTAAGTGTATACAAGACAAAGCTGACTGTCCCCACATCCTCGTTTCGATGTGCCCGCAAGAAGATCTTGTTACTAATGATATTATTTGTTACAAATGCCACCTGAAAATATACATCCAGTGCCTTCCACAGGATTTTTTTTGGCGTCCCCGTCCCTAGAGGGGCGGGTTAGGGAGGGGTATCCCCTCCGTACGTCAATTTTTTTTGCGGCATGTGTCAAATGACGTTATCTGGTGCGTTTTAGCTATTAAATTTAAGGCTAAGATGTTTTCAATTTTTTGTACAAGTTTAAACGAAATGAAATAAACGAAACATCACCGTTTGAACGGCATACCTCTAGCCTTTTAAAAGCAAAAGCATCATTGTTGTTGCGAAACTGAAAGTAATGATTTTTTCCGGATGTTTATGTCCAGTGCGCATCACATTCGCACAGTGACGTCATGTCCAAACCCACTATTCTCGTCATTCTCGAATCTTTAGGTTACACTCGATCTATTGATGGAGCCTTTTTTATTCGATTAATTATGTTCATATGGGCATGTATTTAGTGTTTTAATACTGTTTTAATCGTTACAGCTGTTGAACATAGTACTGACTGAATAATTGGTGAATTGTAAAGATCTTGATTAAAATATATTTATATTATATACATGCTTTGTTCTTGCAAAAACGGCGGGAAATTTTCCTCGTGCACATCGTGCCTGCGCGTCCAATGTCAAAGACAAATGTCACTGGTTAAAAACAGTGTTGATTTTCTCATGTTTCATTCTTTCCATGAATAACTGTACTTCTAACGGTAATATTAACTGTCATCAAATGTCATTTTAAGGGCCGTCTATGAAACATGTTGAACATTATTAGAAGTTTACAATATAATAAATTCAACTATTTACGAACTAAAAATCACTTGCTATTTTTTTGTCCACCAATAAGTAAATTTGCATGGAAAAACCACGCCAATTTGTTTATGATTTACCTATTTTTTCCGCATTTGCTGTATCAATCTTTTTGTTCAATTTTGGATACTAATACAGATTTATGAGACGACCCCAAACTTGAAACACTTCACTGACCACAATAACGGGATTTCTCCCTGCAAAAATCATGCATGGGATTAACATTCCTTTGACGGGAAACTAGGACACCCAATGTCTTTAAAGACCTGTATTTAGTAAAGCACATGATCGGTACACGCACGCTTTCCATGCGTGGAACGTGACGTCGTGTTTCAGCAGACATTTCGCACTCTTTTGTAGAAAACACGGGTTTTACATTTCATACATGTAAACAACGGCGGACGCCTTGCTTAAAAAAATTGTCCGTGAAATTCCGGAACAATTTGTTGATCTCGATCGGCAATCATCGTGTGATACCGTCAAAAACAAAAAGCAGTTTCACGGAAGTAAACGGACTTACCGAGCAAAGTATTATATTCGTACTGAAAATATTTCGAAAATTTGAACGTTTCGTCCCCATCGGTAAAAAAAAAATTGTAATTATAAATTATTTTTTTTTATCTTTCGGAAAATTTATGTTCGCCGGTTTTGTAAACTGTAAAATCAAAAAGTCCTGGCCTAAGGAAGAGTTTACCGAAATCTAATTTGCTGCTATGTAGCAAACCATTTGAAGGACAACATCAAACATCGCATGCAAAAGGAAGGAGTTGATGAAAAAACAAGAAAGCACGTGATAAATTCAATTTTCAGTGACTCATGCGGATTAGTTTTTAGTGTCAACGATGTGCAATTTAGCCAGCGAGTAGACGACGTGAAAAACATTCTAAGCGAAAACGCAAGTTTCTCAAATTACTTTGAAAGGCATTTAATTACAAAGTTGAAAGAATCAATATATTTTCCTTTACAACAAAAACAGATATATCAGTTATGGACAAACAACAATGCCGAATCCATCAACAATCTATTGAAACAAGAAACTCAGCACAAAGTGTTATCAAATCAAAATGCAATCGAGTATATCAAATGTCATAAAAGCTCATATGAATGACTTACGCAGAGTTTTGTATGGATCCGGCCATAATACTCTATTTTGTGCTTTTAAAAGACATTACATAACCGAAGCTGCATGGAGAGAAGAGTCCAGATGAAAAACAAGCTATAATTTAGAAGTTTTTGATGCGTTCGTATCTACAGCCGGACAATGGGGGGCTATACCACATCCAGAAATGGACATCTAAAACTCCGAACGCCTCAGCAAAATTCGGGCAAGAAGCCTGGTCAACTAAAAACGCCAATTGCTGAACGAACAACCACAGTCAAGTTTAAATAGTTTTGAAGCCGGACGCAATGCTCACGGACAGTGCTACAGACACCAAACAGTGAACTTAATCTATAACTTACGAAAGACCAGCGGGGACTTCATTATTCTCATTTCATAATTACGAATTGTGAACTATGAAGAACAACAATTTATTTATTCACACTTCACGATTTCACGATTATTTAAAATTCATGAAGTGTGAACTGTGAAGTGCAAAAATTCATTTATTCACACTTCATGAATCAAGATTTTTTGGGAAAATCATGAAGTGTGAACTGTGAAGTGCAAAAATTCATTTATTCACACTTCATGAATCAAGATTTTTGGGGGAAAATCATGAAGTGTGAAGTGCAAAAATTCATTTATTCACACTTCATGAATCGAGATTTTGGGGGGAAAATCATGAAGTGTGAAGTGCAAAAATTCATTTATTCACACTTCATGAATCAAGATTTTTGGGGGAAAATCATGAAGTGTGAAGTGCAAAAATTCATTTATTCACACTTCATGAATCAAGATTTTGGGGGGAAAATCATGAAGTGTGAATAAATTAATTGTTGTACTTCATAGTTCACAATTCATAATTATGAAATGTAAATAATGAAGTCCCCGCTGGTCTTTCGTAATAACTATTAGAATTTCGAACATGGACTGCACTGGCAGGGTGAATCGGAAACATTTCAATATGTAATTGGGGGAAGAAATGACCGCACATAAGCCGATAAAATGATTTAAATGTAATACATTTTAAAAGATAGGAGCAATTATGAACGTGTGTGTGTGTAGTACATTTTTATCGAGTGCACTGGGATTCTCTCCCATATGGCCATCGCCCCCAGAAGACTTGTTAGTTGGGTTACGAGGGATAGTGCAAGATACAGGAGAAGCCCCGTTCCAGAGACGACCCTGGGTCTTTTAGTGCCCGGTGTGAAGCACCCAGTACACTGCACCTCGGTTTAACGTCTCATGCGAAAGACGAGTTAGTAGGTTAGGGTGTAGCGGGGGCTCAAACCTGCGACCCGAGTTGTGAAACCAGTGCGTTACCACTAGACCACGGATCCGCCACAATAATGAGCGTACATAAGCCGAATAGGGTTCATTTAGGTCGGATTGTGTAATTAGCTAGAGTGTTACTGGAGTGTAACCTATTGTGTGTTGACGGTGATATAAATGTAATTTTGTGCGTTATTGTCTCAAACAACAGAAACAGTTCAGCTTGAAATGATTTAAACGTAATACATTTTGACAGATAGGAGCAATAATGACCGTGCATATGCTGAATAGAATTGATTTGGGTCGATTTGGGTAACTAGTTGGAGTGTAACCTTTTACGTTTATTGGCGGTGATATAAATGTAATTTTGTATGTTATTGCCTTAAACACCACAAACAGTTGAGCTTGAAATGATTTAAACGTAATACATTTTAACAGATAGGAGCTGTTATGACCATAAAAAGCCGAATAGGGTTGATTTGGGTCGGTTTTGGTAACTAGTTGGAGTGTAACCTAGTATGTTTATTGGCGTTGATATCAATGCAAGTTTGTGCATTATTGTCTAAAACACCACTAACAGTTAAGCTTGACATGATTTGAATGTAATACATTTTGACAGATAGGAGCAATTATGACCGTACATCAGCCGAATAGAATTGAGTTGGGTCGATTTGGGTAATTAGCTGAAGTGTAACCTTTTACGTTTATATGCGGTGATATAAATGTAATTGTGTGCGTTATTGTCTAAAACACCACAAACCGTTGAGCTTCAAATGATTTAAATGTAATACATTTTGACAGATTGGAGCAATAATGACCGTACATGTATAAGCCAAACAGGCTTGATTTGGGTCAGTTTGGGTAACTAGTTGGAGTGTAACCTACTATGTTTATTGGTGGCGATATAAATTTGTGTGCGTTATTGTCTAAAACACCACAAACAGTTGAGCTTGAAATGATTTAAATGTAATACATTTTGATAGGAGCAATAATGACCGTACATACACGCACGCACGCACACGCACATACACGCACACACACACACACACGCACAAACACATTGGCCATGTTGAGAGTCCCTCTTTGTGGTGTGGCCTGGATGTTGTATTTCTTGTTCGATATGAGACTTTTTATATAATCATAACCACTGCTTTTAAATCCGGCTCAATCAATGTTCGAGAAATACAACAACTGAACGCTCTTAAATTATTATTATTATATTTATTATTATTATATAGCATGCATTTTAAAAGACATACAAAATACAAAAAGTTTAAATAATTGTCGAATCGATTTGGGTCGATTTGTGGAATTCGTTGACCCTTTTCTTGATTGCGAAATTATACAAAACAGCAGACAGCTATAAAAATTATTTAAGATTAATTTATTTCAACAGATACACGCACATTGGGTTGATTTGGGTCGATGTGGGGAATCAGCTGAACTGTAACCTTTTACTGTGTTTATTGTCAGACGGTGCTATACATGTTATTGTGTGCGTTACTGTATAAAAACAACGCAAACAGTAAGCTTTGAATGTTTTAATTGTAATAGTTTCAACAGATTGTGACAATAATTAACATATAAAGGTTGATGATGGTTGATTTAGGTCGATTTGAGGAATTTGTTAGAGTGTAACCTTATTTTTGCTGATTTTAATGAGTAAAATGTAATTGTGAGCGTAATTGTACACAACAGCACAGTCAATTAGGCTAAATTTGCTTTAAAATTAAAGTTAATATTTTTTTAAAGATAGGGATAATAATGATCATTATTTTCATATATGGGTCGAAGGGTAACCTATTATGTTTATAGATAGTGATATTTTATGTAAATGTGTGCATTATTGTTCAGACATGGTACAAACAGTTAAGCTGAAAATGTTTTAAATGAATGACATTTTAACAGATAGGGGCAATAATGAGCATACATGGGTTGATTTGGGTTAATTTGGGGAATCATCTGAAGTGCGGGGAGCGGTGGGGGAGACGCCCCTGCACATGTTTATTTGCAGTGATAAAAATGTTATAACACAAACAGTTAAGCTTTAAATGCTTGAATGTACTCTATTTTAACAGATAGTGATAATAGTATTATTTTTTGCTATGCGGTGAATGAGTGGCGAATACCAGTGAATGATAACCTGATAATTTTACTCTAGGTCGAGTGAAATGATAATGTTTGATCATTTCACTCTTGGTTATATGGAACTGCTTTTTCCATTTTATTTTTTTAATGTATGTGAGTACCCTAATCGTCCATGTAAACATCTACCTTTTTAAACAACAGAATTAAGCGACAACGACGCAATAAGAGTGGCACTATTTTCCCACCACAACAGTGTAAGCTTTAAATGCTTGAAATTCATGGTCATAGGAACTAGATATTTCTACTCGTGGCTGTGCCACTCGTAAAAATATTGTTTCTATGACCACACATGCAATAAATACGATCTTACACTGCATTAAACAAATATCCCTTATAACATACAAGGGTAGATGGTGGTTGATTTGGGTCGATTTGGGGACATTGTTGAAGTGTATCACATTTTTTGCTAATTGTTACGATTCCAATGTAATTGTGAGCGAAATTGTACTAAACAACACAGTCATTTAGGCTAAATTTGCTTTCAAGTTAATACATTTTAAAAGATAGGGATAATAATGATCATACATGGGTCGATTTGGGTTGGGCCGAAAATAAAATATTGTTTGTTTCCCCTCCCGCGACCCATGCTAATAAAGGGTGGGTCGGTAGGTCGGAAAATTTTTATTTTTATACACAATAAGTCAGTTTCATTCATGTTTTGCTTATGTTCGAAATGTTACGTTATAGTATAAATTCTTAATAATTTTGTTGTTGTAGATTAATAACGTTCTTCTAATTTACATAATACTATGTTCTAACTACCTTACAATAATTTATCAAAATTAAACATACGTTAAAAACAAGAGCATTAATAATAAAATCCTGTTCAAACTAAGGAGTAATAGTAAGACGTTGCAATTTGCCGGGCATCCAAAATAGAACGCTGTTAGCAACAGCCATAGCAACGGTGACTGTCAGCTGCGGCTAGCAGTTTGTAGCTGAAAAGCGTATTACACGCTTAGCACGTGGATAGTGTTTAAAAGCAAAAATCTGTAATACTGTACCTGAACAACGCAAATGCTAGAGCATAAATGAATAAGCATTCTATGGAAATAAAAACAAATAGGACTTTGTTCATTAATAAAAAGAAAGCAACATAACATTTTGGATAAATTAAAATAAAAAGAAAAGGCGCTGAAGTTTATTTACTTTCATTTTTGACAAGGACTTTAGTTCCGCTGACTTTCATTCAAATGTTGCCTCAGCCAAAGTTTTTGCATAATTCTAATCCGTGTGCAGTGATGAGTTTGAATTACACTTTCGTTAATTATTACTAGATCTAGTAATTGTATTTTTTTGTAACAAAATAAGACGTTTGACGCTATCAGTTTGTCGAGTTACATGACGTCGTAATTCATATTTTTAGTAAACGGTTCCTTCCACCAAATTTAACCAAAATTATTATATTTATAATTATTTATTTATTAACTATTTTAATTTGTAGTAATTTATTACAAACGCGGCTGTTAAAAACACGCATATCTATAACAAAACACATACCTAACGCAAATGTGTTACAAATGACTTGCACCTTTACCAATTAAAATTAGAATGAGGGCGTGATAAACTTTCAAACGACGACGCTCATTTGCATGTTGGAAATTTTATGCGTTCTCATGGGCTGACTGTTTGGCTCTTGTTAAGCTGACTCCTCCTGCGTCAAGATTTTATCGATAATGGACACTTGGTGCATAAAGGCAAGTTTGTTAATTGCCGGTGGGCATTCCTTGTCTTTAAAAACAACAACATGCATATGCGAGCGGAAATGTTTGCGCCCTAAAATCTGACACTGAATGTTAAGGTGTCCTTTTCGTAAAAGCATGCGTCAAAATACGCGTTACCAAGAACTGTCCGATTAAAGTCATTTATAAGCGTCTTTTGAAAGTAAGATTTGTACATGAACACACTATTGGATTATTTTTAAGGATTCGCACCCCGCATTTTCACACAAAAATAAAATAAAATATTGTTTTCTTTGGTCTATAATTTTTTTTGGGTCGCGGCGATTTTGCTGGGTCGGTCGTGGGAGGGGAAACGAACAATATTTTATTTTAGGCCTTGATTTGGCGAATTAACTGAAGTGTAACCTATTATGTTTATTGACGGTGATATTACATGTAATTGAGTGCTTTATTGTTCATATTGTAATGTTTCAAATGTAATCGTTCTTTTTAAGCCGTCGTTTACGCGGCTTATTGTGAAATCGAGTTGTTCACCTTCGCGATTTGAGCGCTTATTTTAAGCCGTTGGGCTGAGAAACTGAGGAATAAAAAAGTAGGTCATAGTAACTATGTTTAGTATTATTTCTTAAAACTCCAAACAAATAATTACAAAACAATGTTGTACATTTCCTGAAAGGACATTCATTTCTGCGTCGAATAAGATCGAATTAATGAATATCCTGGGTTGTCATTAAGAGCCGGCTGCCGGCCAAATAGACCTTTTCAAACTAGTTTTGGGTTGGCTCAAATTTTCGAACAAATAAAAATAAACAAGAGATGTTTGTAAAACATGTATGCCCCCCCTGACTTGCAGCCATGTTGAGAATATGTGCAATTGTTAAGAATTTTTTTTAATACACAATCCCAAGCGAGGTCTCAATATATGGTTGTATGAAGTTTCATTAAAATATCTCGATGTCTTCTCAAGTTATTGAGCGGAAACAATTTTTCTATTTTTAGCAATGGTGACCTTGACCCCACGGCCACCCCATATGCAATTTCAAGCGAGGTCTCGATACAAGGTATCTATGTATACAGTTTCATTAAAATATCTCGATACGTTCTCAAGTTATTAAGGGGAAACCATTTTTCTATTTTTAGCAACGGTGACCTTGACCTTTGACCTGTTGACCTCAAAATGTATAAGCATCTTCCTTTCCTCCCAAGTAACCAGTATACCAACTTTCATGATCATAGGTCAAAGCAGTCTCTAGATATCGTGCGGAAACAACCGACCGACAGGTGCAAAGCAAGATACCCTCACTTCTTCGAAGGGGGGCATAATTATTGTGTACCTTGTTCTGAAAGTGAAAGCCAATCCTTGACCTCAACACAGACTAATCCATATTGAATGTAATAATCATGTTAATATCCAATAAGTGTTCCCTCGTAATACAGTTTCCATTTTAATTCAAAGACATGTATATTTCGTCACCACCATTACACATGTTAATCATTTTAGGTGTTGTTTAAGTAAAATACGTTGATATATCACTTAATTGTCGCAAATAATGGAAATTTATGAAAATTTAAACTTTAAGGTTTCCACCACATAAATGGTCTTTCGGCGATGAGACGTTCCAGCGAATTTAGCCCTATATAAAAAGTAACACTAAATTCGCAGCACGTCTCATGAATTAGACATGAATATGATGGTAATGATTATGATGACAATAATGATGATGATGATGATGACTTGTGGAGTCGTTCAATGCATATTGCATTGTGTCCTGATATCAGTTGATGGTGATGATGATGATAAAGATGATGATGACTAATGGTGTCTTTAAAGGCATTGTGTCCTAATATCAGTTGTTGATGATTCTGATGATGTAATCTTTCAATGCATCGTGTCCTGATATCAGTTTATGATGATGTAATCTTTCAATGCACTGAGTCCTGATATCAGTTGATTATGTTCATGATGATGGTGATGATTATGCTGATGATGACTAATGGTGTCTTTAAAAGCATTGTGTCCTAAGATCAAATCATTCAAAGCATTTATCCTGGAATCGGATGATGATAATGATTGATAGTCTTTCAATGTGTTGTGTCCTAGTATCTGATGACATTAATATGACGAAGATGACTAATGATAATGACAATGATGACTTGTTATGATGAAGAGTTTTGTTTGTTTGAATATTACGCCGTATTCAACAGTATTTCAGTCATGTAACGTCCGTCATTTAACCTACTCACACTTTTCCTGGGTCAGCTGGTTTACCAGTACTAAGTGCACATACTTATGCCAGTAACTGACAACTGCCCTACTTGAATCAGAGGTAGGGGGAGAATGGCCGTAGAAATAATTTCATGACCAATCCCCACACAAGTTATGTGGTCGGGCTGGGAATCGAACCCGCGATCCTCGGATTTGTAGTCCAGCGCTCTACCAACTGAGCTAGCCGGAAGATGATTATCGATGATTATGATGATTATCTTGACTTATGAAGTATCCCAATCCATTCTGTTCTGGAATCTGTGGATGATGATAATGATGAAGGCTTCCAATGCATTTTGTTCTGGTATCAGATCAAGAGACAATGATACAGTAAGTGATGAAGTCTTTCAATTCATTGTTATGATGGTAATGATTATGATGATGACTTGTGGAGTCTTTCAATGCATTGTGCCCTGATATTCAATGATGATAATGCTGATGATAAGCTCGATGTAGTATTTCAATACTTTGTGTCTTTGTATCAAATGAAGATGATGATGCACCGTGTTATGATATCAATTGACGGCAATGATGAAGACGATGATGATGGTGAAGACAATGATGATAAAGATCATGATGATGATGACTTGTGGAGTCTTTCTTTGCATTGTGTCCTGATATCAGTTGATGGTGATGATGATGATGATAAAGATGATGATGACTAATGGTGACTTCAAAGGCATTGTGTCCTGATATCAGTTGATTCTGATGATGTAATCTGTCAATGCATCGTGTCCTGATATCAGTTGATGATGATGTAATCTTTGAATGCATCGAGTCCTGATATCAGTTGATGATGTTTATGATGATGGTGATAATAATGATGATGATGAGAAAGATGATGATGACTAATGGTGTCTTTAAAAGCATTGTGTCCTGATATCAGTTGATGGTGATGATATTGACAATAATGATTTAACGATATAATCTTTCAGTGCATAGTGTCCTGATATCAGTTCATGATGATGGTGATGATGTAATCTTTCAATGTATTGAGTCCTGATCATAGTTGATGATGTTTATGATGATGGTGATGATAATGATGATGATGATGATAAAGATGATGATGACTAATGTTGTCTTTAAAAGCATTGTGTCCTGATATCAGTTGATGGTGATGATAGTGACGATGATGATAACGATGTAATCTTTTAAGGCATCGTGTCCTGATATCAGTTGATGATGATGTAATCTTTCAATGCATTGAGTCCTGATATCAGTTGATGATGTTTATGATGATGGTGATGATAATGATGATGATGAGAAAGATGATGATGACTAATGGTGTCTTTAAAAGCATTGTGTCCTGATATCAGTTGATGGTGATGATAGTGACGATGATGATAACGATGTAATCTTTCAATGCATTGTGTACTGATATCAGTTGATGATGTTTATGATGATGGTGATGATGATGAGAATGATGATCATGACTAATGGTGTCTTTAAATGCACTGTGTCCTGATATCAGCTGATGGTGATGATAATGATGATGATGAGAAAGATGATGATGACTAATGGTGTCTTTAAAAGCATTGTGTCCTGATATCAGCTGATGGTGATGATAGTGACGATGATGATAACGATGTAATCTTTCAATGCATTGTGTACTGATATCAGTTGATGATGTTTATGATGATGGTGATGATGATGAGAATGATGATGATGACTAATGGTGTCTTTAAATGCACTGTGTCCTGGTATCAGTTCACGACGATGATGATTATTATTATTATATAATCTTTCAATGCATTTTGTTCTGAATGACAAAGTCTTTCAATGCATTGAATTTGTGTTCTGTTATTAGATGATGATGATGCTTTGTGCTCCAGAATCAAATGATGGTGATGATGACTAATAAAGTTTTTCAGTGCTCTGTACTCTGGTATCCGATGATGGTGATGATTATAATAATTATTATTGATGAAGTGATGATGACTGTGATAGAAAATTAGAATTTATTGCTGCTGCTGCAAAATACAGTGAGAAAACAACAATTGTTGTCAGGGTAATCGGCAGTTTGAGAATTTTATACACTGATGCATGGTTTTTACACAAGGTTTTCAAGTTGAATTCCTATAACTATGATCCATTACTTTTTAAATAATGGTTCAGTTAGTTGTAAGGATCTCAACAGTTTAGAGACCTGAGGGTCAAAGACCTAGAAACAAACATGACTGCTGTTTCACACAAGATTGTCAGGCAGACATCTGGTGTGGCCCAGGTCGCCAGTCATTTCATACACTAGTAGATGCATTTTTCACACCACAGCAATCATAGGGCAAGTTGTTTTCAAGCATCTAGAATCCATTATATGGGTGAGAAGTATGCAGTATCGTACACTGGTAGATGTTAGTAAAAGGTTTCATACAATGCTGATTGTACATTGATTGGTATCATACAAGAATCAAGTGTAATGTTTTATATACTTAGGCCATAAAAAATAAATTGTTCGTTTGGGGCAACGCTCTCCAAAAAGTTAGGAAGGGTCGGGATTGTTTTGTTTTTTATTTAACTTTTTTTTTAAGACACATTTTGGTAAAAAAATAACATTGAAAATTTTCTAAAATCTCACGAATACGCATTTGAAGGAAAACAATAGTTGCTAACAACTTTAGGGTCGGGGGATTTTCCCTAGGTCGGGTCGGGTAGCCCAAAACACACATTTTTTTGGCCTTAGGTATTGGTAGATCAGTTTTCACAAATCATATACATTTTGCTATCTATTGCTCTTCATTCAATTAAAACTGAGCATGCTTCAAACCTTTCTTCTTTCAAATAAGAATAATGCATGATGATTCATTAGGAATTTGTACATAATTTGATCTTCTCAACATTACCATTTTAATACATGTTTAAACATCTATTTTGTCCAGTGTATTGACCTGTATTGGATTAATTAATTGAATTGACTGGTAAAATATGTTATTTGCTTACAGAAAATTCCCAACCTGTCAATCTGTGAACAGGACCCTAGAAAGCTTTGATCACAATCTGTTATAAACTCTTTACATTATGATATTTATAGAAACATGGTTTGAATATAAATCATCAATCTCATTTTATCATATGGTATTGACCATCTTTAAAAACTACAAAAAGAGTTCTATCATTTATTAGCAAACACTACTTTTTTTTAACAACACATATGCATTATATAACTAAACGTCTCAAAATCCTTTCATTTTTAGATTATCCAGACATGTAATTTGTGTTTGTTAAACAAATGAATAATCAAAACGCAGACAGCGTAAAAAGACTGTTGGTGAGAAAAGCAACTAAAAGCAAAATACATTATGAGAGTATTTTCATCATATTATAGGAACATTTATTGAAGTAAGTCCCCTGTCTGTTATATCATTTCTACAAAACAAATATCGCAACTCATAACTAAACACTCTTCTTAAAAAAAATTGGTATAAGCTGTTATTTAACCACATTTAAGATGCAGATCCGAGCCACTTTCTTTTGCAAATTAAAACCTATATAGCGCGCGTCTAATTCCATGCTATATATCTACGACATTCTCATCAATTTTGTTTTGTAATTCGTTGGAGGCAAATATTTTTTGTGCAAACTATTTAAAAAGCAAACAGAGTTACATGCATATAAGTAACAATCTACAACGGGTAAAAATAGGCGATGAACCGTATAAGTTCGATTCAATGTCAAGTGCTTTTTATCACAAGCCCTAATTCTAGAAAGTAGCATCGATAACAGGAAGCCTCACTGCTCAGCAATCGAAGCGCAGTAATTTATTTATCTATTTACTGACTCGTAGCCTGCAGAGTAAAGAAGTAGTTCCCTCAAGACCGGTTTCTGAATACAACTACTTAAGAATTAGTTTACTACCACTGATTCCTCATGTAGGTGATAAAAAGTATTTCCTTCTGTAGTTAACAAAGGATGTAAATATAACTAGAGATGTTTGTAAAACATGTATGCCCCCCAAATTGCAGCCAAGTTTAGAATATGTGCAATGGTTAAGAATTTTTTTTAATATGCAGTCCCAAGCAAGGTCTCGATATATGGTATCTATGTATGAAGTTTCGTTAAAATATCTCGATGCGTTCTCAAGTTCTTGAGCAGAAGCCGTTTTTCTATTTTTAGCAACGGTGACCTTGACCCCACCCATATGCAATCCCAAGCGAGGTCTTGATATAAGGTATCTATGCATAGAGTTTCATTAAAATATCTCGATGCGTTCTCAAGTCACTGAGCGAAAACCGTTTTTTCTATATTTAGCAACGGTGACCTTGACCCCACCCACCCCATATGCAATCCAAAGCGAGGTCTCAATATAAGGTATCTATGCATAAAGTTTCATTAAAATATCTTGATGCATTCTCAAGTTATTGAGCGGAGACAGTTTTTCTATTTTTAATAACGGTGACCTTGACCCCCCCATATGCAATCCCAAGCAAGGTCTCGATATAAGGTATCTATGTATAAAGTTTCATTAAAATATCTCGATGTGTTCTCAAATTATTGAGCGGAAACTATTTTTCTATTTTTAGCAACGGTGACCTTGACCTTGGACCTGTTGACCATAAAATGAATAGGCATCTTCCTTTCCTCCAAAGTAACCAGCATACCAACTTTAATGATCGTAGGTCAAAGCGTTCTCAAGATATCGTGCGGAAACAAAATAGTCTACGGACAGACTGACCGACAGGTGCAAAGCAATATACCCCCACTTCTTTGAAGGGGGGCATAATTAGTATTCATACAATGTGAAATAAGCATGTGACTTTCCAACAAAGAAACCAACATTCATAAAGTCTTGTTCCAGTTTAGAACAACAGTTTCATTATTGCTAAAAGATGCAAACAGTGTAATTTCAAGCTTTTTCAAAACACTGCAAATAAATCACAGATTTTTCATATTTTTGAAAAATGTCATTAAATGTATTTACTGCAAAAACTACAGCATCTGGAATAATTTAAAACAAATATTACATAAAGAAAAAAATTTGCCTTCGCCGGGACTCAAACCCGGGACCTTCAAGATAAACAATGTCATGCGCTAATCACTCGGCCAATCGGACTTGTAAATTTGGTTGTGTATTTTTAATGCTATGTAAGTGATACACGTGTTTTCCAAAATACCTATGAAAAGCGTTACAAATGCTTTATAATTTTATCGACTTCAATTGATGATTATCCATAAACGAAATGATATTTCTCAGTCATAAGTGTTATTTCGCTTGTTTGTGTATACCGGTAATAAGGGATCATATTTTTATAGAAAGTCAATCGGTCCTGAGGTCCGCCGATCATGCTCATGTTGTATCTGAGTAATGGAGCTTGCCCGAACTTGCTTCTTTTAAAGTAGAACTATTATCTTCACAGTTTTCACACCTCAGACTTCAATACATTTTCAATAAATTTTCATTTCTATGTCGTTTGTGAGTTTTTTTTACTTCACATACATTTAAAGATAATGCAATTCAGAAAGTATTATAAAAACGCCAATTTTGTATCCAAATTATGTGTATCCGAAAAATAAGGTATGTCCAAAATTGTGTATTTTAATTATACACTACACAGTTTACATACCTTAATGTTCAATAAAATTTTAATTTCTATGTCTGTTATATGCGTTTTGCTGAACAAAAATTAAAATATAATGTAATACAATATGGTCACTTTGTACTTTAAATTTAACTCTGTGACGTCATGAACGTCAATTAAGCCAACTAACAAATAAACTTTAATTGTATTGAAGTATGTTTTTACTACGAATCGATGTTTCGTTAGATTTCATATTACTGTGAATATTTTATATCATTATGAATGCAGCACAGTACAAATGCAGCACAGTACATAAAATTATTATGCAGCAAATGCACGTTTTCCACGAGGATTACATGCGGCTGCTATTATCTGTCTCTATAGTAACCATGGAGAAGTACACTCTGAGATAGACATCAGAAACCGATCAGAGTCAGTAATATAACACAGTCAACAAGCTACAGCAAAAGCACTCCAATTAGCGATCATTAGTGACAAATCTGGGGTCATTCACGCATCACCTACAATGCACTGGGGCCTTTAAATGTGTGTATTGTGTATTGAAATCAGGGGATTATCACGAGTTTCATAGTGACTGTATAATTTTAAGTCAAGAGGGCCATGATGGCCCAAATCGCTCACCTGAGAACTGGTATATATGAAGACCATACTGTTGTGACAGCTTTGAAAATTACGGTATCTGAACAATACGCAGAGGGGGATAGGATAAATTTTTATTGAAAACATCGGTTAGTGTTTGTTGCAACTGTTGGAAATCAAGTGGATATGTCAGTTAAAGCAAGGATTTAAATATAAGGAAGATTTCTTTTCAAGTTATCACATATTTTAGCGACCTACGTAGTGTAAGCAATACAAAATCATTAAAACTATATCATGTAGACAGTAGATCCCACAATTTTATTTTGGTGAAGTTGGTCAGATTTGGTGATGCTTTTTTAGAAATATACACATACTTAGAAGTAATGAGACATGCATATGATACAAACTCGTGGTTGCATAGCTTGCTTAGGTATTTATCACAATTTAGAGTTAAATCAACATTATTAGTGCTGATAAATTCTTATTTATTGATTTAAAACTGTAAATTTCTTCATTATACTTATAATTTAGCGATACAAATTTTTCCCAATTTTGAAAATTTTACGTTGTGAATTTCCCAATTTAACAAAGGTCCTTTTTCCCAAAAAGGTCAGAAAAAGGCCTGAATACACAGTGAGGGTAGGATAAATTTTGATTTAAAACATCAGTAAGTGCAATGGGCTAACTAAAGTACGAGTTGGGTAGCGGATGTGCGTTTTTTTGCTAATGGTTCTCAAATCATTTTTCTCGATATGCTTACCTGACCGTTTTTCATTAAGTCATGGACAAATCTGGAAAATGCACAAACAGTAGATTTTGATGTCTTTTTCGCCAACAGTTTTGGAAAACTAGTTGCAATGCGATAATTGCGATGGCTGTGCTACAAGGTAAAGTTTTGCTTTTTCTTTTATAATTTTCTTTCCAATGATGATAAATGATGTTAATGCAGACTCTGAAGACAGAAAGTTGCATGTACAAATAACTGCATGCAAGTCTTGCAACTGTTGGAAATCAAATTTTATCAATCAATTTTTATGGTCATGCGCAAACTGTGCAAGTTTGGTCAACACTGAATCAAAAATCGTGTGTGCAAGCCAATAATTGATAACTTGTATTTTTCCAAACACAAGGGGCAATAACTCTGGTGTATCTGGCCCGGTCATGCTTATATTCTACTTCACCTGTAGTCTTACGTTCATGGACAAACTGTACACGATTGGTGAAGATTGGATGAAAAAAAAAAAATCACAAACAAAGGGCAATAACTCTGGTGCTTCTGGTCCAATCTTGCTTATATTCGACTTCACCTTTAATCTTATGGTCATAGACCAACTTTTCAAGATTGGTAAAGATTGGATGAAAAATGAAGTCTCTATCCTATATAATGTCCATTTTTGCATATTTTTTTCGCAAACAAAGGGCAATAACTCTGGTGTTTCTGGTCCGATCTTGCTTATATTCGATTTCAACTCTGATCTCATGGTAATAGACAAACTGTGCAAGATTGGATGAAAAATGTCTCTCTCTATCCTGAATAATGTCCATTTTAGTATATATTTTTTAATAAACAAAGGGAAATACCTCTGGTGTTGGAAACACGATCTGGCCCATTTCTGATGGTCATACACAAACTGTAAAAGTTTGGTTAAGATTGGATGGAAAATAAAGTCTAAACGTTGGAAAAGGGCACTTTTGCACTTTTTTTGCATAAAAAAGGGGCAATAACTCTGGTGTTGCTGGTGTGATCTGACCCAATAACAATCCCAATCCGAGATTTTATGGTCTTACACAAACTGTGCAAGTTAGGTCAAGATTGAATAAAAATGTAGTCTTTATCGCGATAACTGTCCAAATTGTTGACGGCACATTGACGACGCCGGAGAGGTCCCCTTTACCAATAGCTCACCGAGCACTTCGTGCTCAGGTGAGCTAAAAACTGGTCGGACCGAATACCAGTCATTTCAATTGGTCTGTTTCAAACCCAATTGGTCTCGAACCGGCAAAACTGAAAATAATATGATCACTGCCGGTGGAAAGGTGGCGGGGCCCATTCAGATGGGGATTTTACAACAAAAGGGGATTATTTTTTTCGAAAAGCATTATTACATGTTTATATTCTACTTTTTTTTTATAAAACATTAATGATTTTTTTTTCTCCAAATGATAACTTAGATTATGCACCAACTTCGTTTGATGAAAAATTGCTGGTATCATTTATGAAAATTCCTCTTAGTCGGTTTCTTTAAATAAAACTTACATTCTGAGGGGAAATTTAAGGTATATATAGGGGGAAAATACATACTTTTTCAAGGGAATGTGGCCGAATTTCGGCCCTTAAAAAAAACAATGATGATGCAAGAAAAATGTGTTGGCTTTTATTAGTATATTACACCAATATTTCTAACTTTCTCTGCAAAATATTTTTCTATAAATGAAGAAATTTTAAATTGCCTTCTTTTTTCACTGCACAAAACAATACTAGCATGTGCTGTACTTATATGATTCCCACGAAAGTACTTAATTGTATGCAATATTTTGACCTTCAGTGCAGGTACATTTTTTGTTTTCCATACCAATCTTGATCATTTGAATATAGGAATAATGAAACTCCAGAGACATCTGGAAAGAAACCCTTATTACCATCCGTAGGTCCTTTATTTGAGGCAAGTGACCAATTGCCTATACAATACATTCAGAAATATAATCAGATAATCAATATATAAAACCTAACATTCTGTTAATAATGTTTTTTTCTAAGGCTCCAGACTCTAACTATTTCAAGTATCCAAATTGCAACTACAGTATTTTTGGACATGACATAATTTTTTCCAAAGGCTCAATAACTGAGACTATGTCAAATATCCAACTGCAGTATTCTTGGATATTACAATGGACCTTCCTTCAAAGTTGCACTAATGTCCATCTACTGTGTCCAGCCTCTCTATGACCAAGGGAGACAACCTTCACAAGAAGTATGACACCCTGGACTTTGACTAAGCTGACTTACTGGCAATGTTTAGCTTCTGAATGTCAAGCACTACTTTATCTCCACTTCCCATTTCAACTTCTATTTGCAGTGCAGATTTGTGTTATGTTTTCTCATGATCTTTTTTACAATACGAGTATAAATATTTATCATTGCAATTCAGTCACTAACAACAGATCAGGTATCATATTATTTTTGGTTTTGCCGGTCTGAGACCGATAGGGTTTAAAAAAGACCGATTGAAATGACTGGTAATCGGTCCAATCAGTTTTCTTGATTTATCAAGTCACTATAAAAATCGTGATAATCCCCTGATTTCAATACACATTTATGGCCCAAATGCTCTGTAGGTGCGAATGCCGTGGATCAGCGATGCGTTAATGCGTAAATGACCCCAGTCGGGTCACTATCGATCGATAATTGGGGTGCTTTAACTGCAGCTTGTTGACGGTGTTATATTACTGACACCGATTACTTCTCCACGATAAAATCGTGTCTGGTTACTAGAGAGACTGATAATAGCAGCCGCATGTAATCCTCGTGGAAAATGTGCATAATAACTATATGTACTGTGCTGCATTCATACTGATATAAAATATTAATATGAAATGTATCTAAACATCGTAGTAAAAACATAGTTTAATACAATTAGTTTATTTGTTAGTCGGCTTAATTGACGTTCATGACGTCATGTAGTTAATTTTAAATTACAAAGTGACCATATTGTATTACATTATATTTTAACTATAGTTCAGCAAAACTTGTATAACATTGACATAGAAATTAAAAGTTTATTAAGATTAAGGGATGAAAACTTTGTAGTTTATATTAATAATTAAAATACACAATTTCGGACATACCTTATTTTTCAGATACACATAATGTGGATACAAAATGGGTGTTTTATTGTATGTATTGAATTGCATTATCTTTAAATTTTTGTGAAGTTAATACTCACAAAAGACAGACAAGAAAATTTATTGAAGTTTGAGGCGTGAAAACTTTGAAGATAATAGTTATACTTTAAAATACGCATTTTCGGACATGCGCCATTTTCGGATACACAAAATTTGGATACAACATAAGCGTGATCGGCGGACCTCAGGACCGATTGACTTTCTAGAAAAATATTATCCCTGCAACAGATAGTTCTTAAACCAAAGGGGGAATTTGTTTTTTAAAAGCATTATTACATGTTTATATTCTACTTTGTTATCAAACATTAATGAATTGTTTTGCTACAAATGATAACAAAGAGTATGCATTAACTTGGTTCGATTAAAACTTTTTGGAATTGTTTACAACATATTCCTTATCTTAGTAAATTTTTGTCAGATTTTGGTCAATTAAAAAAAATAAAGCTTATATCCTGAGGGCAATCGCATTAAAATCATCTCCAGTCTGACGCTACTGTATTATCTGCTGACTAGATCTAATGACTTCACATTAGGGGTTATGTTCAGATGACCTTTTCAGGAGCCAATCAAACTGTTGCCTTCAAAATGTTCTGGTATAGCTTCATATATAAAGCACAAATACTATGCAAGATATTACCGTGAACTTCGGATGTTTACTCGCCTAAGGTACCACTATATTCATTGTTATCCGCATGAAAATTAACATTAAATGATTTATTCCCGAGGATCAGCTGGAAATGCATCACTTTTCAAAAACCGCGGCCAAACATTGCTGTGCAAAGGGCAATTTCATTGGGCGCAGTAGGGCTGATATTTTATAGTTCGGAAGGTCATTTGTACGTGACCTGTTATAAGATGTCCTCAGATCGTAACAATATAAGGTTTTGATTTTAATGAGATTGTGAGGAGAATTTTAAGGTAAATATAGGGGGAAAATATATACTTTAAAGCAAGGGGAATGGGGTCGAATTTTGGCACCAAATTGGACCTAAAAAAAACAACGTAAACTGTCAAATATTCTGCAGTAAATTCCAAACAAATTATTGCCCAATGTATAACAGCTTTTCCAGTTAAAGACCCATAACAAGTTTTATTTTGTCCAGAGTTCCACAGTATAGCTCTCATAAATTAATGTATGAATGTTAAATGAATACCACAGACATGCTTAGAAATACTGTTAACAAGAGTGCCATTGTCACAAATGAATAACCACAGACATGCTTAGAAATACTGTTAATACGAGTGCCATTGTCACAAATGAATACCACAGACATGCTTAGAAATACTGTTAACAAGAGTGCCATTGTCACAAATGAATACCACAGACATGCTTAGAAATACTGTTAATACGAGTGCCATTGTCACAAATGAATAACCACAGACATGCTTAGAAATACTGTTAACAAGAGTGCCATTGTCACAAATGAATAACCACAGACATGCTTAGAAATACTGTTAACAAGAGTGCCATTGTCACAAATGAATAACCACAGACATGCTTAGAAATACTGTTAACAAGAGTGCCATTGTCACAAATGAATAACCACAGACATGCTTAGAAATACTGTTAACAAGAGTGCCATTGTCACAAATGAATACCACAGACATGCTTAGAAATACTGTTAACAAGAGTGCCATTGTCACAAATGAATAACCACAGACATGCTTAGAAATACTGTTAACAAGAGTGCCATTGTCACAAATGAATAACCAGAGACATGCTTAGAAATACTGTTAACACGAGTGCCATTGTCACAAATGAATAACCACAGACATGCTTAGAAATACTGTTAACACGAGTGCCATTGTCACAAATGAATAACCACAGACATGCTTAGAAATACTGTTAACAAGAGTGCCATTGTCACAAATGAATACCACAGACATGCTTAGAAATACTGTTAACAAGAGTGCCATTGTCACAAATGAATACCACAGACATGCTTAGAAATACTGTTAACAAGAGTGCCATTGTCACAAATGAATAACCACAGACATGCTTAGAAATACTGTTAACAAGAGTGCCATTGTCACAAATGAATAACCACAGACATGCTTAGAAATACTGTTAACAAGAGTGCCATTGTCACAAATGAATAACCAGAGACATGCTTAGAAATACTGTTAACAAGAGTGCCATTGTCACAAATTAGCAATGTTTAGCTTCAGAGTGGTAAGCACTACTTTGCCTGCATACATTTATTGCACATTTCAACTTCAATTTTACATTGCTCATTTGTGTGGTGTTTTCTAGAAATGTTGTTTTACCATGTGTGTCTAAATACGTGTCATATCAGTTAAAGGCACTTGTTTCAACAAGTTGGTCTAATTTCATCAGCAATTCAATTATATAAACATAATGAAATAACTATTTTCCAAAGAATATAGTACACATCAGCAATAATGTCGACGAAAGTATCATTACGCAATTTATTGAATACTGTCTGGATTCAAAACAACCAAAAGGCAAAAATATCAATTTGGTTTGACAAAAGGCTATTCCCATTTGAAAATTCATATATTTTTCAAAGATCTGTCAAATATTCTGCAGAAAATTCCAAACAAAATCATGTCCAATGTATGTTCAATTTTATATATGAAGTACATTATTATATATATGATACTTTCTCCAATTAAGGACCTATTAAACATGCAATATTGTCCTAAGAAAGTTCCACAGAAGCTGTTAAATTGCTGCATGTATGATTGTTACAGCTATACCACAGGCATGATTTGAAATTCTTTCAAGAATGGTGTATTCATGGAAATGATCTGGACACAGTTTCACCACCAAACTCAATTTAATTACAATGAGTATTTCAAGAAAACACATCCTCTTGGAATTCTTAAAGGGACCTAAATATTCACAATTTTCAAATTGTTTGACACAGATTCCTAAATGAAAGGCACACTATATATTATACAGAACCAAAACAACACTCTGGAAACAGAAATATATATGAGGCGCGTCGTGGGAAACCCGGGTTTAATGCATGTGCGTAAAGTGTCTTCCTGGATCAGCCTGTAAAGTTTCCAGGATGGCACTTTCCGCCTACAGTGGATTTATGTTTAAAAGAGACTTTCTTGAAACAGAAAAAAACGTAAAAGCGGAAAGTGCCGTCCCTAGATTAGCCTGTGCCGACTGCACAGGCTAATCCGGGACGATACTTTACGCACATGGTTTTCCCACGACGCCCCTCATATAGGAAATATTGTGCTGTTTATGGATGCTCATCAGTTGAAATGGATACAATTCTAAAGCATTGGTTTACGCTTTTAATCTGTACTTTGAAAAACCTGTATATTAGTTAAGTCTTAGATAAGCCTGTACTTTTAATGCTTCTAAGTCTGCCTGGCCAAGTGGTTAGCGCAATAGGTTTTCGATGCCTGCAGGTCGAAGGTTCAATCCTTGGCAAGAGACAAATCTTTTTCAGTGACTCGACAGGAAAAACCAGGCGAAATGCGTTATTTGCGCATAAAATTGAGAAAAATCGCAAAGAAATGTTCACCAATGCCACTTTACGTCGCACTGAAAATTTTGATTACGAATTGAAAAACCCTGCAGTACAATACACAATTCTCGATCTGGTTAGCAGTTTTGTAATTCATAATATTAATTTGGCAGTCTAAAAAATCGCGAGCGCGAGCATCTGAGTGGTGTATGTTTCTCGATTGAAACAGTTAAAGACGTTCACAAAATGTAGTTGCTGTAAATCCCATAAAAATCAGAGATTTTATAAAAAGCCCATAGATTTTTGTGGAGATGAGAAATTATCTCACATGGAAAAATCCTTTCCCAGTCACTGCTTAATGCAGGAAGTCCAGATGCATACGTTTTTGTAGTGAAGACATTTAATGACATTTTTCAACAAGAGGGCCAAATGGCCCTGGGTTGCTCACCGGAGTTGCATTAGTCGAACAATTACATGTGTTAGATTTTTATACGGATATGGATATACTGATACAGACTGATGGAAATGCGGCCTTAATCATCATGGTTTGAAAAAGTGACAACAGACATTCAAAATGTTGAAGTACACACTGAAATTGAAGCTTTTTCTTCAATTTGACCTAGTGACCTAGTTTTTGACCCCACATGACCCAGATTTGAACTAGGCAGAGATACCATTGGGACAAATGTTCTGACCAAGTTTCATGACGATTGGGCAAATAATGTAACTTCTCGAGTGTTAACAATCCTTTTCTTCAATTTGACCTACTGACCTAGTTTTTGACCCCACATGAACCAGATTCCAACATGGCCGAGATACCATTAATTTTCTTCAATTTGACCTGGTAACCTAGTTTTTTACCCCACATGACCCCGATTCCAACTTGGCCGAGATATCATTAAGACAAATGTTCTGACCACATTTCATGAAGATTGGGCAAAAAATAAGACTTCTAGTGTTAACAAGCTTTTTCTTCAATTTGACCTAGTGATCTAGTTTTTGACCCCACATGACCCTGATTCGAACTCAGCCGAGATATCATATGAACAAAGGTTCTGAGCAAGTTTCATGTTGATTGGGCCAAAAATGTGATTTCTAGAGCGATCAAGCTTTTCCTATAGCCATATAAGGAAAACTGCCCCACCCACTGGCGGCAATGTTTTTCAACCGACTGGAACCATTTGAAAACTCACCCAAGATATAATCAGAACAAAGGTTCTGAGTAAGTTTCATGTTGATTGGGAAAAAATGTGACTTCTAGTGTTCACAAGTGTTTTCCTTAATTTGACCTAGTGACCTAGTTTTTGACCCCACATGACCCAGTTTCGAAGTCATCCGAGATATCATTGGGACAAATGTTCTGACCAAGTTTCATGAAGATTGGCCAATAAATGTGGCCTCTAGAGTTTTCACAAGGTAAATGTTGACGACGCAAGACGCACGCCGGACAAAAGGCGATCAGAAAAGCTCACCATGAGCGTCGTAAAATGCCAAAATTGTGAAAATAAGTCTTATCGTTAATGCAGGGAAATACAAACTACATGTAGTATCAAATAATAACTAGTGATTTTGTTGTATTTAATCATACATAAGATTTTGTTGTATTTAATCATACATAAATACAAACACATGATATTAAAGTGTGATCTTTACATTCATGAAACCTTACCATGAAACACTCCAGTTAAATTTCTCTCTTTTGCAGATTTGATATTGTCAATTATTCTTTAAATTTGCAAAATGTCCAATGGCTTCACTTGAGTCAGACACAAGAGTCAATAGAAATGTTGCATGATTGAGATGTAAAAGGCTCATTAAGGGACAAAACAGGGGTTTCATCGATTTATTTTGGTCACCACCATCAGTATGTGAATCTGACTGACTTGCACTCGTTACAGTCAGTAAATCTGCTTGTGAAGACACGAAAGTGGAAACTGTTGAACTGCAGCACAAATTGTCTTCGAGGGCTTCACTTACTGTTTTATCGCTTAAAATTGCGTGTTTGAAACGATGACTCATTTGCCAGTAAGATAAGCTCGTCTTTTGATAAAAAAATTCACATAGTACTGAGAGGTTTGTGAAAAAGACATTGCGATTACTTAAAAAAAAAAGAGCCTTTACAGTGATCCGGATGAGCACGTTTCACTGACTGACTGGTTCATTAAAATATCGATAAAACGTCACATGAGTCCTGTTGATATTGAGTAACCTTTAAAAGCGGTGTAGACATAAAACTATTACCGAAATTTTATCCTGCGTAAAAAAAATCAAAAAAATTAATATTTAGTCTTTTTTCGTCCACTTTTCCATTTGTATATTTTTGGCCAAAAATTGCGAAAAAGTATACTCTTGGGCTTTGTGAATGGTACCGATTATTGGCATGAAAAAGAGGCAAAAAAAACGCTGATATGGATGAATGGATTGATTCATGACTGAGTGAATGAATGAGTAAAGGAATGAAGAACAAGTAAGTAAATGAAGGAATTAATGCATGAATGAGCAAGTAAATAAATGAACAAATAAATACATGGACGAATGAATGAAATCACGAATGGTCTGACAAACAAATGAATAGGAAGCCCATCCATTCTGGCTTGTGCCCCCAAGGACAGTCATGTCTGGATCCAGCCCTGTTATGTTTGCTTGTATAATTTTATATTTAAATATACAAAAGATAGACAGTTTTGCAGTTGAGATAATAACTGGGTATTTCAATAATGTAAATCAGTTAACAAATCCGTTTAAAGGCATCATATTTATAACAGTTCCTGACATCTACCTAGCACTGTGTACATGATGGAAAGATAGGGTTTAAAGCAAGCACTGTGTACATGATGGAAAGTTAGGGTTTAAAGCAAGCACTGTGTACATGATGGAAAGATAGAGTTTAAAGCAAGCAATGTGTACATGATGGAAAGATAGGGTTTAAAGCAAGCACTGTGTACATGATGGAAAGATAGGGTTTAAAGCAAGCACTGTGCACATGATGGAAAGATAGGGTTTAAAGCAAGCACTGTGTACATGATGGAAAGATAGGGTTTAAAGCACGCACTGTGTACATGATGGAAAGATAGGGTTTAAAGCAAGCACTGTGTACATGATGGAAAGATAGGGTTTAAAGCAAGCACTGTGTACATGATGGAGATAGGGTTTAAAGCAGCACTGTGTACATGATGGAAAGATGGGGTTTAAAGCAAGCACTGTGTACATGATGGAAAGATAGGCTTTAAAGCAAGCACACACACAATTGCAAGAGGGAAAATATATAAATTCCTAAGCTTACTTGGCCTCTGACAAGAGCAAACACAGTGTCCAATACTTGTATAAAACAACTACAAATGATCCAAATGTGAAACAAAAAACCTTTCACTAACAATTGCCGATGTACGAGACCACATACTTCTCTCCCATTATATGGAAACTAAATGTTCAAAAACAACTTACCCAACATTACTGCAGCATGAAATCATGCATCTGCCAGTGCACAAAATGACTGAACAACCGGGCAACACTAGACGACAATCCCAGAAGGCATGTGCAAAGCAGCGATCCCGAAGATCTGTATGTCTCGCCACCCTAAGTCCCTAGACGGTCACAGAACCTATGCAACTTACCAACCACTTTAAGAAAGTATCAAACCAAAGTGACATGAAAAAAGCTTAAAACCTTGGTTGAAACCATTCACCAATTAATAAAACTCCCAAATATCTAATTAAACAGGCAATAATTAATGTTTTTTCTGTAATCATGTATTTATGCAGCAGCATTAATGGCAGGGCTTTTTTCCTTCTATGGTAGGGGCCATTATAAGGCGTTATCCCCTCTGAAAAATTATTTTAAATCATGCAGTTTGTCCCTAAAACTGATCGTACCCCAGGATTTTTCATTCCCCTGCTATGACATTGTTTCCCAAAAATGCCAAAAAATAACGCTCTTTTTCCCCAAAATGAGTGCAAAGGGCCCAATCCCAAAGCGGTGAAAAAAGCCCTGAATGCACGTATGGACCTTATAATTGCCACTGGCGTTCTGGGCTGGTATTCACAAAGCTCCTTAGGAATTTTGATATGCATTCATAATGGGTAAAATAGGAAAATACCTTTTCAATTATATTTACTAGTTCAAAACATTTTATTGTAAACACCCAAATAATGACAGAAGTTTATGATTTCAACAAAAATACTAAAGTTTTTTTCCTAAGGAAGCTTTGTGAATACAGGTCCTGGTTAAGAAACAAATTGTAAAATAATATTTTTACTTGACTGGCCTGACCATGACTTCATCACAAACAAGATGGCCCAAAGCACTCACCTGAGTATCGGCAATGACAGAGACCAGCCAGTGCTTTTTTAGGGCCAATTTGGGGCCAAACTTCGGCCCCATTCCCCAGCTTAAAAAAGTATATATTTTCACCTATATCTACCTTAAAATCCCCCTCAGAATGAAAGCTTTATTTTGAAAAAAAAAGACCAAAATCGGACAAAGATTGACTAAGTTAGATGAATTTTCGTAAACAATCCCAGCAATTGTTCATCAAACCATGTGCATAATCTATTCTCATTTGTAGCATAACAACTGATTAATGTTTTATAACAAAGTGGAATACAAACATGCTATAATGCTTTCTAAAAACAAATTCCCCTTTTGCCGTAAAATTCCCCATCTGAAGGGCCCCGTTACCTTTCACCCAAAGGTGAAAAAAAAACACTGCCAGCACTGACATCTGAATGACATTGCCTACAAACTGACCCAAATCAGACAGATATCTTACTGTTGTTGCCATGCAAATCGACTGGTGCAATACAGATACCTATCCTGCCTTCTTCTGTAGATAACCTGGCAATCGACAAGCGCTCATACAGACGCTTGTCCCGCCTATTTCACCAGGCAATTGCTGGAGGCAATAAAGATGCATTTACAGTCAAAACTGAAGGGAACAAGGCTCAAGGAATCAGTGTTAACCAAGCTCAATCACACCTACATTACACAGAGGTTCATCCAATATCTACAATCACACGAGGTTTAAACATCCAGCAGATTTCCATATATATTACAGTGTTTTGTTCCTATTTTTATTAAAATAATTAAAACAGTCACAAGTGGCAGCAATAAAGACACCTGTCAGAGTTACGTTTATCATCGATAAAGACTAGTCAGTCAAAAAGATCATTTGCCTTTTAATCGTCTTTGTGGGTCTAATCAATGATACTTAGCTTACTCATAAGCAGTACAAATACAAAACGGAACGTGGAAATTCCAATAAAACCAAATGTTTCTAAAGAAATGCATTAATGTCAGCACAAACAAGAGCTGTCGGAGGACAGCGCGCTCGACTATTCAAAGTATTTCAGTTGGTTCATGTTTTGGTTAGTGGAAGGGGCATAAATTTGTTAAAATACAACACTTAAGTGAAGCCTTTATACATTTTTAGAGCGGAAACCCTGCACAGGCTAATCCGGGATGACACTTTACGCACATGCATTAAGTCCAGTTTTCCCACGACGCGCCTCATATGTATTCAGTTTCATTAAAATACCGTCAATTCCCGCGTATAGGAAGCCCCTGTGTATAAGACGCAAGTAAAAATTCAGATAGTAGTTTGTGAAAAAAATCTGCCATCTTAAAGCTTCTAAATGCTTCTTAACATATCAAAATCTTAAATTTCGTATCCATTGTTTATCGACACACAAAAAAAATTGGTCGTAAAAATCGCTATATACAAATGCGGATACATTACACTAAACGTGTTTTTGCTGTATTGAGAGGTGTTGGGATTTCTCACTGTCAACACCTTTAATTACACCATAAGCGCTTATTGTTTGTTTGACAAACACGGTCAGTTCTGCAAGTATCATCATTGACAACATCGTTATTGTTTGCAGAGTAATACAAAAGGTGTGAAGTACTTTGTCAAGTGGTGTTTACATTATGGTGCGTTTGACCCTGGTTCTTATTTCTTATGCATTCTGTTTTATTGCACATATACTTAAATTTTGTAAAATTAAGAAGTAAGAATATAAAACACACAAAATTAGAACTATATACAATATTTTTAAACGATCCCAATATAAAACATCACGAAACGTATTGGCATATCGGCATCCCGGACACCACCACCCGCGACAAAAATCGGCTTGACCCGTTGGTCCCTCTCCCCAACCAATTGGCCGCTCAGTTTGACCGCCACCTCTTCGAAATCGGCCGCATCGCCCGACCCCAGCTCCCTGAAATGGGCTGCACCGCTCAAATCAAAGTCCCCAAAATAGCAGGCATCAGGCAACCCCACCTTTCCAATATCAGCTACGACGTTCCAAATCCCTGGCGGTGATCAAATCTGCAGTATCACTTTAACTACCGCCCTTTATCGCTTAAACTACCTAGCCTATTGCTCAACCAGCACCTCTTTGAATTTGGGAATTCTTACTTCTATAAAACTGAAACTATTAAAAATATTTCTCCTACTAAAATCGCAACAACCGCAGGTTTTTAATTGAATAAAAAAGTGTTGACCTAACTCCTTTGGAGGCAGTGTACATCACTATACTAGGCTGCATTTTTTTTAAAATTAATTTTCAATCATACATGGTATTTAGATTCCTTGAAAATTGCCTTGAAATTCTGTCATGACCGCTCATTTTTTTCAAAACCTGTTTTTTATTTCATTATTTGTTTTCGGATGCAAAAGAAATCAATAATTCATATCAGTTATACTACATGCGGACATTAAAAGCCGAAAAATTTTCACTGTTGTTTTTAAATACTTATGCAGTTATCGACATAAAATACGGGCCTGTATCTCCATGTAAAGAGCGTTTTTTGGTACAACAGCGCACAAAAATTGCAATACACAAGGTCCCGGATGCCTCATGAACAACCTGCATGTACTTGTCATGTGCTTAATTTCAGTGTCTATGAGAACAAAATTATGTTTGACGACATTACATATTGTGTTTTAAAATGAGGCACTATATTACATTATTCGTTTCCATAATTTTGATTGTTAATTTGTGAAATGGATAAGGAAATTACCGGGATAAAATAAAACGTTTAATATAATAATAAATTGTTTTAAAAAAGCCTGTTAACTTTTCCCGTCAACGCTAGTATTTGTTGTCGAAGACGTTTTTCGTTGTAAGGTTTAAACTCTGCCCTAAACATCACCGTATTTGATTGGCTAATGAGATCATTGTGGGCGGGACTACACAGTTCAGTCACTTGTCAATAACATTGTTGGAAGTTAGACCTTATCGATCAATACGGCGTTTGTTTATGGCCCAGTGATTAAAGATCGGTGTAATAGATAAAGGGATTAAGGGATGTCGCTTTGAAAATTAAAGCTTGTCGTCCTTATTTAAGCATATCGGCAAACTAACTGCTTTGAAGGCATGTCGGGCCCGACAAGCGAAACAGGCCTTCGGGACACCCTGTTTTTGGTACGAATATTTGCTCTTATAAGCGTCTTGGTGACGTCAATAGAGTGTCTATTGAAAATGGCGGAACAAATACCAAGGATGATATTTATGATAGAAACACTAGGACTTTTTGCTTATATCCGCATACCAGACACACTGAACAAATGATAAAAATTTTGGATGAAAAAAAGTGTGGCTTGTATGCGAGAAATTACGGTATCTCAATGCGTTCTCAAATTATAGAGCGGAAACAAATTTTCTATTTTTAGACCTTGGCATAGACTTCACCCACCCCATATGCAATCGCAAGCAAGGACTCGCTATATGGTATCTATGTATGATGTTTCATTACAATAGCTCAATCCGTTCTCGAGTTAGAGGAAACGAAAAATGCTACACCTGCACGCCAGCCCATGGACATACGCCCCAATCTAATACAATTTTGTTAAAAACCAATTAACTGTTACTGAAATACTATTCACTTTTTTTTTCTCACAAACAAGGGGCAATAACTCTGGTGTTTGTACCCAATCTAGGCCATTCAGATAAAATTAAATCTGTATATAACACAAGTCCATTTGCAGTTTTTCTAGGTAAGGAAAGCTAATAAAACAAGAGCTGTCAGAGGACAGCGTGCTCGACTATTCAAAATATTTTAGTTGGTACATATTTTGGATAGTGGAAGTCGCATAAACTTGTTAAAATACGAAACTTTTAATGAAGCCTTGTATAGTTTATACATTTTTGGAACAAAAACTTTAACAACAAAGTCTATTTAAAAAGTGGGCTAACTCTGTCAAAATACAAAACAGAGTTATGGGTAATGTTGCCCCTGATACTAGAGTTGATGTTAAAGGTTAGTTCCAAGTTTCAAGTGAATAACTTAAGTAGTCTTGAAGTTACAAAACTTCTGAATATAAACTTTAACCAGAAAATCTAAGTGAAAAAGGGGCATAACTCTGTCAAAATACAAAACAGAGTTATGGGGAATGTTGCCCCTGACACTGGTGTTGATGACAAAGGTATATTCCAAGTTTCCAGTGAATAACTTCTGTAGTTTTGACGCCGACGCCGGGGGTAGTAGGATAGCTCACCTATTCTTCGAATAGTCGAGCTAAAAAGTAAGAATTATTGCACAGATGAATGGCAGGATTTTCTTTTTTTGTAAAGTTTTATCCCTTACTTGGACAATAGAGGTTTCCAAAGGCAGACTTCACTGGATGAACAACAGGATGATCACAGTGCATGACAGAGCTACTAGCACTCCATGTCATAGAGAGCTAACATGCAAAAACAAGCAATTTTTATAGTCAACTTTTGTTAGGGTGGCCAGGGAAATCTTTAAGTCAAATTCCCTTGTGAAGTCCTGGGCCCATATCCACAAAGCTCCCAAGGAAAACAGGGCCCTCAATCTATAATTTTTACAGCAGATATAAGGCTACTTCCCCCAGCAACAGTGTCATTTTTCTCCTTAAAAAGTCAGAAATTCCCCCAAATTTAAAATTTCAACAAAAACTAAAATAATTGTTTTATCTGTATTCTGGTGCTGGACTGTTGAAGTTGAATTCGTAGGATGTATTTAAAGTAGAAATACCGTATGGCCACCGCCCGATCCAAGAAAATGCCATCTGGAAACTTTTTATATAGTGCTAAATTCGCTGAAACGTCTCATCGCAGAAAGACCATTTATGTGGTGGAAACCTAAAAGTTAAAATTTCCCTAAATTTTCATTATCTGCAAAAATAGATTTATCTATTAACGTATTTTACTGGAACAACACCAAAACCGATTAACATGAACCGAAATTTACCTTATATATGTATTTAATTCCGATTTAAACTTGTGTATAAATCTATCACATGTATGTAGAAATTCCCAAAATTGCAGCCTCGTTTAGCATTCAAACCATTCAGAGTGAGGCTATCCTGATACTAACCAATAGAATGACGTAACACCTACAGCGTAGCAGAATATCGATTGAAGTTGACACAGTGAGGACAGCGAGATTATTTAAAAATGCAATAGTGTGTAGGTTTAAATGGCTCAGGCATGCAAAATGAAAGAGTTTTCATACAAATATTTATGGAACATTAATTAGGAATGGTTTATCTGTCCAGGTATGTAACTTTTATTGCAATCCGTTGACAATTACTATCTAATTTTGGGACATGAAAGTAGCTATCAAAATCCTGTCTGAACAATATCGACAAAGAAGGAAAACTTTCCACCACAGAAATGGTTGTTCCCCAGTACAGCCCGTCCGCAAACATTGCCCATATAAAAAGTAGCTCAATGTTTGCATAGGGCTAGCTAGCTACAGAGTAAAAAAAAATTTGTCAAAAATATGTATTGTTATACATCATTGGAAAGGTCTCAACAAGCTCATTACCAAACAGAAAGAAGCTTTGAAACCATTCAAGAGTTATGCCCCTTTTAATATTTTGAATTTATGGATTTTTATGGGCTGACACACTTTTGTTTTAAAGCATACAAGTATTATATATGAATTTAAAAGGGTTCATGCAAATATCTTGACAATGAAGACATTGATGAAAAAATAGCACATTTTAAAGAGTCATGACCCTTTGAAGATTTTTAATATCCCTTTGAAGATTTTGAATATAAGTGTTTTTTTCAGCCAATAGAGGCTTGTCAAGGCCTTGCGTGATTTTTGTAAATGACAGCATGCACAGTTTGTACGTCGATTGTTTAATAATAAATAAACCATTAAAAACAGCAACACACTCCCTTATATTTTGTGAAATAATATCAAATACCTGTAACAGTTTACGTCTTAATAACAATGTCACCAGCCTGGTAGTCCTTTGTTAGCTCTATGAAATTAACAGCACTGTCATTTTCATATCTGATATTAAACCAGGCAGGAAATCCAGGAACCTGCAAAAGTAAATATGCAAATTTTAGGTATCATGTTTTATGTTATTTTAATGTAATGTTTAAACTTAAAGTGACATCATGAAGCCAGTATTAGACAATCAATGCTGAAAATATATAACCTATCTAAATGGGGAAATATACAGTATCAACTACTTCAGCAGTATCAACTACATCAGCTGTTATGTCTCTAAAACCACATTAAACATCTTCGAGTATGCTCTTGTAACAATCAGATGTGAATGTACACCACTATGTCATTTGATATAAACAATTATGAGATTTTAAAGGGACTTATTCACAGATTGACGAATTAACAATTTGTCAACTTTTTGTCACCGATTTCCAAAAATAAAAGAACAGTGTATACAAGGGAGCAAAATAACACTACGGACCTAGAAATATAATGTAAAAACCATTTGGTTTATGAGTAATCATCAGTTGAAATGATAAAATTATAAAGCGTTTGTAACGCTAAACGATGGAATAATTTGGAGTGTTTTAGATGTTTTTGTTGAAACTGTTGACATCACATGTAACACTTACATAAAGAAAATAATGCAGGGTGAAATATAATAGTCGGAATAGCCGAGTGGTTAAGGCCTTTTAATCCGGCGGCCCGGGTTCGAACCCTGGTGAGACCAATTTTTTTTTCTAAATACTTTTCTTGTTATTATACTTGAAGTTCCAATACTTAAACCTGTAAAGTTAAAACATTTAATGGCATACTTCAAAACATGCGAAAATCTGTCAACAAGTCCCTTTAATGTACATAAGTATGCCTGTTATGCTTTTCTGCATTCATTGCTGAGATATAACAGCGCCTTTATACCAGGAAACTTTGCCATCATCTAACCATTTATGATCTATGCTTTTCCCTACTAACAAACGAGTGTCATTTTCTGGTGTGGAAATGTCATATGCACCCTTAACTAATTTTATAAGATTTTCTTTAAGTTCATCCACTATCAACTATAAACGATTCAAGGTCTTTGAAAAGGCATATACATTTTTTGTTTACATACATTTTTTCGGCAACGCAATTGTGCTTTCAATGCTTTATCTTTTAGTTTAGTTGTCTCTAATTCAGTAACTTCTTTGTTGACCTGATCTGCCACAAACCATAATACATTATAGCATTTGTATCCTTTTCCAATGTTTCTACTCTTTTCTTTTCCAATAATTCTTTTCTTTTAAATTCTTCATGTTGTTTTTCCAGCCTCTGTTTCCATATTTCTTCTTCCCTTTGTTTGAATTTTCTCTTTCTTTGCCTACAGCTTTACTGCATTCAAGAATAAGCTGTGATGCATCTTCTCTGTTTGAAAGCCATTCTGCTGTTTTATTAAGTGAAAATGTGATATGTAATTCTAATGCAAGTGTAGAAATGTTTGGTTTTGTGGACATAATATGATCTGCGTAAGAAAAGATTCTTTCAGGATATTTGTTGTGCTTATCAACACTTTCAGGTTCCTTTCAGGTTCAAATTTTCATGGACTCCTCCTGGTAGATGGTCAACATACTGTTTTTCAATTGCTGGTAAAATCACAGATAAAATGACCATCACATAATGGTCAATGCAGGATGGTTTCAGTAATTGCTGTAGAATCTTGTTATTTTTTATTGGAACATCTTCAAAGAGCAATAAATTTCCAACTACTAAACTTTCCAAATTTTCAATTGATTCATGTAAAAATTATACCAGTCGCGCATACCTTTTGTTCATTTCACTTAATGAAATGTTCTTGTCTTCAATCACATTCCACAATGGAGTTGTAATAAATTTGGAAATAAGTCCTAGACTTTTACACCCAGCAATAAAAAACGGTTGTTTCAAATCAAACAGTACAGATTTCAACAGCTCATTTAATGTTGGAGATTTTTCAAGGTATCAAATCATATGTTCGTGCAAATAAAGAACATGTCCAGCATTAGTAAACAGAATACTGAATTGGTTTCCTTTTAATGACTGTAAAGGCAATCCATGCATACCATTTTCTTTAAAAAAAAACAACAGAAATAAACGTTACAAAATTGGAATGGCAGCCGTTCTTTTGATCTCCCCTTTTTGCGAAAGCTTTGCATGCTGTAAATATAGTTCTCAATGTACCAGACTGTCCGCTTTTATTAAATGAAACATTGTGTATTCGCATAGGATCATTGAAATGACCTTTTCAACTTGCAATAACGATTTCCCAGACACTTCAGCCATGTGGACGAGAGTATGTAAACCACAGAAAAAAAAAATCATTTTGGCCACTGCTGCTTTTTCTTCTTCTTCCATCATATTATAATTTTCATAGATCTTCGGCAAAATTTCAGTTCTATATTCGGTCACAATTTCATTGAATTTAGTTTCCATTGAAGCACGGTCGCTCATGGTATTTTTTATATTTGTAAGAATTTTTTTTCCTGGTGAATCATCGGTAGAACATTCACTGTCAAAATCAGAAAGAATGTTTTTAAATGTGTGCATTGTATCATGGCTAGATTTTGTAGCCATATCTCTAAGGTCGAGAAGCGTGTATTGCCCTAAGCGAAGTCTCTGGTTGCAAAGGCACCCCACTTGCAGCCATATTTACTTGTCTCATCTGTGTGAAGTGTAGTGTCTAATTTATTGGGACATGCTTTCGGGCCAAGATTCCTCATTTAATTGACCAATTTTGAATTGTACTGACAGCGGTAAGTTTATTTGGTTGTCTATTCACTAACTTCAGCACACTTTCAATGACCGAGTTAACGTTTTGATACGAAACATGATTGTCCAAAAAGAATAAACACACATACATGTATGTAATTTTGCATCATATGTCTTAGTTTTTTCATCATAAAGTTTAACATTTTCATGTTTTGAAAGACTTTGTACATAATTATTAAGATTTTGATTTTCTTCCAAAATTAAATCAAAATTGTCTTGTAACTGTTTATATTCATTTTCAAAGGTCTTTTGTTCTTGTATAATTTGATTGACATCCGCCTCACTATAAACTCTTGTCATTTTTTTCATCTTCAATTTTTGTAATTTTTCAAGCCAATATGTTTCTCTGTTGGCTGTTCGTTTAAGTTCTTTACGCTGGTTGTCAATCTTCGAATCACTTTTTCCCAAACTTTCATTTAAAGAATCATTGTCTGCAATAGCACCAATCAAGTTACTTTCAATTTCATCTTTTTCAGACTTTAATTGGTGAATTTCTGTGGCCAATTCGTATGAAACCTTTTCATAAGTGTTAGTCTTTAATACCTGGTTGTCATATTTGCAGAAAACCCCTACATTTGACATTTCAATTTCATTATGTTGCTCACTGACATTGTTATCAGCACTTTGACTTGAAGGGAATTCATACATTAAAAAAAAAAAAAACTCCAAATATTCTTTCCCCTTAATTGTTTTAAGACCAATGTTTTTGTTTGACATTGAATGTACAAACTTAGCGGTTTCAAACAAGCCATTTTCTTTTATTTTTGATAACACTTGTTCGTGCGTTGAATCCATGACTCTGAAAATACAGAACATAAAACTGATACTTACGTAACTTGTCTAATGACAACATTTGGCACGGCCTTCCACACAATGAAAGGTGTCTGCTGGGCTAACTAAAATGAAGTGAACTGAAAACAAATAAAAATAAACAAAATTTAAGAAATGAAACAATCATAATGAAATAATATTTATACACAACAAAAGTCAAAAGTAACTAAAGCAAACAAAATGAATATGAATATCATAATTGTGACAAGTACTTTACATGGATAAAACATCAATTTCCATCTCAGAACCAGTAACGACACAGATTTCAATTTTTGGCTTCCTACAGATTTGGGCGCTGCAAGAATCTAATGAAAATGTGGACGGGTTAGCGGTTTTTGTGCATTTTGAAATGATAGACGGTGGTTTGGGCTGGAGTTCAGTTGGGGGGACACACCAAGTTGAATACTAGAGGACAACGGATCTGTCCAACGAGGATCCTGTGCCTGTTGGAAGGAAAATGGTAGACATGTGACATTTTCATCCAAAGTCATGATGTTTTTACATTCAGTTTCAAGAAGATTTTTCTCTATATTAGGATCAAATGAAATTTCTGCAGGTAAATTGGTCAAAAAACGAAATAATAAACCAAAGCTTGCAGAATGAACAACCAATGTTTGAATCAGAAAAGAAGTCAAAATCAGAATTATTAAAATAAGTAAAGTCACTGAAACTAGCAAATGAGAAGCCCTAACCTAGTGCACGTAATTAATTAAACCATCTGGTATAAATATTGACCATGCCATGTTTGAAGTATCTAAAATACAATAAAAAGGTCGTACTTTAATACCTGTCCTTTTTAACTTTCAATAATTTCTTTAATGGTGATCACATTTTAAATATTTAGTCACAAAACATATTTTGTATTGCTACATTTGTTTACTTCCGATTACTATATTTCGGACAAATTGACTTCGGACAGAAATTCCTGACGCTTACATGTGATCGCGCATTTTTATGCGCAGCAGACGACAACTATTAAAGTTGTTATTACTTCAAGGAAAATGAACATTTTACATGCTTTAATAAATAAAATCACTGCAACCTCTTAAAATAAGGGCTATATGCACGTTTTTCCCGCACCAGTTAGCTTAAAACTCTGTCAAAAAGCTAAAAAGCGCATATATTCGCTAAAACAAATGCAAGCAGGTGCGCAAACTTTTGTACGACTCGTAACTACCGCCAAAATCCCAGAATTCCAAAAATCACGTCATCAGCGAGATCTGAACCATGTGACCATGTAGACCAAAATGGCTTCCGAAAAATGCGGAAGTAAGAAATATCGGTTAGAACTGAAGCCGATTTCATCCATGTTATGTGGTTTAATAGAAACATTTCAACAAATAATCTCAGGATAAATACTTTTTTTCAAAAAAATTACACAGTATAGGCTTTTTTCACATTTTGTAATGTTTAATTGTAAGTTAAACATACCGAGGTTTATAACGGAAGTAGAAGGGGCGGTAACCAATCGAGTATGACGCTGCAGTAGCTAATAGGGCTTTAGCTACAGAAACTTCAGCGAACAGTTTATTTAGTACTGACTAGACCTGTTCGCTGAAGCCAACCCGTTATCGAAAGTCAACCAGAGTCGTAACTTATTTATGTTACACTATAAATCCATACATTTGCAATTTCTGGAGGAAATCATTACATATACAAGCAAGTCAATATAAACTTTTAACTTGTGGCGTGTTTTGAGAATCAAAACTGTCAAATGCATCGAATAATACCTCAAAATAACTCGGATTAGCACAGTGTACAATTACGCCGCCATTGTTGTTTTACCACGCGACTACGAGATTTTCATTTGGATATTTTCGGATCGACCTTGACCTTTTTGCGTGGTCAAAATGTAAACATGGTTTTCGTATTCCCTAATGCATTATATCTGTACAATTACTCATGTCTGATCAGCAAACATATTGTATTAATATTGATGTAAGTGATGTTTAATATAATATTCTTTTACTAGGTATTAAAATTATAGTGTGTTCACAAAACAATCACCAGTGCAGTACAAATCCATGAAATGTCAGTTTCGTTTCAAGCTGTGTATTTGGCAACAGTCACGACACATGTCCTGTTACTAAAAATAGATAAAAAGTCACATGATTGTGACATACCGTGAGATTCTCATTTGACGAATGTCTTCTATGTGACTGATTTCCTCCACATTTTAGTAACGAAACGACAATTTAGAAGTGTATTAGACCTTATTTTGTCATAAGTATGCTAACCAGATGTAAAAATAACCCATCTATCTAATAATGCTGCCTATTTGGTTCAGTAGTGAATGTAAAAGCTGTTTTGGGCAGGTTCTTTGGCACCCCCTGTACGTCTGTAAACCAATTTGCAGATGATAAATCAGATTTCAGAGAAAACATGTCAGACAAATGACATATTACCATAATTTATTTACAAAAACTCATATCTCTACGGTAAGTTTCAACATTTAAAATATCGCACAAGATACAATGATATTTTGTACGTATAGTGTGCTGTTACAAACGATTCCTAATGGCAATTATTTGGCCAAATTAGTATGAATTTGGTTAAGAATGTAAAAAAAAATCATTAAATTGGCAATATTTCATGTAAAAAAGTACTGATCAATTAATGTTTTTGCAATTATTAATGTACGACCTTACGTATCAGCCATTCTTCTTTGTATATCTGCTTCATGTGTTGTTTAAATGCACCAAACACGCGTTACATTGTTATTTTCGTGGGACAATATAATGTAAAATTTATAAAGCCCCAACTTTTAGGTGATAAAGTCCAAACTTTTTTTTTAAACTGAATGGATAATAACCAAACTTGTACAAACATGCTTTATGTAAATGCAATAAATGTATGCATTTAAACCATTTTGAGCGAGATTTTAAAATTTTTGACCACAAAAGTTCACTAAAGCATTCTGCAGCAATTTTATAAAAGTAAACATTGTTAAGGTTCTTACCACAGTAATACTTTACTGCTGAAGAAATTTTCAAACGGACTGCCAATATAAAAACTGGGATTTTTTTTTTTTTTTAATAAATGGCAGAGATGAACTTCCTCCATATTTGCTTAAATTGTTTAACAATATATTCTGTCTTGGATATTTTCCAGATAAATGGGCCGAATGTCTTATTGTACCTATACATAAGGAGATTTAAATGACCCAAATAATTTTCGAGTGGTAACTATGTTGTGTCATAGGTAAATTGTTTACAAATTTGATTAAAAATAGGCAATCAAACTGGGCTGAAAATTACCATGTTTTCCTGGAAGCACAAGCTGAATGTCGAGCGAAAATGGGAACAACAGATGGCGTATTTGCCCTTCATCGTCAGCATACATGAGTAGGAAGCATTTTAACATGCCTATATCAATACCGCTTGCACCTTTTGAGTACAATATATCCTCCATGTCATTGATATACAAAGAAAAAAGAATCGGGAACAAAACACTCGCCTTGTCTTAGACCTAAATGACTCTCAAATGCAGTTCCGATATCATGATGATGTCTTACTTTTGTGTACACATAAGTATACATTGCTTTTATAACTGTAAAACTTCATCCTCGAATACCGAGTCTGTATATTCTGCACCAAAGATATCCCTTACAATGTAATCAAATGCCTTTGTAATGTCAATAAAACAACAATAAAATTGCTTATTTTAATTTAAAATATGCTATTAAATGGTGAAGGACAAATAGGTGTCAAAATCAGCACACATAATGACTTTATATTACCGGAGACAGGGATACTTGACTTTTTAACTAAGAGTAAAATGAATATGCTAAAGTACTGGTTTAAGGTGATCTGTGATCCAAAACATAAATTCATTAAAATGATATAGTAAATTATGCTAGATGATATTGAAAGTAATCCCCTAAAAACTAACTGGGCAAGTCAAGTGAAATGTATTCTAAGTTCATTGGGATTCTATCATGTCTGCTTGGCACAAAGTGTTGGTAATCTCAATGGTTTCTTTTCTGTGTTTAAGCAAAGAATTACTGACACTTTTGTCGAAGGTGTAAAAGGACGCATAAATGGCTATTCAAGGGCATTATTTTGTGGAAATATCTTCTGTTTTGAACTTCAATTTTACCTTAAATGGGTTAACATCAAGAAGGGAAGGTGGAATAATACCGATATTAGTAATATAGTGTTTTCCCAGTTTGCCCTGTTCTCGAAGATGAACATTTTATTTTTGAATGTAACATCTACTCACAAACAAGACAAAAATACAATACATACATCAGTGTATTATAGACGTCACCCAAGCATGTTAAAAGCCACAGAGTTATTTTCCTTATAGAATCCAAATACTATCAAGTTACTAGCCGTTTATGCATGTAGAGCTTTTGAAATGACTAATACTGTCAGTACATGATGATTAATGCTATTTTATTAAGTTACATGCAGTACAGATCTTTTTTATGAATACTGTGCATATTACTTTAATGTTTGACTTAGATATAATTTTGCAAAGCATGACAATACAGCACCGATAACTTTCACATATTACTTAAATATATTTTTTTGTAAAACAAGAATACAATACAGATCACTGTTATGTATAACTATGATAAAAATTGTTTATGTAAAGCATGAAAGTACATTACAGATCACTTTTATGTATTACTAAGATATCATTAAGACAAATGTTCTGACCAAGTTTCATGCAAGATTTCTAGAATATTAACAAGTTTTTTTTGCATTTTGACCTAGTGACCTAGTTTTTGACCCCACATAACCCAGATTATTTTTGTAAAGCATGATAATACAATACAGTACAGATTACTTTTGTGTATTACTTAGATACAAGTAGTTTTTGTACAGCACGAGTATACAGTACAGAATACTTTTATATAGTACACGCAGATATATATAATGTATTTCTCTTTCTGTAAGCATGATAATTGTTCCTATTTGTATAATTGTTATTCATGACGATCATGGGTCATGTTGGCCTTAATTATTTTTTTTATATGCTACACTGTACAATTGTTGAATGAACTGTATTTTTCTTCTATTACATATAATAAAAATATGTATATGTAATGAAAATATGTAATGAAAAATAGCACAAAACAAACCTTCATTTGCAAAAATAATCATTTTATCGCGCAGTTTGAGCTTTATCCAGCTTAAGTTCGGACTTTATTTACACATTTTCTTCAAAATATAGACAAATAAGGTCCTTCCCCCGTTATGCGCTGCAGCGCATATTGCCCATATAAAAAGTAGCTCCATATTCGCTCAGCGCTAACGATAGCGATAACAAAGCTTTGTCCATTCAGCCAGTCCATATCTGTCACCATAGTAAACCATACATTTTTTATCACATCGCTAAAAATGAACTACGGACATAAAAGTCATTGTTTTGATGGAATTAAAGACATTAAAGTTGAAATGTTTATATATTAGTAATAAAATTATAAAACATGAGCGTTTTGTTGATCATTTTCACTTTTAAATTGCCGATTTTTTTGTGTACTGAACAGAATTTGCATCGGCCATCTTTGTTTTCACGAACGGATCATGTGATTTTAATCTAAATTACTCCTGCCTATTTTTAGCTACAATCATGTATTATATATCATTGGAAAGGGGAAAGAACACGCTTTCCATTGGTCTGCAAATAAATTATGCAAAGTAATTCAGGGAAGATCAGCAAGGCGCCAAACTTAGGCAATTTTCATTGGCTATTTGTCCTAAGAAAACAATATGGTCACTGGAAAGCACAAGTATGCCAGCAAAATATAAGCATCCATCCATCATTTAACATAAGTTTATTAAAATTACATCTTAGCGCATTTTTGCGCAATTCGTTTAATTCCATACACTGTCGATCAGGTACTTCGTGTTCTTCCGTCAGCTTCCGATAGCGACCCGTTATCAGCCGAATCTGATTTCGTGTCACTCCGCTTAACGTTCGTCATACTGCAAAGAGTGATCTCCCCTGAATGTTATCAGTTTTCGCGAGGTATTGCAGTCGTGCAACTTTGACGTCTTTGTCAATCTTTGTTGTTTGATTGTATATTACAGGTACTGCAAACTATTTACCATATCAAAATAATTATTATTGCAATAAGTGCATGCAAGATGGCTGTTAATATAATTATTTCACGTAAGATTTACGATGTTTAAGCTGTTGGAAGATTGTGAAAGTGAAACTGAAAGTGGACAACAATTTGACAAGACATAGTCTCGATTTATAGCACAGCATTGATCCTCAATCACCACCGTGTACACAACTGAAATGCAAAGTCTGTCGTGTTTATTTTCATTTATAATTGATCAATTTTATCTATATCATTTCTTGAATGAGCTGCAAATAAGGTAGCTGGGTGGGAGAGGGGTGAGCACTCCCTCCCTTGTCATTGCCTTTAAGTGGTCACTCCAGGTTCAATTGAATGACTTCATGTTGTATACTTACAAGGTTTAATATTTTCTTTAAATTTAAAGCTTTTTTGTTGTTGTTTTTCTTTAAATCTTAAAACATCCCTACATTGAAAAACAATTCTTACATTGAAAACAATCTTTTAACAGCATTTATTCTGCATGCTTGATATTTTAACTTAACTGCAATACTAGTAGCACTTCATAAAATGCTGTTAAGTAACATCATTAAGTATTGCATGATTTGCTTTTGCATATATTAATTTCAGGATTGCTGCAGTTTTTGAAAGGTATTGTGCTTTGGTTCATACAGGACAAACAAGACAGTGGAGACAGTGGCTTTTGAAGACAGAAATTAACAGTCTTTTGAAGACAGAAATTAACAGTCTTTCTCGTGTTAGGTTGTTTCCAAGATGGTCAACCAAGGAGTCTTTAAAGTTGTGTTGTGGTGCTTTGCATTTGCAGTTTTTAATTGTTTTTTCTTTTGCCTGAGATGGCCTATCCCATATTCAATTTGTTAATGTTTGATGTTGCTGTTACTGTTCATATTTGTCGGAAAAGTTTTTCGTATTATCACAAGACTATGTTCTTTTCAAGTATTTTCTGATCAATACTTAAAAATTGTTCAACATTTAAACCATCTTAATTGTTGTATTTAAGGTATGGTTTGGGTTATTTTGAATGAGTGAACAATTAGTATTCCAAAAAGTTCCTAAGCAAAAGCTGCATTGAAAGACCACCTTTCATCAAGACCGCATGTCGTTTAATACATGTATTTACATTTCTGTGGCCATTTTTTAAAATAACTTTGAAGAGTACATGATCTAATTGGCAGAATTAAAAGGTAAAATATATTAATTTTGTTTTGGTCTTCCAGAAAGGATGGTCTTAAAACTGGAGATGATGTCGGATATATGCCTTTTGAGTTAATGTATACACTGTTCCGAATACTGAAATAAATTAGTCTGTTACATGTACTAAGCATGTTTAAGATATATATAATATATATAACTGATCTTTATAAATGTATATAACATCTTTTACTTGCAGTTTGTAAATGCCAAATGTGTTTTACGCAGTACTAGAGACATTGTCTTACCCAGATTCAGTCCAGCATTTGGCTTTAATACTCATTCCATTTAAAATGATTTGTTGTCTTTTATAAGTCACCATGTATGTAAGACAGTGAAAATATGTGAAGTGTTTAGTTAACAAAGCATAAAGTGACATGAAAAGATTACTTTGAACCTGTTTAACTGCCAGAAATTATTGCCAGGTGTATCATTGACAGAATTTACATATTTGACAGAACGAAATGTGGGGGGTTACCTTCTTCAGATACACATAACTTTGTTATTTTTCAAGATACAGTAATTTCGTTTGCAGTTTTGTTTTTCTAAAAGAATAACCTTTAAAATGGTATATAATTTTATAGGTGTTTCTAAATTTAACAAAATCCTCTGTTATCGCTACTAACGAGTTATGCCAGTGACGTGTGCTATTTATTTAAAGTTGTCATACAACCAAAATACGACACCTATGAACAATAAACAGCTGGCAACTTTAATACGACAACCATGGCAAGATAAACGACAACAAACTTACCAACATCCATAAAAACTTTTTACCATTTCGTCAAATTGTCTTTTACAAACGTCCATTCACTCCAACAGCAGAGCGCCTACAGGCTGAACTTGGCGGGAAATTAACCGGTTTTGCGCATGGGTAAACAAGCGTGCACGTGACGTTAAAGAGTCAAACCGGTCACAAGTAAAACCGGCCAGGCGTTAGACCATAGATATATCTATGGTTAGACCGGCCCAAAATTGTTAACCGGCTACAATTATCACATATCTTATATTCTAGAATATTATTTCATAATGGTTTAACCACTCCGCATATCGTTGCACGAACAATAGAATTGAAATAGGATCGCTTCTCCCGAAGAATAGAGCATCTACTAGTTACAGATAAGGTTTGATAAATAGTGTCGTCCATTTTGTGTCGCCCTGTATTGAATAATAATAAAACAAATCACGAGAACGGAACATATTTCAATAACGTCATTTACATGATATACATATATATATGATCTTAACAATATTTCAACCGGTTTAAACCCCAAAATCGTTGTATAGACCGTTCCCAGACTTTTACTAAAGATGTAATTTATATTATATTTTGCGTTGCGTGGTTGTTTCGTTTTGTTTGAATTGTGTTGTGTTGTGCTGTTTTCGCAATTGCAGGGATTTTCAGTAGATTTTGAAAACCAGGAGTCAAATGACCCCTGTCTAGAAATGTTGATGGGCCAAATGAACATTTCAGGGGTCTAAATACTGAAGTCACAGGGATATTGTTTTCTGCATATTTGTTAAATGCTCAGCTAATGGCGATTGGGTTTAATAAAGATTAAGTTTGCAAAAACACAATTAACTTGTCATTTTCTAGTGGGTTTGAAGTTGGCAAACAGAAAACTGGTGCATCAAAATGATGCAAGGCAGATAATTTGCTCGAGTCAAAAATGAGTAATTTGCAATTTGCTTGCATCAAAAAGCAGGATTCTGCATCTATTGAAATCCCTGAAGTGGTCAAATGCCCCTAATAAAATTATGATATGATGTTAATAAGGTTACTAGCTGGAGTTTTACGTATTTGATATCAAACATCAAAATGACTACAGGCTACATTTACTGAGCATACAACCACGTCAACAGTTTACAAACGTTTATTTAATTTGACTTACAATGCTATGAAATTTTATTTACAAGTGCGTGTACATGTGAAACGTTCCGCCCGAGCTTCTGGCGCACCGAATCAAACAATATAACAAACAATATAACTAAAATGTATATATAATTTCCTCAAGCTACCTTGCTTCATGATTAGCTTATTGTAGACAAATGATTGGTATGGAACAGTAAATTAAATAGAATTAACTATTATTATTATACAATCATCCCGAGCGAGACTTCGAATCTGCTATGATACCCTTAGAGTGGTCTCGAACAATGTGTTGACCCCGAGTCTTTGTTATGAAACACTATATTATACTCCGGGTCTGGTACACAGGAGGGTATAGTGTTATATTACTATATGACCCCGTACCCTGGGTATGGAACCTTTGAAGCGACCTGGAGACAAGTACGGAGATATGGAACTTTTATATTATCCATTTACTAGCGACCCGAGCTATCGAGGGGTAGGAATCCTGCTTACATGGCCCATATGTCGCAAGAAGAGGGTTGCCAGCCTCAGAGCACCCAAAGTTCTAGTGTTTAATCTATAATATAATTTAAAATATCTTTCTTGCTTCCGCTACATGCTTGTTTTTAGTGATGCAATGGGTATCCGAAATATCCGATCGGATCAAATATATTTTAAGATTCGCGGTTCCGTCAGCGGCTTGAAATTTTTGATCGGATACGGATCCAAATAAAGTTTTTAAAAACAAACAGTGCCAGTACAATAATCGCTGTTGTTTGTTTTTTTTTTATCTTTTTGCAGTAAATTGAAACTCAATTAAAGCACGAATACAAACCTATACATAACTTTTTTTGTTCCTTAGCAACGTTTTAAAAGATATCGCTGGTTTTTGAGTGCAATAAAATTCTTTGCACCCTTACAGTTGAATTTTATACAAAAAATGGAAATCGTCACCTACTTTTGTAAACATTCTATATTTTGGATAATTTATAGGAAATTCACTTTTTGGCAAATGTGGACCCTGTATTCAAATTCTCATAGTATATTTGTATGTCATATTTGTATTTCACATGAAAAACCTCACGTTTGCAAAAATATGTTGTCAAAATATGTTTGCGTAAAAACTATGGTACCGCAAATAGTAACGATTTTTTTGTACTAAGAATTGTGTTTATTTAAATGTAAGAAAGCAATTAATTCAAGTAAGTAAAACTTATGAAATCAGTAAACATTAATTATGCTAATGATAACCTAACATATGCCATGTCAGCATGTGTAAATGTTATAATATATGTCAAAGCACATTCGCTGATCGTGTATAAAATGTCAGCCAAAAGTCATATAACTAAACAAATTGTAAATTATTTACAAATACGCTTGTAAACTCACAGAACTGTAGATACAATACACACATGGACTTTAATGGGCTTATTTTAATGTATTTTAAATATATATACACATCTTATTTTAAATTTAAATTAAAAATCAGTTGTCGTTGTTTATGGCTTCTCACTCAAGGGAACAATATGACACACGGAACTTATGTTTTCTGCAAGTTATAATAGAAACCTATGATAGAATTGAATACATTATTAGTTCTAGTTTATATAACTTTACATGTTTACTTAAGAACGCATATTTAATTACATTTTATATTGATATCTAATAACTTGCAAGATCCGATCCGAAGATCCGAAAATTTTATTCTTATTTGGATTCGGATCCGAAGAAAAAAAATGGATTCGTTGCATCCCTACTTGTTTTGTACATCTAATATATTACTGTCGATATAGACTCGTCGAAAGCGGGAGCAAATCTGCTAGAATTTATCAACGCTCACGCTTTTATACTACCCGCACATCCGGGTAACTTAACTACCTAATTACTCATGCAAACGTAATATACATGGATTTTATTACCTAACGCATGCGACTGTCCACCCAATACTTTCTTTGAGAAATATTTGCTCTTAGACGCCATCAGTGACTGTGTGTAATATAGAACAATTGGATGGGTACATTCGTCACACATGTACATTGTCATTATTTCTGGGCTAAGTGTGAAGTTCGGCATGCCTTTAAAAAGGTCTAAACCCCCAATGCCTGGCATTGACCGTTCCAAGGCGGTGACCCTAGTTTTAATTATTTTTATGTTTTTTGTGTTGTGTTGTGCGGATTGTCTTGTATTGCATAAGTACGTGGCGCTTGCCTCTAATAAGAGACAAGCGGATGTTAATAAATGTTACACTCCTGGTCATGCCTCTGGAGTTTCATTATTCTAAAATATTTTGATTACCATGGAGATTGTGTTTTAAAAATGACAGACATTTGATGGACATGTTTACTAAAGTATATTGGATACAATGTATAGGCTTTAAATTTTCAATACTTGTTTAGGTTTTCATTCTATAACTTTTAAACGTATATATTTATATGTACATCTTTTCTCTTTTTTTCATCAGTGTATAATTGTGTATCGATTCGACATTTTTTCTCGGTTACGTACCTATGACACTTCTAAAATAGGATGTTTGCTTAATATATTTCTCTGTATTTATTGTTAATATGTGTATGATTTATAAATGCATGACGCACCGTATAACTATTATCATGTATTCTGGGCTTGTGGCCTTAAATTACAATAAAAATATGTTATGTTATATTCTGTTTTGTTGCCATCTAGTCACCTCTGGGTGTTGCTTCAGATTGAATACATGCCATTGCACACGACTGTCCATCAGGGCCCGTATTCACCAACCTATTCTTAGACTTAAGACCAAGAATAAACAATATTCTTGAAACTGTATTGTTTTAAGAGCGCTTTAATGTTGAATCTAACATGGTATTAACCATCTCTAATCATAGCATTCTTTATTTAGAACGATTTGTTAATGACATAAGCAAAAATGGTACCCAGTAAATTTGCGAACGCTGAAGTATTTTTATTGAGTCTAAGTCTATTCTTAAGTCTAAGAATGGGTCGGTGAATACGGGCGCCCGGGTCAGTTTGACATCGTCAAACTGTTGCTGGAATACAAAGCATCGTCCAATGTTATCACAAATGTTAGAACTTAAATATAGAAAGATTACATATTTTATCATGATTATTACTATATTTGCTGTAAAGTTACCGTTGTTGGTAAACACTGGATTCATTTTCATACATATAGAAGAATAAATGCCACTCTGGTGCGCTATATTGGAAATCCAATAATCCACTTAGCCGCATCGGCGATTGCAGCCGATCATTGCCGAAACCCGGCGGCGTCGTTTTCCGATGTTTTATTACTTTCAATCGATGGGGTCATAAAATATAGCCCCTAGATTACTCATGATTGTTTTCAAATATAAAATGTGTTGCTCCAGAATTAATTTTAAACAAAAGTGTTTAGTTTTTAGTAATCTGTCTCAGTGTACAATATCCTTGTGTTTACTATTATATTGTTAAGCCTTTCTTGCTTCCGCTACATGCTTGTTTTGTACATCAGTATCACAGGAAAGGAAAACACATTTTGGCTATTATTCAATGTATTGGGTACGTTTCTATGGTCGAATTACTTCTAGGGATAACGAGAGACCCGAATGATGAAACAGGTATTTCCTATATTATAACGATGTTTTATTTACGTATTTGAAGATGGTTCAGAATTTGAAAGTTTAGAAGGGCTTTAACATGTCTTGATTATTGCATACAATCTTTACGGAATTTTGTTTTTTTATTTAAATCTTTGTTTTTTATTTGGCGTATTGGTCGTTTTACATAAACGTTTAAATGGTCGACTAAAAATACAAACTAATTAATTAGTTTCATTTACATAAACGGTGATATTAATTTGTCTGTGTTGGTGTTGTTTGCAATGTTGTAATTAGTGTGTATGCAGCTACTCAGTTGCCGTACATAATAATTTACTATGTTTTGTTCAAAGAGTTTGTTTTGTTACTACAGTTTTGTTACTGCAGTTAACAATTTTATTATTTTTATATTAAACCTATATTGTTTCAATCGCTCACATCTCTATTTCTATCAGAATGGGCAGCAAAAAAAAAACATTGTCCTCTTCATTCTACCAGCACACACTAGCCACATAACACAGCCTTTGGATGTGTCATGTTTTGGTCCATTTCAGCGAATGTTCAACAGTCAGTGTCATTGCCTGATCCGAAATTCCTTTTCATCTGCAAAAACAAAATACAACCTTTGTGAAATAGACTGCGAGGTACGTATATAGCCTTTCTCTCGCGCTAGCCATACTCCAAGCAGGATTTACAAAAACTGGAATTTATCCGTTTAATCGAAATGCTATCTCACGTGACTTTCTAGAACCTGCTGAAGTATTTTCCAAGGATAGCACTGATGATCATGACAGTGATGCAACAGTTGAAGGGGTTATTGAAACGCCAGAATTTTTACGTGAATTTATACGCCGGGGCGTCCTATAAGCGAGAATTTACGGTATTTTAATGAAACTTTATACATAGATACCTGATATCAAGACCTCGCTTGGGATTGCATTTAGGGTGGGTGGGGGTCAAGGTCAAGGTCACTGTTACTAAAAAATAGAAAAACGGTTTCCGCTCAATAACTTGAGAACGCATTGAGATATGTTAATGAAACTTAATACATAGGTACCTTATATTGCGACCTCGCTTTGGATTGCATATGGGGTGGGTGGGGTCAAGGTCACTGAAACTAAAAAATGAAAAACGGTTTCCGCTCAATATCTTACGAACGCATTGAGATATGTTAATGAAGCAAAAATGGTACCCAGTAAATTTGCAATCGCTGAAGTATTTTATATTGAGTCAAAGTCTATTTTTAAGTCTAAGATTGGATGGTGAATACGGGCCCCCGGGTCAGTTTGACATCGTCAAACTGTTGCTGGAGTACAAAGCATCGCCCAATGTTAGCACTGTTAGAACTTAGATATATAAAGACTACTATTTTATCATGATTATTACTATATTTGCTGTAAAGTTACCATTGTTGGTTGACACTGGATTCATTTTCATACATATGGAAGAATAATGCCACTCTGGTTCGCTTTTTAAAATCCAATAATCCTCATAGCCGCATCGGCGATTGCAGCCGATCATTGTCGAAACCCGGCGTCGTTTACCGATGTTTTATTACTTTCAATCGATAGGGGTCATAAAATATAGCCCCTAGATTACTCATGATTGTTTTCAAATTTAAAATGTGTTGCTCAAAAAAAAAAGTTAAACAAAAGTGTTTAGGTTTTAGTAATCTGTCTAATTGTAGAATATACTTGTGTTTACTATTATATTGTTAAAGACTTTCGCAACAATTTACTTCATTTTTTTCCAACGACAGATTTTCTTCAAAATTGGCACAAACATGCATCAATGTATCCTAAAACTAAAACAGTCTTAAAAAATAGGGATCATCGGCCTTTTTCCGGAAATATTGAATTTTGAATACGGTACCTGTCGAATACCCTTTTTTAGTGTGTGTTACTTAGAATGTTGAGTAATATAAAGTGTTCATATTCAAACAATGATTGAGATTTTTAAATGGATATTTTTTTTAAATGTTTCGTTTGGTAATATACAAGTGCAGTTTAATGATAAAACGTGCTTTATATACCGTTATCATTTAATAAATGACTTTTAATGGACGCTTAACGAGGTTAATTATGCATTAAATATGACTGTAAAACATCAATAATTTATTAAATATGCGAATATCTTTGGTTCCAAACGACATATTGTGTTAAAACTTCCCATACACACGCATCATTGTATACTGAAACTAAAAAAGTGTTAAAAATAGGGCTCACCGGCCATGTTCCGGAAATTTTGGGATTTGAATACGGTACTTGTCGAAGCCCCGTTTTTTCAGTTTGGATTTTTTATCAATGTTTAAAGTATATAGGAGAGCTTTCCAACAAGGTTATGTTTCTTTCAACTGATGTTTTACATGTCTTGTTTGGCAATACACAAGTGTATTTTGGTAATAAAAAACGCGTTATCTACAATTACTGTAAAAATAATGAATTTGACTGGACATTGAAGTAGGTCAAATGGGTACTAATAATACCTTCTGAAACGTCATTTATTATGCATCAATATATTTTGTTCCAAAAGACAGATTTTCTTAAATTTTCGCACATACATGCACCAATGTATACTTTCACCAAAACATTAATAAAAAGAATGGGTCACCGATACTGTTTGGGAAATTTTGGACTTTAAATAGGGTACCTGTGTAGCCTTTTTCATGTTTCGTGTTTACGTAAACAACGTTTCAATTGCCAAAATAGAATATAGATATTTTACGGATCTTTTTTTTAAAACTAATTTGTTTGGCAATACATTGTATACGTGTGTTTTTGATTATTTTAATGCTTTGTGAACTTTTAACCATTGACTGGAACATAATGACTTACACATATTTATATTTATTGATTGAAATTATTATATTGTAACCTATATACAGTAAAGACATAATGAAGCAAAAGGAGAAATAAACCCAATTATTCTTTTTATTGCGAACGTCTTTAAGGAGGCACTATACAGTTTCTCGGGCTTCGGACTTGGCCTGGTGGGGTCTGGGTTCGAGCCATCTTGCACACACTGATAATGTCAACACCTGAAAACAAACCAAACATCATTTCAATATTGTTGTGGCTGTGGCTTCACAAAAATGTAGGGACAAGAATTATGCACACGGTTCCACAATAATTTTAACATGCATCGTCAGCCAATTTTGGGGTTCAAATGTCACCAGTTTTCGCGACCATTTCGGTGATTTTCAACGTCAATTTGCAACTTTCCTGCGAATGCGAGCACCTCAAACACTGCATGCCTGTCTGTGTAACTTACCAGGTACTTGATTGCAACTGAGCAAACTGGGGGTCAACCATTCAGATTTTCCAATAAATTCCAATGATGAATCCTCATTTACGAATTTTATGTGCAAGGTGGCTCAACACATACACTGGCTTTACATAAGTCACATTTTCGAATTCACTAAGCATGCAATTAAAAACTCCAGCCCTTAAATCTGATACTTACAACTTCTAAAACACTCAAAATGCTTCTCAGTTTCACTGTATCCCTATTTATTAGAATTTTCTCCCCTGCCAATTCGAATTTTTGGCTGAAACTGTATAGTGCCGCCTAAGGCTCTCTTGCTTCCGCTACATGCTTGTTTTGTACATCTGTATCACAGGAAGGGAAAACTACGGCGGCATAGAGGTTACATGATTTTTTTTTATTTAACACGTGCGCACGTGATGCTTTCACATGCGCACGTGTTAGCTACCACGTGCGCACGTCTTAGCTACCAAGTGCGCACGTGTTAGCTACCACGTGCGCACGTGTTAGCTATCACGTGCGCACGTGTTAATCATCACGCGCACGATATAGTTAACACGTGCGCATTTTATAGTTAACACGTGCGCACGTGATGATTAACACGTGCGCACGTGATAGCTAACACGTGCACATGTGAAAGCATCACGTGCGCATGTGTTAACTACGGCGGCATAAAGGGGACATGAGAAATATTTTATTTAACACGTGCGCACCCGATGCTTTCACGTGCGCACGTATTAGCTATCACGTGCGCACGTATTGTCTATCACATGCGCACGTGTTAACTATCACGTGCGCACGTGTTAACTATCACGTGCCCACGTGATAGTTAACACGTGCGCACGTGATGATTAACACGTTCGCACGTGGTAGCTAACACGTGCGCACGTGATAGCTAATACGTGAGCACGTGAAAGCATCGCGTGCGCACGTGGTTAATAAAATATTGCTCATGTCACCGCTATGCCGCCGTAGAAAACACCTTGTGGCGATTGTTCAATGTCTTGGGTACGTTTCTATGGTCGAATTATTTCTATGGATAACGAGAGACCTGAATGATGAAACAGGTATTTCCTATATTACAAAGATGTTTTTTTTTAAGTATATGAAGATGGTTCAGAATTTGAAAGTTTAGAAGGGCTTTAACATGTCTTGATTAATGAATACAATATATGTTTACAGAATAGTGTTTTTTATTTAATATTTGTTTTTTTATTTGGCATGTTGTTTGTTTTACATAAACGTTTAAATGGTCGATTAAAATACAATCTAATTAATTAGTTGCATTTACATAAACGGTGACATTAAATTCTCTGTGTTGGTGTTGTTTGCAGTGTTGTAATTATTGTGTATGCAGCTAGTCAGTAGCCGTACAAAATAATTTACTATGTTTTGTTTAAAGAGTTTGATTTGTTACTATAGTTTTACTACAGTTTTGTTACTACAGTTGACTATGTATTAGTTTTAATCGCTCACATCTCTAATTTCTATCAGAATGGGCAGCAAAAAAAGAACATTGTCCTCTTCATTCTACCAGCACACACTAGCCATATAACACAGCCTTTGGATGTTTCATGTTTTGGTCCATTTCAGCGAATGTTCAACAGTCAGTGTCCTTCCCTGATCCGAAACACTTCATCTGCAAAAAAAAAATACAACCTTTGTGAAATAGACTGCGAGGTACGTATATAGCCTTTATCTCACAAAAACTGGAATTTATCCAGTGATGTGCGACTCCAAAGAGACAGGGGTGACCACATGCTGCTGGACATGGGAATCTCGGTGTTGGAGCCCATACGGAATATCTCTCGCCATTACAGACTTATTAAGGAGTTAGAATGGAATTAAAAAATTCAAACACAATCTCCAAATGGACTCAACACTAAAAACCAATGAGATGTACTGCTTAGAGAAATAATTTAAATTGAACTAATTTTTAAAGTGTAATTTCTACTTACATACACTTTTCATAAATAGAATAAATGTCGTAAGAATGTTATATGTACACACACACATATATAATCATATATTTAATGTACTTATTAAAGAGGGTACCCATAATGATTTTAAGTGCTACAAAATATGTACATATATATATATAATAGTATATGAGCAAATATATAATAATAGGTATTAATATATATTTCTTTTTCTTGTATGTTTTTCTTAAATTTTACATGTTAACTAAATTTTAAAGTTAATTTATAATAGCAAGTAATTATTTTGTAATATCTGATTTATACTTTTTGTGTTCATATACAATTTGCCTTCGATATGGATGTATGAGGACCAGTCTGTATTCATTTTTGATGTATACTTGTGACATGTCATGGCAGTATAACTAACGTCATTTCAGTTTGGCGTTTTTTCTTAATGTTGGCGCAATTTTGTGATAAGTCATTATGACGTCATAGTCAGCAACGTCATTTTGACGTTGAAAAACATTGAAATATTATTAGGTTTCATATGTTTAGTTCATACACATCAAAAATGTAGTTTGTAAGATATTTTTCATATTTTGAGAAGGCGCAATGCCGAAACGTCAATAAAAAGGAGAATGATCAGAGTGGAATTTATGCGTTTAACCGAACTGCTTTCTCACGTGACTGTCTAGAACCTGCTGAAGTATTGTCGAAGGATGGCACCGCTGATCATGACAGTGATGCAACAGTTGAAAGGGGTACTTAGACTGCAACTAGATTCGGACAATATATTAGAAAAAGAACTGAAATTGAAAAAAAAAGCACTGTAACGAAAATGCCACGTAAAACCAAAAAGTAAGCTAGTTTTTGGTAAAGAATTGACAAGTATTGAGGAGCAGGTAACATTGAAACAGCATGACCAACAACAGGGATCACAAAGAACAGTTATACAACAAACATCTGAAGATAATCAAAACAAAAAAAGCAAAAAAAAACACAGTTCACAAAAACCTGGTCCATCAAATGTAAAATTCAAATTGCCTGTGATATTCACTCTTGTTCGATCAAGATAACACAGATGATGACAGCTCGAATGATGACAAATGCTGTGTGTGTGGCAGGTTCACACCAGAAGCTTTAAGCAACTGTGTGTCAATCACCTTCACTAAATGGGCCCAATGTGATGACAGAAGAAATGGTTTGCCCTGCAACCACTGGACACATTTGACTCACTGCACTGCTACCAGTAGTTAGGAGGGGCGACACATTTTTGTGTCCACACTGTTAATCTGAAGAGTGAAGTTAATTAAAAGCAAAATAGTTATTAAAAGTTTACAGTTAATTTTTTATAAATTAAAGTTCAAGTTATTTTACAAGAAACAAACAACTAACATTACATAGGCCTTACACTCATTGCGGCTGTATGACGTCAGAGGTTCCATGCAAATTCAAGATAGCTGTCATTAGTGACTGTTGTTAAAAAAACTTAATATGTGTAAACAAAACATTATTACTTAAGAAATATAGATTACCATTGACAAAAGGATTTATTTTACATAGGTAAGTGTAGAATAGGTCAAGTTTGTATTTCTGTATTGTATCTATTTATATACAAGTATCATATAGTGTTTATGTCCCTTGTCTACTAGTATATTGTAGTGTTTATGTCCCTTGTCTTGTATGTGTCCATTTGTGAGATTCAGTCCCTTGCCCTGTGTGCGTCCAGCCATGTACTGTGATGTCATTCATGTATTGTCCAGTCAGTATGAAAGGTTTATAATCAACAAGACTTTGAATGGTCAGGTTGGAAAAAGCTTGTGATGAATTTTCGTATATTGTATTTGTTTTGTGAATATTGTGATATATTGTAATTCTATGTTAGTTGTTGTAGGTTTTTCATTTATATATTATATATATATAAATTCCGATATATTGTTGGCGTCGTAATTACACAACTCGAACCTCGAGACGGTGTTGGTTTAGTCTTCACCCCACCCCACTACATAAGTTAAATCTTTTCTTTCTTAAACTGTTAGTTTAGTATTCTTTTTTAGTTTGATTTCTCAAGTCCGCGAATCCAGGTACCACGAGGATTTAATGTATTGCACACAAATAATTTTTTTTAAACATATTTACTAGGATTAAAAAAAACATTAAAAAACATTGAATAAATACTTCAAAACATTGAATGGATGTTTTAAAAGATTAATCCCTCGTTGTCTGGAGCGGTGTACTGTCCCTAGTTGAAGGAGTGATTGTGTTTGGGTCTATGACATCGACGTTTCAATCATGACAAATAAAACTACATAATGCAACTAACTTTTGCACGGCTCATGACACCAAATTGTATGGCTTTTGTTGTTCATCGTATACAAGAAACTTTCATGAAAGAGATAGCAATTTATCAGAGTGCAAAATAGGCCATTAAACATGAAAACATACGTTATTTATATTTATGCCGATATGCCTTTCAAAATATCAATAATAAAGTGCGTAATATTAGTTTTAAACATTATCAAACACAAATTATGCCTTCTATTAGAATATAAAGATCAAAATGAAGTAAAATATAACTGCATTGTTGTTATCGTAAACGAATTACCCATGTTAAATGAAATAAACAAGGAAGAAAATTACCCATGTTAAATGAAATAAACAAGGAAGAAAATGCAGATATAAATTATGATTCTCGGTGGGGTCAAGTATTCCTGATAACATTGTTTTACGTTTTCGTACGTTATCATCGGCATGTTGTGGAACACTTATCAAAGTGGATCCAAGTACAATTATCCTGTTTATTAAGAATCACTGAACAGTCATTTTTGATTTGTTTTCGATTTCTAATAAACTCATGGCTATAAAGAGCTATTATTTTTATATAAATCCCCCCCCCCCCCCACCCCAAAGCAGGCATACGTATAAATATAATATTGTTACAATGAAATAGAATGAGGAATGAGCGACGATATTAGTTCAAGCATTTCCCGAGAAAAAAAAACAAAAAAAAAACAGAATACGTCATATTCAAAGCACAAGGAACACATGCCTTCTCACTTTCATTTACCCTTTCAATAATTCAAATATACTTTAAATGAAATAATTCCTATTGTGAATGCACATCTATTAATTTTAAATCAACGAAGCCCCATCTCATGTTCGGATTTTTTTTTATACAATCGCTATCCAAAATAGTTACCCAAACCAAGAAGTTAACCAAAAGTTATCCGCTAATAAAGCCTGCGGTCCACTACAGCCCGGATATTTTGCCGAAGGGTTGCCGACAAAAATTTGCTAGTTTCGGGAACCTTTCGGGATAAAATGGGCGGAGCTTGGTCACCGTGATTGTTCGGCATGTATTCGCGGAGTGGCATACGACAGGTTGCGGTATAAACCCCGAAAGATGTCCGAAGTCACCGAATGCGACGCGGAAGAATGCCAACAGTTTCGGAAATAGCTTCCGAATATTTCCCGATCGTGCGGAAAAGTTGAGGTAACATTGCAGAACATGCTGAATAGTAGCCGATTTGTTGTCGACAGAATGCTGAAATGTTGCCGATTGGAAGTTCTGCGTATATGAACGACGCCAAACAACACCGAATACAATCTGATTATCAGTTGCTAGCCCGACAATTGATCTTGAGGTGCATTCTCATTGCCCTGGCATTTCACTTGACACAGAGAAGAAGACATCATCAATTGTGGATCAAATAGTATTTGAGGATCACGCCAACAATTTTGAATGACATACCCCAGCGTCCAACCTTGACCCCACGATAAAAAAGGTGGCCTAAAGCTTGCGACGGCACCGAGTTACTTGCAACTGTGGACACGTACGCCTCCTCGGTGTACGACTTATGTACTTCTGTGCTGCTGTGGAAAGTGTTTGCAATTTCGTCCAAGCAGTGTCTACTTTCCAGCTTCAGGAGTATAATGGTGAAGTTCTGGTCATGCCAAAAACTCCAAAGGCCTGAAGAGAAATGGCCGCCCAATTTCAGAGAAGGTGGAACATGTCCCATACTATAGGTACTAAAGGTTTTTTTCTTCTCAGCTTGGGCTTTCAGACAGCATCACTTCTGAGATATCCAGTTTTATACAATTGGTTACAGTTTTTTTCATGTTATGTTTCACAGAAGGTTAGTACGTCTAGAATCTGGGCAAAACAGATTAATTATGATACCCCGTATATTAACTGTCGTTGGTTTGCAAAATACTGGTATATCATTTATACACATTTATACATGTACTTATATGTTGGAAGGTACTGAATATTTCCGCCCCCCCCCCCCTCTAATTACAAATTCTGTTCCCACATCTGTAGATCGCTATCCAGTGTATTTAGTTACTCGAACAGATACAGACGTCATGGCTATTATTTTGCTGTTTATTTCTAAGTGGTTTGGTGATATTGAGAAAACACGTGAGTGACAAAATGCATGAACGGTTTACGTGTGTTGTTTGTTTACTGCTAGTCCGAACACGTGACTCAACAAAATACATGAACGGTTTACGTGTGTTGTTTGTTTACTGCTAGTCCGAACACGTGACTCAGCTACAACATATAAAGCGCATGGTGCTCGTCGTTCGAGTTTATATTAAAGCACTACCGGACGAAAAATCAGGTAAGGTTTTTTTGAAGAATGTTATATTTATTTAGGTTTATTATTTACCTTATGTTTTCTTGTAGATTTAAAATAACGATTTAACAAATTATTAATCACCGTGCTTAATAATGACAGTGCCGAAAAATAATGGGATAATAATTGGCATCTTAAGACTGTTAACAGAAGTACTTCGTGCGAAACTGAATCATTAAATATTGTTAATTTTCCCTCTCTTTCAGAAACGAGACGTTACAGAAATCAAAATGTTGTCGCAGGCTACATTTCTTTGCGGATTATTCTCCGTATCGCTCGGAGTTACCATTAACAGTAACAATCCGTTTGGTAGGTTCTTCAGTAATCAGCCTTATAGATGTCATTTTATTTCTTGGAGAAAAAAAAACAACAAACTGTACAAGCGTTTATGCAATGGGCGGAGTAACAAGTATACAATTCACGATTTAAAGTTTCTTTATTCTTTTCTGTAAATACATATAAATATACATGTATTGAAAATACAAAACAAGGCTGTTCAAAACTCACCATTGTGCAATTCTTATTATAAGGACACCACGACAACGGATTACGATAAACATTGAACATTTCTCTTGTATGGGTTATTTCAATTTCCACCGCAGGCCTCTGCGACACCCTTGTTCCCGACCATCGAAACGAGTGCGGCATCGCGGGTGTTTGGCGGAACCAGCTCCAGTCGGTCATGAAGTTCACGTGCGTCGGCGGCCATATCGGCGGCCGGTATTTCACGGCGGTGGGAAACGCCGACGGGTTCTATGAGCTGTCTGGAAAATATCTGAAGCCTGACCGAAACACAACAATTCTTGGCTGGGTGGTCGCATTTAACAATGCCTTGTATGGAAACTCAAATTCAACTGCGGCTTGGTCGGGGATCCATTACGCTAGCGAAGGTATCTTATACACACATTGGCTACTGACCAATTTCCATCCCCGTCCCGACCTGTGGAAAAGCACGAGGGTCAACCACGATGACTTCCAGAAGATTTGTTGATTGAACAGAATAACAGCTGTAGAGATAATAACAAATGTCTTGACCAGTTTATGGTTTAGACAGGTTTCTAACGATGATTGTTGTTGTTGTTGTCTCAGATTGATTTTTTGAGTTGTTAACTTATGTTTTATGGCAACCAGTAAAGATGGTTGACAGTGTATGCGAAATAAAGTCATTTTTGAACATTACATTTGCATGTATAAAAATCTGTTTTGTTGACGTACGTGAACAACGGTTTAGTCATTTATAAACAAAACACAGATAATTCTACAATAAAATACAAATATTGTGTAACAAAATAACAACCAGAATAAAATTAAGCTGATCAACAATGAAACGCCGCATGTCCAAGTCGCCACAAAAATGTGAGCAAGCGCATTTATGCTGTGATGTTCAACGCAATAACATGACCACGTTTAAGCGGTGATGTTCAACGCATAACATGACCACGTTTATGCTGTGATGTTCAACGCAATAACATGACCACATTTATGCTGTGATGTTTAACGCAATAACATGACCACGTTCATGTGGTGATGTTCAATGCAATAGTAGTAACATGAGCACGTGCATGCGGTGATGTTCAATGCAATAACATGACCACGTTTGTGCGGTAACAGTCAACGCAATTACATGACCACGTTTGTGCGGTAACGTTCAAAGCAATTACATGACCACGTTTATGCTGTGATGTTCAACGCAATAACATGGCCACGTTTATGCGGTAATGTTCAATGCAATAACATGACCACGTGTGTGCAGTAACAGTCAACGCAATTACATGACCACGTTTGTGCGGTAACGTTCAACGCAATAATATGACCACGTTTGTGATGTGATATTCAACGCAATAACATGGCCACGTTTATGCGGTGATGTTCAATGCAATTACATTAGCACGTTCATGCGGTGATGTTCAATGCAATAACATGACTACGTTTATGCTGTGATATTCAACGCAATAACATGAACACGTGTATGCGGTGATTTTCAACGCAATAACATGACCACGTTTATGATGGGATGTTCAACGCAATATCATAACCACGTTTTTGCGGTGATTTTCAACGCAATAACATTACCACGTTTATGCAGTGATTTTCAACGACAAAGCGGCACACTTGTGCCGCATAAAAAATACCAACATACGTATGATAATATGACAATCTTATACTCTCGCACAACATATTTAGGGGGGGGGGGAATACCGGAAACAGCATGTTTCTCTGTTCGTCCGTCTGTCCGTCCGTCACCCTGTATGTCTTAAGACGCACTTTACAATATTTGTTTATCTTAAACATACATTAAATGAAATTTCACAGAAGGGATTCCATTTGGAAAATTATTACATAGCTCTATATGGCTATTTTTATATGCTATTATTAACACAACCTGCACGCTTCTTGAAAACTCCTGACTCAAAGTAGATGAGCCTTTAGAGCAAATGTAGTTACAAGTGCGTACTCAAGCGAAGTAATTATAATTAATTTCACTGAGTTTTAAGTATTGTCTTCATGTTTTCGTTGTACTTTTTTCGGCGTAGCTGTCTAAGATCACTTTTGACCTAGATTGCTTGCAATAATTATGCAGCGGGAAAATTGAATGCCAATAGAATTGGGCAAATTTTCAAATTTTAGGGAATACAAACTTACAACAATGGTTTAATGTATACCAATAACTGTTGCATACTTTTGGGGATTAAAATTTACATAAAAGTTTACATAAGCGGTTAAAATAAAGTTATAAACATATCTTCGACATACAGTCTAGAACTGTACATAATTATGAACAATTTTACTCATTGTATGTCATGATCAGAATGTTATATTCATTCACATAATGAAATAACTATTTTTTGTTTAGCCTACATAATCGGCGCGCTTTATAAATAGCAATTACAATGATACAATTCACGGGGACCACAGTCGGTCACAACGTACAATGTTGCCTGTTGAGCTCGCGTCATGTCTGCCTGTCAATAGTGTTAAGGTTTCTTGTGACAAGCACAATATAGAAAGTGGTAAATTTCTGGTATTTTTATGATTAATAAGCAGAAAAATATTAGTGAATTTGATGGAACTTATATTTCCTATTATTTTACCAGTGTGTAAAAATAGTATTGTACGTTGTAGCCGACATGGGTCCCCGTGAATTAATTCTAGCGAGTACAGTACACTGCAGCAGGAGAGCGAGTCATTCTAAAAATAGTGCGCGGTAAAGCCGTGTTAATACACGGAAAGCATTAAACTGTACGTTTTTAGAGTCTCTTGCTAGTTTTGTTGAAAGTACATTTCGCGGATGAAATGTGTATTTACTAAGCAATTAATTAAATGAAAACTATAAGTTATTTGCACATTACAAAATAAATATTAAAAAAATAAAGAAAATACGATATAAAGGCGAAGGTTATCGATTTAAACACACCACTGTCAACCTAAGTATTGCCTTGATTACGTTTTTTAAAAGCGGTTAAAAAGGTACGGAGCGGACAAGCTTTGTGGTGGACAGACACCCAGACAGACAGCTTGTATATACTCACTAAGACTAAACTTCTTAGTGGGGGGCGTTTGTAACTGATTCGCGGAGGCGGGGCGTACAATCTACTTTCGGCAAAAATAGATAAAAAAATATTTATCAACAAAAGTAGCATAGAGTTTAATATCTACGGTTAATACCCACGCATCAGTTAGCGTCCGGAGAATCCTGAACCCGAGAATTTCAATATATGGGGAATTTATATTTATAAATTTACTGTGCATGTTAATTTATATTTGAATTGTGATTGCGTTTTATTCACAATTATTTACAATTGCACCTTTCTATCAACTTCGCCAGTAGATGTTATTCAATCTATAAAAATGTTAAACATCTTTCTATAAGTAAAACGTGGTGAAAGAAGTCTCCTAATACGTCAAAATGTTATTCATGTTACTTTCATGAATACACTTTGTGCAATACAAATGATACATATAGTATATTCTTTAACATAACTATGTACACTTGTCTGATATATACATGTATAATAGTTTTCATTCATTCCCGCTAAATATTTTCTGACAAAGTTAATTTGTTAAATTTGCCTGACAAATTCATGTATCAATTATGTTTGCGTAAATTACTAGTATTTAGGTTATTCATGTATCACAGGTGAACACATGGGGCAGTATATGATCGGTTTATTCACGGTACAGATATTAATAATGATTGAGTTTATATCAGATTAATTTTAGGGCCCATACGTATTCTTATGGTGTACGAAAAAATCTAGTGCCCGAGAAGTCTCCTTAGTAGCGACCGAAAAATCTGGGGTCCGAGAAGTTTCCTTAGTAGCGACCGAAAAATATGGGGTCTGAAAAGCTACGTAACCGATTGTCTTAATTGGTCCTCTTGTATTATATTTAGGGCAAAAATGACATCTCAATATTAATTTCAACGCCGATTGTCTTTTTTAAAAGATATTTCTTGTTTATGCTGTAGACAATATAATGTCTACGCCTTCTCCAACAGCACTAATACAAATTTCATCAAACAGAAATTACTAGTAGTACCGGTAGGTTTATTTGTGCAAATTGCAAACGGATTTTATTTTAATGATTCTGAGTGCTAAGCGTTATATTCCCTTTTCTATTGTTGCAAATATATAGTGTAGCTTACTGTAATGTAAAAACGAATATGAATTTTTTTTTCAACTGTAAATTATGCTATTAATTTTTTATTCTCTTTATCTGTTAAAAAGACACAGTCATATCAAATACATGTATAAGCAACGATTGTTTTGTGCGTTGCTCATCGCCGCGTAAACGCAACCGTCCTGTATACGAGAATGCGTTGAATCGCATAATCGCGTTTGCTCACGTTTTTGCGGCGCTGCGCATATGCGGCGTTCCAAAGCAAACTCAAATATATTTCAGTCATGTTTAAAAAAAAAAAACTCAGACTGATGTGATGAAACAGAGCAATTAATTTCGACTTAATGTGTTCCATATATACATGTATATAGTATTAATGTCCAGCAATTTTAGTATGTCCCTACACATAAATAAATAATTAATGAAAAAGATGTAATGGAACGCACACACATGTTCGGGGACACAGCGCATACGTATTTCAACTTGTACTTTGTCACATTTCAGATTTAATTGCTACTTCCGGCGTTTCATGGGTTGGGCATTCACATTGCTTGAACGCGTTGAAAGTTAACAAAACAGAGCGTCTTGAATTATTATCGTTTTAACATCGTTCTTGTCCGATTGCACAAAACATTAAATATGGAAATATATCCTGTTTTATATCCGTTTTCGTGGTTGGCAAACATTTATTACCAGTAGCAAGACAATGTTTTATTTTTTTAATCCAGAACTCGTGACACATGCGCCATAAGCAAATTAACTTGCTTTGTACAAACAGTACATTTGAACCATTTTTTTACAAAGATTCAATGTTGTCCAAGCCAAATGCAATGATTTATGACAATAGAAAGGTTTGCCGGTCTGTTTGCGAGTTTAAACACGCCGTATCAATCAATTGCACATTACCAATTTCCACTTTCTCACGGATGTCTTTATTAGTGTGTATTTATAGAATTTATTTAACTGATACTGATGAGTTTGTTTCAGTTGTTGAGTAATTTTGTTTCATACTTTTTAATTCTGAAAGATACGTCATTTTTATTGTGCGTATTTCAACAGGATTCGATTGTCGTATTTTCTCATTTAAGTCAGTGGGCAATACAGTCGAATGAAAATGCATTTGTATACTGCTGTTCTACGAGTATACAGATACATATCTGACGCCATGTGTTTAACTGAATTTCACTCTCATACTTATTAGAAAATGCAAAAGGTGTAATTAATGTATAATTAATGTGCAGAATGTGTAATTTATGAATAAACAAGAGATGTTTGTAAAACATGTATGCCGCCCGACTTGCAGCCAAGTTGTGAATATGTGCAATTGTTAAGAATTTTTTTAAATATGCAATCCCAAGCGAGGTCTCGATATATGGTATCTCTGTATGAACTTTCATTAAAATATCTCGATGCGTTCTCAAGTTATTGAGTGGAAACCGTTTTCCTATTGTTAGTAATGGTGACCTTGACTTTGACCCCACCCACCCCATATGAAATCCCAAGAGAGGTCTCAATATAAGATATCTATATATGAAGTTTCAATAAAATATCTCAATGCGTTCTCAAGTTATTGAGCGGAAACCGTTTTTCTATTTTTAGCAATGGTGACCTTGACCCCACCCACCCCATATGCAATCCCAAGCGAGGTCTCGATATAAGGTATCTATGAAGTTTCATTAAAATATCTCAATGCTTGTCAAGTTATTGAGCGAAAACTGTTTTTCTATTTTTAGTAACGGTGACTTTGACCTTGACCCCACCCACCCCATATGCAATCCCAAGAGAGGTCTCAATATAAGATATCTGTGTATGAAGTTTCATTAAAATATCTTGATGCGTTCTCAAGTTATTAAGCAGAAACCATTTTCTATTTTTAGTAACTGTCACCTTGACCTTGACCACACCCGCCCCATATGCAATCTTAGGCAAGGCTTCAACATAAGGTATATATGTATGAATTTTCATTAAAATATCTCGATGTATTCTCAAGTTATTGAGCAGAAACCGTTTTTCTATTTTTAGTTATTGTGACCTTGATCTTGACCCCACCCATCCCATATGCAATCCCAAGCGAGGTCTCGATATAAGGTATATATGTATGAAGTTTCATTAAAATATCTCGATGCGTTCTCAAGTTATTGAGCGGAAACCGTTTTTTCTATTTTTAGTAATGGTGACCTTGACCCCACCCACCCCATATGCAATCCCAAACGAGATCTCAATATAAGGTATCTATGTATTAAGTTTCATTAAAATATCTCGATGCGTTCTCAAGTTATTGAGCAGAGACTGTTTTTCTATTTTTAGTAAGGTGACCTTGACCTTGACCCCACCCACCCCATATGCATTCCCAAGCGAGGCCTCAATACAAGGTATCTGTGTATGAAGTTTCATTAAAATATCTCTATGCGTTCTCAAGTTATTGAGCGGAAACCGTTTTTTTATTTTTAGCAACGGTGACCTTGACCCCACCCACCCCATATGCAATCCCAAGCAAGGTCTCGATATAAGGTATCTATGTATAAAACCGTTTTTCTATTTTTAACAACGGTGACCTTGACCTTTGACCTGTTGACCTCAAAATGAATAGGTGTCCTCTTTTCCTCCCAAGTAACCAGCATACTAACTTAAATGATCGTATGTCAAAGGGTTCTCTAGATATCGTGCGGAAACGAAATGGTCTACGGCCAGACCAACCATCCAACCGACCGACCGACAGACAGGTGCAAAGCAATATACCCAAACTTCTTCGAAGGGGGCCATAATAAACGTGAAGAATGTATACTGCGCATTGTGTATAATTATAATAAGACTAAATAAATATGCAGATTGTATAATTAATGTATAAATAGTGCGCATTATGTATAATTAAGGAAAACTTGATGTACAGAATGTATAATTAATGTCCAAATGTATAATTAATAATAATTGATGTGCATAATGTATACCAGGACACGCTTTTATTATATAGGTAGTGACAATACCTTAGCATGCAGATGAGTTACAACGGATAACAGCAATTGTCAATAAACCTTTATTTCGCAAAGACAAACTTGGAATGCAGTTGAATTATCACAGAACACGAAGACACTTCAGAGAACAGGAAACGATATACTAACAGACAGAACAGATCAGGTAGTGTTGACAACAGTATGGAAGCTAAATAATAGCATGGCAACATCCACAATTTATAATATTCTACAAACAAATGAACCTGAAAAGCATTTCTAAATGTAAAACACTCCATATTTCGAAAAAAATAACATACTCTTGAGCTTTAGCACTTTGCCTACAGTTACAATTTATCAGTAAAGACATTTATTTAACAGGTTGTAAGAATTTAAAATATCAACTAATTAACATGCACAAACTATAAGCATTTAAGTAAATGCAAACAATTAATTGACATATATAACATGCCATATAATAAACAGTTGGACGGAATTTTCATACGCAAACACAACCGAAAATATGACATGTTGTATGGGATTTCATTAACAAGGAGAGATGAGTTTGACAGCTATAGAAATAAATAATAGAGGACTCCTGAAGTTCTCTTATTTATACTCAGGATAATAAAAAAATAATTTAAACATGAAAAGGATTTTCATACACAGCCAGGATTTTAATAAAAGACCAATATTTTGAACAGACATTCAATATATATTTTCCGAGTGTGATTTAAAATGTTGAATAAGAAAGGTTACTTGTAGGTCAACCAAGCTCTGTTTGTCTAATGCAATGTAAAAGACACAAAATATGGTTTTAACAGTGAAAGAAAATCAAAATAAAAAACACATGTGGTATATTTAGGAAATACTGTCAACAAAATAATATGTATTCCAACTGTATAAGGCTTTCAGGGTAATCAACAAATATTATAATAATAACATACGTTTTTGCTACTGAGAACAATAATTTAACAGCAGCAATAAATAACTTTCTATGCATGTACTTGTGCATAAATTATCAACAGATCATATAAGAAGTCCATGTTTAATGATAAAATTCTGATTTCCAAGTGTTTAACAAGAAATCACACTGATTTAAACACTCTGTGTTGGTCATTTCACGTAAAGTATTATGTTGTAAGTCAGTGTCATAGGCAGTAAGTTCTTTGAATGGTAAAAAGCAAAAACATTACAATAAAGCACATATACAGTCTCAACAAATACCATTTCTCTCAATTATACAGCATACTGATAGTTTTTGAATTTTAAGTACAGAGTACCGGTAATTTCAAAACCCGAATAAGGTCCAAAATGTTTGTATCTCCACAACTTTCTCCTCTGGCTTTCCAATCAAACAATTAAAGTAGTGTGTAAACAACATACTGGCTATCAATGTAATACTTTTTTTAAATGCATACCAGGTCATGAGAAAACAATCTAAGTATATTCAATGCTTGATTTGATGTAAATTACTAAAATGGACGGAACATTTTGCATCTCAACTCCGCACTCAAAGTTCTGATAGCAACAAGATGCAAACTGATCTTACAAACTTCAAACTGCACGAAGTACTTGATATATTTATAACCAATTGACCGAACAAACATTAAAGTCAATCAGCTGATCTAGGCAACACTTCAGTCCACTACTTGACCATACCAACTGTAAAGCCTGCTGACTGCCTTTTATTATATGCAGCCTACCAACATTAGTCTTCTGTGATATCTTAACAAATAACCAACTGTTAAATGCTTGCAGTTGACTTTACCATTTAACCTGTTAGCTGAGCTTCCAACTATTTCTCTAATTGCAAACTTTGTAGCTTATTGAACACACTCTGTATTCATTTAGTACAAATTAAGTAATTAAAAACAACCGTGATTTCATAGATTTATGCATTTGTAACCTTATCCTGCATAACCTATTCAAATATTCTAACCAACATGGTTAGTTTTTATTTTATTGTCTGTAAAGACAGTCACGAACATATTTATTCCAAACAAATACACAGTAACAACTCTCATATAGGAGCACCAATGTATGTTTCACAGAGTGACATTTTAACATATGAGGCATGTCGTGGGAAAATCGGGCTTAATGCACGTGCGTACAGTGTCATCCCGGATCAGCCTGTGCAATTAGCACAGGCTGATCCAGGACGACACTTTCTGCTTTTATGATCAGAGTCGGCCAACCAGTCAAAAATGAATCTAAAACAACATCATATTTTATGAGGTTTTGATTAAGTTGGTAAGAGTCTTCAGTTTTCAGCTGTTAGCTAGAGGAATAATCTGTGCCTGGCTGTCAGGTGTTAATCGATTGAAGAAGAATCGCAGAGCATGACTGGCCTGTAACGAGCAAAATCAATTCTTATATTCCCAGTAACAGTTTAGGTAACCAGGCTAAATCAGTTTTAAAAATACTGTTGCGGATCAGTATAAAACATTTTTCTCTGATTAATTATACTTTACTTCACAATATAAATTATTTGCAAACAACTACAGTCTGATGCAATTCTTATGATCAATAATTAGCATGCACACACAAAATTTAATACTAATATTACAGTAAAATCTGTAACCTTCTGTGAATAAATTTGTATTTCTTACATTGACACTTCATGATGTCGATCATTGATTATCTCTATTTACCTAGCGACAAGTAGCAAGTACTATCACTCAATGCATAACACAGTACCTGTTTAATGTCACTTGGACGGAGAATGAACCTGCCATACTTGTGCAGTATTGAATCTGTCACAGATCTTCCCTGGTTAGTCTCAGTACTGAAGGTTCTGGTAAGAGAAATATCACAATGCTAGTACAGATAGCAAAACATGCAGCATAGCTAAAGCAAAAGACATATTTTACTTGCTGGCGTGGTCAAAATGTTTGATGCGAGTAATTACTAGGGGAATCTACGCAGAGTGGGAGCTGATAACCCCCAGGAAATCACGTATGTGTACAACTGATAGCTGATATTTTACACAATACGGAGGTCTACTCCGCATCACCTTCCGTCTCACTTGATCTCCCAAACTATGTGCATCATGAAATATGTTTTGTTTCACATGACCTGTACTGTACATGTGTAAGCAATATTTACCTCTACATTGTTATTTGTGTAAAGAATTAAACATAACTTGTTGATGACAGAATTTAATTACCAAAACTGTTTTACAGCCAAATGTTATGTACGTAAAGCTTGCAAACACACTCTAACAGGCATGACAATTGCCGTTTTACTTATAAACATAATCGTACAGGCATGACAATTACAGTCTCACTTTTAAACACAATCACACAGGCATGACAATTACAGTCTCACTTTTAAACACAATCACACAGGCATGACAATTACAGTCTCACTTTTAAACACAATCACACTGGCATGACAATTACAGTCTCACTTTTAAACACAATCACAAAGGCATGACAATTACAGTCTCACTTTTAAACACAATCACACAGGCATGACAATTACAGTCTCACTTTTAAACACAATCACACAGGCATGACAATTACAGTCTCACTTTTAAACACAATCACACAGGCATGACAATTACAGTTTCACTTTTAAACACAATCACACTGGCATGACAATTACAGTCTCACTTTTAAACACAATCACACTGGCATGACAATTACAGTCTCACTTTTAAACACAATCACACAGGCATGACAATTACAGTCTCACTTTTAAACACAATCACACAGGCATGACAATTACAGTTTCACTTTTAAACACAATCACACTGGCATGACAATTACAGTCTCACTTTTAAACACAATCACACTGGCATGACAATTACAGTCTCACTTTTAAACACAATCACACTGGCATGACAATTACAGTCTCACTTTTAAACACAATCACACAGGCATGACAATTACAGTCTCACTTTTAAACACAATCACACAGGCATGACAATTACAGTTTCACTTTTAAACACAATCACACTGGCATGACAATTACAGTCTCACTTTTAAACACAATCACACAGGCATGACAATTACAGTCTCACTTTTAAACACAATCACACAGGCATGACAATTACAGTCTCACTTTTAAACACAATCACACAGGCATGACAATTACAGTCTCACTTTTAAACACAATCACACTGGCATGACAATTACAGTCTCACTTTTAAACACAATCACACAGGCATGACAATTACAGTCTCACTTTTAAACACAATCACACAGGCATGACAATTACAGTCTCACTTTTAAACACAATCACACAGGCATGACAATTACAGTCTCACTTTTAAACACAATCACACAGGCATGACAATTACAGTTTCACTTTTAAACACAATCACACTGGCATGACAATTACAGTCTCAGGCATGACAATTACAGTCTCACTTTTAAACACAATCACACAGGCATGACAATTACAGTCTCACTTTTAAACACAATCACACAGGCATGACAATTACAGTCTCACTTTTAAACACAATCACACTGGCATGACAATTACAGTCTCACTTTTGAACACAATCACACAGGCATGACAATTACAGTCTCACTTTTAAACACAATCACACAGGCATGACAATTACAGTTTCACTTTTAAACACAATCACAAAGGCATGACAATTACAGTCTCACTTTTAAACACAATCACACAGGCATGACAATTACAGTCTCACTTGTAAACACAATCACACAGGCATGACAATTACAGTTTCAATAAAGAAAAATCAAAGAAAATGGTTCCGACTTACTCCCTTAGTATAGTGTCAAAAGCCAACACAGCATTGTCCCTCTGTACTGCAAGCACAATACTTGGGCCAGATACCAGCAATGGAACCTAAAAACAGTATCCAAACACTGATGAATGATGTATCTAAACCAAACCACGTAAGTTTGTAACACAATTGTAACAAAAATATACTTACTACTTAATATACTATACATGCAACTGTATATTTAAATTCAAACTACTATATCCACTTTCAAGAAAACACAAATATGTTAAAAACAGCAACAACAAAACAAGAACATGACATTCAGTATGTTACAGGAGAAATTAGTAAAAGCTTACAAATAACATTTGTGGCGCGTCGTGGGAAAACCGGACATAATGCCTGTGCATAAAATGTTGTCCCAGATTAGCCTGTGCAGTCCGCAATGGCTAATCCGGGACAACACTTTCCGCCTAAAGTGGATTTATGCTTAGAAGACACTTCATTGAAACAGAAAATACCATAAAAGTGGAAGTGCTGTCCCGGATTAGCCTGTGCGGACGACACTTTACGCACATGCATTAAGTCCGCGCCTCATTTTTATTGTTGTCATTTTTGTCAGGTTTCCTAGGATCACCTCTGTTTTATTGTGCTAGTTTAGTACACACTGTGTACTGTAACTAGCGCAGTAAAACAGAGGTAATCCTAAAGCAGTACTTAAGTAGTACTCGAGTACTAATTCTCAGTACTCGATCTATCCCTGGTACAGAAATTTAGGTGCATATTCAATGAACAATGTACAAATCTAGTAACAAGTTCCTTCAGTTTCAAACTAATACGCTGTAAATCCCTTACCTGCTGAAAGCTACCAGTCTCCAGCACACACAGAACATGCTCTGCCTGCTCCTGCGTGAACCATACCATCCGGCCCCCGACCAACTCAAACCTACATCACATGAGGATCAGACATTGAATAGCTTCTATGTGCCAAGCGAACTAAAAACTGTATAGTTGTCAGTGAACATCTCACAATCCTTTGTCAAAATTATGTTGTTTGATGTTCGGTATTTGTATTGCTTTGAATAATCATTTACTAGCTAGTAAAAACTGTAATTGCATATATTGTATAGACCTTTCTAGGTTTTGCTTAAGACAGATTTAAGGATTAATACCCATCCATCGAGTATCATAAATACAATACTAACTTTACCTTTTTGGCAAAATAGGTTACTTGTTAAACATGTGGTATGGGAGTGTACTGATTGGATTATATTGAAGACTTATTTGCATATGACCGACATTTGTTAAAAACGTCAATTGTCTCTACCCTTGATGCACCAGTCCCTCGATGACCTCCACGTATCCGAAGTGAGATCCAAACTTCTTCATTAATACTGTAGTCAGAATGAGGCAAGTTGTCTGGTTGAGAAACAAGTGGGAGACGTCTGTAATACACAGACATATCAAAATGTTATTTAATATTTATGACTGGCGACAATACCAGTATATTACCGATTTATTCTGGAAATCTAAGTAAAAATGTGGGCATAAGTGTGTCAAAATACAAAACACAGTTATGGGGATTATTGCACCTGATGCTGGGATTGATGACAAAGGTACAATTCAAGTTTCAAATGAATAACTTGTGTAGTTTTGAAGTTACAATACTTTTGAAAATAAACTTTAATCAAGTGCTGATGCCGACATCGACACCTGGACGAGTAGGAAAGCTCACCTATTCTTCAAATAGTTGAGCTTTAAATATACTTGAACTAATTTAATGTAATATAGAAATAAAACAATGTTCATAGCAAAAAATATCATATTTTAGTTGCAACCAAATGGAACTTTTTGTATTAACTTTTAAGACCTTCTATCATTCATCCTTTCAAAACATTAACATGTCACTATAAATCTGTCGAGACATTATATATTAGACCCGATTCTATATTTAGTATCATTGTCCATATCTATTTATTGACATTACAGTTTCATTATTTAAGTAATGCGTGTATTTTACTTAATCCATTGTTTGTCATGTGATATTTTACCTAATAAAGAAAACACAATAATAACACACAGGAACTTGAAGTATAAAACCCAAACAGGGCATAATTTTATGCAAATAATTTCATACCAAAGCTTCCATAATTTAATGTTTTCTCTAACAGCAGTATTTGAAAGGTACCTTGTCCAGATTTTTGCACTTGTGAAAAGATGATATCTCTACTGGTGCCATACTTGATGTCAATCTCTATATCTACAGCTGGACTCTGGATCTACATAATAAACACACAACATTGTTACGAATGACGGATAAGTAACACAACAAAATTACACTAATCAGAGCTCCAGACAACCTTTGGGGTAGAAGGCAAAAGAGTAACACTCAAACAAAAAATCCCATTGAGATAAATGTACGCTTAGTCTTAAATGTATGGGGGTAAATGTACTTTCAGTCGGAAAGTAATACAAAAAGTCAGAAATTGGTTAGCTAATGCGGACGAATGCAATAAGGTAAAGAATTTCTACACATCCACAACTTTAACAGTTATGGGTATGACTTTCATTGCCATCTGTATGCAAAGAATTGAAATTTTGTGCATAAAAATGTGCACCCTTTTTTATTTGGTGTGTGTATCTTGTGATTTTCTGTGCGTAAATTATGTGTATGCACCTACTCTGGTCGTCTGATAATAATAAGGTCAATATACAGGAAATAAAATATCAAACCAAAACTGAAACACTCCCAGGCATATAGAAAATTTACTAGTTAGTATTTAAACATGACACACGACTAGTTTTCCACATGTGATTGAATTCTTGTGCATCTATACCTTCTCTCCTGATTTTTTTGGCAACCAACCATGTTATGAATTTTTTTTTTCAAGGGCCTCTATGGGTGAAAAAACATCAGCATTATTTATGCAGTTTCATTGCTATTTACCATTTCTTGGATGTAGATGTCGCTCTCTTGACAACAGAGTCCTGCTGGGAAGAAATACCGAACATCATCAATAGCCTGTCGATAGTTCTTAGAGCCTGTAATAACAGAAAAAATATCAGTATACAATTATGTTAGCATTGATGATAGAACTAAATATGCACAACTGTACTTTCGCGCATAGTATTACGTGTAATTAAACTAATTTCTGATCGGTTCACTACCCATGTTATACTTTCAAATCCATTCATGGACCACGAGCAGGACAACTGTAAACATGACTTCTTAAATGTTTTAATAACACACCTTTTCATTGGTTGAATTTTCCATGCAGTCTCTGACACTGAACCAATGAGACGTCTCATTAATTATTCATGAAAGGTTTTACTAGCCAAATCATCAAGTTCAAGAAGCATAGTTTATTTGAGCGAACTTGGGTTCCGACAATGGGGATAATTATGAGTAATCAGATGTCCGAAAACTAAAATTGGATACCTTTTCCAATGAAAATCAAAGTTGATGTGTTATTTTATGTATTTAATGACATTACAAAATTAGTTTCAGTCTCTGTTTAACAGACGATAATCTGCATAACACACCACAGACTGAAACTTAATTCATTTATTTTTTGTTAGCATAAAGGGGCTGTTGATCATGTATTTATCATCATGTGATCCTTAACACGGTCTACGTATACTCGTATACTGTTATTGTTTTTCCGATAACTGACACTAATTAGTAAGAGATAGGTATCTTGATAAAAAATGTGCAAACATGGTTTCTTTTCTATGGTCCAATCATATCTGATATTGCATACAAAAATAAAATAAAAATGTTAATTTACAAAAGTTTCTAATAAAGAAAAAACTGTTATATTTCTTTTTCACTAAATTTTATAACAGTATCGCTCATTTCTTGTCTTCGATAAAAAAAAAATGTGTTGCACGAGTATGTACCACATTTATAAACATGCAACTTATATTCCTTATTGTTCACCTATTTTGAACTCATTATACACATTTGGTAAAAAACACTAAATGCTCCTAGAGACAGTAATCTTATGTTATGAAAATGATGTGGAAGCTACAGCCTACCATATAGTGCATTGGTGACGATGTCCCCTCCGAAGACTCCCCTCCAGTAGAACTGTGACAGGCGGCGGGCACTCTGGGGGTCCTCTGGTCCCAGTAGGTCCAGCAGCTTTCTCACTGAGTTCTCCCTCTCCACACAGAGGCACAGGCTAGGACCACCTGTCAGGTGCTGGATGTGCTTAGAGCGATCTTCTTCAGTCTGCAGCAACAAGTAGAAAACTACAAATTACCCTCAACAATGACGACACATTTCAAGAAAATTCATTGGAAACTGTAGAAGGAGTTGCGTTGAGAAGAAATTTTCCCTATATATTCCAAAAATGAAGTATAAAAAATTAACAAAGGGCAATAACTCCTGAATTATGATGTGCAGAGTAATGGTTCTCATACACTGCACTTCTCCTTAATGAGATGTATCCACCTATGAAGTTTCAAAGTAATACCCCTTATAGTCTTAGAGTTATGCTCCGGGCAAAAATGAAGAATGAAAAATTAACAACGGGCAATAACTTCAGAATTATGAAGTGCAGGGTTATGTTCTTGTGCACTGCATTTCTACTCAATGAGATCTATCCACCTATGAAGTTTCAAGTTGATAGCTTAAATGCTTTTGATGTTATGAAGGAAAAACATGATAAAATGTGGACAGACGGACAGACAGACAGATGGACAGACAGGGTGAAAACATTTGTGGAGCCCTAATAAACGCTTACAGGTATTTAATTTCATACAATAAACACTAAATGTCTGAGAGACAAGCACATTTAAAACACCGTACATCAACTTATACAATACTTCCACAACACATACGTGTCACAAACTATAGCGCAGCATTACCCAAAGCCATTAATGTGAAGCAGGGTAGACCCATTAATTAATTATAGAAATATAGATTTTAGAACTTTAATCAATGAACAACTTATTCAATTTTACTGCATCAGTCATTTTCTCTTCTAATACGATCGATATAACTTTGACTTTTTATGTTAACACATTAACTGACATATTTAAAGATAAAAATGTATTAAACATGCAATTCATCATCCTAAATGATTAAATGTAGTATTTTCATGACAGAAAATACCTATGATTAAGTGTAGTATTTTCATGACAGAAAGTACCTATCATTTACTGCTCAAAAACAAACCTGGACAGCCTCTGGTATGACCCTCTGGGCCTGTTCCCTAGTTAGAACCAATAGTTTCATGGCCACGATGCAGAAGTTTTCTTGAGCAAGCTTCTTGAGGATCTTGGTCAGGTGCTTGTGCAGTGCCCTGGGCTTGATCAGCAGGAGGGTGGGAAAAGGGCGGGGCCCGGACTGCATCATTCCAAAGATGGACTCTTCCTTCGGGTAGGTGGCAGTTTCATCTGAGCCCTTCAATCTGAAGTGATTCCAAAAGCACACACATTAAGAGATATACCATTTTTCAAATGTGAGAATTCTTGTTTAAATACTACTGTCATAATGTGACCTTTTAACGTTTGAATACACAAAGTAAGTGTTGCATTGTTGAAACCTAAACTAAACAACTGACTGATCAAGGAGACTTGACTGACAGTGCATTTAACCATTGAGAATGACAGCACATACATGTTTGACAGAGATGTCTTGTAAAAACGTTTGCATAATGTAATCAATGAATGGGCGTGGTTATACATCCAATTGCTACCTCTCCATGGACTTGTGTAAGTAAAGAGTGGTTTTATTTATTCATTTTTTGACGGCTAAAATTAATTGGTGGCGGATATTTTGTAGGGCCACTCTTAGGATGGGAAACAAATTAAAATACAATTTTCTTTGAGGTCTAGATAGTTAAACTGATAATGATACATACAGTTCACATTATGAACAGAAAGAATGAAAAAATGTCAAAAGGTGCATCATAAGTGCACTAAAATAGAAACAGTATAAATATAAAACTGTACCCATGAATCTCATGATGTGAATTATACTGAGGGATATATGGCAACATGGGCCGGGACAGAGGGTCAGAGAACAGCTCCCTCTCCGTAAAGAACTGCCTAATGAAGGTGTAGGCCTCCTCCGCAGTGCGGCCATGGATCATTTCCAGGTCAAACTGGTTACCGGGACTCACAACAGAAGGTCTCGGTGGAACGATGCTCTCCAGTTTGGCAAAGGCATTGACCCCTCGGAGCGCTAGCACAAGACATGGCTCTACAAGGGAACACATATGAATGATGTGTTGGAATATTTTCATAATAAAAGCATCAGCCTGAACAATTTAAGAATGCTTAAATGATGCAGGCATGAAATTAACCTATGTAAGGACATTATCGTGTTCGAACTGTTTTAGAACATTTTGTTGTTTTATAAATTTGATTCAAATTGTTTACTTATTGGAGAGCTTTTTTTCAGAGTAATGAACATTTATTATTAAATGAAGCAGTTACATGAGATATGGTTTATCCAAAAAAATACCATACTATTTTAATACATGTATTATGAAATATCAAATGCACATTTTGCTCGTTTACAAGGCATAGATATTTCCAATGGTTTTTTCATCAAGTCAATGAAATATCAAATACCCAACAGTTGTCCCTTTACAACGTGTAGATATTGCCAATGTTTTGTTGTTTTTTCATCAATTTAATGAAATATCAAATACACAATATTCGTTCCTTTAGGAAGTGTAGATACTGCCAATGTTTCCTTTTATTCACACAGAAGGCAGTTATGTGACCACTCCTCACACTTACCACTAGCCAGCCTGTGCAGACTGTTACATTTTAATATTATAAAATATCAAATACACAATATTACAAGGTGGTAGGTTTTGCCAAAATTAATTTTTTTTTTTCAAGGAAGCCTTTCTGTCCACCTTGTCACCACCATCACTTACCTCTAGCCAGCGTGTGCAGACTGTCCCTCCAGAGCCTGTCGCCCACCTCGCAGGGCGTGACCTCCTTGGCCTGGGTCATGCTGAGCCCAGGCAGCCACTTCATACCCAGCAGCTCCAGCCCCTCTGTGAACGGCAGGGCGGCGGGATGCCTGCTGTACGGCACCATGCCCAGCAGGCGACCTGAGTAGCACACACGAATTTTTAGTAAGTTCACAGCTACAATCTGTTAATACAACATGATTATCATGCATTCATCTCAGTTTTTCATACAAGTCTCTGTGAACGACAGGGCTGCGGACCTGACATAACAGACATATCCAGTTTAAGCTCCTCTTCGGTTATAGCCAGACAACTTTTTTTTTCCTCTAGCCACATACACTTTTGCTAGGTTCACAGAGATCTGGGTGATAATAAAGAACAATGATAGAGTAATTCACTCGATAAACTTGAATATTAATCACATTCAGAGAAGCATGGATTGCATGATCAATATACGACAAAATCAAGAAGATTATGACAATAAAATTAAATACAATAAAAAGAAACTTCTGGCACAATTAATAAGATGAAATTGCAGCCAATCGTACCAATCAAGATTCCTGAAGACTTGAGTATATTATGCCCTAACAGCAGTAGCACTGTGATCTGTTCCAGTTCTGGGCTGGTGTACAGTTGCGGTATCACATAGCTGGGGTTAATCTGGACCTCTGGGTCACAACACTGGAATAAGGACAGCAATTATGGTCAGTGCTGAGCACTGTTCTAAAGTCAAATGTGTCAGTTCATAAAGTTTTCAACAATGTTTTCAAAATAAATGTGGCGCGTCGTGAGAAAACCAGTCTAAATGCATGTGCGTAAAGTGTCGTCCTGGATTAGCCTGTGCAGTCCGCACAGGCTAATCCAGGACGGCACTTTCCGCCTACAGTTGATTTATGTTTAGAAGAGACTTTCTTGAAACAGAAAATACCATAAAAGCGGAAAGTGCCATCCCGGATCAGCCTGTGCGGGCTGCACAGGCTGATCCGGGACGACACTTTATGCACATGCATTAAGTCTAGTTTTCCCACGACGCGCCTCAAATTATGTCAGGAATAATGAATTTCATGGCTATTATTGACCAAAAATAAACTATGTAAACTTTCTTTAATGTACATAACAGTTTTTATTAATTATTTCTGGCAAACTTCCAAAAGTTCATCACAGACAAAATACAATGATCAAAACCAAAGATTCAAAATGAAATTGTATGAAAATGTGTCAGTAATAAATTACAAGTTTATACAAAGTACTTTTGAATTGAAGAAAAAAGTTATTTTTTTTCAGTTTGACCAATAAAAAAATGTCATCATAGTTTATGGTAATTTTTATGGACTTCAACAAAAATTGTTGAAAAAGAACTTCTATTTGCCACCTTTTCTGAGCTAACAATAGTTACCATACCTTGCTAAACTCTCCCCCAAGAGTGGCCAACAAACCTTCAGAAAACCTGGCAGCATGAAACATGTGAGCTGACTCCAGGTGAAAGTGTTCCCTCTTCTGAAGAGTTCCTACAATCAAACACAGCTAGGTGTTTATTTATGCTGTATTTTAATTACTTAAATAAACGTACAAGATACATGACATGTCACACACTGTTTACATGTATTTTAATAAGCAATTATTTTACTGCCTTTGAATCACTGAACTGTGACATAGTTTATTAAGGATGAAGCTATGAAAATCTAACAACTTTAACTTATTATACAAACAATGTTTAACACGTGTTTTACAACATCACCATGTTGTTGTTTTTTGTGCCTAGTCTTACATCATTAATTTTTTTAATTGGCATTTTACCCATAATGCCCTGGCGTGTCAGCTGCACCATGCAGTCCTCAACCAGACTCGATGCACTGTGAGTAGCGTTCTCTTTGAGAAGCTGCAGTATCGTTGACGGGAACGTGGACTCCATCCACTTACGATGTCCCTGGGGATCAACATGACCGGCCAGACTGGCATCAAAGGACTCTGTGGTCAGTGAGCCTGGACAGAATGTTTTGAGGCCATCCCCAGTCATACCTGTCATCAACAACGTTAACGTTACTGCTGGATATTATCAACATATTTCCTATAGGTTTATTTTTGGCATTTATCTATTAATAATTCACAAAGGATTACCAACTCTTTTAAAATCCATAGTAAAAGAAACAACATACAAACTTTCAAAAGCTATTCACTGAAAAAATCTGTCCCAATAATACTCCTTAGTTATATAAGCTGACAAATATATAAAAAGTAGGGATGGCATAGAATACCAAAATCAGTAACTACTATAATTTGTGGCCTACATGACAAAACCATTATTTTTGACATTTTAGTACCGCATAGCCAGTACCGTTGTATCTTCATTAACAGATTGCGCTTTCTAATTAATGCATAAATTGCACAGTACAAAAGCAATAAGAACTGCAGGACTCCATAAAATTGTTCTTTTGACAAAAAAACAAAGTTGTCAAAACATCACACATTTTTATCAGTTTGGAAATGCTCTGATAAGCATTAGTTTATTAGCAAATTTGAGCAACGTTGCTCAACAATAATGACTGCTTAATGTGTGATCGCAATTCTTTAATTTATTTTTTGTTTCTCTTTTCATAATTCTAAATGTTAGTTGTAATAAACAATTAACAGTTATGGCTTCCTACTGACAGATGTAATTATGTATTACTGGCGACTAGACTGGTGGAGACCGACACCGACCCATATATTCAATATCTTTCAGTCCGACACGTGGTCATTCTAGTGAAAACATGGTATTAGGTATCTATTGGTCAAATACTGCCTTTATGTGGAGGGAAAAATACTTTCAGAAAAGTATTAGATTTTAATTAGCAACAAAAGAATATTCGAATGGCGTTTTAACTATTCAAATGGCAATCATTCAAATGAATATTCGAATAGTATTGCCATCCCTAATAAAAAGTTAAATTGTAAACATATGCTAAAAATAAAACTGTCCTCTAAATATAAAGCACACCTATAATAGCTGACATTACCTAAAGCTGCAGCCTTTTTGCTGGAGAGTCTCACCCGCCGAATACCAGTCACCTGAAATCCTCGCCTCTGACACGAGGCTAGTATGATTCCAAAGCATTTCGGAGGCACCAGTGGTGACATCACCAGCATAATCTCACTTTTTGTTGTAGCTGTAAGTGTGGCTAGAGGCCTATGAACAGTATGAACAGCATTATTGACATCCCCATCTTTCATAGCCAGGTCATCTGCAAATGTTACTTTTTTGTTTCTACGCCCTTTCGGACTTCCACTTCTAAGATTGTCCTTTTTAGTGTAAGGTGTCCCAACATCAATCACATTGCCTGGTGGAACACGTCCCCCGAACCACCTGACAAGCTCAGAGTGAACTCTAGAAGGAGTCCTTGGGCAGAACAAAAGGCATTCCTCCCTGGAGTCACCACCATACAGGGCACACAGGGAATTAGGGTCCGTTCTCCTAGCTAAAACTGGGTCTGACGGCCCTACGGCATCAAGCCAAATCATTCTGGCACATGTGCCGCGAATACACAAGGCCAGAACAGCACCAATGTTGTTCAATAGCTCAATGTCTGTTAATACTGAAGCATTGTCTGCCTTAGGCATGTTCATCTGCTCTGGAGAAGGATAAACTAACCTGATACCAGAAATATCTAATCCTAGCTGCAATACACGATTGAAAACTCCCATAATGGCTGATGGGTCTTGATAAATCTTTTTATAGATGAGTGACAATGTATTCTGGGTGTCATAATTAACATCTTTATCATGTATGTCCTGCTCAAGCTTTGTTTCATCACTATCCACAGTTTGCCAGAAGAATCCTACAGCTGTGTTAAACACTTTGGACGCTGCCTGAGGATCTGGGTTAACGTGAATGAAAGTGGACAGGGGTTTGGTTGCAATGTTGGGAAGCGGTGGTCGGTACACATAATCTGAAATCAAAATGGACAGAACTGACTTAAGGGAGTAAAGCTGGAATAAAACAATAATAAATAAAAGCATGTATTGCGCTTTAAAAAAGAGAGTCTTCACAAAAAAAAGAAAGTTAAATTTGATAATTTTAATCAACAAACTTATGTTTTCATGAAAGGATGACTAACATAATCTCTGAAATTCAACCACAAGTATTGTTGATATCCAATAAGTATAAATGTCAAAAAGTTTGCTGATTTGGTTGACGTTCTTCAGAGTATCTAACTGTTCCAACATTTATCAGCAATATAAAGAATTAGGTTTCGAATATGTTGTGTGCAACATACTTGGCACATCCTCGGAGATTCCATCTCCCTCTCCCCCTGGGGTGACATCCATAGAGACCATGTTCTGTAACCATGGACACACAGTGTGGAGGGTGTTGGTAGCCAGGTACTTCTGAAGATGCTGCTGAAATGCTGTGTTGATCTGGCGTTCTGATTTCTGAAACAACAACAATCCAGAAAACATTGTACTGTACTGTACCATTAAATGCATATCAAATGAATATCAAATTCGGTGCCTTATTTTTTTTTTTTAAAGAATGCATACTTTTTCAATGTGCATTAGATTCACAGTTAATGAAGCTTTTGTCCAGTGCTGTTCACATGCAAACCTTTTAAAAGTATCTTGCTTACTGACCAAAAAACATATTCCAGGTACAATACCTGACTTAGTTTTATACAAGACATACAAATACACTTTTAATACAGATACAGAGAAAACACCATGGACTCTTCTCCAATGCAAGAAAACCACAACTTGATTATCCTCAAAAGTCAAAACCCATCAGTTACAGCAAACTGACATGTAAACACAATTAAAACAATTAAATACAATACCTTATTTTTCTTCGACTTATGAATGCCTTTTCCATCAAACTGCTCTACAGGTGTTGCTGCAACCATGAGACACAGCTGGTCATCCAGTAGACCCTGTTGCATCCCGACAACACAGAACGGTGGCACCCAGGGGGCCTGGGTCCCCGCTGCCCCACCCTGCAGGTACGTGAAGTCCTGGGGCACCAGGGTCAGTAACCATGACAACAGTGTGGTGTAGCTTGCAGAGAGACCTGTACCTGTAAGGTTGCAAACTTGACTTGACATAAGCAAATTGAGACTTAATGCAGGAACAATCAATGTCACAACTTCATAGCAAACAATACTTCGTCAAATTATTCTTATTTGTATACTTATGCTATGCAAAACATGAAATGTACCAAATTTGTCTGTTTGTATGTGAGGTCTACACACTCACATGAATCCACACTCTTGTTTCCACTACCCCTGTGCAGGATAATCTCTCCATTACAGAACAGGTGAAATGTGAGAAGGGCACAATTTGTATTAGAGACCAACTTACTCACCTGTGTCCACACTCTTGTTTCCACTACCCCTGTGCAGGACAATCTCTCCATTAGAGAACAAGTGGAATGTGAGATGGGCACATCCTGTATTAGAGGTCAACACACTCACCTGTATCCACACTCTTGTTTCCACTACCCCTGTGCAGGACAATCTCTCCATTAGAGGATAGGTGAACTGTGAGCAGCACACAGTCTGTATCAGAGGTCAACACTGGTGGCAGGTTCCTGGGGGCAGACTCATATGAGGCATCCTGCAAAAAAGAGTCATTTGAAACATTTTGCATTACAATAGTACCAATTGTTAAATTACATCTTGGACTCATACCCTTAAATATTTAATATGTAATATTCATAGTAATAATATGAATGGAGGAGTCATAGATTCATCGAGTCGCCATGAGATGGACAGCTATTGTTGACATTTAAGTGGCCAAAAAAAAGAAACCTGGCGTAGGTCAGTTTAGAAGGAGATGCAAAAGGAAAACTGGAGCTGGGACCAAATGTAGACATGGGCGAAAGACCGGCTGGCGAACTCTTGTGACGGCCTTGTGTGCAAACCAGCATGAAGATTAAGTAAGTAATTTTCATAATTTCAGACAAAATGTGTTTTGTTCAATAGAAACGATTTTACCCAAATTCTGAAGTAATTTAGGCGGTCAGGTTGTTTTAATTTGAAAATGCAGAACAACAAAACATGTTAGTTGTGTGTTTTGTTGTTGTTGTTGCTCAAACATGTTACAAAGCTGATAAACCATACCATATCAAACAGTGTTGGTATGGCCTCAGCAGGGTCATGCTTCCCACTGACGGAGGCCGCAGGTCGCAGTGCCTCCAGGCGCTTCTGAAGACGCAGCTTGGCCTGACGCTCACTCTCCTGCTTCTCGCGGAGTTTCCTGAAACGATGACATGTATATAAGTATCTTTTCATGAAAACTCGCCTGAAAATCTGGGACCATATTCATCATAATGTAAGAATTACATAAATTTCTGAAAACCACAAAATTTCTAAGATTGTAAATTTTTTATTTATAATTCACTTGTTTATTGAAAGGGTTTATTCTAGTACACATTGCTAAGATGTTTCTTAACTTACACCTTTGTGAACAACAAAAAATGAATTTCAGATAGAAATTGTGATCTAAAAAGTTCAATTCAGTACAACTAAGGATTTCTTTGCTTTGGAGCTTTTTGAATAATGTCCTGACCACTCTTGAGTTGGTGTATCGAGAAATAAATTATCAAACTAGTGTATATATGTATCAATATTGTTATTATTTGTTTTACCAAAATGATTATGTAGGTGACTGCTTGTTATCTATCCTAAATACTTGATAAATGAATTACAACAGCTTAATAATGAATAATGAAAATAATGTGCAACAATGACAGCACAAATGTTCAGGTTGGTATAAATTTCCTTAGCAATTTATACCTTATGACTTCAGCCTGTCTTTCACGTTCAATATCCCCTTCTAGTCTCTGTGCTGAGGGTGATGGCTGTGGGGCGGGTGCTTCTACAGGTATGTCATCCCCTGAAGGTCTCTGTGTGCGACTGGGCAGCTCTGACATGTTGATTACTCGGGGAGGTGGGCGGTGCCTAATAGAAGAGTTAGTGTCTTAATTAACCAATTTGAAATCAACATAAAGACACCTTAACAAAAAGATTCCAATTAATAAGGAGCAGTGGACATGTTGAGTTATACTGAAATTGAAAATAATTCAAAGTCAAAATGTGCGTTTGAAAGTCTATGCTTTGGAACATGTGCATGACCAATACTAAATATTAATACACTTAATACACTTGGAATTATGTTGCAACGTCTGTGTCAGAATCTTCATAACAAGAGCTGTCTGAGGACAGCGCGTTCGACTTTTCTTGTGCTTATCAGAGTTACAACAAGAAATATGCAAATTCGACGAAAACCAAATTTTTCCAACAAAATGCATAAAAGGCAGCACATCAATAAAATTTTTAGTAAAAGTGACCTTGACCCCACCCACCCCATACGCAATTCCAAGCCAGGTCTTGATATAAGGTATCTATGTATAAAGTTTCATTAAAATATCTCAATGCATTCTCAAGTAATTGAGCAAAAACCATTTTTCTATTTTAGTAACAGTGACCTTGACCTTTACCCTATATGCAATCCCAAGAGAGGTCTTGATATAAGGTATGTATTAAGTTTCATTAAAATATCTCAATGCGTTCTCAACTTATTGAGCGTAAACCGTTTTGCTATTTTTAGTAACAGTGACCTTGACCCCACCCACCCAATATGCAAACCCGATGCGAGGTCTTCATATAAGGTATGTATGAATAAAGTTTCATTAAAATATCTCAATGTGTTCTCAAGTTATTGAGCGGAAACCGTTTTTTCTATTTGTAGTAACAGTGACCTTGACCTTGACCAAACCCACCCCATATGCAATACCATGTGAGGTCTTGATATAGGTATCTATGCATTAAGTTTTATTAAAATACCTCAATTTGTTCTCAAGTTAAGTTATTGAGCGGAAACCGTTTTTCTATTTTTACTAACAGTGACCTTGACCCCAACCACCCCATATGCAATCTCTAGCGAGGTCTCGCTATAAGGTATCTATGTTTGTAGTTTCATTAAAATAGCTTAATCCGTTCTCGAATTAGAGAGTGGAAACGAAAAGTTGAAAAACTAGCTTACCGAAAAACTTTAACCTGTCCATATAGCTTATATGTAAAATTTCTAAGTGTAAAAAGGCCCATAACGTTGACAAATTTCAAACTAGAGTTATCAAAATTGGCCCATGAGTTTATTTTAATATAGGGAATAAGTGTTCTAAGTTTGAATGAAATCCCTAACGCCATTCCTGAGAAACCAACTTACCGAAAAACATTAGCCTTTCCATATAGCTCATGTAAAATTTCTAAGTGCAAAAAGGCCCATAATTTTGACAAATTTCAAACTTGATGTTACCAAACTTGGCCTATTGGTTCATTTTAATGTGGGGAATAAATGGTTCAAGTTTGAATGAAATCCCTCAAGCCCTTCCTGAGAAACTAGCGTACCGAAAAACTGTAACTTAGCTCGGACGCCGACGCCGGGGCGAGTAGAATAGCTTGCCTTTTCTTCGAAAAGTCGAGCTAAAAATGCATTTTCTCAAAAAATCAACCTTCATTTTTGACTAAGAGCATTATTAAATATCACCTCAAATATCTCAAAGCCACTTATTTTAAAGTTCCAGATATACATGTAACAAAGTGGAAAATAATGCCCAAGATGAAGTGGATTTATATCCCAACTAGTATTTTCAAACTTATTTCTTTTTTTGCTCATTTCAAAATGCTGTCACCTGTGGCAAGTCATATCAAAACAAGATAGGTCAATTTTGGGTATGTTGAAGCCATTTCTGATTCTCAGTGGCACCAAGCTAACAAGTTCATCTGTACAACAGAGTCACTCATTAGCAGGGTAAGTCTGACTAGTCCAACAGTTTTATTTTTCATCAATGAATAAAACAATAGTTATGATAATCTATTCTAACATGATATTCGCTAATTTTTCTACAGACAGAGAACACTATTATTGTCGTTAAATCACCCAATAAACAACGCAAAAAGTAGTCCAGATTCTGAGTGGAGCAGTAAAATGTAATTCTCATTACAATAGCAAAAATATTTGTCAAATCATATTAGAATAGACATAATTTTCGCATTATCATTGTGTAGCGGCCAATAAACAATGATTAATTGAAAATTCTTTCTTAACAATACAATACTCTGTTCATACATAGGTGGTTTATCACTGGCTGTACAAGTCTTCTTGGCAGATCTGGCCGTGTTGAATGTTTGCTGCTTGAACTGCTGCCTCTGTAGCCTCCAGTCATCTGGGTCCTCCTCTGAGTCACTGCTCTCTAGTGCAGGTCTGCAAGGTACAGTAGGCATTGCATTGCTTCAAATGTTAAATAATGAGTGTTCTGTGAAACAGCATTTCAATTTTTTAAATGCTCAAAGACAATATAGTTCTTCAAAATAGCCTGACAAAAACAGATCACACATTGTCTACAGGTATGCAAATACTTTCTGATTTAACTGCATAAAAAAAATAAGACAAATCCCTGCCGCTTCATTTACAAGTACTAATGTACGCTCTGAATGTAAAGTATTTTTGGCAAACAAAAATCTGCATTGCATTACAAATGACAGTAAAATACCAAACGATCGCATAACAAATGAATTCCACAATTTTAATAACAAGTTTTTTCGAAGGTTAAACCACATTACAAGCATACTCTTTTTTAGGCAAATGAAGATAGAAAACTTCATCATAAAAAAATACATTAGGTTAGTGCAATTATATATGATGCCGTATACAGGGACATTTGACTCAGAAAATGTTTTCAAAGACTGGACTGACCATAATTTAATTTACAGATCACTTCAAAATATAATTTGACTTAATAGCTGCTATTCATGTATCATAAATTTCGACTATATGAAAGTAGCAAATTGCCAAGGCCCAAAAAAAATATTCTGTGTTTTGGGCAACTCGACCCTACCTAGCTAAAACCTCCCGACCCTTAATTTTTTGGTGACGATTGTTTTCTATGAAATCCGTATTCGACAGTCTTTAGATAATTTTCATAGTTTTTAGACCAAAATGTGTCTTTACAACAAAAAGTTTTACAAAAATCAATCCCGACCCTACCTAACTAGTTTGAGACCATTGCCTGAAACACATTTTGTTTGTATTTGGCCTAAGCATTACATGTGATCATGCTGTATTCCCAAGACTTGCTGGACTCGCTCAATACTCTGCTGCTGCTCCTGTCGAATCTGCTCAAAATTACGCAGGTCAATAAACACAGTTGGCTCCTGGTTCCCCTTCACTGATCCTAAACATGTGGGAAGAAACAAGAACATGTCACAGTCTTTCACGATATGTGTAAATACATTGTAAAAGTGGTTTAAACTTAACAGATTATGTATATTCAAATGTGTGTATCTATTAATTATTTTAACGTCCATCTGCATGTCAATTTCACTTCAAAGGACACATTAATCAAGAGAAATTAGTTAATAGTACATAAAAACCAGTTATTCATAGGGCCAAGTCAATATCATAAACCAGATTACATGTAATGCTATTTTAAATCCCTCTTTTAGGACCTACCTGATACTCAGCATTGTCTTTCATTTCATTTCAAATTCATTTCAATGTTTAAATATGTGATGTATATCAGGTCAAGACTTGCATGCTGGCACAAGATTAAACAGGAACAAGAGTGCCATTGTCACAAAGATACGCCAGTCAAAGAAGCTTTTTTGGGGTTAAGATTCAACGACTAAAGAGAAACAATTAAAAAACTAATAAGGTAGACTCATGGTATTCGTGCAACTAATTCATCTCCAAATCCTCTCTGTATGTGGTGAGTTGAGGTATCAAAACTATTCCATATAAATTCTTAAATCTGTAATCAAGATGCCAAAATAAACAAGAAACATAGAAATTATTCGAAAACTAAATTTTTCGAATGAAGTGCATTAAAGTCAGCACAAAAATAAAATTGGTCGAAATTGTGACCTTGACCTTGACCCCACCCACCCCATATGCAATCCCAAGTAAGTCTAGATATAAGGTATCTACATATAAAGTTTCATTAAAATATCTCAATGTCGTCTCAAGCTATTGAGCGGAAACTTGTTTGTCTATTTTTAGTAATGGTGACCTTGACCCCATCCACTCCATATACAATCCAAAGCAAGGTCTAAATAGAAGATATCTATGTATGAAGTTTAATTAAAATATCTCAATGTGTTCTCAAACTATTGAGTAGACACCATTTTTTAATTTTTAGTAAAAGTGACCTTGACCCCATCCACCCTACATCCAATCCCAAGAGAGGTCTCAATATAAGGTATCTATGTATAAAGTTTCATTAAAATATCTCCATATCTTCTCAAGTTATTATGCGGAAACCGTTTTTCTATTTATAGTAATGGTGACCTTGACCCCACCTACCCGATAAGCAATCCCAAGCTTGGTCTTGATATAAGGTATCTATGTATGAAGATTCATTAAAATATCTCAATTCGTTCTCAAGTTTTTGAGGGGAAACAATTTTTCTATTTTTAATAACAGTGACCTTGACCCCACCCACACCATACACAATCCCAAGCGAGGTCTCAATATAAAGTATCAATGTATTAAGTTTCATTAAAATATCTGAATACATGCTCAAGTTATTGAGCAGAAACTGCTTTTCTATTTTTAGTAACAGTGACCTTGACCCCACCCACCCCATATGCTATCCCAAGCGAGGTCTCGATATAAGGTATCCATGTATTAAGTTTCATATAAATATCTCAATGCGTTCTCAAGTTATTGAGCAAAAACCGTTTTTCTATTTTTAGTAACAGTGACCTTGACCTTGACCCCACCCACCCCATATGCAATCCCAAGCGAGGTCTCTATAAGGTATCTATATATGAAGTTTCATTAAAATATCTCCATATGTTCTCAAGTCATTGAGCAAAAACCATTTTTCTATTTTTAGAAACAGTGAGCTTGACCTCAATCCCAAACACCCCATATGCAATCCAAAGCAAGGTCTTGCAATAAGGTATCTATGTATGAAGTTTCATTACAATAGCTCAATTTGTTCTCGAGTTAGAGAGCGGAAGCGAACTGATGCTGCCACTACGCCTTTGACCTAGAATTGTGACCTTGACCTAGGACCTAGGGACCTGGTTCTAGCGCGTGACTCTACACCTCACCATGCTTGTCACTTCTGCCAAGTTATTTGAAAATCCATCCATGCTGGACGAAGATATGCTCTGGATTAAGTGTTAAGGATTGATTTCAATATTTGACCTTGAATTGTGACGTTGACTTTGGACCAAGGGACCTGGTTTATGGCACGACATTCCGCATCACCATGCTTGTCACTTCTGCCAAGTTATTTGAAAATCCATCCATGCTGGACAAAAATATGCTCCAGACAAAGTGTTTACGATTTATTAATTAAATTTGAATTTGAATTGTGACCTTGACCTTGGACTCTGGTGACCTGGTTCTTGTTTACGACACTCCATCTCACCATGCTTGTCACTTCTGCCAGGTTACTTGAAAATCCATCCATGCTTGACAAACATATGCTCCCGACAAAGTGTTTAGGACTGATTTCTTTGACCTTGAATTGTGACCTTGACCTTGGACCTAGGGACCTGGTTCTTGTGCGTGACACTTCGTCTAACTATGCTTGTCACTTCTGCCAAGTTATTTGAAAATCCATCCATGCTTGACAAAGATATGCTCCTGACAATGTGGTAGGAAATGATTTCTTATATTGACCTTTGACCATGAATGGTGACCTTGACCTTGGACCTAGGGACCTAGTTCTTTTGCGTGACACTCCGTCTCATCATGCTCATCACTTCTGCCAAGTTATTTGAAAATCCATTCATGCTATACAAAGTTATGCTCCGGACAAAGTGTAAAGGATTGAATTTTTTTTTCCTATATTTGACCTTTGACCTTGAATTGTGACCTTGACCTTGGACCTAGGGACCTGGTTTTTGCGCGCAACACTCTGACTCATCATGCTTATCACTTCTGCCAAGTTATTTGAAGATCCATCCAGGCTGGAACAAGTTATGCTCTGGACAGTGTTAAAGATTGAATTCCTATATTTGACCTTTGACCTTGAATTGTGACCTTGACTTTGGACCTAGGGACCTGGCTATTGCGCGCCACACTCCGTCTCATCATGCTTATCACTTCTGCCAAGTTATTCGAAAATTCATCCAGGCTGAACCAAGTTATGCTCCGAACAAAGATCTCCCGCCGCCCGCCTGCCCGCCCACCCGCCAGCCCGTTCCCATAATACGGCCGTTTTTCAAACGGGCGTATAATAAAACACTGAACTACAAATGAAATGCCAGTATAATTGTGTTGTCCGCCTAAATGAAATGAGGCGTGTCAAGGGAAAACCGGGCTTAATGCACGTGCCTTAAGTGTCGTCCTGGATTAGCCTGTGCAGTCCGCACAGGCTAATCCAGGATGACACTTTTCGCCTAAAGTGGATTTATGTTTAGAAGATACTTTCTTGAAACAGAAAATACCATAAAAGCGGACAGTGCCATCCTAGATTACCCTGTGCGGACAGGCTGATCCAGGACGAACTTTACGCACATGCATTAAGCCCCATTTTTTCACGGCATGCCTCAAATGAAGTTGAAAAGAGGCCAACAACTGTTTCACCTGGGAGTGTGTTTGACGCAGCAGGCAGTGCAGGTGGGGTAGACTTAGGCGGGACCCGTGGGGTGATAGTCCTCAAGGGCTGGCTGTCATTGCTGGTGCTAGTACCACAGGATGCTGTCTGCTTCTTGGAATCTGTACCAACAAACACACAAGCATAAGGCACTCACCAAACATGTTGATATGGTTTTTTCTTAATTTTCACTGGTGTTCTTCACAGTATTTGGAAAAAAAATAACTTCAATGTATGATTAATATAAAATGTTATTATTAAAAAGATTACTGTAAATTATTACTGTACACTATACTGCTGCTAAAGTATTTTCAAAAGACATGGTAAGAACAGTTTGTGTAATCAATACAGTAACATAGTTTAAGGAAAACCTTGCATGTATGGCAACACATATTGTTTCCATTTAATATTGTACCAAAACATTGAGACATGCCTTTCCAAGATAAAATATACAAAGCCAAACCTGTTTGTGGATGTTCAACTTCCACCGCCCACTTGCCATCTGCATCAGAGTCATCCTTCCTTTTATCATTTCCATCTTCAAGCTTGGCTTCAGGTGGGTTACGATTATTGTTGGTGTTATCTATGTTCTTCTTCCTAGCCCCCGTGCTAGGGTCTATGCCTGTGAGATCAGACCCATACTGGTTCATGGACATCTGTGCCAGCCGCTGAATCAAGGTCAGCCCATCTCCAGCTTTACCTTCGGAATAATTGCAATAGTATTAATATACATATTAAATCTTTTTCTTTCTTTTTTTTTTTCCACATTTCCATTTTACTTTCCCCTACAGGTGAAAATTCACAAACAAATTATTGCTTAAAGTTAAGGAAACCACAGTTATTCCATTTTATCCTTTTCATTGAAAGTACTTAACCTGAAGATGCTTTTCAGAAAAATAATTTTTTTACATAATTTGTTGGGAAGCAGCAGGGTAAATCAAGAAATACAGGAAAGTCAGATCACAGGATTTATCGTGTTAAAAGCCAGAAACGATATGGCCAGACAGGCACTTATTAATAATGATTTTTGTTAAAAAATTGCATTAAAAATACTGATTACTCTCACTTATATTCCTGTTCTCTCCAGCTCCCATGTGTCTTGCAGGTCTTGAAGCAGGTTCTATCCAGGCCTGTTTGGGGGCCGATGGTAATGACTGGTTGTCTGTATTTACGTTTTGAAGTAAGGCATCTGTGAATTGCAAAACAAATTACAGTTTACAATATCAGTTTATCAAAATCAAGTCATATGTCAATGATTCATTGATTTGTATTAATACCCATACGGTCTTGACAACAAATTTCCATTCCCTTTTAAAGTTTTGAAATATAATTTCACTTATTTTTGAGATTTTTTTTTATCATAATATTTTTTAATTTCTATTGTAATGAACCAACACCAGTATGAAATATATTTATAGAATAGTACTACAAATTATAAAATATCAGCTGAAGTTAAATTTTGCATATTTATGGTTCATGTACATGTACCATTCAAAAATGAACTGATAGCAGGTACAAGAGCATTTCAAACACAATTGTTTTTAATTAACACTTAATTATGTTTCTAAATGTTCAATAAAAAGTTGCTCGCATACCTAAATCAATGTTTTCAAGGACCTCAGTTGACAAGACAGGTGCTCTAGGGGAGATTATATTTGTGGCCATCTCTCTGTCCTTATTCCTGTTTGCCTCCCTGCTCAGCTGACGTCGTATCAGCTTATCGTCCATGCAGTTTAAACTCAGCTGTCCATGGGACTCAGTTACAAACTTGTTATCAGTTACATGATTGTCCATGTTCTTTTCATTTCTGATAGAATTTTTCTCATTATTTTCATCCTGTGAGTCTGACACAGTTTTTGGTATGCCATTCCAGGATGTGACTGGTGGTTCTTGCCTGTTCTTGTCTTTTTCTCGAGGTATTGGTATATTTGACCAGGAGGACACTGTGGGTGGGGTAATGCTAACACCACTTTTTTGGAGCTCGTATGCCAGGTCATTGTCGAAGACACGCATTTGAAAGCTGGTGTCACTGTCCTCATCTACCAACAAGACTCAAAGTCACAAGAGCAATCCATGCACAATTATACCATTATCACGATTCAGTGATAGACAAGATTCTATTTTTGCAGTCATTGTCATTAAATAGCATCCATGATAATCATGGTTATTTCCTTACTTTCAAAAAGTTTTATCAATTATTTAAGCAAATAGGTATTTTAAATAAATGATGTATAAGTGCACATACAAGGAATTTAATCATTTTACTTAAACACAAGAATCACAATTTGTTCCAAGGACATTAACTATTTACAACTGATAGCCACCTGTTAATTGTGTTCATTAGTTTTGACTATTTAACAGGATCAAAGGGTTATTGTTGTTGTTTTACAAAGGAATCATACCCTTATTGGAGCTGATATTAGAAAGGTCCAGTAGCGATTCACTCCCCTGACTTGTGTCGAGATCTTTATCCTCCTCCAGGCATTTGATTGGATGGCTGAAGGTCATTGGGGTCACATCCTCATCATCGGAATAATCCTGTGCAAGAAATGAAATTTTTACTTTTAAGAACTTATTATATGTTTTAATTTATAATTATCACAAATAGGGACGGCAACGAATAGAAAAATTGATATTCGAATATTCGATTGATAAAGTATTTGAATATTCGAATATTCAATCTTCATAGCAGTTATTATAATTGTTATAGTAATGTTAAAAAGACTTGCGATATGTAGTTACTACAAACGTACGGCTAGAAAACAGCAGCCAATACACGGACAAAGCGCTACATATTAAGAACTATGTTTTGTATTACATTTAAAAAGACTTGGCCCTCGATGAATTGCATGCTTTGTTGATAACTCTGCTGCCTGTTCCATTTACTTTCAAGCATGTGTTCAGAGTAATGCAAGCCATCCGATATACCTATAGGGAAGCGATGCTTTATTTCAGAGCACATAAGGTAGTAACACCAATTAGCATCCACAAGACGCTTTAATCTCCTACTACTGATAAAGAGACAATTGGCGACATAATGGGCTTAATATGCAGTAACAACAAACTGTCATCTACTTAACAACAGGGTGCTGGGTCGACTTTGACACCTAACCTGCGCACTAGAGAAGCTAAGGCATCATCAAGGCTTGATATTTACATGCTAACATTGACATGTACTGTATTTTTGTATGCTTATTAAAATTTAATCTGACAGGTAAGTAGGCTATTCGAAAACCTAAAACATATTCGCATATTTTTTATTATTCAAATATTCGAATATTCGTTGCCATCCCTAATTACAAAAGATACAACATACTATATATTTTCAACTTCTCAATATCAATTTTTTTTTTTTTATAAACTTACATAATTAAATAATGAAATGAGAAAAATAACAGAAAATGTAAATTTAAACTTCTGATAGTAGTTTCCATTCAAAAAATGGTGAAAATGAATGATTACTTCTGACCATTAAACCAATTTAAATATATACACTTAACCTTAAATATTGATCAGTCAATAATCAATGACTTTCAATGATGTTACAAACTGTCCATTTCCACACTAATACAATAGCATGTGTACTCACATCGGAAAGATCAAAGTCTATATTTGGGAGTTTCTCTTCAACCTCTTTGAAGATCTTGTCCAGTTTAGGTTTCAGCCCAAAAGGAATGTCCTGTGCTCCACCAGGTACCTCCACACCCCATTCTTGGGTCTTAACTTCATCTTCGATAATGGCTGCATTGCGGGCCATTTTACGCTTAGTACCTGAAAGTATAAATATAAACTATAATATAAATATCAGACTATGTGAAATCTCTAAATCATCTGACAGACAAAATGATTTGTAACTTCTACGGCCCCTTATAATATTACAATAACATTTCTTTTAAATTTTGTCAGACAGCCACATTTTTGTCAGACATGTTTGACAGGTTTCATGTTGTCTGAAATATACTATCATTACTTTATTTTCCTATCATTGTTAAGGATTAAATTTCCAATTAAATAATTGTCTAAATTAATACAATCTCTGCTTTATAAATGCTATACTTTTTGTATACCACAAGTACTAACATTGATAAATTTCCATCGCTTAAACTTTCTTGTGAACATAAACTTTCTTGTGAACATAAACTTTCTTGTGAACAAACTGCCAGCAAACAGCTTAAATCCTCAATACAGCAATCATAGAAGAATGCTGTATGAAAGTCTGAAATACAGTCAGCACAGTTTCAAATAACAGAAGCATGACACCCAAAATCAAGCATAAAAAGATTTCAATATTTCAATTCAGTTTTCATTGTTCTTGCTTAATAACAAATTTAATGAATGCATAATCCAAATGTGGGTCTTTCTTTTATTGATACATAATTCATGTATAACTGTCACAATATTGATTGTGCAATGTATTGATCTGTTCTGAATGTTGAACTTTCTGAAAACATGCCAGGCTTCTTAACATTTGCCAATATAAACACATCTGTTATTCATAGCTTAAATAAAATGTAGAACATTGTATTGTACATTATTTACACAAAAAGATAATTAAAAAAAATACTGCTGTCATCACAAACTGTTGTGTGAGGCATACAAAGACATTAAATGAAAACAGAATATTATCAAACAAAACAAACAAGAGATATCAGTTAAAAAACATCAAAGATCCCTAAAGGTAATTTTGTAATTATTGTACATCATAACATCATTAATTATTACATTTGGAATGTTTTAAATGGTATCTATAAGGTATAATATACCTCATAATATCAATAAAATGTTGTTGTTTTTTGTTTTTGTAGTTGTTATTGTTGCCTTCCAAAAAATGCACCATATACAAAATTCCAAGCCACTGAATTAGTATAACTTTGGGACAGACATTCCGGAAAGTGACTGACCAAAGTATCTTACTGGTTATTCTCAAGCTGGTCCTGTGAAAGACCTAAGGCAGCCAGTCCATCCAAATGTCCTGTCAAATGTGCACTAATGCAACTTAATTTCATTTGATATATGATACATTTAGTTTCTGGAACATGTATCCAATTGCTTTCACTACAAAACTTCACAAGTTGTACTTAAAGCCCCAGTCACACTGTCACGATTTTGGCTACAATAACCCACGATTGATCGTGGACGTGTTAATCGTGATGACTCGGGGTGCACAGTGTCCCGATTGTGTCTTCCAACGTATGCCTACGTTTGTTTTAGGATGAGACTACGAATATCAACGACCTTTGTAGGTTTCTGCTGCAGATTCACCATGGTTTTACCAAGATATGATGCGATCTATTATGGTTGTAATACATTAGCGTCAGGTATACGCTACGGTAACAGACGATTACAGACAATTGTTCACTTTTCTCGTAAGATTGTAGTAAGATTCATCACGATAAACATACGAACAGCAAATAATTATCACGCTTCACTATGCTTCAAGGCGATTTGGACATCACAATGCCTCGTGCATAATCTTGACACCAACGTAGGCAAACGTAGTGAGTACGTAGTAACATTGCGATAAACCGTACAGACAACGCGACCCAATCGTCGTGTTGTCGTGTATATTTGTGAGTAGTCATGCTAGTTGTCGCTAAAGATCCTACTGGAATCATAACTGAACCGTAGGGCAAGCGTAGCAATCCGTACCATATATGTAGCAAAACGTACCATAACGTACTACAGTCTTGTAATATATATGTCATAAAATCGGTCACGATTAATCACAATTAAACATGAAAGGCCACTAATGCCTCTACAATTGCTGTAAGAATAAGCCAGATTGAGATACGATGGCACTAGCATTGTCCTACGTTTTGAAAAAATCGTGGCGGCGCTACTATAAGCCACGAATGTTTTGAACATGTTAAAAAATGTCGTAGCCCCTCCTGATTGATAAGGATCCCCAAGATTCTTCAAGATTCACACAAATGCTCGTATGTATGATTTCGTGCTTTACCGCGTTTTGATTTTGTAAATCGTGTGCAATCATAGAAAAATCGTGACAATGTGACCTCGGCTTCATGGTTTTGACAAAAAACTGTGTATGCAGGTTAAATAATATATGTTCCGAAACATGATCAAATTTTCTGTTCTGAGTATGTGACTTTTCTTGTGTCATTCTGACATCATCACAGGAATGAAAGTCCAGTAATCCCAACAACTTTGTAATGACTGCATTGGAGGAAGATGTTGTTGGAATTAATGCAATAAAACAGATGTTGCATATATTGACACATTGGAACTATCAAGCAAATTAGTATTATCTCTAACAAGAATTTGATATTTCCAATAAGATGTCATATTGGAAATGTTGAAAGCTTCAAGAATAGGAAAGACACTAACCAAACAATTTAAAGGAACCACTTGACTGGAATAAACCAATGAGAATAACATTCTCAACTATTCATACTGCTTTGTCAGGGTAATGGGCCTTGGTCTGTGACCTTATATAATGACCCTGAAGTGAAAACTTTTTGCTTTTTAAGTATATATAAACCATGTGACCCCCGAGGCGTGGAGAGTTTTGACCCCAGGGGCATCATTTGAACAATCATTCAACCAAATATGAAACCTCTGGGCCTTGCAGTTTCAGAGGAAAAGATTTTGTCATATTGCTATTTAGGTCTATATAAAACATGTGACCCACATGGGGTGGCCACTTTCTACCCCAGGGGCATTATTTAAACAATATTTATGGTGAACAATGTTCAAGCCAAATATGAAACTGAGCCCTGCAGTTTTTAGAGCAGACAATTTTTAAAGCCCACTTCCCATGTCAGTCTACAGAAACCACGTGACCCTGGGGTGTGGCTTCTTTTTACCCCAGGGGCATAAATTGAAAAAAATGTGTAGAGGAACACCATACAATGTTACATACAAAATATGAAACCTGTGGGCCTTGCGGTTTCAGAGAAGATTTTTAAAGTCCACTTGACGTATATGTCCAAAAAAAACATGTGACCCCAAGGGCGTGGCCAGGTTTGACCCCAGTGTCATAATTTGAACAATCTTCGTAGAGGATCACTTTACAATGTTACATACAAAATATGAAACCAACCATGTGACCCCCTCTAGCGTGGCCAGTTTTGACCCCAGGGGCATCATTTGAACAATCTTTGTAGAGGACGACTATACAATGTTACATACCAAATATGAAACCTCTGGTCCTTGCAGTTTCAGAGTAGAAGATTTTTAAAAGTCATTTTGCTATTTAAGTCTATATAAACCATGTTACCCCCAGGGCGTGGCCAGTTTTGACCCCAGGGGCATCATTTAAACAATCTTTGTAGAGGACCACTAAACAATGTTAAATACCAAATATGAAACCTCTGGCCCTTGGGGTTTCAGAGGAGAAGGTTTTTAAAGTCAGTTTGCTATTTAAGTCTATATAAACCATGTGACCCCCGGGGAATGGCCAGTTTTCACCCCAGGGTCATCATTACAACAATCTTTGAGGCGGACCACTATACGATGTTACATACCAAATATGAAACCTCTTGGCCTTGTGGTTTCAGAGCAGAAGATGTTTAAAGTCATTTGCTATATAAGTCTATATAAACCATGTGACCCCCGGAACGTGGACAGGTTTGACCCCAGGGGCATCATTTGAACAAAATCTTTGTAGAGGACCACAATACAATGTTACCAAACAAATATGAAACCTCTGGGCCTTGAGGTTTCAGAGGAGCAGATTTTTAAAGTCATATTGCTTTTTAAGTCTATATAAACCATGTGACCACCGGGGCGTGGCCAGTTTTCTCCCCAGCGCCATCATTTGAACAATCTTTGTAGAGGAACACTATACAATGTTATATACCAAAGATGAAACTCTGGCCCTTGCAGTTTCAGAGGAGAAGATTTTTAAAGTCACTTTGCTATTTAAGTCTACATTAAACCATATGACCCCCGGGGCGTGGTGAGTTTTGACCCAGGGGCATCATTGAACAATCTTTGTTGAGGACCACTATACAATGTCACATACCAAATATGAAACCTCTGGGCCTTGAGGTTTCAGAGGGGTTTGTTAACTCATTTTTCTTTTTAAGTCTATATAAACCATGTGACCCCCCCCCCCCAGGGCGTGGCCAGTTTTGACCCCATGGGCATGATTTGAACAAACTTTGTAGAGGACCACTATGCGAAGTTACACACCAAATAGGAAACCTCTGGGCCATGCAGTTTCAGAGAAGATTTTAAGTCATTTTGCTATTTGACCCCCGTGGCATGGCCAATTTTAAAACCAGAGGAATAATTTAAACAATACTTGTAGAGGACCACTAGATGATGTCACATATCAAATATGAAAGCTCTGAGCCATGCAGTTTCAGAGATTTTTTTAAGATTTCACTTTTTAAATCTATTTTTAGCTCTGGTGACCTACATATGCAGCGGACCAAAACGATTTGAACGTCTTTGAAAATGGGTCAACCAAGGATCATTCCTGTGAAGTTTCTTGAAAATCTGCCAAGTGGTTTAGGAGGACATGTTGATTTAATGAAAATGTTGACACACGACGGACAACGCACGACGGACAAACGGCAATCACAAAAGCTCACCATGAACACGTTGTGCTCAGGTGAGCTAACAAGATAGATTCTTGTTTTCATCTGAAATATATATTTTGTGTCAAGTCAAAAAATTGATAAGAACAAGATCTGTCTCAGGACAGCACGCTAGAATATTCACTCCACTTTGATAGTATATATATTCTGTCAGTGACCTTACATAAAGACCATGAAAAGGTATGTGAAGTTTTAATTGAATATATGTAGTATTTACAGAGATATGTACTTGCAAACAAAAGTTAGTCTGAATATTTCTAAGTACAATAAGGGGCCTAATTCTGCTAAAATGCTGGTAACAGTTATGGGCATCGGCCAGTGACCTTATATAATGACCCTGAAGACAAGTGTGAAGTTTCAGCTCAATATACTTAATAGTTACAGAGATATATACTTGCACGCAAATCTTAACCTGAAGTACAAAAAGTGTCATAATTCTGCTAAATTGCAGGTAAGAGTAATAGGTCTTGGTCAATTACCTTACATAATAACATGGAAGACATATGTGAATTTTCAACTGAATATCTGTAGTAGTTACAGACATAAATACTTGTTGCACACAAACCTTAACCTGAATTTTCTAAGTACAAAAAGCGACATAATTCTCCTAAAATACAGCAGGGATTATCCTAGAGGGCGACATGGGCGAAATCGTCACCCTATGGTGTCTGACTTCGCCCTGTGATCTGATCAAGGCGAAATCAAAATCGCCGAAAATTTTCAATACTAATGCTTATTCTTCTAATCTTATGCCCACTACTGTCATGGTTTATCTGATTGTGGAGATAACGATGCTACAATTATCCGTAATCGCTCTGTAGACAGCGTGAGAAAGTTTGTTACACATCACTGGCATTGTGTTAATCAATCAACCAATCGGCTAAGGTTATTCCAATTGCGGTTCCCAACTTCGCTTACTTGCTTTCAAAGTAAATCAGTAAAGCGAGTGCACACTGGGCGATATGATCAACTGGTTTATTGCGGTTCCCAACTTCGCTTACTTGCTTTCAAAGTAAACCTGTAAAGCGAGTGCACACTGGGCAATATGATCAACCGGTTTATACTAGAATTTACAGTCATTCAGAGTTATTATTACCGTTTTATGTACTGTAAAAGAACTTATATTCAGGCTATGAATATTTGCTGTTTGCTTAATTGCGATGTTTGACCTTAGAACTGACAATTAATTTAAAATTAAAATAAAAAGATACACTGATCAATTATTTTCCATTTCCGCAATCGTAACAAACACTGCATGTGAAAAGTAACAGATAATCCAATTCCCATTTTGTAGTAAATGACGTCATCCAAACAAAAGCATTGAACAACATGCGACACCATTACAACGTTATTTCATTCTCCTGTGGTTTCTTTGTTCTGACGCCGACTAACGGCGGGAAAATTATGTTGCACGATTTCCACGTGCAGCTTGCTGACAACCAAGTGGTGTACAATACCGGTACTTGTCTACCTGAGCGATGTATAACATGTAGTGTTATTAGGAGAAATATCAAGGGTGTTAATAATTTACATTGTAACATTTACTCTTTATATCATGACATTATTTTAAAGGAAACCAGTGACTGCCTTGTAACGTGTATAAGTATCAATAGTCATAAACATAAACATGAGTGCTTGTTTTTTTAAAATACTGTTTCTAATGCCAATAAAACTTATTAAGCTATTTTGTGTTTATCTTTCATTACTACAGGTTGTAGTGTTTGTAATTAATTAATTATACATAATTCAATTGATTGATTGGCTAAATAGCTGCTTTACGCCCCAGTGTCAGTTATCGATAAACTTCTCCCTGAAGTCGGCAAAAGGAGAAGTCACTTCTCCCTAAAATTTTGGGCTAGGATGATCCCTGATACAGGTCAGACAGAGTTATGGGTCTTGGTCAGTAATCTTACATAATGACCCAGAAGACATGTGTGAAGTTTCAACTGAACATCTGTAGTAGTTATGCACCTATGAATATTTTCCCCCGGGGGGGGGGAGCGACGGGCATATAGGTGACTTAAGACTGAAAGCGATTCCTAAGAGGTGGGAATTTGACACGCCTAATTATGCCGGGTCCCGGGGAAATAGAATTTGGTTGGATTTTAGATCCTGGTAATATTTGCCCACAATCTGATACCCCTATAGCATCTCCCACTAAGGGGATTTACACAAAAATGCTTGGCTCTATGGTGGGGGATTTGACCACCAACAAATAAATAAGTGGAATTCCCCTGGGTCAGCCCATCGCTCAACCCCCCCTCCCCCTAGGGAGAAATATTGATAGGTGCATTACCGATATATGTATATGTTGCACCCAAATCTTAACCTGAACTATCTTTTGCACGCAAACCTAACCTGAATTTTCAAAAAGTACAAAAAGGTGCATCATTCTGACAAAATGCTGATCACAATTATGGGTGACCTTACATAAGCCTTAAGCCATGTGTAAAGTTTCAATTAAATATCTGTAGTAACAAGAGCTGTCATAGGACAGCGCGCTCGACTTTTCGAAGTATTTCAGTTGGTACATATTTTGGATAGTAGAAGGGACATACATTCTTTAAAATACATAGCTTTTAAGTGAAGCCTTGAATCATTTATAAATGTTTGGAACAAAAACTTTAACAACAAAGTCTATGTAAAAAGTGGGCTAACTCTGTCAAAATACAAAATAGAGTTACGGGGAATGTTCACACTGATACTGGAATTTATTTATGACAAAGGTTAGTTCCAAGTTTCAAATGAATAACTTAAGTAGTTTTGAAGTTACAAAACTTTTGAATATAAATGTTGACCCTGACACTGGAGTTGATGACAAAGTTATATTCCAAGTTTCAAGTGAATAAATTATGTAGTTTTGAAGTTACAAAACTTTTGAATATAAACTTTAACCAGAAAATCTAAGTGAAAGGGGGCATAACTCTGTCAAAATACAAAACAGAGTTATGGGGAATGTTGCCCCTGACACTGGAGTTGATGACAAAGGTATATTCCAAGTTTCAAGTGAATAACTTGTGTAGTTTTGAAGTTACAAAACTTCTGAATAAAAACTTGAACCAAATTCAGATGCGAACGCGGACGCCGGGGGTAGTAGGAAAGCTCACCTATTCTTCGAATAGTTGAGCTAAAAATAGAGATATGGATTTGCTGCATGCAAACTTTAACCTGAATTTCAAGTACAAAAGGGGCATAGTTCTGCTAAATTGCCGGTCAGAGTTATGGTCCTTGGTCAGTGACCTCACATAATGAGTCCAAATACATGATTGTGTGAAGTTTCAATTGAATATCTGTAGTCGCTACATAGATATGGACTTATTGCGCGCAAACCTTAACCGGAGCATTACACGACACCAACGAATGGGAACGAAGTACAACTCAAACTACTCTGTGCATAGTCGAATTAAAAAGGAAACACAAAGACACAAAAATTTGGAACTGAAGGTTGCAGTAGGACTGAAATTCAAGTCTACAAAATGTTTAACTTCAATGAAAACTTCGCTGTGCTTTAGGATGGTTATCAATGTAGAACATTTCTACATTGTTTTAATATCACATCATGTAGGTACAAGCGCCTGACATATTGATTTTAACACTAAATGAGTTGTGTTGTGGGATATCCCAGCTTTATGCACAGGTGTAAAGTGTCGTCCCGGATCAGCCTGTGCAGTCCACCATTTTCCGCTTTTATGGTATTTTCTGTTTCAATGAAGTCTCTTTTAAACATAATTCCACTGTAGACGGAAAAGTGTCGTCCCAGATTAGCCTGTGCAGACTGCATAGGCTGATCCGGGATGACACTTTACGCACAAACATTAACCTTGGTTTTCCCATGACAGGCCTTAAATGTTCTGTGCTGGTCATATATATTACACCTGTTTATAAATTAATATAATGTGCATTGGTCCATTGTTTATACAAACAAACCATGACATTAAAAAATGTTTCCATATTAATGTTTTTAATGAACTTTGTTTCTGCAAAAGTTTACCTACCATCAATATGCCCCTTTAATAAACTAAATTCTCACAACTCAAACCTGTTAAATATAAGACAGTCAAAAATGTTTTAATACAGAAACATTGATAAAATCCATTCCAATCGAATAAATAATGTGGGAAAATATATTTCTTTACAGTTAGATCTACTGTTCTAATGTTCCATAGCAATTATGTACACAACTTTCTACTTCCGGTGCAATGTTAAAACTTGTCAGTTGGAACGCTGAGTGGTTTTATTTTATTAATGCAAATGAATTACTTACATATACATACCTTTATTTTTTGTCATCTTATTTAAGCACGATAAACTTGTTTTGTTTGTATAACTTCCATAATATACGACGAAAATTTGCAAATTTATAAAAGACTGACCGAACACACTCCGGTATTTTTGTTTTAACCGGATGTGACGTTTAATAATAACCCAACGTGAAACTACGGTTAGTTATTACTAATTGTTTCGTACCAACAATTATTAACCGTAATGTTGACTGGCAACCTCAGTGCAGAGATTTGACCGATTCCGAGCATAGCTCTAATAAAATCCCTCCAGTCATAGCAAACCACGTGATGATGATCGATTTAAATCTTCTATATATTATTTATGGTTTTAATTAGTTATTTTCTTTTTCTGTTTTCATTATTGACTGCAAACGATATATAAAAAGTCAAATTATGTAGAAAATTGCACAGAGTTGCATTTAATAAGTAAAAGTTACAAACACGTAATCCTTCCAGATCTGGAAGGATTTTACTTGTGATGGCAGTGGTTACCGTTAACCGATAGGGGAGGTAACCGCTGCGAGGAGTTTACAAACACGTAATACTTCCAGATCTTGAAGGATTTTACTTGTAATGGCAGTGGTTACCGTTAACCGATAGGGGAGGTAACCGCTGCGAGGAGTTTGGTTGACTGGCTTTACCGATTGAATTGCTATGAAAACCCGCTTTCACATGTGAATCCGACTAAATCGAGCCAACTGAAAAGCGCCTACACTGCTCGGCCTATTACTTACATTGGCAATAGACGTTTTCGCAAATGTCAATCATAAGCAAATTAATGCGCAATTTTATCCAATCATTGGACTTGGATATCACGTGATTAACGGTTAACCTAATGCACCTATCAATATTTCCCCCCAGGGGGGGAGCGGCGGGCATATACGGGACTTTAGACTGAAAGCAATTCCCTACAGGCGGGAATTTGACACGCCGAATGATTCCGGGTCCCGGGAAATAGCCTTTGTTCGGATTTTAGATCCCGATAATATTGGCCCCCGGGCCATTTGATACACCAATTAAGCATCCCCCATTGAGGGGATTTAGACAAAATGCTTGGCTCTGGGGTTAGATCCCCCAAAATACAATTAGTCAAATTCCCCTGGGATTGCCCGCCGCTCCCTCCCCCCCCCCCCCCATGAGGGAAAATATTGATAGGTGCATAATTTACACAAATTTGTACTTGTTAAGGGGTGTAATACGTTTCTGATATTTGATAAACGGGAAATCCGTGAACAATAGCTAGGGAGGAGTTTAAAATGTTAGTAGCAAAACCTGGAAAAGTCCGCCTGGTCTAACGTTCGCCGCAACAGAGGTTACGATTCTACTTACACCACAGTGCTCACATGTTCAGTAGTTTTATGTCCGCATACCAAGTACTCTACGTTGGCGCTAACAACATGTAACATTTGTTAGGAGAGAACCGATCATGTCATTCAGCATTGTGAGTAGTGCTAATTGTTGTTTGTGTTTGTGTTTGTTTTTTTTGTTTTTTTTAAGAAAGCGTATTTTATTTAAACCAAAAGGTAGAAATCTAAAAAGAACTTTCCGAAAGTGTTAATTAAACTCTAAGTGTGGTGCATTCTTTTAATTCAGTTACCGTATTACTCAGTATATACATAGTAAACTAGTGTATTTAAAACGTATGCAACTATATAACTAAAGCCAACATTATCCAGTCGGTTTTCTTGGAAGACTATCAGGTTTATTTAAGCTTTCTGTGGGAGTGGGTCGGACGTCCAGTCTGGTCCGATTTCGAGTAGTCAGCCACGCCACACAGGGCATGTGATTGCCCGCTGCCTGGCTAGCATACTCACTTTATTCCCGGTTTGGTATATGCCAGCCGCTCCCCCCCCCCCCCGACCCACATTAATATGTGCATTAATCCGTGCCGTAGAGGTTGGTCATGCATTAGCAATAGTGATCAGTTTAGGGGCACCACATATTTTTGAAAATAGGCGTTTGTCTGTTAAAGGCATATACAATATGATATACAACATGTAAGCTTTGTACGGTGTCCTGTTACTGCCATCGTCGATACGCCGACGCGCCGACACGATGCGCCGAAGCGATATAAACGTTCGCCCAATTTTATAGCCACATAGCTTTGTGAGCAGCTGTAATTTCTTGATTATATGTCATAAAAAATAATTATTGTTTTTACTAGTGATGATCATACTGTAGCAATATAGAAACGCGCCAAATGCCTGTGGAAATTCATGAGCTGTCGTGATGCACATATCAATGTTTTTCCCAAGGGGGGGGGGGGGCGGGGAGCGGCGGGCATATAGGGGACTTTAGACCGCAAGCGATTCCCGACAGGCAGGAATTCGACATGCCGAATGATTCTGAGTCCCGGGGAAATAGACTTTGGTCGGAACTTAGATCCCGGTAATATATGCCCCGGGCCATTTGATAGATATATAGCATCTCCCACTGAGGGGATTTAGAAAAATTCCCCTAGGTCTGCCCGCCGCTCTCCCCCTGGGAGAAAATATTGATAAGTGCATGATTTTGACAGCATTTTTGGGAGGTAAACGCTGTGTACAAAACATTACAAAGTTACTTCCCTTATTCCTTTTTATTTGTAAGTTCGCCGTTAATTCATTGAACTGTGAATCTGGCTAAAACTGGTCGCAAACACTGAATAATAGAAGTGGGTTCTAGTTGCAAGTCTATACACAAAGTCTGACTGTATAATGGAATACAACAAGAAGTTTTCTGAAGCTCTGCTTCATTTGATTCAAAGGACCAACAATTTTGATTTTTACGGTAAGTGCATGTATTATGTTAAGCAAGTTACACATAAATCGTATGGCTATGACTGAGTAATGACAATAATTGACGTATAATTGGAAATGACTGTTAGCCTCAGGGTACGAATTCTCGAATGCCGAATGGTACCAATTCTCGAACGATTTTTATTATTAACTTATTCACATGTGAATCATCGAAACTAAAATATGTTGTCGTTTTAAGTAAGTATAATATACACATGTTGTATTGGCAAACTTCCAACTTCACAGCCTCTTTTTCGGTAGCACATCTGCAGGCGAAGTTTTATTCATCGACACAAAGTTTAAGTATGTGACAGGGAAAGGTCGTGTTTCCTTTAGTAAAATCATTCTTTGTCACAAAAGTGGTATTGGGTTTAAGATTTAAACACTTGGAACAAACCTGTCATAACTGTCTGATATGCTAATGTAAATATTGTCCAAGAACTTAAAACAATTTTATATATGTAACCAAACTTACAAAAAATCGTTCAAAAATTGGTACCTCGAGGTTAGTGTTACAGTTGTAACAATACTGGCGCAGTGCCTAATACCGCCACTTGCCTAAATCCGCCACCCCATCCGAATAAGCGTTTTTTTTACGGGCGATTTCTATTTTGTTGATCTCAGTCAATCAGATACTTTCCCTTAACAATGCTGACGAGTTTTCATCTCGATTTGTGCATAAATAAATATTTAATCCAATTATTTTGTACATAACCCCTAAATGCAAACAAACTGCATGCATGGAATCTATTTCATACTGCACATGCGCAGTTTTGAGGCCCCGCATGGTGTTCATGATAAAATTAAATTATCGTGTTTTAATATTATATCCATGTGAGCATGTGCAGCATAAAAATAACCATTATTCATGGGCATTACATACAATAACATGCGGAGAAAATGCATATGAAGAGCGCAAATGTCTCGCTACCCAAAACCATCATTATTTGTCCGTCATGCACGCAGGGCCTCAGTTTCAGAGCTATTTTTATAAAAACAAATGAGTATTGGGAAGAAATTGAAACATCGTATTAACAACAGACAGCAAGCTGCTTAATATAAAAAATTAAATAAGAACAATATTCAAATGTGGAATAAGCATATGTCACGGTTCCTGATCTACGATTTTCACCAAGCAACTTCGATTTTCACCAAGCAACTTCGGATCACCGTGTTTTTTTAAACACTAGAAAATGAACCTTAAATAAACAAAAGTGGGATTTTTGTCAGTGGGAGTCAATAGAAGTTGCTTTGAAAACAGAATTTATAAAACATTATTTTCGAGCAGTTTGAACATTTTAAAGAGGGGTGGCGGATTTAGGCACTCCCCCGCTCATTTTTAGGCCTTTAATCTCGATAAATATTTTTCATTTGCAAAGTATTTTAAATGTAACCGAAACACGCCAGCAAATGCACATTAAACCTAACTTTATTTATTTAAATTTTTATGTCAACCGGTAAACAACTTTTGAAAATATCGTAAAAATACCCCCCAAATGTGGCGGATTTAGGCACTGCGCCAGTACTAATATTGATGTGCATGCCAAGTTAGTAATGTTGAATATAAATTTAATTTGCAAGAAGTTGTGCTTAATATGTGTTTACATCATTCATTCTTAATGCTTGAACCAAATATTGAATTTGAAAAAAATGTGTTTATAAGCATTGCTATTTGTAAAGTAAATCATATGCTAGACTTAAATTTATCTTCAAATTATTTATTTTTTATTGTCACATGGCCAGTTTATATTTTGACTTTAAACAACCACCAACACAAATTCTTTTTTAAAATTTAGGTCTGACAGTGTGTCCTAATTTTCTAATAGGCTGGAGATTACTTAATGGAATAGTGCAATATCTATTATGCAATGTTACCTTATGCACCTATCTATATTTTCCCCCAGGGGGGGAGCAGCAGGCAATCCCAGGGGAATTTGACTAATTGTATTTTTGGGGATCTAATTCCCCACCCTAGAGCCAAGCATTTTGTATAAATCCCCTCTATGGGGGATGCTTAATTGGTGTATCAAATGGCCTGGGTGCCAATATTATCGGGATCTAAAATCTGAACAAAGTATATTTCCCGGGACCTGGAATCATTCGACATGTCAAATTCCCGCCTGTCGGGAATTGCTTTCGGTCTAAAGTCCCGTATATGACCGCCGCTCCCCCCCTGGGGGAAAATATTGATAGGTGCATTATATTGACAATTATGACACCTTCGTGACTTTGTAACACAAACATCAAACAAGTTCTTGAAATATATAAATCAGTTAGTTCTCTTTGCACCAATTTACGAAGGTAGTAATTACAATAACCTTTCTTCAATTGCTTAGTTTTGCATATTCATTATAGCCTATCTGCAATCACTCTCTAAAAATGAAACCTTGGGAGGTATGTATTGCATTTATTTGAAATTGAAATATGACTCCTTATGATAATATGTATTGTTTTGAAAAGAAAATGTCAAGACTTAAAGAAGTTAAATAAATATTGATAAAAGAATGTGAAATGATGGTGTGTATACCAAAGAATTTGTTTTGTTTTGTCCTTTATTTTCAGGAGCATTTAAAAGGCTTAGTTGCATACCATTTTATATTGATGGCAAAAGAGTTGGCATCATATCTCCGGAGGTTTTGAAGGAGCTAGAATCATATCCAGATGTATTTAAAGTGGTCGACACATCCCCCAACAACCATAATCATGTGAAATATAAGGATATGGTGAGTTGATGCAATACCTGATACGATGCGTGTTGTAGAATAACCGGGCTGAATGCATGTGCAGTCCACACAGGCTAATCCAGGGCGACACTTTACGCAGGTGCATTAAGCCCGTTTTTTCCACGACACGCCTCATATGTAAATTTTCAAGTGCAATTTAAACACACACATTTGGAATGATAATCATTCTTTTGTTGTTTTTTTTACTGCTGTTTGTTAACCCCCATTAGTTAGCATCTGTGAGTACACATGTATTGCTTTTTTTTTCACAATACAGTCTAACCTGCAGTAGCGACCACCTGCATTAAGCGACTCCCTCCGTTTAACGACCATTTCTAATTCCTCCCAGCGCAAATTCTATTAAAAATGGCCCTAATTAGCGACCACCTCTATTCCGCGACCAGCGACCATTAAACGTCGTCCTAATTAACCTTGATTAGTGTAATAAGCGACCGAGTGTAAGTTCGGCGGTTACGTTGCTAAGCAACTTTGACATTTGCTGCAAAAGGTGTTAATCCACAAATTAGCAAGTATCATTGTCATCCGATAATAGATAAGTTTTTAACGTGTAATCTACTGCGTAGTAGTCTGCGTATTCCGTCTGCGGTTTAGTCAGGGACAGTAGGTCAGGCTATTTTAATATCATGCGCTGTGACGTCAATTACTACTGCGTAAACATGAACTGACATATGGTGGGTGGGGAATGTTCAGTATTTACAGAATTGTGCAACGTTTGCACTTTGTTGGATTATATGATTAACGTGTAAAATATACATTTAATTTCTTAAGTTTGAAATCAGTTATTTACAATAAACATAGGTTGATGACGATAACAAATACATGTAAAATCATTTGGTTCCCAGACCGAATGACAATTGAGATAACAGATACATGTAAAATCATTTGGTTCCCAGACCAAATGACAATTGAGATAACAAATACATGTAAAATCATTTGGTTCCCAGACCGAATGACAATTGAGATAACAAATACATGTAAAATCATTTGGTTCCCAGACCGAATGACAATTGAGATAACAAATACATGTAAAATCATTTGGTTCCCAGACCGAATGACAATTGAAGATGATAGAATTGCAGTACCGTTAGGTTTTTTTATCATTTAATACAAAATACAGGTGTAATATAATAATGTAAAATAAAATTATTTAAATAATAAACCAAATATTATTACCACTTATTTATTCTTTATTCCTTATGAACATACAAACTTTATTTGAATAAACTATATGTTTATTCAGGTAAAAAATCATAAGATGTATAGATCAACTGCCTTTGCAAGTTACACTGCATTAAGAGACCACCTGTGTTAAAAGACCACTTTTAAGAATCACCATGGGCGGTCTCTTAAGACTGGTTAGACTGTATTCAATTAGTATGGTTTAAATTGAATATAGAAATTTTTTGTTATAAAATATTATAGGGTATATAGTGAGATCTTCAAGTTTCAAGTACCTGACTGTGACTCTGTGAAATTTTCCCCCATTTTTTGCATAAAATATCCTTCCTGCAGCCAATTGTATAAACATTTTTTACAGCGGTAAACAATGATACCGCAGTAATCTGAAACCTACCATAGGTAAAACGGTTTGTATAAACAATTTCCAAAAAATAACCACGCACTTACCACAGTATATTTTTACCCACCTAGCTTATCTTGGTTAGAGTATTTTAACCACAACAAACATGGCGGACATTCATCTATGCATATAGATCAACGCATATAATATATATATATATATATATATACAGTAGCCATACTTTAAACGTAAATTCAAGTATAAATTTATCAAAATTTGCATCTTCAATTCTCCGATGTACACTTCACGATTTCTACACGTCTACTGACCCAGAATAGATTCGATGACATCACACACTTTTGACAAATTGTACACGTCATCGTGATGGGTTGACGAGTCTGAATCGGAATCATATTAGAGGCACCAAACGGGGTATGCCAATCTTTGAAATGATGGTAGTAAAAGAGTGCTGAATAGATTTAATTTAATTAGCATGAAATACATGCATATTTTTTAGTGAGAAATACTTGCATATTTTCAGGAGTTGTTTTCTGTACTCTGTTTATGTTTTTAATATGAAATGCAAGATAATCCTTATTCTGTTTTGGTTATTCTGAAGAAGACACACATTTAACAAGCTATGTTTTATAATAATCTACATGGGCCCAACTGTAGATAACGGTTAAAAGTATTTAAATATCATTCATGTAAAAGGCTAGATACAGATTATAGGAGATATACAAAATTAATTTAAAGATTTACATTGTATTTATCCCCAAATAGCTGAAGAAGCAGATCTACAAATCTGTTAATAATAAGTTTAAATGTGTTGAAATATTGATGTGTTGAGTATCCTCATTTCAGTATAGTGCTTGTGTGTTTTTTCACAATGAAAATTTTTCATACATATTTTTGCAAATATATCATTGTTTAACTTATGACTTTGTGAAGGCTTTTAATCAGATATCATGACTAGCATTTCTTTCCTTCAATTTCAATCATTTCGGCCATTTTTATTTCTTACTCCGATCGTTTGGAAATTTCCGCGTAAATAAATATTAGGAATTCTGGCTAAAATTACCCAGGTAAAAATCGCTCAATTACCGTGGTGAAGATACCGCGCGGTAAAAAGCTTTATTCAAGTGACAATCTACCGCGGTATCTTAACCAAGATTTTGACCGCGGTAAGTGATTTACCTAGGTATATTATAACCAGTGTTTATACAATTGGCTACTGTTAGGACAAAAATAACCCAGATTATCAGGCATCATTACCAAAACTATTAATAATTAAAGCAGTTTAAGCTTAAAGTTTGGACATTTTCTTTAATTTCTTTTAATTTATTTAATTCGGGTGACAACTGTGATAAGTATTTTACAGTTTTTGTAGAGTCAGGTTTAAAATCTTACTTTATGAGTTGTAAAATGTTCCCCTTTTCATAAAAATGATGTGGCATTCCTAGCCACCCATCCCCTTAAAAAATAACACTGGCCTAATGATAATACAAATAATTTGTCGAGCGTTCAATAATTAACTTGGTAGACTATGGCAATCTTAAATTTGTGGTATACTGTAAGTAACATATGGAGATCTTCTAACACACCCATTCTTTGCATATGGTGGATATGGTATTTACACTGCTGCAAATAGTGTTGTATTTGCAATTCACTGCAGCAGTGCAGTTCCACTATTGATAAATTGGCATCTCCTACTTGAGATATGTCTGTGTTTATCTCAGTGCACATATGGCCCTATATATTACTGTGTACAGTTTCACTTAGTTCTGTTTAAGGAAATGGAAGGGAGATAGCGCATACAGAGTGTTAGAAATATTTTTGCATGCTTTTTGCAGTCAAGTTTATCTCAAGAGTGTCCATTGTATGATGAGTAATAATTAGGTACTGATAAGTTTTGATATAAGAAACAATACAGCATGCTTGCTCATATGACATTTGTCCCCAAAAGATGCAGTTTGGCGTAAAAAAAGTTTGATGACCTTATTTAAGGTACAGTCTCTTTGTTGGGAGGCGTTAAAACATTTTACATGCAGTCCAATATACCTAATCTGTGGGGTGAATATGCAGCGAAAAAAAAGGAAAACAAGTTATATTTTAACTCCCTTCATAGATTTTGTTGGAGATGTAAGCGGAAACCAATCATTTATTTTTTTAGCACAACGTGCTCATGGTGAGCTTTTGTGATCGCCTTTTGTCCGTCGTGCGTTGTCAACATTTACCTTGTGAACACTCTAGAGGCCACATTTATTGGCCAATCTTAATGAAACTTGGTCAGAATATTTTTCCAATGATATCTTGGCCAAGTTCGAAACTGGGTCATGTGGGGTCAAAAACTAGGTCACTTGGTAAAATTTAAGAAAAAGCTTGTGAACACTCTAGAAGTCACATTTTTTGCCCTATCAACATGAAACTTGCTCAGAACATTTGTTCTAATGATATCTTGGCTGAGTTCGAAAATGGTTTCGATCCTTTGAAAAACATGGCCGCCAGGGGGCGGGGCAGTTTTCCTTATATGGCTAAAGCTTGTGAACACTCTAGAAGTCACAATTTTTGCCCAATCAACATAAAACTTGCTCAGAACCTTTGTTCTTATGATATCTTGGCTGAGTTTGAAAATAGTTCCGCTCCAATGAAAAACATGGCCACCAGGGGGCGGGGCAGTTTTCCTTATACATGTAGTATTATTAGTATTCTTATATGGCTATAGAGAAAGCTTGTGAACACTCCAGAAGTCACATTTTTTGCCTAATCAACATGAAACTTGCTCAGAATATTTGTTCTTATGATATCTCGGCTGAGTTCGAAAATAGTTCCGGTCCGTTGAAAAACATGGCCACCGGGTCAGTTTTCCTTATATGACTATAGGAAAAGCTTGTGAACACTCTAGAAGTCACATTTTTTGCCCAATCAACATGAAACTTGCTCAGAACCTTTGTTCTGATGATATATCGGCCGAGGTCGAAAATGGTTTCGGCCCGGTCAAAAACATGGCCACCAGGGGGGGTAGTTTTCCTTATATGGCTATAGGAAAAGCTTGTGAACACTCTAGAAGTCACATTTTTTGCCCAATCTTCATGAAACTTGGTCAGAACATTTGTCTTAATGATATCTCGGCTGAGTTCGAATCTGGGTCATGTGGGGTCAAAAACTAGGTCACTAGGTCAAATTGAAAAAAAAGCTTGTTAACACTCTTGAAGTCACATTTCTTGCCCAATCTTCATGAAACTTGGTCAGAACATTTGTCTCAATGATATCTTGGCAGAGTTCGAATGTGGGTCCTGTGGGGTCAAAAACTAGGTCAAATTGAAGAAAAAGCTTGCTAACACTAGAAGTCACATTTTTTGTCCAATCTTCATGAAACTTGGTCAGAACATTTTTCTTAAAGGTATCTCAGCCGAGTTTGAATCAGGGTCATGTGGGGTCAAAAACTAGATCACTAGGTCAAATTGAAGAAAAAGATTGTTAACACTCTAGAAGTTACATGATTATCCCAATCATCGTGAAACTTGGTCTAAACATTTGTCCCAATGGTAGCTCGGCCGAGCTCGAATCTGGGTCATGTGGGGTCAAATACTAGGTCATTAAGTCAAATTGAAGAAAAAGCTTCAATTTCAATTTGTACTTCAAAATTTTGAATGTCTGTTGTCACTTAAGTTTTTCAAACCATGATGATTTAGGCCGCATTTACATCAGTCCGTATCAGTATACCCATATCCGTATAAAAATCTAACACATGGAAAAAATTTCGACTAATGGAACTCAAATGAGCGACCCAGGGCCTTTTGGCCCTCTTGTTTGACCTTACATTTACAGATAGACACCAAAACTTGATGCCAATGACTTAAATTGGAATAATGTTTAGTTTTTGGTAAACTGTATTTAAGACACTAATATTTTAAGTGAAATGTACTTTTCTTAGAGACAGTTGAACCAAAATAGGGTTTTAATAATGGTAATCTTGATTAATTTGTGCATTATAGTGAGCTAAAATATTTTAAACGAACACATTCTTCAGAAACGTGATCACCTGTCAGTGTTATCTATTAATCCTAGAGTGGTTGTGCATAGTGCAGTCCTTAATATAAACTTAGATGATAACATTGGAAATTGTCATTGTTAAAATGTCACAGATAGAAAGAACTTTTAAATTAAACTGAACAGCAATCTGTTATTGACCGTATCTACATGTGTAGTTTTAAATGTATAAGGCGTAAAAAAAATAATGTTTGTTTCAGGTAACATGCCCAAAAAAATGAGGGGTAGGTAGGTTGGGATTTATTTTTTTTTTATTTTTTTTTTTTTGGGGGGTAAATGGTCAACTCGAAGATTCTAAAACTGAATAAATATTCAAAACATATCAGTAATACAGGGATCTCGGAAACGCACAATCAAGCATATTTGGATGCATATTTTTTCAAAAGGACGCATGTCAAACCCATGCCAAGAGTCCTTGGGACGCATGCTTTTTCACTTACTGTGTAAAACCTGTTACTTAACACATACATGAGTGCCTGCCATAAACTCGGCAGTAGTCGCGATAAAATCAATATTGGCCCCAGTACACACTGCAGTTGTCAAAGTCTAGTCCTTTAGCTCTGCCCACAGCAGTCCCTTAGCTCCGCCTACACCATTCCAGACAGTTAGTATGGTTAATTTTCATTGGTAAATTACATTTGTCACTCAGTGCTGTGCTTTAATCCACAAGTCAATTCGGTGCGTTCACCGAAATGTGACAAAAGGCGTCCCAATTGGAACATAGTTGACAACTTAAAACAAACAACAGTGTTAAAATGAGTGAAAAACAGCTTCAGCTGATTAATTTATATTGCCATGAATAGCAACTAAATCTCAGTAATACGGTGATAAAAGTTTTTGTTTTGACAGAAATTTTATACGAAAATTTTATGATAAGACATAAAATAAAAATACTGACGGTAATTTCAGTACAAAATTTTGCAATGTCACATATTTTCGCGACCTCGCGAAAATTTTCGTCGCCGACTTTACAGATCATAAACATTTGTAAACCACATGAAAACACATACTTTGGTGTTTAATATCACCAATTATTACTCCTTTCTTAATTTTTGTGTTGTTAACCTGTTTCACAATAATACTGTACTTGACAGTATCTTACGCTTTGATACCTGCCTGCTAGACTGTAATCACAGCATCATAACTTTTAACTAGGCCTACACATTACACATCGGTTAACCAGTTTAGACCATCCATTGGTAATTGTCCAGAATTTATCTGTTTTAAAATAATTTGTGTTACAAAAATATTGGTTGATAAGACATGATTAAGTATTAAATATTATCATTATAATTACATTATCATTATTAACATGATTATTATTTTATTTTTATTGTATAAATGTTTTAATTGTAAAATGTTCATTCACTCTCGCGCGTCACATATTTAACTTGTATTTCTTTTCTATTTGGGACTCCTACTTTTTAGGGGGAAGGAGCCCCAGGACTCCTATTTTAAAATCCTAGTGAGATCCCTGTAATATCCTTAAACATTGTTTATAAGTGGATACTATCAAAACAAAACACTTATTTATCCAAAAACACATTTAATTATTGAAAAAGGTAAATAAAACAAAAATCAATCTGACAAACCCAATAAAAATGTTCTAGGGTCAGGGCATTTTTTTAGGGTAGGTCGGGTTACCTGAAACAAACATTTTTTTTTTACGCCTAACAACAAAAATGTAGCTGAATTGAACCAATACAATTCAGAACTTAAACCTAAAAAACAGTTACTTAAAATGATGTTAGAATAGTGACACAGTTATAAAATCATTCCAGATGTATGTTCTCAGCTTCTGTTTAAAAGCAAAATTATTGTACTTAACAAGCACTCATTGCTGTTCCCCAAGGTGCTGTTAAATACACACACAAAAGATCCAGAGCAAAATAGCAGTGTGCTGCTCCTTTTTGCTTTCCCACAACTGCCCCTCTGGGCTGGTCAGGAATGTTGAATTTCTTCAATATATCTTTGCTTGCTATTGTATAAGGCCGAGAAAAAAAAAGAAAAAGTCACGTTTCTGGTGGCCCAACTGACCCGACTTTTGTCATGTTGACCGTAATTTAGTGTTTTATCCAGGAAGGCAGAGAGGCATGGCGCACTATATTCAAAAAAGGCATTTTAGCGCGCTGTGGTCTTTTAAAAGGGCACGTGTGTCAGCTTGTTGGCTATGGGTATCATATTTATATACAGGGATCTTGGAAACGCAAAATCAAGCGTATTTGGACGCATATTTGTTCAAAAGGACGCATGTCAAACCCATGCCAAGAGTCCTTGGGACGCATACTTTTTCGCTTACTGCGCTTCGCTTACACCATTCTAGACAGTACGGTTATTTTCATTGGTAAATTACATTTGTTACTCATTGATGTGCTTTAATCAAGAAATCATTCAGAATGTGCTAAATCGCCGAAATATGACTAAAGGCGTCCTCAATTAAGAACAATTAGAACATAGTTGACAACTTAAAACAAACAGCATTGGTAAAATGGGTGAGAAACAGCTTCAGCTGATTTCATTAATTAATATTGCCAATCAAATTTCATGAATAACAGCTAAATCTCAGTAATACATTGATAGGAGATTTTGTTTTGACAGAAATTTTATACGAAAATCTAGGGCTGAATTTTGACAGGAATATAAAAGCATCGATCAATAATCATACATGAAGGAACTTTCTAGTATATAACACATATGACAAGACATATGTTAACAATACTGGTGGTAATTTAAGTACACAATTTTGCAATATCACATATTTTCGCGACCTCGCGAAAATTTTCGTCGCCGACTTTTTAGGTCACAGACGTTTGTAAAACACATGCAAACACATATTGTGGTGTTTAATATCACCAATAACTGCTCCTTTTCGACTTTGTTATATTGTTAACCTGTTCCACAATTACTCGACAGTAACTTATGCTTTGGTACCTGCCTGTTGTACTGTAACAACAGCATCATAACTTTTTACTAGGCCTCCAACAAATCAGTCATAAAGTTTAGACCATCAATTGCTAATTGTCCAGAATTTACCTGTTTTAATTACATAACCAAATAATAATAATAATAATAACATTATTATTATTATTATTATCATGATTATTATTTTATTTATAACTGTCATATATTGTATAAATTGTAAAAATTCCATTCACTCTCGTGCGTCACATACTTGATTTTAACTTTTTTTTCTATTTGGGACTCCTACTTTTTAGGGCGAAGGAGTCCCAGGACTCCTATTTTAAAATCCTAGTGAGATCCCTGATATATACATTTTAAATTTTTTTTTTTTAACAACAAACATATAAAAGCATGTTAGCACACTCATGTACCAAATACAAGTTTTGGCACACGCAATATTCAATATTCACACGGATTAAACTAACGAGAAAAACATATTCAATGTTGTATATCTGCCGAACGCGTTTATTTTATGTGATTCTCTTTATATAACGTAAGTTGTACGCGGAGTGTTTTAATATAAACTTGATTGTCCGTAACGTACGGAGAAATTTGGGAAGCAAATTCTGTGGATCACATAATTATATTCTTAGTAATTATTGATCGATACTTTATATTTACAAACCTAAAGATTCGTAGCAAATGTATAAGTAAGTACCTTTCAGTTCCGTCTGTCCTCTGCACAAATTTTAATAAACTAATGGTATTTTTGCCACTTTTACACTCTCCTTTCGAATTTGTGCCAACCTCCGTTTGCACGACGGCATTTTCCGTCTTCACAAATATAAGCAACAAGTTAATAAAAAAAAACTTTTTCACAAATTATTGTCTGACGATTTAACACACAAGTACAAAAACAATATACAATAAGATAATTTATTGTATGTCCAATGCACTGATCAAAACTGCTCTACATATGTAAGGTTTTGATTAGGACAGTTTGAAAATAAAATATAATCTGTGATGAAAACTTCTATGTGAGGCCATCTTAAATGACTCGTCCGGGAATATTTTGTAGGGGCTAGTTTTTTTTCACATTTGGGGCCCAAAAGGTGTTGACAGGTAAGTCATATTTCACACGCATACCAATGTACAACTTGGTTCCCTTTCACACCTCAAGTCTCTAGACAGAGAAACAGACTACCAGTGACTGGTATTTGACCCGAAGTTAAGCTACTAAAGGTAATTATTTGTAATTTTACATTTTCGCTGTGCTAAAAGCATTTGTCAATTGAAATAATGAATGGTATTAATTCAAAAAATCAATCCGTAACGAACACGGATAGTGAGATAGGGATTTGTCCAATCTACGAGTTTACTTTATGTATCATTAAGTTAATCGTATACGCATTATCAATTAGACCTTAATGTCACCACTTTGGACGGTTTAAGAATCAGGTTCAAGAATCAAGCTGACAGTCATTAGTACAGTAATCGCTTAAATCAAATTGCTTAGAAACGTGTGTCGGCAATAACTCGAGCACAGTAATCGATTAAATCAGATCGATTAGAAATGCATGTGTGCAATAAATCTCGATTTACAGTCAGAGCGATAACAACAGAAAACAGTGGGTGCCCTTTTCGCAGGCAATGGGCCGATAAAAGTGGTCAAGAGGCAATTAAGATCGTTATCGATTAGGGCGATAGGCGGCTTCTGCCTTTGAAAAGGGCAAAGTGGCGCTTGAAAAAAGGGGCATGGCATTGCGCCGCCCCAAAAGGGCCTGGATAAAACGCTACTGTAATTTTTTTCAGGGGTTCTGTAATTCAAAATATTGAACTGCTATTGATAATTGCCGAATCATACTAAAACTGCTTCAGTAGTTAAAAGGAATCCCATAACTTGAAAGATGTGACCCTAAATTGCATTGAAAAATCATAAAATTTACCCATTGATAATTCACACAAACCACACAACTATTCATTTTTATGCCCCCGGCATCTTGATGCGGGAGGCATATAGTGATTGTCCTGTCCGTCCGTCCTTCCGTCTGTGACAAGGTTAAGTAGATTTTACTGTTTCATCTAGCACCAACACCGCTTACTACAACACTAGGATACTTGCACAGTTGTTGCTTATGGCCATTCCCTATCCACCCATATCACCCAACCTCACCTTGACCTAATTTGCACTTAGAATAATTCAAATGGGCTGTTTTTTGGTGAACTAGATTTTACTATTTCGTCTAGCACCAACATCGCTTGCAACAACACTTGGATATTTACACAGTTTTTACCAATGACCGTTCCCAATCCACCCATATCACCAAAACTCACTTGACCAAATTTGCACTTAGAATAATTCAAACAACACAGTTGTTGCTTATGACTATCCCCAATTGACCTAATTTGGACTTAGAAATGGGCTATTCAGCACCAAGGGGGGGCATGTGTGTTTATCAAACACAGAATCTTGTTTTAGGCCTAATATTAAATGATGTGACATTGTTTATAAATAATTTGAAACATAAACATTATAAAAAAAAAACATATATTGGAATTGTCACATTAACAGAAGACTAAGAATTGCAAGTAAACCTGCTTTCTGTCCAAATTTTGAGCAGCTACCTGTACTTTTTCAGATCTTTCACTAAAATGATCATATGTATTTGATATTCCAACTATGTCCAACTTTGTTTATGTTTATTATTTCAAAGGTTTAGAACTTTATTCAGTTTAACCTGTTTAGTATTGTATTGTTTATTATTTCAATGCTTTGAGGAATCTTTTTAACTTTACCTTATTTGTATTGTTAATTATTTTAGTAAAAGCACGAGAAAGCTTTTCAACTTAACCTCATTAATTTTGTATTGTTTTATTATTTCAAAGCATGAGAAAGCCTTTCAACATATATAATTTATATGTATTGTTTATTATTTCAAAGATTGAGAACGCTTCAACTTCACCTTATTTGTACTGGTTATTATTGTCAGAGCTAGAGGAATGTTTTCAATTTTACCTTGTATTGTTTATTATTTTCAAAGCTTTTCAACTTTAATTTTGTATTTTTTATTATTTCAAAGCTTGGTTTGCACCAACTGCGACACGTTACAGCATCTGGTTCAGTATGTAAACAATACATGTACTGTTAAATTTCTTTTACTTTCTTTTACATTACTCACACTCTTCAGTGATTGTTGTCTTGGCCAGGTCTCATAAAATGAGTCATTTCTAATCACAAAAAAGCTGTATTTTATAATTTATACCTGTTCGATTGAAGAAAAAAAAAATCAAAATTCTATAAGAACACTTTCAGAAACATTTAAGAGAATGTGAATTGATGTTTTTAGTCGTTAAATGACCAACATGTTTATAATTGATAAACTATTGAAATACTGAAATCACTTCATTTGCAATTGTTTGAAATGATTAATTTATCAAATTTGAATGTAACGGTTCCCAAATAACAGAATTTCATGATTAAAAATTGCCAATCTGATGGCTACTCGTTCTGTTCCCAAAAGTGTGAAAAAAACCATGTATTTTAGCAAATGCATGTACTAATTCACAAATTCTCCCCACTTTTTAGCTCACCTGAGCACGAAGTGTTCGGTGAGCTATTGGTATAGAGGACCTCTCCGGCGGCGTCTATCGTCCGTTGTCCGTCGTCAATAATTTGGACCGTTACCGCGATAAAGACTACATTTTGTATTCAATCTTGACCTGACTTGCGCAGTTTGTGTAAGACCATAAAATTTCGGATGGGAATGTTATTGGGTCAGATCACACCAGTAACACCAGAGTTATTGCCCCTTTTTCATGCAAAAAAGTGCAAAAGTGCCCTTTTCAAACGTATAGACTTTATTTTCCATCCAATCTTAAACAAACTTTCACAGTTTGTGTATGACCATCAGATCTCAGCAGACGTCAAAAATGGGCCAGATCGTGTTTCAAACACCAGAGTTTATGCCCTTCGTTTATTAACAAAATATAAAAAAATGGACATTATTCAGGAAAGAGATTGACATTTTTCATCCAATCTTCACCAATCTTGCACAGTTTGTCTGTTACCATGAGATTACAGTTGAAGTCGAATATAAGCAAGATCGGACCAGAAACACAAGAGTTATTGCCCTTTGTTTGTGAAAAAAATATGCAAAAATGGACATTATACAGAATATAGACTTCATTTTTCATCCAATCTTTATCAGTCTTGCACAGTTTGTCTATGACCATAAGATTAAAGGTGAAGTCAAATATAAGCAAGATTGGACGAGAAACACCAGGGCCCTAACCACAAATCTCGTGAGGGAAATTTTAAGTAAATCTCTTAAAATTATGAAATTCCTCAAGTCTCTGGCTGTTTCGTTTAAAGTTTATTTTGTGTTAAATTGTTTAATTCTGGAAAAGAATAAACAGATGCTTCTAATGGTACCATATTTAAATAAGAAAATAAACGATTTTCACATAGAAAATGGTATTTGAAATTTTGACTTAAGTATAATTTAAGTTAAGATAATTTAAGTGAAGATTTTCCTTAGGAGCTTTGTGGATATGGGTCCAGAATTATTGCCCTTTGTTTGTGAAGAAAATATGCAAAAATAGACATTTTTCAGGATAGAGACTTCATTTTTCATCCAATCTTCACCAATCGTGTACAGTTTGTCTATGAACGTAAGACTACAGGTGAAGTAGAATATAAGCATGATCGGGCCAGAAACACCAGAGTTATTGCCCCTTGTGTTTGGAAAAAAACATCGACAAGTTATCAATGATTGCGTTGCACGCATGATTTTTTATGTTGACCAAACTTACACAGTTTGCGCATGACCATAAAAATTTATTGATAAAATTTGATTTCCGTCAGTTCCAAGACTTGCATTCAGTTATTTGTACATGAAACTTTGATATTTTCAGAGCCTGCATCATTTATCATCATTGGAAAGAAAATTATAAAAGGAAAAGCAAAACTTTACCTTTACCAATTATCGCATTGCAACTAGTTTTCCAAAACTGTTTGCGAAAAAGACATCAAAGCTACTGTTTCTGCATTTTCCAGAATTGTCAATGACTTAATGAAAAAGGGTCAGGTAAGAATATCGTTAACAATGATTTGAGAACCATTAGCAAAACAACGCACATCCACTACCCAACTCATACTTTAGTTAGCCCATTGCACTTACAGATATTTTAAATCATAATTTATCCTAATCCCACTGTGTATTGTTCAGATACCTTATTTTTCAAACCTGTCACAACAGTATGGTCTTCATCTGTACCAGTTATCAGGTGAGCGCTTTGGGCCATCATGGCCCTCTTGTTAAGTTAGGGTCATTTAGCTTTTCTGAACCTAGATATTTCCCAACATGTAACATCTTTGTTTGTTTCCAAAGCAAATGCGAAGTTCATGTATTTTAGCAAATACTAAAGTAATTCACAAATTCTCCCCACTTATTAATTGTCATTTAGCTTTTATGAACCTAGATATTTCCCAACATGTGACATCTTTGTTTGTTTCCAATTTTTTTTTTTTAAAGTTGATGTATAATGTACATGTACATACAGATTTTAAGCTTTCTTGACATATCTTTGCAAAGTTCAGTTCAACATGTACTAATCTAACACCGTGGTGTGTTTCAACATGTACTTACCATAAAATTTTGTATGTTTCAAAGCTTGAAATAAAATCTTGATGTATGTTAACATGAACTTATTGTAAAACCTTGATATATTTCAACATATTAAAGCTTGATATTTCTCCTTTAGATTCACAAGGCCGTGTATCTGGATGACAGGTTTACCACTCCCGAGGACAAGACGGAGGCTTTCAAAGAGGTCCTCTATGATCTGCGAGAGAAAGACAAGTTTTTCAGTTTGAGAGGATGGAGAAATGAGGTATAAACAGTTTTCAGAGGTGGAAGGGTTGCGAGACTTGTTTTCCATTGAGATTTCTGAATATAATCAGAGATGAGATTTTTTCAGCTGGGCCGGTATTCACCAACCCATTCTTAGACTTAAGAATAAAGAAACTTGTAAACAAAATACTTTTGCTTTTGCAAATATGCTTAGCATCAATGCCACTTATATCATTAACAAATTGTTCTAAATAAAAGATGTTGATTTTAGAGTTGGTTATTACCAAGAAATTGCAAGATCTGTGCTTAGGGCTTTATCTGATGGACCATCCCCTGAAGTATTACAATCACTAACCTGAAAATGCAGCGATGCAATGAGTTGGGTGCTAACACACACAACTACTGGTTGCAATTAAAATTATAAAATATAAAAATACGTTTTTCTAACTGACCATCTGTCCAGGCCACTTTTGAATTATTTCTTTCAAATGTCAAACTTGGGCTTTCACTCCTGAATAGAGTCTGTAGATATTATATTTATACCCCCACAAACGAAGTGGGGTTATATAGGAGTGAGCTTGTTGGTTTTTGGTTTCCGTATGATATCTCAAGACAGGCTTGACATATTCAATTTATTTTTGGTACACACGTGTAACCATAGAATACAGGTCAAGTGCGATGTTGGTTACAATCCACTAAATTTTAACAGAGTTTTGGCCCCTTTTTTTTGCCGGGCCGGCTAGCTCAGTTGGTAGAGCGCTGGACTACAAATTCGAAGGATCGCGGGTTCCATTCCCAGCCCTGTCACATAACTTGTGTGGGGATTGGTCATGGAATTATTTCTACGGCCATTCTCCCCCTTCCTCTGATTCAAGTAGGGCAGTTGTCAGTTACTGGCTTAAGTATGTGCACTTAGTACTGGTAAACCAGCTTACCCAGGAAAAGTGTGAGTAGGTTAACTGACCCTGGTTATATGACTGAAATACTGTTGAATACGGCGAAAAATCCAAACAAACAAACATACGGCCCCTTTTCGACTTAACATTCCCTAAAAACATGGTTTCCAGATGATAACTCAAGAAAGGCTTGACATATTCAAATAATTTTTGGGATACATGTGTAACATCATAGAATACAGGTCAAGTTCAATGTTGGTTACAAACCACTAAATTTTGACAGAGTTATGGACACTTTTCGACTTAAAATTCCCTGAAAACATGATTTTCGGACGATAACTCAAGAATGGCTTGACATATTCAAATAATTCTTAGTTTACATGTGTAGCATAATAAAAAACGGGTCAAGTTCGACTTTGGTTACAAACCACTAAATTTTGACAGAGTAATGGCCCTTTATTTGACTTAAATTCCCTAAAAACATGGTTTCCTGACGTTAACTCAACAATCGCTTGACATATTTAAATAATTATTGGTACACATGTGTAGCATCATAAAATTCAGGTTAAGTTTGACTTTGGTTACAAACCACTAAATTTTGACACAGTTGTGGCCTCCCTTTTTGACTTAAATTTCCCCAAAACATGTACACTTACTCATGAAAGGCTTCACATATTTAACTTGTTTTTGGTACATCAGTGTAACATCATAAAATACAGATCAAGTAAACCACTAAATTTTGTTATGGCTCCTATTGAAATTCAATTTTTCCAAATGCACGTTGACCATTCACAAATTAAAGCATTCTCTCTGTCCATTTCTTTCGAATGGATGCCATAGTTTTGTGACAAGGCCATATTGTGAGGTATATCCATCACTCATGTGACAATTCTAGTTCAGGCGTGTCGTGGGAAAACCGGGTTTTATGCATCTGTGTAAAGTGATGTCCCGTAACAGCCTGTGCAGTCAGCACAGGCTAATCCGGACGGCACTTTCTGCCTACAGAGGATATGCGTTTTGGAGATACTTCACTGAAACAGAAAATACTATAAAAGTGGAAAGTGTCGTTTGCACAGGCTGATCTGGGATGTCACTTCATGCACATGCATTTAGCTCAGTTTTCCCATGACACGCCTCATTTGTATTTGAAGATGCCATCTTGTAAAACTGTGCTATGAAATAAAATCTCTTGGATTAATTGTTATGCAGGTGTGAGCTACTTTTTATGATAAATATTTTTAACAACAATTACTTTCGATAAATTTGCTAAGGCAATATAAGTTTCCATAGACTGAAACATAGTATATTAAGATTAATTTCCAACGACTTAAATATTCTGCATTTAATATTTCCGCATACTGAGGTCAAGTGTATTCATCCACAGAACACACTTAAGGAGCAAAGTACTGACTTCTTGTCTCGCATTGTTTCAGACCTATGGAGTATACTTCAGAAAAAAGGACCCACCACTCTGTCATGTAGAGAGATCTGCATGTGGTATGGAACTGTTTCGGTGAATGTTGTAACAACTTAATTTCTTTGCAGTTTATTTTAAATTAATGATTTTCCGTAACTGTATTAGAACATTGTGAATAGTGAGTGGAAGGGTTTATACATGTATATTACTATTATTATAATTATAATAATAATTACTATTATTATTGTTATTATAGATTATTAAAATGTTTTAGTGGTGATAATTCTAATTGTCCTCAGTTTTGTACAGGGCTCCCTCTGAGTACAAAATTTCAGTAGCCAAATTCACTTAATTTTGTTGAAAACGTGTTAATTTTGACACATTATATTTGATTTTTATACACAAAAAGATTGAAGCCAAACCAATTTTTCTTTAAACAAATATTCAAATTTGTAGCCATTGGTTAATTTGGCCCTGAGTTATCTGTCGCCCAAGATCAGAATACAGTGTCTTCAATTTAATTCATGTTCGTCAATTGGATCTTCTTTTTGCATCGAGCATTGATATTTGTTTTAGTGAACCTAATTTTATTTGATAAGTTATTAACATTTATTTTCCACACGCGTGTATTGAAGCAAATTGTCATTATTGTACCCTTATGACGAAGTGTCGCGATCATTTTAAAAAGTGGTTAAATATTTCTAAAAAGTGCATAAGTACAAAAAGGGCCACTTTTAAATGATGTTTAATGATCTGCTTTAAATTATCGTAGAGACTAGAGTTATTGTATGTTTATGTATTTTCATGTTTATATATTCTCAAGCCATAAAAACCAATGTTTCATGAACTTTAAGTGTTCCACATGGTGACCCAAATATTGAACATTATCCATTTCTCGTCTGATAAACATTACCATGTTCTGGAGCTTACCAGTTCCTAGTAATGTACATGTGATGTGAAGTGTATTTAGAGCTTTTATGGGCACACTACTGTCTCTGCTATTACAGCTTCGTTTTCATGTTTCAAACATCTGACTGGTGTTCAAAGCAGTCACCATTGTGCTTTTGAAAGTTGTTTTATATTTTGAAAGTTTAAGACCTAACATCTCTGAAGTAATTGACATGTTAATGAGTTGTAAAAGAATGAAATAAACAATAATAAAACCTAGATTATTTCCTTGTAATAATTTGAAACTATGACCCCCCTATCTATTAGGCTGATAACTTTGTGTACAATTGTAGTTGTTTTTTTGTTCTTTTGAACCATTTATCTTTTTCTAAAGAAAATATTTGGCTTTTAAATGGTATATACCTGTGATTCACTGTCAATTTAAATAAAAAAGTAACCAGTAGCCCAGACTTCCTCTGTAGTCGGTACTGCATTAAGCCCTGTTTGTGCATTGCAGCCCTTTTTGGTTTTATCCAGTATGGCGTACACATCAATGGGTACACATACCGTGACGGGCAGCTCATGATGTGGGTGGGGAGACGGTCACCTATCAAGCCCACCTACCCCAACATGCTCGATAACATGGTGAGTGTCAGGGGCGTAGATACGGGCACATGTTAATTTATATTGAATGTATGCCTGTAAAACAACAGGCCTTTTGCATGTGATTTAGAGCCTTTATAAATCTGTAGGGGAAACAGTTATTAACAACTTAAACGTTGAGCTAAACCATGTTAAATAAAAAAAGTACTTTTAGTTACAAATAAATTTTTATTTATATCAATATAAATGACTGGGGGTGTTTTGACATTGGAGGGGAGAAAATGACACCATTTTTGCTGGGAGATGCAGCCTAATTAGGTGAAAAAAAGATAAATTTAGGTCCCCGTTAACTGACCCATTTTCTTAGCAATAACCATGCCCGGTTCTTCTGACAGTGTGCGGGCGGTCTTGCATCGGGCCTGGGCATATTGGAGTGCGCACGGAAGGAGTGTCAGGAGGAGGCAAGTGTGGATGACGAGACGCTGGAACGACTCAAACCCGCCGGGGCCATCAGGTAGGACACACGGGAAAGGACTTACAGACTTACAGGGTTGCCAACGGCTCTCAAAAAACAGGGTAACGAAAAAAGTGCTAAAAAAATTCCCTGCTGGGAAAAGTCTATGAATTGAAATGTAGAATCTTAGAAATAAATAGAATTTTGTGACTGTAAGACAATGAAAATATAATATTGTAGAATAAAAAGTGTATGTAAGTAAACATGGCTATAAGGGGAGAATATATTTGTTTTCACACAGACACTGTAAGCACTATGCACCAACTGTACCAGTAATCTGCAATAAATGTCAGGGAAATCACTCTTCGGTCAGGGAAAAATCATGGAAATATACGGTAATTTTACTATGGAATTTTAGTGGCCAACCTGACTAAGATTCCCCTAAAAGTCATAACGGGACAAAATTTGGCTTAAAAAATAATAAATTTACGTCATAGTTTGTTGTAGAATTACCCACAGACAGAATTTTATATGTGAAAACACACAAATTAAATTCTGTCTGTGAGTTATTTGACAACAAACTATGACATAAATTAGAATTGACACTTCAGCATGAAATTGATTAATAGACTTATTTCTGCTTGAGAGTCATTACCACACTAGTATCAGTTCTGCTTGAAAGTCATTACTGCCGTTTGTTTCTGTAAACTTATAGTGTTGCAAAATACAGCAAAAATCATAGCTCGAGAATTGTTAAAAGCTGTTTATATACAGTGTAGTTGAGACAGGTTAACAGTAAAATATACTTGTATCCGCACTATTGATCATTCAAGTAATGTTAAAGATATAAGGTAGAGGGATGATTGCACTTTGCTAACATTGTGGTAACAAAGTCGTATCATTTACCTAGACAACCCTTCTGTTACCTTCCAGTTACTGTTACAAAGATAAGCGAGGAATTTTGCCAGAGACGGAGTTTGTGTATGACCTTGAGGTGTCCCCCGACTTCGTGCCAAAGAGTGGAGACGGTGAAGTTGCCATGTTCTATCTGCTAACTATGGAGAAGGTAGGATTGTCTCATGGTTATATTAAATGTCCTTAGGCAGTCTGTAGAATACTTTCAAGAGACCTTTCAGTTTGTGTCTGTAATTATGCCCCCCATCGAAGATGGCTGGGTATATTGGTTTGCTAATGTCGGTCAGTCGGTCGGTAGACCACTTTCGTTTCCGCTGTCAGAGTTCTTTTTATTAAAATGTTTGAGGGCATAATATCTTAGTCAAGTTTGATAATTAGCCCAATCGCCAGGAGATTGGCCTTTTAAGTCATTTCCGCTCTTTAAGTCCAACAGTTTTTAGCCAATCTTCACCAGACTTCATGAAAATGTTTTTGGGCATAATATCTAGGTCAAGTTTAATAATCAACCAAATCGCCCCAGGAATTGTGGAGTTATGGACCTTGAATTATTTAAAAGTAGCCTTTTTAGCCATTTTCGTCCAACAGTTCATAGCCGACCTTCACCAAACCAAAATCTTTGTGGGCGAATTATCTTGGGTAAGTTGGATAGTCAAACAAATTGTCCCAGTAACTGGAGTTATGGCCCTTGATTATCTCAAATTAGCCTTTTCAGTTATTTTAACCTAGAGGGGGCATAACTGTTTTACAAACAGCTCTTGTTTTTATGCCCCCACTTTAGGGGGGGGGGCATATAGATTTGCCCTTGTCCGTCTGTCCTTCCGTCCGTCCGTCGGATTTTTTTGTCGCGCATAACTCAAAAAGTATAACTGCTAGAGTGATGAAACTATATAAGCGTATTCATCGGCATCAGGGCTTGTGCACCTGGGTATTTTAGTGCAGTTTTTTCAGACAGCGGAGCTATTGCCCTTGTTTAGCAAAAAATATTTTTGAATGTGTGGTACGCGTAACTCTAAAAGTATTGCTGCTAGAGTGATGAAACTTTACAAACATATTAATTCGCCTGTGAACTTGTGCACCTGGGTATTTTGGTGCAGTTTTTATCGACATCAGCGGAGTTATGGCCCTTTTTTTAGCAAAACATGATATTTTTGGACTTGTGTCGCACATAACTCAAAAATTATTACTGCTACAGTGATGAAACTTTATATACATATTAATCAACATCTGAACTTGTGCACCTGGGTAGTTTGGTGCAGCTTTTTCTGACATCAATGGAGTTATGGCCCTTTTTTTAGCAAAAAATGACATTTTTGGACTTGTATCGCGTGTAATTCAAAAAGTATTATTGCTAGAGTGATGGAACTTTATAAACATTTTAATCAGTAAGTGAACTTGTGCACCTGGGTATTTTGGTGCAGTTTTTTCCGCCATCAGTGGAGTTATGAGCTTTTTTTAAGCAAAAAATGACATTTTTGGATTTGTTTCGCTTGTAACTCAAAAAGTGTAACTGCTAGACTTATGAAACTTTATAAACATATTCATCATTATGTGAACTTGTGCACCTGGGTATCTTGGTGCATTTTTTCCGACATCAGCAGAGTTTTGTGACAACCAGGGGAATGTGGGGGCATCCATGTCCTACAGACACATGTCTAGTTTAACTTCTGTTGTAAAAGGATTGCTTCATCACAAACTTTACGCCATGCTATTTTTTAGCTCACATGAGCAAAACATGCTCATGATGAGCTTTTGTGATTGTCCGTTGTGCGTCGTTCTTCGTCAACATTTATCGTGTTAACACTCTAGAGGCCAATTGTATTGCCCAATCTTCATGAAACGTGCTCTAGAAACCACATTTTTGCCCAATCAACATAAAACTTGCTCAGAATATTTGTTCCAATGATATCTCGGGGAGTTCGAAATTGGGTCATATGGGTTCAAAAACTAGATCACTACTTGTTACTTGTTAACACTCTAGAAGTCACATTTTTTGCCCAATATTCTTGAAACATGGTCAGAACATTTGTTTCAATGATATCTCAGATGAGTTAGAAACTAGGTCACATGAGGTCAACAACTAGGTCACCAGGCCAAATTGAAGAAAAGGCATGTAAATACTCTAGAGGCCACATTTATAGCCCAATAATCATGAAACTTGCTCAAAACATTTGTCCCAATGATATCTAGGACAAGTTTGAAACTGGGTCACATGAGGTCAAAAACTAGGTCACCAGGCCAAATTGAAGAAAAAGTTTGTGAACACTCTAGAGGCCACATTTTTAGCCGAATCTTCATTAAACAATTTAGTTCCTTAACCCCTCAGGGGAGCGACCTAACCTAGGGCCTTATGGCCCTCTTTTTTGTCTAAAGTGGGTTAACAGTTACATGTAAACGTGATATTTGAGTGCAATAATCGGATTAAACATTGTATTTATTTGTATATGTTTGACACATAGTGTTTATCCAATCATTGTGCTTACATATCACATGTGGAAATATTAACCTACGGTAGGTTACGCAAAAGAGCATGGGGTAAAGCTTGTCAATGACTTGTGAAGTGGTAAAGCTTGTCAATGACTTGTGAAGTGGTAAAGCTTGTCAATGGCTTGTGAAGTGGTAAAGCTTGTCAATGGCTTGTGAAGTGTAAAGCTTGTCAATGGCTTGTGAAGTGGTAAAGCTTGTCAATGGCCTGTGAAGTGGTAAAGCTTGTCAATGACTTGTGAAGTGGTAAAGCGTGTCAATGGCATGTGAAGTGGTAAAGCTTGTCAATGGCTTGTGAAGTGGTAAAGCTTGTCAATGGCCTGTGAAGTGGTAAAGCTTGTCAATGACTTTTGAAGTGGTAAAGCTTGTCAATGGCTTGTGAAGTGGTAAAGCTTGTCAATGACTTGTGAAGTGGTAAAGCTTGTCAATGGCTTGTGAAGTGGTAAAGCTTGTCAATGGCTTGTGAAGTGGTAAAGCTTGTCAATGGCCTGTGAAGTGGTAAAGCTTGTCAATGACTTGTGAAGTGGTAAAGCTTGTCAATGGCTTGTGAAGTGGTAAAGCTTGTCAATGGCATGTGATGTGGTAAAGCTTGTCAATGGCTTGTGAAGTGGTAAAGCTTGTCAATGGCTTGTGAAGTGGTAAAGCTTGTCAATGGCTTGTGAAGTTTGATAAATGGAAATCCATTGTGTATGCTTAAACCATATTTACGTCATAATTAGTTACAATATAATTTTAGAACTGTTCACATCCAAACTCTTTGGGAACACTATAGCATGAAATTAGAATAAGACATTAAACACATGAGGGACCTGTTAAAGTTTCTATTCTCACATAACTTTAAGTTTTCAGTAGTCACAGAGCTCCAGATAAGACGCGTATTCGCGTATTTACGCATTGAAAATAAAGAAAAACACATCGAAAATCTGCCCAGCGCGTAACGTTACGCATTGAAAATCTCAGTACGTATTTTTTATTCGGTTAAACTGCGTAACCGGTTTAGCTAATGGTTCAAGTTAGCCTTTGAATCGATTAAAAGTTAATCAAGTGAATCTTTCTACTCAAAATGGCTTCGCATTGTGTATGTGGGTCGAAAACGGAATGTTTTAAGCTCATTCAGCCAGTTCCAGTAAGCAATATCTTGAAAAATGTTAATCAGAATGAGTCTTACGATGCTTCTCCTATTTAACAGGTGATAAATGGCGATGTTATTGTCACAGCTGTTGAAAAATCGAACAGGAAACACAAGCATAATGTGAGTGCAAAATTGTCTGAAAAATTGCTGTAATCCTGAAAAGAAATTATCATTGGCTAATTGTCAAGCAGGAAGAACCAGATATCAGGTTACCTTGTAGGATTTGCACTGAAAAAAAAGTACAAAGTATATAGGCAAATAACTACTACTACTTTGCTAAGTAAATGTTATGTTTTGATAGACCTACAGATTATTGTCTACATTCAGTGCCAATATTAATGTGTTCATATATAACAAGCACATAAGATACTCTTTTGATATTGTATAAAAAATGAAAATACCGTTTAAATTGATCAAATACCCTTTAAAGCTGGGGGTAAAATACCCTTTAGGCTAAAACCTTATCTGGAGCTCTGTAGTCATATACTACATTTGTTATTTCTCATTGATCAGTTAGTCTTTATACTGCCATCCTCCTTAAGGTGTAAAAAGAAATTATGTTTGTTTCAGGTTACCCGACCTACCCTAAAACAATGCCCCGACCCTAGAACATTTTATTGGGTTTTTCAGATATTTTTTGTTTTATTTACTTTTTTCAATAATTAAATGTATTTTTGGATAAATAAGTCGTTTGTTTTCATAGCATCCACTTATAGACAATGATTAAGGATATTGCTGATATGTTTTGAGTATTTATTCAGTTTTATAATCTTCAAGTTGACCATTTACCAAAAAAACCAACAAAAAAAACCGACCTACCTACCCTAATTTTTTTGGGCATGTAACATGAAACAAACATTTTTGTGTATACCTAATGTATTGTATTGTTGCTGATGAAGTAATAATCTGTGTAATATTTGAATTATTTGATTTATTTACGTTAAGTCTGTCTGTCAACAAGTAGCTTTAATTACATATTAATGATGGTGGTTTTTGGAAGTTTTATTATTTTTAAAAATATGTTTTTGTTGCTTTTTTCAGCTGCACATTTTGCTTAATTAATTGTCTGTTACATAGGTGCAGCAACGAATAATTGCGGAGGAATTCAAGCCCAACTGTGCTCTGGTCATTGTAGATTTTATGGTGCGACATGGAATACTAACCGCAGATGAAGGTCAGTGGATTTTCATGAGCATATTGCATTAGAATTGTGGTTTAAAATATAAACTAATATCTTTGTTGGCTGATACTTTGATATTGGTTCTTTCTTTATAATGCAGACATTTTAGCGTAATTACAATGTCTTTGTGCAAAACTAAGATAACATGCTGGTATGTGTGGTTTAGAAGGAATAAACACGGTTTTCAACTACCGTAAGTATAAGCCACGAGTAGTAACGAGTAGTAACATGTCAACAGTTGGGAAATTAGCAAACTGAATATGATTGTTTACAACAAGCAAACAAAGTGTTTTCATTATGATTATAAAGCAAGATAACTAGTATAATAAATTATGGCTTTATGTTGTTTCATTTCAGAACCGTATTACAATTTCATTATTGAGAGGATGCATGTCAATGTACAGCCACCCCTTTGAGTTCATCTATGGGAGAGAACACCGATGGAATTGTTGGTTGCTCAGCCATGACACTGCAAAGCAGAGTTACTTCCCTTGAGTGTTTCAGATTGTCTAAAAGGCACTTTGTTTGATACACTCTTAGTTATTACATTCTTTTATTGTTGTAAGGCACCAGTTATATTCTTAAATTGCCAGTTATATTCTTAAATTTTTAATAATGTTGTAAGACACTAGTAATACTCTCACTCAGTTCAGATTTAGTAGCAATTGTTTGTTTCATCTTTTAGAGGAGGATATAGTATTTTGTAAAGCGATTGAGCTTTTTACGAAAGCTTTTTGTGGGGGCCAAATATACATTTTATATCTTCTAAGAAGAAAATTGTTGTTAATTGTTGTAGAAGTGAGCTGGCTAGCAATATGTTTGTGTTTGGAATTTTTTCTTGAAATTAGTGGAAATGTTGTTTGAGGCGTGAATTTTGGATTGCTGGCCCTAAAGCATGTTTTGGATGCTATCATGATGACCATGTTAATGCGCATGTACAATTCTAGTCCAGTTAAATACATGTATCCTTACCTGGTTGAACATTTTAAAAAATCTATTATCTATGTTCATGATTTTGTCTTATTTGACGTGACAAACATTTATTACACATTTCATTTTGTTAAGTCTACCAGTATTTTTGTAGGCTCATTTGATTGCCAATTTTGCCATTGTAATTTTGAGATTGTCACTTCGAGGGCACCTGACCATTGTGGATTAAATGTTGGTAGTGTTGTAGTCTAGTCCGTCTTGCAATTGTTTGGTTGTAAAACACAAGTCATGCAAATGCTTCTATAACAAAAATAATTGTGTTCATACATTTTATTTCATTGGGCATTTTTTGTTGTTTAATTATATGTATCTTTAAGAAAAATCTTGTCACGCTCACTGATCAGTATTGTAAAATAGTGTATGTATACATGTATTTCATTGGGGAATTTTTTTTGGAAAAATAAGCTTCAAATTCCATTTTAAAAAAATCTGATACTAATACCTGCACATTACACCCTGTGATTTTAATATTTTATTGCAATTTATTTAGCACTTACTGATAAGCCATCCTTTTCGTGTTATATTGCCATCATTAAGCTTTTGTTGTGAACAGTTTTATTGCTAAAGTAGTGTTTCTCTATAAGGTATTTGTTAACGTTGTTTAATTAAACAACACATGAGGCGTGTCATGGGAAAACCAGGTTTAATGCATGTGCGTAAAGTGTCGTCCCGGATTAGCCTGTGCAGGATGGCACTTTCCGCGTTTAGGGTATTTTCTGTTTCAACGAAGTCTCTTCAAAGCAGAAAATACTCTAAAAGCGGAAAGTGCCGTCCTGGGTTAGCCTGTGCGGACTGCACATGCAAATCCGGGACGGCACTTTACCCACATGCATTAATCCCAGTTTTCACACGACACGCCTCATATAAAAAATAAGAATTTCGCACATAAGCTTGCACGTCCCCTTATCCACATCATCGTTTGTATTACTTCAAAGGTACCTGCTCACAGAATTGTTTCATTTTCGAAAAAAAAAAATCATTTAATGTCTAAACAATTGATTACAAAAACTAGCATTTAGACCTCAATATTCAATCAAGAAAAAGCAGAACAAGAAATAAGGGTCTCAAACCTTGATATTCCTGATCAAAATTTAGATATGCTAACCTCTAAACCACACTGACTTATTTACTACCGGTATAAAGGGTATTAAAGGGTATTTTTAAAGCTATATACACATGTATCCTGCAAGTGTAACAGGGGTTTTAAAGAAATTCAACAAAAGTAAGGTAGTCTTCTTGTTCAATCCGTTTGTTATACATATATGATTTTTTATAAATGATTCAATATTTCCAATACATCTTTGTATCAGGAGTGATCGTTTCACTTGTTTATATTATTTATATTGTTCTTTTATTTTTTGAATCTTTGACTCAAACATTTAACAGCAGAATCTCAGTCTAGATTTGATCAACATGTGTAGGCAATAGAAACTCACTAATAATGGATTTATTGTTATTCTTATGATTCCTTCCATTTCTGTAAAGTGATATCTGCAATTCTTTATATCAACCATTCCTGTTCCAAGCACTGGATAACTAATGCAGATCTAATACAAATATGAAAACATGAAATCTAGGTGTGAATGATGTATTAATACAAACAAAGTGTGGTTTCGACGCATAGCCTAGCTCATATGCATTTAAGCATTCCATTGCTGTCTGTCATATAGGGCTGGGATAATATAGGGCTAATCAGTAGCAAATTACCCAGGTAGCAGCGACAGAATTTCTAAGGATCAGTTACATAATGATAAACTAGTTACATTAGTTTTTGTGTCATATAGCAAATTGTATAGGCTTTTGTCGGAATGAGGAGTTGACTATACAAAAAGTTAATACATTGTTTGGTAATTAGTTATTATTTGATGTACAAACATAATATTTATGGGTAAATAATTATGTTCTAAATATTTGAAAAACAAATATATTGTAGTCTTGAGCTTATTTAAAAAGTTATTAAAGGCTAAATAACATGTCTAGAACGGGTACCTGGGTAGTTATTTGCTAATCTGGGATGGTATTCATAAAGCTCCTAAGGGAAATCTTTCAGTTGTACTTAAGTGAAAATTTTATATCAAATTTTTTATGTAAAATCCAATGATTTATGTTGACAAAATACCAAACATCTAAGCAATTCGAACTAGTTTAAAATATTTAAATGTAAATAGACCTATACATGAAACAGCCAGAGACTTAAGAAATTGTATGAATTTAAGAAATTGACTCAAGTCTTCCCTAAAGTGCTTTGTATATACTTCCCCAGTGCCCATATTCACAAAGCTCCTTAGTCATAACTTAAGTAAATTTCTTAAAATCACGAAATTCCTTAAGTCTGTGGCATGTTCATTTTAAGTTTATTTCGTCAAAAATGGTTTTAATTTTGCACAGAATCAACAGATGCTTCTTATTTTACCATATTTCAAATACAAAATACGTATTTTCCCAATGGAAATGTTATTTGAATTTTTCACTTAAATGTGACTTAAGTTAAGATTTCCCTTAATAGCTTTGTGGATATTGCCCCTGGTGGTAGTGTAACCCGACACCGAGTGTTCATCCCAGCCCTACTGCCACATTCACAGTAAATAATCAGGGGCACAGTGATTAAAGGTGGGGACCGATGTATGTGGCACCAAGGGCACAATGTCATTGATGTATATTACTGGTAAATTATTGCTTCGTTCAGCTACGTTTGTATACAAATATGTCTGTAATTTTGTCAATGAATCATGTTGTTTCTTTGTTTTATTTTTTGTTTGTTGATGTTTTCTGTTGGAATCGGTCATGTTATTTGTTCTGTACAGTACGGATTAAGGAAGCGTTTTTGTTAGTGGTTACAGTTTTAAACTTATTTGTTATACAAATAAATTGCCAGTTCATATATAGATGTATAATAATTTCCATTGTGTTGACCAATCCATCTGTTTACCATACAATATTGTGGCAAATTCCGGATCCCTATAAGATGTTAGTTGGAATGTAAATTAACAATTAACTAATGAGGCGTGTTGTGGGAAAGCCAGGCTTAATGCATGTGCCTAAAGTGTCATCCCGGATCAGCCTGTGCAGTCCACACATGCTAATTCGGGAAGGCACTTTCCACTGACAATGTATTTAATAATTTATGTTTAGAAGAGACTTTCTTGAAACAGAATCTACCATAAAAGTGGAAAATGCCGTTCTGGATATGCCCGTGCAGACTGCACAGGCTAATCCGGGACAACACGCACATGCATTAAACCCGGTTTTCCACGACCCGCCTCAAATGTTTTTTTTAAACCTGGTTGTTGTTTAAACCTAAACATGTTGGTCATACAAGTAAATTGAAGTAATGTTGATCAGTTAAGGTTCTTGGATTATTTTTTAATTCCCTTTGCATAATTATATTTCTGAAATCTAAAAACGGGAAATTTGATCCAACATTTAATTCATAAAATTAATTACTGGTCTATTTTACAATTTATTAATTTGAACACAGAAAATAGCAAAACGATTTGACCAGGTCTTGATTAAATGAACATGAATAAAAAAATGTAATGTTGTTGTTTTTAGCTCACCTGAGCACAACGTGCTCATGGTGAGCTTTCGTGATCGCCTTTTGTCCGTCGTCCGTCGTGAATCGTTTGTCGTCAACATTTACCTTGTGAACACTCTAGAGGCCACATTTATTGGCCAATCTTCATGAAACTTGGTCAGAACATTTGTCCCTATGATATCTCGGCGAAGTTCGAAACTGAGTCCTGTGGGGTCAAAAACTAGGTCACTAGGTCAAATTAAAGAAAAAGCTTGTGAACACTGTAGAAGACACATTTTTTGCCCAATCAACAGGAAACTTGATCAGAACATTTGTTCTAATGATATCTTGGCCGAGTTTGAAAATGGTTCCGATCCGTTGAAAAACATGGCCGCTAGGGGGCGAGGCAGTTTTCCTAATATGACTATAGAAAAAGCTTGTGAACACTAGAAGTCACAATTTTTGCCCAATTAACATAAACTTGCTCAGAACCTTTGTTCTTGTGTTATATTGGCCGAGTTCGAAAATGGTTCCGCTCCATTGAAAAACATGGCTGCCAGGGGGCGGGGCAGTTTTCCTTATATGGCTATAGAAATAGCTTGTGAACACTCTAGAAGTCACATTTTTCGCCTAATCAACATAAAACTTGCTAAAATGTTCTTATGATATCTCGGCCAATTTCGAAAATGGTTCGGGTCTGTTTTTGAGCCCAATCTACATGAAACTTGCTCAGAACCTTTGTTCTGATGATATCTCGGCCGAGTTCACAAATGCTTCTGGTCAAGTGAAAAACATGGCCGCCAGGGGAGGGGGCTAGTTTTTCTTATATGGCTATTGGAAAAGCTTGTGAACACTCTAGAAGTCACATTTTTTGCCCAATCTTCATGAAATTTGGTCAGAACATTTGTCCCAATGATATCTTGACCGAGTTTAAATCTGGGTCATGTGGGGTCAGAAACTAGGTCACTAGGTCAAATTGAAGAAAAAGCTTGTTAACACTCTAGAAGTCACATTTTTTGCCCAATCTTCATGAAACTTGGTCAAAACATTTGTCTTAATGGTATCTCGGCCAAGTTCGAATCTGGGTCATGTGGGTTGGAAAACTGGGTCACTAGGTCAAATTGAAAGAAAAGCGGTCAAAACATATTTCTCTTAATGGTATCATGACCGAGTTTGAATCTGGGTCATGTGGGGTGAGAAACTAGGTCAAATTGAAAGAAAAGCTTATAAACACTCTAGAAGTCACATTTTTCGCCCAATCTTTATGAAACATGGTCAGAACATTTGTCCCAATGATATCTCGGCCGAGTTCGAATCTGGGTCATGTGGGGTCAAAAACTAGGTCACTAAGTCAAATTGAAGTAACAGCTTGTTAACACTTTAGAAGTCATATTTTTGCCCAATCTTCATGAAACTTGAACAGAACATTTGTCTTAATGGTATCTCGGCCGAGTTTGAATCTGGGTTACGTGGGGTCAAAAACTAGGTCACTAGATCAAATTGAAGAGATTGTTAACACTCTAGAAGTTACATTATTTGCGCAATCGTCATGAAACTTGGTCAGAACATTTGTCCCAATGGTATCTCGGCCGAGTTCGAATCTGGGTCATGGTGGGTCAAAAACTAGGTCACCAGGTGAAATTGAAGAAAAAGTTTCAATTTCAATATGTACTTCAAAATTTTGAATGTCTGTTGTCACTTAAGTATTTCAAGCCATGATGATTAAGGTCGCATTTCCATCAGTCCGTATTAGTATATCCATATCCGTATAAAAATCTAACACATGGAAAATTGTTCGACTAATGAAACTCAGGTGAGCGACCCAAGGCCATTTGGCCCTCTTGTTATCATTTGGTTTGGATTGTTTCCCGACATTAGGACAAACAGGTCTCCTTGGGAACAGGTCATTTCTGAGTTTCAATTATACCACGTGTTTAATTATTAAGATAAATGTAAGTTTTAGCTATTGACAGTTGAGGGACATTGACACTGTGTGCGAAATCTCCCCTTGCATTAGAACATGTAAATAACCTTGCAGTGAGGGTTGTTGAAAAAAGACCAAAATTCAGTAGATCTCCTAGGATATAAATATGTATATGATGTGGATTTACAAGTTTTACAGGATCATTCCTTCTTACCAGTTTAAAATTTACTGTGTTACTAAACTTATTTTTCTGAATGAAGTTTGGAAGTTACAAACGTTACATGTAGATGTTGGTTGTTTTTTTTTTTTTTTCAGAGCAAAAAGTAATGTGAGAATTAGGATGTACACATGTTGAATGTAAATGTGTATCCAAAGGACATTAATGTAAAGTACAACAAAACGTACTAATAATAAAAACAATAATTATAATTATACATATAGCTTCATTGATGAAAACTGTTAGCTGTTCTTCCCTTAGACATCAACTTACCATTATACCAGTTTTAGTATTCTATAACCTTTGTTAAGTCATGCAAGTACTTGTTAATATATTAAATCAAACTAAACATAGTTTATCTGTTGTTAGAAGAAACTAATTATTAGTGAACCTGCTTTAATCATGTCAACACTATTATTTGAAGTTGGAATAAGACATCAAACATAGAATGGATGTGTACGCATAAAGTTTCCATTCTTATATAACTGGGCATTTCGTGTGGTTTTAGTAAGTTTATTATAATAAGACAATACTGGTGGTATAATATGCCATTTTGTTATGCCCCCGGCATCTTGATGCGGGAGGCATACAGTGATTGTCCTGTCTGTCCGTCCGTGACAAGGTTAAGTAGATTTTACCGTTTCGTCTAGCACCAACTTGCTTACTACAACACGGGGATACTTACACAGTTGTTGTTTTAACCATTCCCTATCCACCCATATCACCCAACCTCACCTTGACCTAATTTGCACTTAGAATAATTCGAATGGGCTAGATATTTACACAGTTGTTACTTAAGACTGTTCCGAATCCGTCCATATCACCCAACCTCACATTGACCTTGACTTAATTTGGACTATGAAATGGACCAACTGGGGCATGTGTGTTTATCAAACATAGAATCTTGTTCCATTACTCTTTTGCTAAAATTAATCATGTTTTTGCTTGTTTTCACTGTCTTTAAAAACTGTGTCTTTGCAAGCAATCCTGTTTTAGTGTGAAAAAATTGTCAATTCATACAAGTATACAGATTTGTGGTAAAATCAATTTTACCGATGTTATTATGAGTACAGGTGTCTACTGTTCTAATTACTTGGAAAAAAACTTTAAAGTTACAAATGGTTCACTGCATATGACACATTGGTATTATAAAACAGTCTATTCCATGTGTTGATGTCTTAATCTAACTTCATAGAGTTGTATATGTCCAACATGAAGTGATTCCCAGTGTGTCATGTTATATGATAATGTTTTGTATCTTATAGTTTTAGCAAGTGCTTTTGCTTGTATTTGTTTAATATCCAATGAATACCACAATTTATAATAATAATCTTCCTTTAAAATGAAAACTGTGTATCATTTGTCAATGGGTTGTAAGAAATGTGACGGTCCCAGTATGATGGTACTGACATTATTTGATGAGCTTGAAACTTGATTTGTTTACTTTTATAATTTACTGCAATAGAATTATTGAATTAGGGACGATACGGACCACGGACCATACGGACCGGACGTTACGGACCAGATTTTCGGACGATACGGACCACATTTGCGGACCATGTCTGAAATAATATTAATTTCATTGATTGAACAGTTTGAAAGATGTGACGCAGTTTTTTAGCTGGACTGTTTTATGTAAATAACTCAGTTACTTCAGTGACATAAAATGTGAATTTGGTACCAATTTGAAGAGAAGATGACATTCTAAACAGTGATCAAAATTCTGGATAGATAAAATGAAGCATAAGTGAGAAATCAGTATACAAAAGTGAATTTCTTTGTCTATTGGAATAATATTATCCTATAGATCCTATAGTGTCAAGCAGTGCAAATCAGTGTAAATCAGTGCACAGGGATTAAATCACAATGCACGGGGATTAAATCTGCAGTAGACAGAACAATTATTGGATTACATCTCAGTATAACAAAGGTGATCACCCTGATATAGTGTTGAGTCTTGTAAACACACATAAACATATTAAAGCTGTCACACCATAATTGTAAAATCTTCATGAGTGGAAAAGACACTGCAAAAGGGTTGAAGAAATCAAAATATCAACCCTCCGGAAAAATGGCAGCGAAAGGTGAGGACAGGCCAAAACGTACAAATTCAGAGGTCAGTAATGACAGTATTAACGACACCTCAATTAAGCAACAGCTTGAAGCCATGCAACAGTCCCTCAAATGCCTAACCGATGCAATGAATTCCATTTTGAAAAAAGAAGACGTTGAAAGCCTGATCACTAACACTATTTCCTCAATAGTCTCTGAGGTTGAAAAGCGCTATGAAGAAAGAATGTCCAAACTGAAAAAAGAGATGGAACACCAATTAAATCAGCGTGTACAAAAGCAAGTAGAGGAAAAAACCAAAGATTTAGCAGAACATATCAAGGGTTTAGAGTTTGAGAATAAAATCCTTGAAGAAAACATATCCACCATAAAAGCAGAAAGTAAACAAACAATGGCGAACCTTGAAACACAATTAAAGATAAACACACAGAAATGCAGCGATGCCATAAAAAGCTCAAACCATAATGAACAGTATTCACGAAAAAACAATGTAAAGATAATGGATATTCAAGAAGAACAACAAGAATCTGTATCCCATCTGACTACAAAAGTTCTAGAACTTCTCCATAGTAAAGGAATCCAGATTGAAAAAGAACAAATTCTGGCAATACATAGAATTCCTAGTAAGAAGGGACATATAAGACCAGTTATATTGAAGATGAAGTCAAACACAGATAAAACAGCCATTATGCGTAAGAGGAAAGAAATGAAGGCAGCAGGGCACAGGCTGGTAGACGACGTCACGGTTCTCAACAGTGCTTTAATGAACAGACTATCCCTCCATCAAGCCATCGAGACGACATGGTTTTTTAATGGGTCTGTGTTTGCGCTCACCAAGAACCAGGAGCGCATTAAATATGACATTCATGACAATATCGACAGTGTCATCAACGAGTACCGTGCCAATCGCCAGAAGCAGAAATAAACACCATCAACAGTGCTAGTAGCATAATGAACTATCGTGCCTTTTACCGGAAATAAACGGTCTTTGCATGATATGCGGAAACACCATGAAATGCCAAGAACAGTCAAGTAAGAAACATTAAAAGATTGGATACACTAGAACTTAAAGATAAATATAGCCCTCTGTCACAGGACACATTCTGCCTAAACATATTGTCAACACGTAGAATTATAGTAAGTTTGACATTCTTAATCTTTTATCATTTTAACCTTTTAATTATCTATGCTGTAGATTATTGATGATTTACATTTCATGTCTAAAAATGTGTGACTGCAAACTTGCATTGACCATATTTGTCCATATATTTCCATGCTTATATCTATAATACTGATATTAATGTTAATGTTGTTGTTTTATATATGTGTAATTTTTGTTGTTTGCTTTACATTTGACTATGATATAGCTTTAAACACTCAGTTGGTAATCTATTTTAAGAACAAAGTTTTACGCAACATTGACTCTGCAATCTATTTTTAGACAGGTTTTTTTTTCCAAAACAAGTTTACTGCGATTATCAGTATTCAGCCATTCAAATAGTAATCTATTTTTAGACAGGGTATTTCCATAACAATTGCATTGCAGTCAGTACTACAGTCTTTCAGGTAGCCTTTGAAAACTGCTAATATGGTATGAAAATGCTCAATAAAAAGAAGCATTTGAAGAGTAAAAAAATTATTATAGATTTATTTTACTATGAAATATAAATAACTCCTGTATGAGGAGCTATTAACATTAACAATTCACATCTGTTGTGTTTTATCTCTCTCAAGTATATGATATAACTCTTAGAATTGCCTAAACTACATAATAAACTACATTCTATAACACATTAAATAAGAAACCGAGAATAAATTGCAAAAAAACAGCAAGCTATACATTATTATAGTTCACTAATTTGATGTTTTGTTCAATCACTATTCAGGACACAGGTGTAAAGAAAAAGATGATACATTGCGTACATTGTTTTATCTTGCATATGCGAATCAAAAGTCAATTGATGAAAATGTTGTTAATTGGGTTTTATAATTGTATGACTTACCATATGAAAACTTCTAGCGTTTACAATAATGGTTGACATAAAAATTGTTTCTTACAACTGTCGTGGCCTTAACGATTGTAAAAAACGAAGAGATGTACTCAGTTATTTAAAAAAAACAAAATGCACATATTTATTGTCTACAGGATTGTCATTTTACCCCATCTATGGAAAAGCACATTTATATGCAGTGGGATGGTGACTGTTACTTTAGTCATGGTAATTCCAACTCTAGAGGAGTGTGTATTTTGTTAAAAAAACATATATCTGTAACGGTCCATACCACTGAGAAGGATCAGCATGGCAATTATTTACTGTTAGATTTAACATTCGATTCAAAACGATTTACTGTCTGTAACCTGTATGGGCCTAATAATGATACACGAATGTTTTACAAAGATCTATTTTTGAAAATAGACTCTTTAGGTAATGAAAGATATATAATATGTGGAGACTACAATCTTGTACTCGACCCCAAAATAGACTATGTTAATTATAGAAACCTAGATAATAACAAAAACTCAAGGAATCTGTTATCTTCTTTCATTAAAGATAGGGGCTTAATAGATACTTTTAGACTAATGAATGGTAATTTAAACCAATACACTTGGAGAAAACCTAACTCTCTACAGCAAGGTAGGCTGGACTTCTTCCTTGTCTCTAACAATCTTTTACAACACTTAAGAGAATCTGACATTAAAGCAAGCTACAAATCTGATCATTCAGTTATAACCTTAGAATTGAATCTTTGCGAAGTAATCCATGGTAAGGGACTTTGGAAGTTCAACAACTCTTTATTATTTGATGAAGAATATCTTAAGTGCATAAAACTAAAAATAGAAGAAGTTAAACAACAGTATTGCTTACCTGTTTACAATACTGAATTATTGAATACCATTGATAATAATATGATTCAATTCACTATTAATGACCAATTATTATTGGAAACGTTATTAATGGAAATTAGAGGCAAAACAATCTCTTACTCCTCTTACAAATCCAAACAAATGAAAGACAGAGAATATATTCTTATAAAAAAAATTGAATTACTAGAAAAAGATGTTAAGGAAACAAACATTGTAGAATTAAACTCATTAAAAGAAGAACTTTCAAAAATGCGTGACATCAAAATGAAGGGATCATTTATAAGATCAAAAGCAGAATGGATCGATGAAGGTGAAAAACCCACAAAATACTTTTGCAATTTAGAAAACCAACATTCAGCCAGTAAAACCATACCTTATATTATAAACGATGATGGTCAGAATGTATACGATCAAAAAAATATTTTAACGGAAGCCGCAAAATATTATAAAACTTTATATGCTAAGACTACTTCAAATGAAAAAAAACAACAATATTGATATTTTTTATGACCTTGACGGAATGCAAACAGTTAAACTAAGCTATGACCAATCTCAAGCACTAGAAGGATTGTTGACAATGGAAGAAATTTCAGCTACCTTGAAAAACATGAAGCACGATAAGAGCCCAGGCTCAGACGGTTATACAACTGAATTTTTCAAAGTATTCTGGAATGATCTGAAGTGTTTTATTTTAAGAAGTCTGAATCATGCTTTTATTTCTGGATCTTTGTCAATCACTCAAAAAACAAGGAATCATAACCTGTATTCCAAAAGATAGTAAACCAAGGCACTTTTTTAAGAACCTTAGACCTTTAACACTTTTAAACGTTGTATATAAGATAGCATCAGGTACAATTGCAAACAGATTGAAAACAGTCCTTGACACGCTCATTTCAAAAGATCAAACCGGTTTTATAAAAGGTCGATATATTGGTGAAAATACAAGACTTATATATGATATCATGAAATATACGGAGGATAATAAAATACCAGGACTTCTAATGACTCTAGACTTCGAAAAGGCCTTCGATACACTAGCATTTAACTTCATTGAGAAAACTCTAGAATATTTTAATTTTGGTATTATGTTCAGAAAATGGATTTCTCTTTTTCTTTACAGCACCATGGCAGCTGTACAGATCAATGGGTATCTATCAGAATTCATTAAAATAGAAAGAGGTTGCCGTCAAGGTGACCCAATAAGTTCTTATATTTTTATTCTATGTGCGGAAATTTTAGCAATTAACATAAGGAATTCAAAACAAATTAAAGGAATTAAAATTGAAAATATAGAATACAAAATTTCCCAATTTGCGGATGACACATCTTTATTATTATTCTGTATGATTTTTCAAATATATTTACAACCTGTAGATTTCATTTTTTCATGCTTTTTTTACAAAACAGCTTTTGAAAACACGTAATACTAATATCAAATAGTTAGGCCAACATTTTTTTATCTTTTGTTTTACGGGAGAGCCGAACCCTAAATTTTGACAAAATGAAATAAAAATAAAAGTAACTTTTGTGAATTTTATTTATAATTTCCCCGCCGACTTTGTATTTTATTCCTAGCACAAAAAAATTATATGCCGATAGCTAAAATGTTTTGTACTATGTTCCAATAAAAAGTACTTTTTCCATTTATTTCCCGATGGAGACCAAACACTTTCAGGTCAAATTACACCAAAACAGAAGTCACATCCTCAGGCTGTCTGTTAGATAATAAACACATAGGGTTCAGTGTATAATGGCATATGATTTTTAAAATACAGTTTAAATGATATGTTTTGCTATCAATTTAAAGGTATATATGTAAGAAATACGAAAAAAGACAGTTTTAGGCACTACTTTATCTTAAATGGTTCCCAGCTTCATAACTATTGGCCCATGTATTCATGCACAAAATGGCAGCCCCCATGTCTGTCAAAACCGGTGTGTTTATTCTAAGGTAAATATTTTGAGTTACAAGGTATAGAAATTTTTTACATGCTGTTTTTTCAAAAGGTTATGGCCTTATCTTTCCAACAATGTATGGTGATATATTGGGAAGTCGCTTGGTCATGGTGAAAATTGAGATCAAACATTTAATATTTTATATGTAACAATGAAGGAATTTATTTGCGCATGCGTAACCTTGAGTACGAATATAAATTCGGCCAAAATGTGTAAGGACTGGTTTTTGTATAGAACACATAGTTTATAACACAAACCATTAATTCCAATAACCAGTCTAGCACAGTCTGCCAGGTGCGTGGTTTCATCTCGGAAATTCATTATCAGATATGTGTAAACAACGAGCTGTTTGTCAGCATTCACAGTCTTATTAAAGATGATTGCTAGCAAGCTGTCGTAGAATCAGCGGAGACAACTAATTAAAGGATTATCTTATTGATAAATGGAGTGTGAAATTTTGTGTCTGGAATATGTCAAATGGACTGGTTATCGGGTGTGTTTACATTTCGGACAGTAAAATCGAAGTGGATTGTTCTTGAGTTCTTACTTCAATATAATATCCTATTTTACTAATTAGTTGTTTTTGATACATGTACTAATATATATATTTCTTGTTCAGCCTGTTTATGTTAACCAGAGTGCAACAATTCATTATAGTATACTATTTACAAATTTTAGTTCATTAATATTTTGTGAAGCACTTGTAAATATTATATATTCAAATTACTGCAATGAACAATAAACTACAATGTTTAATGCATTTAATATAGTGCAAGTAATTTAAGTGTACAAGTGCTTTTGTTAATGTCAATATTAATATACAGCACTGACAGTAAAATATATATCAATTAAAACAATAAAAACATTGAGGTAGGTTCCTCCAGTGGCTAGTGTTCCTAGAAAAGCCAGATGACAGGGGAATAGTGACAAATCATACTACAATTACATGACGTTTATAATTAGTAATGTGTGGATTGTAAACATCTTATAGCTGTTAATATCTTCCCCCAAAATTGCTTATTTTTTCCCCCAAATCAGGCATTTCATGCTAATTTTCCCTATAAAAAGGCCAGGCCCTTTCCCCCAAATCGGCAGAAAAAAATCTTAAAATTGATCAAAAACGAAAGAGAATCCATTTCAATTCGCAAAATAGCATAGAACAACACAGTTTCTGACATCGTTACCGATTTATGTCAAAAAAATTGTAATCATTTTGAATGTCTTTGCCGACGAGGCAGAGGTGCTCTTAGGCATACACTTGGACATTATGAAAAGCTTTGGGTAGGTTTGATGAAATTAATATTTCTGTTTAAAATGCCTACTTAAATTATGTGCATTATTAAACTGTATAAATTGCCTAATACCATCGGACCAGTTTGAAAATAGGTAAACTTTTAGGGTAAACTTATAGGTCATGTCAATTTAAAGTATGAATAAAAGTAAACACTTACAGGTCGGGAAAACTACTAAATTTCAGTATTAAGTTAGTGAGCTCCAGATGATCCAGGAAAATAATGAAATTGACAAGATACCGGGGTCAACAAAAGTGCCAGCTAATTAATGTTTAATATTAAAATAATAACAAGTGTACAAACACAGAAATATGACAATACAATATGAAACAAAAGCAGTTGTCAAGGTAAAAACAATAAATGTGTGGATAAGCATCAAATAATGATTGTTTAATTCTGTTCAAATACACAGTTAAAGAGTTTTCAACTATTTTATTTTTACTAGTATGTCTTAAAAGTGCATGTTTTTTGATGTGACTGTTAAAAAATGTTTTATTTTGAAAATAAATATAAAAAAAAAAAATTCATTTTTTTTTTGTTTTTTGTTTTTTGTCGACTGGTGATAAAAAGACATTTTTTTTTTATATCTCCCCGCCCCCGACTCAATTAAAAAAAAAATTTCCCGTAAAACAAAAAAAAAAATGTTGGCCTTAAGCAAGCAAATTTTTGATTCTTGTTAATGATCCGTATAGGTGTAAAAGTGTATAAAAGTTTTAATTTTGTTCAAGTGTTTTGTTTGCGGTTTTGTATATGTTTTGCCATTAGTTCTGAACGTTTTTAAGTAAGAAAAGTCAATATTTTAAACATGCTGGGCTTGCATGTAAGTACATATATGCTGCTTTACTACTTAATATTAGTTCAATTTTTGTAGTGTTCAGATATCAGAAATATTACAAAAAGTTATTCAACACATACAGTGACAGTGTACAGCTTACTGAAACCTTTTACTACATTGAGAATCGAAAGCTTTTACTACATTGAGAGTCGTCATAAATGCATTTTGTTCAATCCTAAAATCAAAAGCAAATACAAAACAAACAGAAAAACAGATGACTTCGTGACATTCGACCAGTTGCTACTGGTCGATCAAGGATTGAGTTGACCAAATATGGGTTTATATTTCAGTGGTAAATAATAGCACATGGTTGCATAATACAATCAATTTACTTCAAATCCTTGCAGAACAACCTTAGACAAACAGAAGGGCGGGGCGATCTTCGTTTTTGCAACTGGTACATTTTTGGAAGAGTGGCAAGTTTTCATGATAATAAAATCGAAAACTAGATCTATGAAAAATAACTTACGGTAACTTATAATATTTGGTAATTTACAATTTGCCAATGTCCTGAAACATATTATTTAGGGTCATTATGGATTACCGGTAATGGAAATTGTGTCCGCATTGGGATTCAGTAGTCGGTCCTAAGAACCTAGCAACTGAAGAGGAGTCCACTGCAGAATGTCTCTATAAGCCACTTGAATAATCGAGTTAAGGTAAAAAAAAAGGTTTGGTGTTAACCCGAATTAGAACATGGCAAACAAACAGAATTAAATTCTGTTTTCTACAGAAAAATCGTGTAGCTTCAGAACTGACAATGTCTTGGCTTTTCTTGATAAGAATGCTTATTTATCAGGGCCCGTATTCACAAATCTTAAGGAAAACTTAACGTAATTTTCTCAAATTCATAATACCGGTATTCCTTAAATCTGGGGATGTTTAGAGTTAAGGTCATTTAACATTAAACTCGTAAATATCGCTTAGGTGCATAGTATTTTACCATTTTGTAAACATAAATCATTAGAATTCAAATAAGAATGTAAATCTGAAATATTGAATTAAGCGCAACTTAAGATTCCCCTGAGGAGCTTTGTGAATACCGGCCCTGACCCCATTGCCAAATTATGACAGGTATTTCCTCCAATTGACTCCCGTTGTATAGCCCATATGGAACGAATTGTGGTGAATAACATGAAAAATGCTGCATTTATGTTTAAGTTCATAATTCATTCACACTTAGCACAATGCCGTTTAGTTTGAAATCAAATGTTAATGAAAAATGATGATTTTAAGGTTAAAGATATGATTTTACTTAAGATGTTTCTGGAACACGGACCTAAGAGGGCGAAGAGTTATGTTCCAGGTCGCGCATACTGTAATTCTAAACGCTTTTAAGTATGCTCTAAACAATATTTCGCAAAACAACGGCACACTTTTGTACATGTCCGGTATGGAGGACTGCCGGTAAATTCATGTTTTATATAATTTTTTATAAACAGAAATCTTGTTTTCAATAACTAAATGTGTAAGAGTTCTATGTCAATTATAGGCGAATTGGAATAGACATCATGTTACAAAAATGTACACCAACATCAGACCCGACGTCATCAATAAACCAAATGAGTAACATAGACAATGCTGCAAAGTATTTAACATACTAAAACTGATGTTGCTATTTTGTCTGATCTTTTCTGCTCAATTACTTTAAAGGAAATATATATAGCTTAATTTTCAATAGTCGTTTATAAAACCGTGTAAAAATCTTGTGGTTTCCGGAAGATGGCAACGGTATTTCTGCGCTTTTCCGTTTGCGTATATCGGCGTATACAATTTTAAGTGACACTAATAAACAGGACTCTTTAAAACAAGATATTCGGCGTCTGTGGCAATGTAACAAATTGTGAATGTAAATTGTACTTTCTATCTCAAAATTTAAAATCCATAAATGTGTAACTTTGTTGGTTTAATACACGCGATAATGCACATATTAGTCGAATGTCTATCTAGACTGAAAAGTACGGCACACAGTACTCGTATACGTAATAAAATATTCCATACTGAAATCATACTATATTCCTAGCATTGCGCTAAATTATTTAACCTCACTTTGTTTTTGACGCAATAAAATACGTGCTCTCTTTGGTTTGTTAAGCATTCTCAAATCAAATAAAAAATACAATGTATATACGTGTATTAAGACAGCAACACAGAAAATACTGCTTTAATGGTAATAAATACATTGCTTCAACAGTGCATACACAGCTATTTTGGAAGTACATTCCTTTGTGGAGGACATAATATGCACATGCATAAAATATTTTTGAACATTTCTAGCCCCGTACGTGTTCACAAAGGATTAGCCACAGCTGAGCCCAGTACTAAGTGCACATACTGGCCCCGTGTTCACACAGGATTAGCTACAGCTGAGCCCAGTACTAAGTGCACATACTGGCCCCGTATTCACACAGGATCAACTACAGCTAGCTCAGCTGAGCAGTTTCTCAAAAATATTGTATTGATAAAGAGACAGACAGACAGATAGATACATACACACATACAGAGATGTATAAAATATGCTAGAAGAAAAGCTATTACGAGCCAAGATAACATTTGTTTGAATCAATTAATGCGAATAAATAGATGGAAGTTCATCATAGTGTGTAGTAACCTACTAGGATGGCCCATGAAATATTGAAAGCTTATTTCCGATGGGGTCCTTAGATAACAATACTGACTTAAGTTAACATAAATTATTATGTTTCTATAGCATATTCTGTAAACAGTGTTCGGTTTAACCTAGGCAATAGCATTTTTACATAAACCTAAAAGTACATATGTACATCTCAGAAATGATTCTTACCAGCTGATTTAAATTGATATATTTTATCTTTTAATGTAATCTGGTAGAGAATTCCAATTATTAATGGCTACACTGAAGAATGTAGTGTTAGTTTTATCGTAACCTTTAGGAACATTAAAATTGTACAGCTGGGATTTATAGTTTAATAATGGTGCATATCTTTAACAAGCACACACTTTTCTTTCATTTAGGAAGGGCATTTGTTATGAAATATTTTTAAAACATGATTAAGTCGTAATTGTTTGTTTCTGTTATCTATGTTTAGCAGTTGCAAATTGGACAATACATTGCTATTTACACTCTCTCTAGGTCTCATGTTGTTAACAAATCTGACAATCTTGTTTTGGCAAATTTGAAGTTTGTTTTTTAAGCATTTATTCAAACTAGGGTACCAGGAAGAACAAGCATAGTCCATATGGCATTGAATGAGTGCAGAACACAGGTATTTCCTAGTTTTAACATCTTAGAATTTTGCTCGTATATACAAACATTTAAGGCGAGATTTCACTTTTGAAACAATATTGTTGATAACAGATTCACCTGTCAAAGAACTACCAATGTTAAGACCTAGGTATCTAAGATCTTGCATGGATTCAATCGTGTGATCATTACAAACGATCTTGAAGTTTTCTACTTGCTTTAATTTACGTTTTGAGCCAAATAATACACGTTCTGTTTTTCCAAGATGTAAAGACAATTTGCTGTCCACCAGCAAGGACGTACAACGTTCTAGAACATTATCATTATAGTTGTAGACAATATTGGAATAACTTTCTGTCCTGATAAAATAACATGAGCAGTTGTGAGGTTTTGATAAAAATCTTCCTATCAGATCCAACTGTACGCTGATTGGAGTCCAGAATTATGTATAATGTATATTTGACAAACAATTTTAATTGATCCAGATTTTTAGTGAACGCAATTTTTGAGACTGATCCTGAAATGTCTGGCTCAAGTTGATATTGAACCCTAAAATCAGGCTCAGCTTGTTTTGTGAACACGGGGCCTGGCGAGATAATCTAGTCGAGTGCTAGAGGAGTGTCTACAACTATAATATGGTGTCCATTCTCTTCACGATTAGGAGACTCACCGGACCACTTTATTTCGAGGTGTTAAGAAAATGTCCGGTGGTGACCGTCGAGGTTGTCCGGTGGAGTAAGTATTTGGTAAACAGTAATCACGACTTACAAATTTTATTTATTTTTCTTACGATAAAGGTGCTTTTTAATAATTCGGTCAATGTCGTTACCAGTAGGGGTGATTAAAGAACACTCGTTCGTAGTTTCGTTAAATTATGTACAAATATAAAGGCTGTAGGATTTTTACAAGATTAAGACGTTATCGGAATATGTTTATGTACTGACATTTTACTGGTCTGAGTTCTGACTACACGCCAATTTAAAGTGTGCGACGACTGAAGATGATCACAAATGTAAATGTCTTAACAAATAACATGTTTTGAAATAGTTTGTATTTTTGATTAGTTTTCGGGGAGCTTGAAATGCGGTGGTGCTCATATTCATACTTAGGTAATGTCAGCACCACCGGACCACCTCATTTTAAGACTTTTACAGAAAACTATACAAAATCAAAATTTATGCAATTTTTCGTAATGCCGATATGAAACGAATGCTATTTGTAATGCATTACAACTGTTGAACACATGCAAATGGGCAGTAGTGTTAACTCACACAGGTAAAAAATGTAAGTGCATAGAAAGTTTTATAATAATTTAAACTTATAAAAATCCTACAGCAGTTATTTTTATAGATTGTTTAATGTAGCTACGAACGAGTGTTCTTTTATTATTCCTACTGGAAATGACATTGGCCGATTTCTGAAAATGAACCGCTAAAAGGAAAAAATAATACAATATTTGAAAGCTATACCTACTGTTTACATTAGTTTGACTCCACCGGACCACCTCGGTAGTCACTATTGGACATTTTCTTAACACCTCGAATTGAGGTGGTCCGGTGAGTCTCCTAACCGTGCTCTTGCCTATGTGTGTGTGTGTTACATTTTTATCGAGTGCACCGGGATTCTCTCCCATATGGCCATCGCCCCCAGAAGACTTGTTAGTTGGGTTACGAAGGATAGTGCGAGATACAGGAGACGTCCCGTTCCAGAGACGACCCTGGGTCTTTTAGTGCCCGGTGTGAAGCACCTAGTACACTGCACCTCGGTTTAACGTCTCATGCGAAAGACGAGTTAGTAGGTTAGGGTGTGGCGGGGGCTCGAACATGCGACCCCTGAGTTGTGAAACCCGTGCGTTACCACTAGACCACGGATCCGCCACGCTCTTGCCTATTGAATAGTCAGTGGCTGTATTTTCGCGATCGTCAGGTAAGTAAGCTGCAACATCTTAGGCTCATTTGCGTTTATCAAGTGCTGCCTATTGTGTACTAATATTTATATAAAAGTGGCAACTCAAACGTGATACAATGTATTCATTAACATCGTTGAAAAACAGAAATTTTATTAACTAATAAGATGTGAATTACATGTAAAATTACTTGAATAATACTGTGTGTATATGTACATGAAAACATTTGTGCGAACTGTGTTATTTCATAATCGAATTTGTTATCAATATCCAAACCTGATACGAATCGATCGTCCGTATGTTGAACATAATATTTTATGATCAGAGTATGATCAGTTTTGTGTGCTTAGCCGATGCACTGTTAGGATTTATTTATTTGGAACTACACACTCTGGATTTTTACTACATTTGATTGGATATTTAGAAGGACGGAAGTTGGGTACAAAGACGACTGTAATTTAAGTAAGAACAGTTTAAGATTAAAGACGACAGTACCCCTGGTACAAACTAGCCTGAAACACAATACACGTCGTTTTCTTTTTCAACGACGCCGATGTTGCCATATTGGATGTACACGTATGTGGGAACTACAACTGATGAATTTTTTTCGGTATATACCATATAGCCAAATACGTTTAAATAATATGCAAAACGTTACGGCCCAATAACGTCAATACCGTTACGTTAGTGGTTGAGGACAGCAGCCGTGCGACACTCTCCGGCCTTGATGCACAAGTATTCTGCCACAAGGGCCAGTTATTCGACTGAAATACATATATAGTCAAATGCAAAAAATATAATGCCAGAGCAACATATTATTGAATTGTTGTCTGGGGTTTACCTTTTTAAGTTTGAACCACGTTTTTTGCTTAGAGTCCATAAACATGTAAGCAGATTCTTTCAAAGCAAGCCAATATCTATTTACATAAGTTTGATGCCTAGGGAGCACCCGGTTCCCGGGATAATGATAAAAACACTCTACATGCAATCGAAATGCGAACACAACATTTTATTCACCTCGCAATATTGCAATGAAGATGTTCATAATTATGGCCAATATGGGTAACCAGCAGAAGGCGAATGCCAACAAATGGCCATAGACATCTTATATCAGGCACGTGTAATATTCTACCGAGATCTGTAGAACATAGCCATCATTTACATATTTCTGAAATCAATCACATTCCGCCAGCATTTATTTTCTTTCGTATTGGATGCAGACAACGCTCTCTTCCGCCATTTTGGAAATGAAGTCGTCAAGCGCCACGCTTGATTAACCCGAGCCTCTTCACGGCATCTTGTGCGACAATCCGGCTTTACAATCGGCGGGCTTGTTTTGGTAATCTCGTGAATAGAACATATCCTCGTGAGGCGCTCACGCGGAAAATCGTAATTTTATTACAAACTTTTAACGCTGGTTCGAAGTAATTCACGCAAATTGAAAAACGATGAGGGTAATATAGCTTTTATGTGTTATTTCTGTGAGGCGAAACAGTCACAATAAAATGATATGCGTTAAAGAATTTTTCACTTTTGATGAAGGATTCATTAGATTTTATATCAAGATCTGAAGGGCCAGATAAAACTGTATTTATTCACAACATCGAGCACATACACATCTGGATCGAAATTAATTTAAATGAACTTTTTACACGTGTAAACGAAATCACTGGCATTAGGTTGCCCATCTGTGAAAGTACTTAAATCCATTGAAATTATATCTACGTCGAATCAATTAGTTATATACGGTATAAACAAAATTGAACAACATTGAGTCACCAATGATTATTCGCAGATGTTTTTGTTATTTTGATCAATACGGTTCGGTGATTTTTTTGCAACATTAAAGTTGCATGGATCATTGAATGGTGTTATTGGACTCAAAGTTTTGAAGTTTCACCTTTGTTACATAAGCTGAAAGCTTTAAATTTTTCTTACTGATTTAAATTGTACCGCTCTGCTCAAATGGGCTTGTGATTCACAAACGGCATATACGTACTACTTATTTTCAGCAATCCCTCAGCCAATTTCATTGGCTAATACCAATAGCAAATTCTACGAGGACTAAAATAGTAACCAATACACCCGCGGTATATGAAACAGGCTGTAGCAGCTATATCCGCTATACTGACTAGGGTTGTAAAAGTGCGGGTTATTGGGACCGCCTCTTTTGGGCATGATTTCAAACGGATTGCCCGTCTCCCGGCTATAGCATGCAGACCAGTGCGTGTCGCCCGGACACAATGGACAACATGGCCAGTTACCCAGGTGAGTGGGAAACGTAATTACTCTTCGGTTTTGAGAGCATTTCTGAGACACTTTTCGTTACCTAGCAATAGTTAAGTGCCTGAAAAATGCGGCTGCGGTCCTTGGTATGCTTTTGCGCGTTCAGCGTTAGACTTAGTTCGGTCTTCGTCTGCTGTATTTATTTTGTAACTAGAGTCGGTAATTTTAAATCAATATATAACTGATATAAATTTATTTTGGAATTATTTCGAGGGAACTATTTTCCATATACTCCGAAATGCATAATACACTACTTTGGAATTATTTCGACGGCACTATTTATATTGTTGTTACAACTTGTTTGGTAAGTGCCTGAATTATGTTTGTTCAAAGTTTTTGCAATGCTGTTTTAACAAAGTCACAGTCTGTCTACTTATGTTTTTCTTTATTTGAAAACACCTTGTGAACAATGTTTAATTATTTATCTATGTGTTCATTCGTTCGTTTATTTATTTATTTTACTTTTTTTTCAGTTTATTTCATTGCATTTCCTTTTTTAATGTACATGTATTACTGTTTTCCAATAATCAGTTTTGTAGACAGACACTATTTACAAAGTTAGTTTTTTGGTCAACATTTATACAAGCATGCCTATTAGTTCTATGCTTTTTAACTAATACTGTCGGTAAAGGATTCTCTATATAACTTTATTATGTTGTGTATTTTATTTATACCAGACGCTCAATGTTTGTATTTAATTTATGATCTGTATTTAAAATCTTCATTTTTATTTCAATTCGATTAATATTGTACCCGAGTATATGTGTATAAATTGCGTCACCATAATTATATATACATTATCCATGATTTTATCCTATTTTGTTAAGCTACTGTCAGACAAAATAAATTCAAAACATTTACAACCTGTTAATACTTCTCATATTAGAACTCGTCTGAATTGTTTTCTGTCCATTATTTACTATATTCGCTATGAATGTTCTGTTCTATGCCTATATGTAAGTATGTTATATTATGCTATTTTCTTATAAAATTCACAATATTGTATATAAATCCATGTCTGCACTAAAATGAAGTTCGGTTGATGAACTTACATGTACTTGATTAATTTTGTTTCTGTTTTGAATTTCATTTTATGAATGTTAGCGAATAGCAAATATTAATAACAGTACGAACTCAGGATGAAAACGAAGTAGAAATAAATTACTTTTCACATTAAATCTATATAAGTTGTATATTAACCGTTATTTTTTTAACAAAAAAGGCATCCACAATATAAGATCCACCAGGTTCGGTGATTCTTATGTTTTGTCTTTAAGCCTCATTTATGATATTACGTAACTATAATGTCCATACCATTAAATGAATAAATAAACTCCTTTACAGTACGTATACACTTAATAATAATAATAATAATAACAACAACAATAACAATACATAATAATATTAATAAGAACAACAACAATAATAATAATAATAATAATAACAACAACAAAAATAAATAATAATAATAATAACAACAACAACAAATTAATAATAATAATAATAGTAATAATAATGATAATAATAATAACGTAGACGACCGTTTTATTTATATTAACTATTCAAATATTAACATAAGAATAATAATCAGCAAGATTACTTTGTTATGTTTTTGTTTATTTTATAAAATAATTATTAAATATTTACAAAACTTGTATTTGTATTCATTGTATTATACAATTCAACTGAGACATGTTGTAATGGCTGTTGATATTTAAGGTGTATCATTTAAATATGTTGAAATATGTTGAAATAGTTCCGAAATAATCTGAATGTATCTGAGTACTGTCGTTGATGATTAAGTTACATTTTTTGCTTTATTGTCGCGAAATTTTGATGCTAGTAATATTGGAATTATACGAAACATTTTTGTGTGTGATTTATGTCTATTCCATATTGGCCAATTAATTACATTAAGACAGACAACTAATAACGAAGTAATATGTTATACCATTTAATCTGAAATCATTTTAACAAGTTACGTACAATACTGACTAAAAACAAATGTTTTCCCTCTATGTTTACATTATCTTTGGACAATATTTAATAAACGCAACACGTAGTATAGCATTAGATCCGCTGATATTACCTGTCGATACTTCTATTTGAACATGTTAATGTATTAATTCAATAAAATAGTTGCTTCAATTATAATATATCAAAATGATCTGTTTTCAATAAAATACCTAGTTTATATTAACATTTGCTTCAGATATTCGGGCTACTTTTTCAGTTTTGCAAAGCGATGTGTGTGGATCGGAAAATAAATTCAATACCTGTATAAAGTTAAATAATAGACGTTCACACCAATGAGAGCCAAATACGAGTAATACTATCATTTATATATATATAAATTAATAAATGTTACTTTAATACAAGTGTGAATACTATTTCAACACCCAAAAACCGATGGGCATTTACAATACAGTGGAATGTTTCTTCTTGGCCGAAGATATCAGTACAAAAATATGTTTTGCTCGATTTGTGTTTTCGTTTTTGTTCGTCTTAATTAATATGAAGGCTATATTATATTTCATATTTTCTAAATTCAGCATAAAAATTCGTACGCAATGCTTTTACTTAGCCACCAGCAGTCAACATTTCATTTAAGTCAACATGTTTATTTGCGTCGATGGAGAAAGCAGCTCAGAATATTTTCTCTCTCTTATTAACATATTTCCATTCTTAAACCGACATTACAAATCTCTTTTTCATGACATTTATACGCATGCGCACTCGTTGCCATGTTACCGAGCTGCCTTTGACGAGAATGTTGTTATTGTTAAAAAGTGAATGCGAAATGATGCCCGTAAAAGTATTGTTAGGATTTATAGCGGGATTTTGTATAATGTAGAAACTTTTTTTTTTTTGTAAATCTTAAGTGGCTTCGTGAGAATAAGTGCTGAAAACAAATTTTCATTCGTTTGTTTTTTTAATGTTTGGAATGTGAAAGATTTGGAAAGTTTTGTGAAGTAAATATATGTGAAAATAGGCCATTCTTGCAAATATTAGACCGGTGTAAACAGATATTTTGTACTAATGTAAGCATTTATTTGTAATGTATAACATGTCACTATCCCTTTATACTAGCCAACATAATAACACACGAATCAATCGGAATCATACATTTTAGTCGTATGACACTATTTTTCTTTCATTGAAGTGCATGTACTCTACAGACCAAATAATTATGAAATTCCTTTATTGGTGCATGACGCATGACGTCTTGTTCTAAGTAGGATTTTAATTAGTAATTTAACGGTAGATATCACAAAAATATATATAGTGGCCGTTTTTATTTGTCTTGCATGAACATTATATTTAGGCCTATAATTATAACATGTTGCGTCATCTGAAATAGCATCTGAAATAGCACATTGATGTGTAACAAGGAAGTCATACACCAATTGTTGTTTTGTAAAACAGTTTACAATAATACATTTATTCAGTATCCTTTATTAGACTTGTAAATAATAACACTATTGAAGGATTTTGAAAGTTTTAGATCTAGATTTCTAACTTCATCTTAAAATTGCTATATGTTCTAAACCCATGATGCTGGTTAATTAATCTTGTTATTAATATATTGTCTTTTAAACGATATAGGATTGCTTAGTGACGTAAATAGTTTTCGGCAAAATTGTACATCAGTAGTCAAATACCACATAGTGTTTCGTGTAAGCCTATTATAAACAGGCAAATCGAAGACAAGACGTTAAGGTCTCCTTAAATTAGGCCATACACACTTGATTCTATGTTTAGCGTCCCCGTGATTTTTAGAAACCTACCAACCAGGCAGGAAAAAACACAAACAATGAGTCGATAAAATTTTTCATTCACAACTTATTCATGGCAGTGGTAAAAGCTAAAGCAAATGTTTACCTGTACAACTGTTATATATCATTTTCATATTGGGAACCTACGTTTAACACAGTATTTTAACTGTGTAAATTGACTAGTTGCACACTGTTTTTACAAATACAGTCGAAACGCGATACTACGAATAGTCAAGGGAGATACAGAATTGTTCGTTGTATCGCATCTTTCGTAGTATCGCATCTCGCATCTTTCGTAGTATCGCATCTTTCGTAGTATCGCATCTTTTAAAACATTTAGTGTTGTGCACTCCTTGCGGCAAGCCTAAATTTAGAAGGAATAATAGTTACCACGAATTAAATACATTTTAATATATTTTATTTCATAGTTTATAACAACATTTTAAAATAATACATACATGCAGAATGTATACAGACTCAAAACAAACACACCAGCCAGTTAAGATTCACATATCTAGACGTGCGTTTACATTCTAGTGTGATATTTTAGTTTAGTTGACTGGGCCTTTGTTTATAACGCCGTTGACCATGAGCGATATCCGTTCAACAAAAAGTCTGCCTTGGGATAGGTGTGAACACTTTCTCGATAAGGTGTGAAAGTATCAGCTGCAAACTTATTCGTAGTATCGCGTTGATTTTGAATGAAAATCTAACGATGGGGCCAGAAAATCAATTCGTAAAATCGCATCTTTCGTTCGATCGCGATTTCGTAGTATCGCATCTTTTTATAGTTAAATGTATAAGGAATTAGGACGGGACCTGCAGCCTTATGCGTAGTATCCCGTGATTTCGTAGTATCGCGATTCGTTGTATCGCGTTTCGACTGTATTGGTAAAAGACCAATTTTTTTTTAAATTTTTGTATGCTTTCCAACTCGATTTTTCACATTGTCAACATTGTTGTTTCTTTCGTTCATGCATCCAAAAACCTACAAGCCCGAGGACGCTAAATACAGAATCAAATTGGTATGGTCTTAAGGTGTATATATTAAGTTAACCTAGATCTATTTAGATCTATAAAATCCCCTTAAAAATCAATCAAAACCATTTCATATAAAATGTCAAAATTAAGCATCTGTTGTCATATTTATGATCTTACGTTGACAGATTGGCTAGAGAGTTGCCTGTCTGTAGAGCCGAAGTCAGGTGACAATGACGTCATCAGTGATGTAGATGGTGAAACAACTTCTCAAACAGCAGAAGACTGCAAAGGTACAGTATATCTACCTTGCACAAGTATAAGAACTTGCCACGCAGATTCACAAAGCCATGCAGCATGTTGCCATTCAGTTACATATCAAGTCGAAAGAATAATAGAATACATGTACTTTATTTAATGATTGCAGTCTACGGTACAGAAAATACAACAAATGTTAATTCTATATCTGGGTCTATTTTGCAGGCACTTACACGCGTCTTCGCTCCGCGTCCAAGCCTCATTCCACCCCACAGACGCTGAAATGGTAGGTATGACGTCGTCGCTTTACTAGTGTTTGGTGTTGTTTGAGTTCTATTATGTGATTCATGCTAATTGATAAATTTAAATTTACTATATTGTCCAACAAACACTTTAAGCCTTCAGGATTTACTATGGTTGGTGTATGGAAAAGTCAAGACCAGAATAGCAGTGTGCTACAAGCTGCTCCTTCTTGGTTCCCTACTGTTTCCCATCCGGACTTGTCAACAGAAAAAATATTGAATTTTGTTTTATAAAAGAGGAAATGCCATGTTTAAAAACTTCAATTAGAAGCATTAAACTAATAGAAACATTGGATATATGCCACTTATTAGAACATATTAATGAAATGCTAGAGCTTTCCTCCATGCTCTTTTTTGGAAACACCCTGTACGTTTGTTTGAGCCTAGATATTTTTGTTTGAAGAATTACGAGAGATGTGTACCAACAAGGAAGTTTGTATACTTCGTTTGTTTTCTTTTCCTGATGGAGGAAATTACGATCAAATACGGACGATCGGAGGGTCTTGGTACTGGAGGGTAGGTGTGTGCCCAAAGCATACGTACTGTGTGGTAACTTTTCAGGTTGGAGGAGAACTACGAGGTAGCAGAGGGCGTGTGTATATCCAGAAGCGATTAATATGATTACTTTTCAGGTTGAAGGAGAACTACGAGATAGCAAAGGGCGTGTTTGTACCCACATAGCTAACACTATTATTAATTTTCAGGTTGGAGGAGAACTACGATATAGCCGAGGGCGTGTATATACCCACAGAGCTAACAATATGATTACTTTTCAGTTTGGAGGAGAAATACGAGTAAGCAGAGGGCGTGTATATATCCAGGAGCTAACAATATGATTACTTTTCAGGTTGGAAAAGAACTACGAGATAGCAAAGGGCGTGTTTAGCTAACAATATGATTCATTTTCAGGTTGCAGGGGAACTACGAGATAGCAGAGGGCGTGTGTATACCCACATAGCTAACAATATGATTACTTTTCATGTTAGAGGAGAACTCCGATATAGCAAAGGCCGTCTGTATACTTAGCTAACAATATGATAACTTTTCATGTTAGAGGAGAACTACGAGGTAGCAGAGGGCGTGTTTATACCCACAGAGTAAACAATATGATTACTTTTCAGGCTAGAGGAGAACTACGAGATAGCAGAAGGCGTGTGTATACCCACAGAGTAAACAATATGATTACTTTTCAGGCTAGAGGAGAACTACGAGGTAGCAGAAGGCGTGTCTATACCCACAGAGTAAACAATATGATTACTTTTCAGGCTAGAGGAGAACTACGAGATAGCAGAAGGCGTGTCTATACCCACAGAGTTAACAATATGATTACTTTTCAGGCTAGAGGAGAACTACGAGGTAGCAGAAGGCGTGTCTATACCCACAGAGTTAACAATATGATTACTTTTCAGGCTAGAGGATAACTACGATATAGCAGAAGGCGTGTCTATACCCACAGAGTTAACAATATGATTACTTTCAGGCTAGAGGAGAACTACGAGATAGCAGAAGGCGCGTGTATACCCACAGAGTAAACAATATGATTACTTTTCAGGCTAGAGGAGAACTACGAGATAGCAGAAGGCGTGTCTATACCCACAGAGCTAACAATATGATTACTTTTCAGGCTAGAGGAGAACTACGAGATAGCAGAAGGCGTGTCTATACTCACAGTGTTAACAATATGATTACTTTTCAGGCTAGAGGAGAACTACGAGATAGCAAAGGGCGTGTGTATACACACAGAGCTACCAATATGATTACTGTTCATGCTAGAGGAGAACTACGAGTTAGCAGAGGGCATGTGTATACCCACAGAGCTAACAATATGATTACTTTTCAGGCTAGAGAGAACTACGAGTTAGCAGAGGGCGTGTGTATACCAAGGTGCTAACAATATGATTACTTTTCAGGCTAGAGGAGAACTACGAGATAGCAGAGGGCGTGTGTATACCCACAGAGCTAACAATATGATTACTTTTCAGGCTTGAGGAGAACTACGAGATAGCAGAGGGCGTGTGTATACCAAGGTGCTAACAATATGATTACTTTTCAGGCTTGAGGAGAACTACGAGATAGCAGAGGGCGTGTGTATACCAAGGTGCTAACAATATGATTACTTTTCAGGCTTGAGGAGAACTACGAGATAGCAGAGGGCGTGTGTATACCAAGGTGCTAACAATATGATTACTTTTCAGGCTTGAGGAGAACTACGAGATAGCAGAGGGCGTGTGTATACCAAGGTGCTAACAATATGATTACTTTTCAGGCTTGAGGAGAACTACGAGATAGCAGAGGGCGTGTGTATACCGAGGAGCACACTGTACGTGCACTACCTGGACTACTGCGAGAAACATGACACACAACCAGTCAACGCCGCCAGCTTTGGGAAGGTAATATAGTTATTTTACCTGATTATACTGAAATTGCCCCAGTATTCTAGTAAATGAACTGACTTTTTGAACTATACGAGCGTGCATGTGTGACTTAAATGCCCTCTTAGTCTACGTCTTTTTCAGCAAAACGTTATTTTTAGTTTGTGTTATTTTAATACAATTATATTGGCCATTTAATTGGTTCTTTACTTGAATTGATGAGTCGGTCTTTCCATGATTTCAACCACAATTAAGCTATCTCGATGAAATCATCCAAATGCTTTACAAAGTAAAACAATGACCACATACACTAAAAATAAGTATTCTTGTGCACTCTAGTGTTTTAAATCTGTGCATTGCCCTTGCAGATCATTCGTCAGCAGTTTCCACAGCTGACCACAAGACGCCTGGGTACTCGTGGACAGTCCAAGTAAGCGCTGCAGGCAAATCACGTGACTCAGACAATCAGGACATAGGCCACGTTCAAATCGCACCATTGCTTTTGATAATTACTATTTTGTGCAAATACTATCATCATTTAACTATATTTATATTGTTGGTCGGTGAATATGGTAAAATGTACTGTATTTTACCACAATTGTATGTTTATTTATTTCAGATACCACTATTACGGCATTGGTGTTCGAGAAACCTCAGAGTATTACGAGTTTGGCTTTTCTGCCAAAGGAGCACAAAGGTTATAATAACAGCATGAATCTGGAAATGTGCCTTTTGTATCACTCCATTTAATGAAGTGTTTATTAAATGTGTGTATTTTGTTAAATTGTTATATTTGTATGAAACCCATTTGATTACACCAGTCTCTCTGCGACAGAAAGGTCAAGTGATGTTAGAGATGTGTGTGTGGAGTTGTTGCCATACAATATACCTGTATATTTCAGTGCATCGGACGGTAAAAAAGACTCATCTAAACAGGTAAATTTATCAACAGTATTTTGCTAGTTAATTTCAATTTATTCTTATTAAAACTGCATAACATATAAAATTAGTATATAAAACAACGTTTTATAAATCACAAAACAAAAGTTTACTATTGGATATATATTGTATGTGTAAAATGTTTGCTGCTTTAAAGATTTGCTTCATGGTCCAAGCAGAGTTTCTTTTACCATTCACATGATTGTTATATACTTTCTCGATTCCAACAAATATGTTCCAGATAATTGCTTATTCACCGCGCTCAAAGCTCGGGACCCTTCTTCCGGATTTTCCTAATATCAAAGACATTAAGTTGCCTCCCGACGTGGAGGAAGAGAAGGTAAATATTTAACATTGTACTTGAGTGTCAAACAGACGATAAACTGTGCAGTGGTCCTATAAATTGCAAGGTCCAGCATGTATTTGTCATCACATATGAATATTTGCTTATGTGTAGTTAAAGATATTAAATTAAACATGATTTCGAGCGTGGATACGTTAAGCCGTTTTTACCATTTTCATATACAATGTATATAATTAATTAAAGTTAGGAATGATATGTTAAGATGTTTATGTGTGAATATTTGCAATAATCGATATCCAAACGAAATTTGTATTGGCACGTTGTTACCATTTAATAATTTAATTTAAAGATTCAGGACATGGTTTACATAACACGTTTTGGTGGCTAATATAATAAAAGCTTTTTTGTTATTGTAATTTGCTCTGTATTTAAATGAATAAGAACAAGACATGCCGCTGCATATATAGTCTTATCATGTAATATCAATTGAATGCGTTTTTTTTCCCAGGTATTGACATTTCTGATGATGTATCGAACTCATTGCCAAAGAATTCTGGACACTGTGATAAGAGCAAACTTCGACGAGGTTGGTGGTTTGCTTTCAATGCTAAAATCATACATACGTATATATTTGAGGCATGTGGTGGGAAACCCGAGCTTAATGAAGTTCGCACAGGCTAATCGGGGACAACACTTTCCGCCTCCAGTGGTTTTATGTTTAGAAGAGACTTCCTTGAAACAGAAACTACCATAAAAGCGGAAAATGCCGTCCTGGATTAGCCTGTGCGGACTCCGGTTTTCCCACGACACGCCGCATTTGTATATTGTAATCAGCCGCTTTATTTCGTACTGTGTACGTTATTGCGCATGTCTACATAACAAGATTACATACGCTCACATTTTTTAACGCTGTCCATATTGTGAGATATACCTATGTTTATGCAATTTCTGAAAATCGATTGAGATTAAATTTGTCTCAAATAAGACACAGAAGGATATATTGATCAATAAATGTACATGTACTGGTACTATCATTGTTACGGTTTCGTTACGTCTGAGATATGTGCTCGAGCTTACCCGTTGCAGTATTCAATGTCGCAACTGTTTCCGTTCTAGGAACCGTCATACTATTCTAACAGGCCATGTGTATTAGCCATGTTGTATTTGCCCTGTTGATACTGTCTCAGTAAGACAGAAAATCAACAGTTCCACGATATACATGTATACAACTATAAGGTTCAGCACGAATGTGCTCAAAACTAACCAAAATGCGTGACCTGGATTTTCTTAAATAAACACATGTTTGCATTTGCTAATCAGGTCCAGAGCTTCCTGCTGCACTTCTGGCAAGGCATGCCGACGCACATCAAGACCATACTGGAGAGCCAGGTGTTGGTGATGCTGGTCGGCGTCTGTGACTCCATCCTCTACAAGGCCATCGCCAACGTCCTCATGCCCACCGTCCTTCAGCCGCTACCAGATAGGTACATGTTTAAGCTTGCATGTACAATACATTATTTAAGCTATTGTGTATTTGGTATTTTTGTCGTCATGCCAATAATGCTGTAAGTGCCAGTTCACTCGAAGTCAAAGCAACATACGAATATTCTGTACTAATAAACACATTGGTTGAGGACAAATCAACATGCAAATAGCAACACGTGTGGCCGATGACAACATACTAATAACAGACTGTTATGGTCAAAGTCGAATTCTAAATCTAATGACAACAGTTCCGTCCAACGAAAAAATATACAAAACGGATTTTACCATTTATTGATATGTCGTAAATCCCTTTGTTATAACTAAACACATGTCATCCTCACAATATACCAACATGCATGTACGTACGACTATGTTTTAGTCTGACGCAGGTGATCCGACATTTCTCCATGCAGTTGGACGACTGGCTTCGTCGGGCACTGAACTCTTTGCCAAAGTGTCTGCAGCGGGTCAAATTTAACCGTAAGACTTTTTCTTTCTGCTATGCCAAAATGTCGCTTATTTCAACTAGCATTTGGTTTCTCATGCGGACAGTAGTAGGATATACCGGTATATATATATTTTCTGACATTTTCAATACTTTGCTTTCAAATTAATTACCAAAACATTTTTACCTCGAAACGTTTAAAAATAAATAGTAAACAACGAAATTTAGGAAGTTGAACACAGTGATTATCCATGGTACATCATGAAAACACCTTTTTGTCACTAACATTTTAAACTCCATCACAGCTCATGTTAAATGATTAATGTGTGTTAATCGAGCTTCATAAATACTTCACACACTTTACCACGGGCCCTTCTATGTCTCGATTATGTTAACTGTGATATCCGAGTGAAATAATTGGAAAAAACGACAACACTATAATTGAGACATGTCGTGGGAAAACCGGGCTTAATGCATGTGCTTAAAGTGTCGTCCCTGATTAGCGTGATTTGGCATTTGAGGAAAGGTCTACTACATTGTAATTCCAGTTGCCCGCAGCTTCGCGCAGGTGTTGAAGCGGCAGACGTCGCTGAACCACCTGTGCCAGGCGGCCAGGACAGTGATCAACTCGGCGGACATCACGGCCCAGATGCTGGACGACTGGTTCAACATCGATCTCAACAGCATCATCAAACAAACTCTCTACACGGCCGACCGGAACTCCGACCAGGACAATATTAACATCGTGAAACGTATGTATTATGTAATTATGATCAATGATGACGTTAATGCTACGTTCCCACTATCGTGCGATCCGTTACGAACGCCACGATTGGCCATTCGTAGCTGATCGTGGTATTTCTCTGAGATTTCAGGCTTGGATACGATGAGATGCGAGTCCATACGGTTTGATACGATGTTTTGCGCTCTGTTGCAATCTGGTCACGATTTGTCAATTACAGGTTTCACGATCTGTCACGGTCTGATCTCCAGTTTAGTTGCGATTACATACATTCCGTTGGGATTGTTTCGATCGAGTCCACGATTGGGTTCCCCGAATTAGGACGTTCTAGTACGTACAGATACGTGCCGATACGCTTATCACGAATAAATGCGCTCCGTAACGATAAGATACTATTGTGTTCGCGATGTCTTTCACGATTATGATCGATGGAGATCACGATTCGAGTTACCACTGGACCCGAATGATATAAATACAGCCCGACTGATGATTGACTTCATAGTTTCTTGAGATTGCAACACATCTTAACGAAGCGTGGTGTTTTTTCTTGTCTACGAACGATCCCGATCACCACGATTTGGATGCACGATTAAATACAACTTGTCGCGCTTTGTTACGATGCAATAAGATCTGATACGATGATCCCGATGGACAATTGATCGAAGTTGATCGTGTTAATCGTAGAGAATTTTTGAACCGTTCAAAATTTTTCTACGATTAACACGATTGGTCCACGATTAAAACCACGATTTCAATCGTGACACGAATCGTGATAGTGGGAACATAGCATAATATACCGGCTGTTATCTTCATTTATAAGCATATATACCGGTACATGTATATAGTCCTTTCAGTTTCAGTTTAAGGCAATTAACTGATGTATAAAATACATACATACTTTATTATAAAGTGGGACTATATAGAATTCTCTCGTGTTGGTCCGTCGGAACGTACGTCCGTCTGTACGTCCGTCGGTCCATATTTCGTATCCGCTCCATAACTTGTAAATATCTGAAAGGATTGTTATATAAAGTTGCATTATCATTGCCCATGACCATATGGTGATTCGCGTACAAGACCCAATTTGTCTGCCAGAGGTCAATGTCACATGTGAGGCCATTATCTGTGTCAAAGCAATATGTGGATGTATTAATCGCCTTTAGTGATAGCTCTTATAATTTAAGTTTTAACTGTAACATTATTGTTTTTAGTTCAGAAGACGTTATATTCTGAAATTATGTAAACATGTGTTTTTCTGTTATTAAATGACAAATAAGTGATGGTACACACACATATAGCTGCCACTATTACAAGCGACATCCCTGTTTCAGTTGCACGTGACTTTGAGATCCTGTTGGAGGACCAGGCCCCCATGGAGTCGTACATCGAGTGGCTGGACGGGATGGTGGAACAGTGTGTAGTGCAGGTGGGTATTGCAATGGCATGTCTATAATATAAATGACCAGGCCCCCATGGTGTCGTACATCGAGTGGCTGGACGGGATGGTGGAACAGTGTGTAGTGCAGGTGGGTATTGCAATGGCATGTCTATAATATAAATGACCAGGCCCCCATGGAGTCGTACATCGAGTGGCTGGACGGGATGGTGGAACAGTGTGTAGTGCAGGTGGGTATTGCAATGGCATGTCTATAATATAAATGACCAGGCCCCCATGGAGTCGTACATCGAGTGGCTGGACGGGATGGTGGAACAGTGTGTAGTGCAGGTGGGTATTGCAATGGCATGTCTATAACATAAATGACCAGGCCCCCTGGTGTCGTACATCGAGTGTCTGGACGGGATGGTGGAACAGTGTGTGGTGCAGGTGGGTATTGCAATGGCATGTCTATAACATAAATGACCAGGCCCCCATGGAGTCGTACATCGAGTGGCTGGACGGGATGGTGGAACAGTGTGTAGTGCAGGTGGGTATTGCAATGGCATGTCTATAACATAAATGACCATGCCCCCTTCGAGTCGTACATCGAGTGGCTGGACGGGATGGTGGAACAGTGTGTAGTGCAGGTGGGTATTGCAATGGCATGTCTATAACATAAATGACCAGGCCCCCATGGAGTCGTACATCGAGTGGCTGGACGGGATGGTGGAACAGTGTGTGGTGCAGGTGGGTATTTCAATGGCATGTCTATAACATAAATGACCAGGCCCCCATGGAGTCGTGCATCGAGTGGCTGGACGGGATGGTGGAACAGTGTGTAGTGCAGGTGGGTATTGCAATGGCATGTCCATAATATAAATGACCAGGCCCACATGGAGTCGTACATCGAGTGGCTGGACGGGATGGTGGAACAGTGTGTAGTGCAGGTGGGTATTGCAATGGCATGTCTATAACATAAATGACCAGGCCCCCATGGAGTCGTACATCGAGTGGCTGGACGGGATGGTGGAACAGTGTGTGGTGCAGGTGGGTATTTCAATGGCATGTCTATAACATAAATGACCAGGCCCCCATGGAGTTGTACATCGAGTGGCTGGACGGGATGGTGGAACAGTGTGTAATGCTGGTGGGTATTGCAATGGCATGTCTATAACATAAATGACCAGGCCCCCATGGAGTCGTACATCGAGTGGCTGGACGGGATGGTGGAACAGTGTGTGGTGCAGGTGGGTAGTTCTCGTGCGGTTATGTATTGTAGTACTGGCACCTTTACTATTGACATTCTTAGACTGAAGGTTCAATAATACTTATATTAGCCAATGGCACTCAAATATTACATGTAACAACCGTTTTCATTGGTCAATATTTAAAATGTAGACTAAGTTTGAGATTGAGAACGATGTAAAATCGTTAAGTAAAATATTTTGAAATATCAGTTGATTTGCGTTACAAAGCAAACCAGTTCCCTGACTGTTTTAGACAAGCACACAGACGTTCAAAGGATTGAAGACGACAGCCCGACACTTCCTGTTGATGTGGAGCTGTGTGGGGACCAGGATCATCCGGGACATGACCCTGCACAGTGCGCCAAGCTTTGGTAAGCGATTTCGCAATTCAAACAACAATGGGTTATTCTTGCGCAGTGCGCCGAGCTTTGGTGAAGTGATGTCACCCAAACATGTTATGCCACTGCGTTATCATTACACAATTCACCGAGCTTTGAAAAACGTTGTCTAGCTATTCCAGCGTCACTGCGTTATCATTGCACAGTGCGCCGATCTTTGGTAAATGTTGTCGCTATTCAAACATTACTGTTATTCTTGCACAGTGGTGAAGCTTTGGTTAGCGATGTGGTGCTACACAAACATGTTAAACATACCACTGCACAGTGCGCAATTAGCTTTGGTAAGGGCTTTTTCAAATCAAACGTGTAAGACTTATCCTTTCACAGTGCCCCAAGTTTTGTAAGCAATTATTAAAACTATACACTGTTAAAATATAAATGTGTTATCAATACACAGTGCGCTCAGCTTTATTAAGCGATGTCGCTATTCAAAAGTCATTCTGTTATGTCTGCACAGTGCGCCGAGTTTTGAGAAGAAATGTGACTATTCAAAAATCATTATGTTAATTATGCACAGTGCGCAAAGCTTTGGTAAGCGATGTCGTTATTCAAACATCTCTGTGTTGCAGGTTCGTTCCATCTGCTGCACCTGATGTTTGACGAGTACGTCATGTACGTCGTGGAGAACCTGCACAACCAGGAAAAGGCGGGGGAGCTCCTCAAGGCCATCAAAGGAGAAATCAGCTCGCGTATGTAGGGATCCCCTGCCATTTTATCTGGATTGCTACTTACTTCTGCGTCTGGCTTCAAAATCGTTACATAATATTTATTATGAGAAGATTAAGGTCTAGGATCAAACAAGTTACAAAGGAGCTGCTCAATGCCGTCAATGGAGAAATCAGCTCGCGTATGTAGGGATTCTGGGTTATTTTATTTGGATTGCTACTTGTACTTTTGGCTCTGTAATACATGAACTGGCATAATATACAGTGACAATGTACAGGGTGGTTAATCACGTCCGTCAAATGAGAGATCAGCTCACGTATGTATGGATCATGGGTCGTGTACGGCCACCATTTTCCTGGATTGTTAAATATTCTTTTGGTTATTAAATATTGCCATTATATAACTTATAATGTGTATAGGCTATATCTTGGATAAAACAAGTTACTGAAGAGCGGTTAATACAGTCAGAGAGTCGATTTCCGATTTCCGTCTACCGCTCTTTGTATGTCTATATGTGTTTCTACTGTGTACAATTAAAGTGGACCATCATAATATAAATCGATACTATAACATTGTCACCGACTTGTTATGCTACTAGTGACATATATAGTCCGTATTGCTTGCTGTATAGTTGTGCTCAGTGCTAAAAAACCAACAACTGAAAGTGTGTATGTACGATCTTTAATATCAATTATTTTCCAAAAAAAGCAGATAAAAGTGACAATAAAACTTGAAAGCAACAGAAAAAAACAACATCATAAATATGACGAAAGAAACACTTCAATATCGAAAAAATCTACATGTACTAGTGTCGAGTTTTTTCATCGATTATTAGTGTTGTGTAACCTAAACCAACTGTCGAGTCAACGTATATACATGTATTTGAGTTACCGCTTGTACAGACGAAAACTATTTCGTGATTCAAAACTAGCTTATTGTGCGTTTAAAACCAATGTTTGTTCTTAACTGTTATTAACTTTTAAAGAGAAAAATATGTTAATTTTGTGCCACTATATCTGTGTAAGATCGTACATTCACACTTTAACATAATGGAAGCCAAGGATTTATTGTGTCTCATATAATTTCCGCATTTTTGGACAGTAGCCACTTGAATTCTAAATTTTGAATACGAATAAATTACCCGGTATTGTTATTTATAGTAAGATTGTTCAGTGCGGTTGTCATCTGGTTCATAACAGATTTTGTGGAGTCCCTGCTTACGTCAGCGGCCCCTTCCGAGGATTGTGAGGGGCCATTGCGAGACGTGCGGCTGAACCCCGAGATGGAGCGAGGGTCCGTCATTAAGGGACCGTGCGCAGAAATGACCCTTCACGATCAGCTGACAGGTAGAGAGGCAACCGTTCCCGTTGCGGAGAATGAAAATATTCCGAATAATTTGTATCATCTCAAACGTTTTTGACTTTTATAGTGGGTAACAGTGGGTACGTCCGACAATATTTGCATTTCGTATTCACGCAACGTACATTGCACAAATATAATATATCATATTCCTGTTTAGCAAAAATAATATTCTTTTCCAGGCTCTTCAAACACCAACTATTTCGGACCTGCCGAGACGGATTTCATGAGCCATACAACTTACAAAACTAATGGGTATTTTATTATATTATTTTTGTTCGCAAACTTTAATTTTGTTTCGTTGAATTATTGTTTTCATTCATATTTTAATGATAAAATAAAAAGTATTCGATCAAAAATCATTGCGCCTGCAAACGAGATGATACATTCAGATATTCTTGGAATCCAAATTATCAAAATCGTTGCACGATCCTAAATTGTACACGTGCGCACATATACAGGTCATTAATGTACTGGGATGTCCTATATTTTTACTGTTCCGACAGTTAACCACTTTAGAACATTGTCAAATAAAATAACTTTCCATATAATTCCTGGGTAAAAAATATATAAAATATTAACATGTAAGTTGTTTAAAACAACCGCGCCTATGTTCGATGTATGATTTTAGTGATTTTATATACGTAAATCAGCTATTATAACATTGACACTGTTGTTTCCAGCTTCTCTGCATCTAGTCATTGCATATCGAACAGCCCCGTGATGTCAACGGCGTATTCCCCCAGAAGTAACATGGCAACGCTACCCTGCCAGGCTGGCAACAGCGGAGTAAAACCTGGATACATGACATGTAACGAGCACAACCCTAACGCGTACAACAACAACGACTGGCCGCAGTCTTCGTTTCCCGGCATGCCTAGCGAGAAAATCGATTATGAACAGGTTTCGTGTTACAAAAACACTGGAGGTTTTATGGAAAATGTGCCTTCGAATCACCCCGGAATCCAGTGTTTCGAGACAGGATATAAACGACATTTGCCAACTGGCCACGTGTCTGATAGAGGCACCTATCCGGACGCTGTGGACATGGGAAGATCAAGCATGCCGGAAGTGTATCCGTACCACGTGACTAATTTGACTTAGGTGCACGTTGTTATTTAACAGAACGTATGACACACACACACACACACACGCGCGCGCGCGCGCACGCACACACGCACACGAACATGCATGTGCACACAAGACAGCAATACGTGAAAACAACATACACAAACAAAAATTAATGCATTTATATTATCCTACATATTTATAAAAACGTCTTATATAATAAATATATTAGTTGCAAAATATCTGCAGTTGTTTTCATCCCTTAGTTGACTACTAGCTATGACAATGGACGTAATCAGTAAACTTTAGATCCTGTCAGTAACATCAGACAATTTCCATTTGATTATATATAAATTAATAAAAGTAAGATGAAATGTAAAGTAGCTAAACAATTATCAGTTTTCCGAAATAGGATAAAAACATGAATGTTATCGGATAAAAACAAAAAATGGTGACAGTCCCCACATATGTAAAATTGTATTAACTACGTAATTGGGCAAGCTATATCAATACAGTGTGAATCTTCTTCTCCTATAGAAGCTGTGTATGTAATAAAGGACTTCTTCAATCGATATGTTTAATTACACCAACAACGACAAAACAACAACACCAATGTATGTTTCAACAATTAAAAACCGGAAACATATCGACACGGACTTGAGAACAGTGATATTAAATCAGCTGGAGCATACAAACTTTGCCACTGATTGGTGTCAGAAATGCCCCTATTCCACTCACACCACGAATCCCACTGATTGGTGTCAGGAATGCCCCTATTCCACACACACCACGAATCCCACTAATTGCCACGAATTGGTAAATTTTAGGATTCGTGAGGATTCGTGAAATTTTGCAAATTCTCCGGCCCAAATTGTGACGTTCTACGATTCAGTTTCGATACAGTTACGATAGTGTTACGAATCTTCGTCGGATGCGGCTTGAATTGCACGAATGTTGTCAAGAATTTACTTCGATTTACAAGAATCTATTACGATTACTGCACGAACGTTAGGAAACAGTTACCGTATCAGTTAAGAATACGCCGAATGCATGTACGAATTAGGTACGAATAATAATATACTTTTAAATTTATTTTCGGCGTGTATTCGTGGGATTCGTAACAGATTCGTAGCCGATTCGTGGTCAAGCCACGAATTATCGAATCACAAATGAGTTAAGAATATCTACGAATGCCTACTAGTCGATTACGATTCAGTTGCGATGCCCGAGAATGCACTACGAATCTGTTAGGAATTATCTACAATTTTTGGAATCAGGAGATCGTGGCCAAAATTGTGAACAATTAACAACTTTTGACACGAATTCTCGACTGCACAAGAATTGTAGGAACTGACTACGAACATAATTATACGAATTTGTTAAGAACTTCACGAAATGATGATGATTCAATTACGAATCCTAACAGTTATCATTGTTGGCGATTCGTGGGATTCGTGATGTGTGTGGAATAGGGGTATAACACTTTTATTAAAAATATATTCATACTGTACGTATGTTTGTGCAGTCTTTTGCCGGAGCAGTGTCACTTAAAAAATGTTGCATATTCATTCGGGGTATAGAATAACTCTGACATTAAGCCAGAAAATGAGACCGCTAGTGTTCTAAACAAATTAAAAATAAAGGGAGCATGACAGTAATGCTTTGTATTTACTCCTGTATTTAAATGTTCGTTAAGTGCCCGAATTATACAATTAGTTTGTTTCGTATGTACTTGTGTTAAGGTGTTAGACTGTGCACTTGAAAATAATTCTACCGACCTTGAAAACAAAGTTTACGTTGCATTAAATATTTCTATCACGTCACTCTGTTGACATGCCACCAACAGATTGTTATTTCTACTGTCATAGCATATTGCTTGAGGGCTTTCCAACCTCTCGGACTCATGAATGGTGACCTTGACATCGTTTGCGGACAATGTCATTTGAACAAGGGCGTGTGACTTGCTCTCGCAGACAAGGATATCCTTGATGGCGTTTTCACAGAGACCCTGAGGTGATGTGAAGTCCGACTGGGGAGGAACTGTGTAGTGCACCGCCTCGCGGGTATCTATGGTAACCACGCCCTTTTCGGTGTCACTCACGTGAAACTCTTTTCCGTCTTTGCTCCAGAGGATGTAGCGAGGTTCGTTAAACACCAGGATGGCAAAATATGAATATCAGTATAATCATTAATGACAAGTTCACCAAATATATTAGTACACATCTAAGTGCGTCTTTGACGATATTTTGTTGTTTGTATTTACAATGAAAAGTCAATGGTTAATTGTTTTTCAATTATATTTTTATTTAAAGGTGTTTTTTCCGTCAATATCTCTTAGCATAGTTAAATCTTTATTCCAATAGTATATACCGGACATAATTATATATTGTGATACTCACGGGAAAATCCAAATCCTGAGGAATCGTATGAAGAACTTCCCCTGATAGAGAGAAAACTCTCACGTGACCAGGTTGTTCATCATGTAGGTCCAGCTGACGTCCAGTACACACATAAACGCGCCCGCTAGCGCACGCCACGCCATAGCAACGGTAATTGACGGTAAACGAACTGATAACACTTAAAGATTTATTGACTGCAACAACAAACACCATGTCCTTTGTATCATCCAAGAATTGAGACGTAACAACAGCGTGCCCCAGCTCTCCTTCGCATACACCGAACGGAGAGCCACCTATTGCCAGAGACGCTGTGAGAACGTAGTTGGCGCCCAACAGTTTCAAACGGTTATTTCCGTGATCCGTAACCAAGAATCGGCCATCAGAAAGCTGGCAGATGTCTTTGATATCGCAGGTTCGTGTGTCACTCTGCTGTTGCTTTATGTTAATGAACGTAGAAGCCTGCGTCTGTCCCATTGTTCGAAATAACGTATCTGCTTTAGCTTGTCCATAAAATGATTATTCCTTTTCAATGTAAGTAAAATTTAATGTTTCACAATGCGTCCTAATTAATAGATTCACATAATTATGTGACACATACTCGTGTGTTCATAAATAAAAGCTGATAGTAAAGTGATAACAACTAGTATTTCAACAAGTGTCCAGATATACGTGCATGTACGTACAGGTTTAAATAGTACGAATTATTCTGCTAACAAACAACCGCACATGACTATCGCCAGTTACCTTCTTTATATGGCTATCCACGTATTGTGTCCATTGCGCGATTGGGATATTTATGTGACTTGTTCGATATCATAAAAGTGTATGTTTCAAAATGACAACTCATTTTCAGAGTATTTCTAATACAATTGCATTGAAGTGGTTTCGAGAATTGAAACGTCCAGACTTGGGCAAGCAATTTCCTTAATATAACATCCTTGATTCAATTACTACACCGCCCTCAGCTTTGTTTTTCGCCAGCATCCTGTTTAATATGTTCCGAGTGCGTACGCAATAACTATCACTTGCGCACACATAATAACTAACCATTGAGAAAACGTCAACTATGTGTTTTTCTTCCTTTAAAATGGCAGATATTTCGCTGCGTTTCATTGATTAGTTATTACGTGCGCACGTGATAGTTATAATGTGAGCACGTGATAGTTATTACGTGCGCACTTCATATCTATTACGTGCGCACGTGGTAGCATTACGTGCGCACGTGATAAAATAAAATATTTGTCATGTCACCTCTACCCTATGCCGCCGTATTTAACATTGTGGTATGATAAAATAACAAATACTATTAAAGCGATGGTGTTATATGGACACCATGTTTGCCTGTGTCGCCCACTAAAGTCATTGTTACTCCTAGTACCTGTCAATATTGTAATAACAGCGGTAATAAATAGGTCGGGTGTAACCATTACTATTGGGTTAAAATTGATACTCGCCGCAGTTACTGCCCTTATGAGCAAAATTGTCATGTTGCCGATTTTCTCTATGAGCCATGGATTTCAAGGAATTATACCCAGATACTGTAGGGACTGTTGCGTTGGCATGCAGAGAAGGGAATGTAAAGCGCCTGAAACAGCTTATATCGAAAGGTGTGAACAGATTATATTTCAAACTGAACAGTATATGCATAAAATTTAAAAAAGAACTTTTTTGTACAATGGGACTAGCTCCCAGATTTTAAATTCCAAATTCTGGAAAATGTCATACAATTTGCAACAATTTAAAAATGACAATACATATTTCACAGCCATTACTGGATTAATCAAAAGTGCACGATTTCAGTAAATTAACCTAAAGCGCATTAAAACTGACTAATACAAAGTAATAGCAACCACGAAAACACAAAACATCCAACCTATAATGTAGAGCTATTTGGACTTTCTGAATAACTGAATTTATATGATTTAAAAGTAAATATAAAATCATTTTTTTTATATAAATAAGCATTCAGGCAAAAATTGGTGGTGTGTAGCCTACAACTACTTCCACTTTCAGATTGTCACAAACTGTAAATGTTAATACATACTTAAAATATGCAAAATTTCCAATAAATGGAAATACAGTAGTTAAAACCACCCGAACACAATAATCTAAATTATTTTTGTTTCTATTTCATGTGTAAGACTATTAACACAGGTGGCTTTTGGTGATTTCAGGCCGTTTCGCTACCTGTGCACTTTCGCAATCGTTACTTTGCTATCCAGGCGGTAGTCGATTCGCTACCTATATGTTTTAATCGTATTAGATTGTGCTAATGTGTTACAATGTTCGATGTAAATGTTAGATTATAAATTGTTTGTATAGTTATTAATGAAAATTCTTCAAATTCAACAAATCATTAATAAGGTACATGTACATGTAAATAATGAAATAAAAGCTTTATAAAATACTAAAATAATATTTACTTATATTTAAAGTAAAATATCATTAGTATTATACTATATAATAATAATATTGTAATTTATTTATTTAACAAATCTTAATATTAATCTATACGTAATATATTTTTGTTTTAATTATCGATGTCATTGCGTGTACATAGTGTGAAAAACAAATTAAATGAGCAATGAAGATGAGCAGCATGGTGACAGTATTGGGTCTGACAACAACCAAGGTGGAACCATATGAGCTGTAAATTGCTACCAAAACGTGTTGATGTGTACAGTATATAAATGTAAATGATTGAATAAAATGTCAAAACTTTGATGAAATGTGCTATTTTTGTACAATGTGATGTGATGACTATTATTGTAAATATTTTTTTTTTTTTTGTATTTTAATAAATGAAATATACAGTTTTAATAAATTCAATAAAATGACCTCATTCTCGTACTATTTTTGTATGTATCTGTAAATATTTGTATAATTTGATGTACAGTAGAACCTGTCTAAACCGAACGGCATCGGGACCGGTCCGATCGTTCGGTTTTCAGAGGTGTTTGGTTTATCCAGGTTTTTTATTATATGCCATTTCCTTCAAAAATGTATTATCTATTTTATATGTTAATTAGAGTGTATAATAAGAAAACAACAGGTTAATGCTTACACTTTTATTATTGTTTATTGTTTTATTATTTGCTTATATAATGTATATTTGCACATAAAACGACATGACAATTATCAATCAAAGAAATTCCTGTATTCAACGCACAACTTATTTACATCTGTTTAAATAAATTATCAATTGTTAACTGTTTTGATTAGTTTTTAAACATATTTATTTTAGCTCGATTGTACCTCTAGCATTGGGCTTATAAAGATCACTTCAATCGAATTATTACCAGAATTTACTAAAATTATGTATACATTAATTACACTGTTCTGAAACAAATAACATTTTACACTGTACGTAAATTTCAACATAAAACACGACCGACTAATCTGCTTTTCACAAGTTGGTTATTGTCGTATGCACTGACTGGCTGATCACTAATTGCGCCACTGTCCCTACATCACCATGGCGATTATGCCTTGTGGGTGTAATTGTGTCACCATTTATCGGGTTTACGCCTCGGCGGTATCGCGAAGTGACACCTGGCAGGATACACCGTTCAGTTTATTCAGTTTTTTTGAGGTAGAATGAGATCAGTTTGTGAAAAAATCGTTCGGTATTCGGTTTGGACAGGGTTCGGTTTATTCAGGTTTTTTGGTATATAAAATAAGAAGGAAAAAATCAGGACCGAAACAGCCGTTCGGTTTTGACAGGGATTCGGTTTTCACAGGGTTCGGTTTTTGGACAGGTTTCACTGTACTTGTCAATAATGTTTTTTTTATATATGTACATGTTAATGTGCATTAAAATTACCGAAATAAACCAATAAAACCATTATAATGATATCATTCTTTATTCAGCAGACCATTTTCTCACTTCATTTCACGGCATATACAAACGGACATCTACTTCACAGTTTGCCACAAGCGTGATAATCCATTATCAATAGCGAGCGAATCGACTAGCTGCAGAACTATATAAGTAGCGAAAACATAAAGGTAGCGAACTTACAGGTAGCAAAATAACCATCACCCCTTTTGGTTAATTTTAATGTGCTTTCAATTATTTAACCCAGAACACAGGAATTGTGTTAATCTAGAAACTGCAATGGTTGGACATGCTCGCCTTATCAAAGCATAAATAACAATCCCGGACATTGGTTCCTATGGACATTGGTACCTACGCTATTTTTGACATAGGCGGACATTGGTTCCTACATGATTATGACATCCCGGACACTCGTTCCTAAATTATTTTGATAGCCCTGACATTGGTTCCAACAGTATTTTGACAGTTCCTGTGTTATATTTAACGCGTGATGGTGGCCATTATATGTATGCCTTATTGTTGTCAGTTAGGTACAATAACTAGCATACTTCATAAAGTGTGTATATATCTTTCATGTCAATTATTTTCAAAATAAGCTGATGAAAGTGACTATATAACTTGAAAGCAGAACAATAAACATAAACATGACGGTGGAAACACTAAAATATCAAATAAATAAACGGGTTGTTTTAATTTATGTCACTATGTCTGTTTTAAGATCATACATATCCTCTTTAAAGTGTGAACAATTAGTTAATCAAGGGCCATTTGTTGGCTCGTTATGAATTGGCTTATTGTTGTCAGTTATGTGCGCTTATTAGCCTATAATTGGCAAACATTTTAGCTCACCTGAGCACAAAGTGCTTGGTGAGCTTTTGGTATAGGGGTCCTCTCCGGTGTCGTCTGTCGTCAATAGTCCTCCGTCGATCGTTATTGCCCTTAATGGACATTATTAGTGTTTCACCGGAGGGGACTATAGGTTTGCCCTCTGTCCGTATGTCCGTCCGTCCCCAAAACCTGGATCCTGTGATAACTCGGAAAGTACTGAAGACACTTTGATGAAACTTTGTATACATAGCAACAGCAATGTGAGAATTATGCACGACCTTTTATTTTTCACCAGAGGTCAAAGGTCATGTGACTGTTACTAAAAATAGAAATAAACTTAATACTGTAATATTTTGAAAAGTGCATAAGATATGATAATAAAACTTCATGAAACTTGGTACACAGATTGGACTATGGGTTTGCCCTCCGTCTGTGTGCGTCTATCTGTCTGTTTGTCCGTCGGTCTCACTCTGTCTGTCCCGTCCCCAAAACCTGGATCCTGCGATAACTCAAAAAGTACGGAAGATACTTTGATGAAACTTTGTACACATAGAAAGAGCAAGGTGAGGATTGAACATGACCCTTTATTTTTCACCAGAGGTCAAAGGTCATGTGACTGTTACTTAAAATAGAAATAAACTTAATACTGTAATAATTCAAAAAGAACATAACATATTATCATGAAACTTGGTACACAGAATGGACTATATGATTGCCCTCTGTCAGTTTAGTACTGTAATAACTCAAAAAGTAGCTCGAATGTCTGGTCAATGTTACTAAAATAGAAAAAACAACAACTTAATACTGCAGTGACAAATGGGATTTGAATGTGAAACTTTGTACATCTACAGATAAAGGGCGATTTGACGGTATTGCACAATGTTTAATTAATAGGGGTTTTCACTGGTAGGGGACCACTGTATTGCTTGCAATACTATCAAAGCCTTGTTCAGGATAGAGGCTTCATTTTTCATCCAATCTTCACCAATCTTGCACAGTTTGTCTATGACCATGAGATTACAGTTGAAGTCGAATATAAGCAAGATTGGACCAGAAACACCAGAGTTAGTGCCCTTTGTTTGTGAAAAAAATATGCAAAAATGGACATTATTCAGGATAGAGACTTCATTTTTCATCCAATCTTCACCAATCTTGCACAGTTTGTCTACGACCATAAGATTAAAGGTGAAGTCGAATGTAAGCAAGATCGGACCAGAAACACAAGAGTTATTGCCGTTTGTTTGTGAAAAAAATATGCAAAAATGGACATTATTCAGGATACAGACTTTTTCATCCAATCTTCATCAATCGTGTACAGTTTGTCTATGAACCTAAGACTACAGGTAAATTCTAATAAAACCATGATCAAGCCAGAACACCAGGGTTATTGCCCCTTGTGTTTGGAAAAAAACATCAACGAGTTATCAATGATTGGCTTGTACACATGATTTTTTATTCAATGTTGACCAAACTTACACAGTTTGCGCATGACCATAAAAATTGATTGATAAAATTTGATTTCCAACAGTTGCAAGACTTGCAAGCAGTTATTTGTACATGCAACATTGATGTCTTCAGAGCCTGCATTAACATCATTTATCATCATTGGACAGAAAATTATCAAAGAAAAAGCAAAACTTTACCTTATAGCATAGCCGTCATAATTATCGCATTGCAACTAGTTCTCCAAAACTGTTTGCGAATAAGACATCAAAATCTACTGTTTCTGCATTTTCCAGAATTGTCAATAACGTAATGAAGAAGGTTCAGGTTAGAATATCGAGAAAAATGATTTGAGAATCATTAGCAAAAAAACGCACATCCACTACCCAACTCGTACTTTAGTTAGGCCATTGCACTAACCGATGTTTTAAATCAAAATTGATCCTATACCCCTCTGCGTATTGTTCAGATACCTTAATTTTCAGACCTGTCACAACAGTATGGTCTTCATCTGTACCAGTTCTTAGGTGAGCGCTTAGGGCCGTCATGGCCCTCTTGTTTAAAGTGTCAACAATAATACATGTAATAACGTAAAAATAATTAGGTAAAAAAAAAATGGTTTCAGGTTACCCGACCTATTCTAAAAAATGCCCCAACCCTAGAACGTTTTATTGAGTTTGTGAGATATTTGTATTTATTTACCTTTTTCCAATAAATGTTTTTGGACGAAAAAGAGTTTTGTTTTGACACCATCCACTTGAAAAAAATGTTTAATGATATTACCGATAAGTTTTGAATATTTATTCAGTTTTTAAATCTTCAAGTTGACCATTACCAAATAAAAAATTATTTAAATATAGATACATCCCTACCTACCTACCCTATTTTTTGGGGCATGTAACCTGAAACAGACATATTTTTTGTGACTTAACAAATTTGTAACTCTAATGATAATAGAAGATGCATTTAATTGTGTTTATTTATTTTCAACAAATGCATGACTTTATTAGCGATCTTTTGGGTGTTTATCCTAAAATGGTGACTATATCGCCAGTAACTACATCATATAGACCGCGATGTCCAGGGTGACAATAATCTTACATAGGAACGATTGTCCGGGCTGTCAAAATACTGTAGGAACCAATGTTCGGGCTATCAAAATAATTTCGGAACGAGTGTCCGGGGTGTAATAATCATGTAGGAGCCATTGTCTGCCTATGTCAAAAATAGCGTAATAACGAATGTCTGTAGAAACCGATTTCTGGATACCCATAAATAAATGGTTGCAATTGATTTATAAATCTTATTTCGGTGCTAGCAGATAGATGTATTTATCAAAGTCATTGGTTATGCATCATATATTTCTTTTGTAATTGTTTATGTATTTCATTCTCAGGCAAACCTGTGGATGTGAAGGACAACAGAGGATGGTTTGCTATCCATGAGGCAGCACACCTCGGTCATGTAGACTGTCTTAAAGTCCTGGTAAAGCAAGAAAATGTTAATATTCATGTTGTGACATTCGAAAGTGAGACACCCCTGTTCTTAGCCGCCATGGCAGGGCATAGTAACTGTATCAAGTTGTTGCTAGAGGCTGGAGCAGACCCGTGCAAGGGGACACAAGAGCTGTATACCCCACTCTGGGCATCCTGTAAGTGTTCTCTAGACTGTGTGAAATTATTAGTGGAAGGTGGTGCTGATGTCAATTGTCAAACTGCAATGCTGGAAGCTGGTCTTCATGTGGCCTCACATTACGGAAATGCTGATATTGTGTCATTCCTGTTAGAAAAGGGTGCAGACATTGAACTCACAGATGAGAATGGCTTAACACCGCTCTTTGTTGCAGCTAATTTTGGCCATGCAGACTGCTTGAAATTGCTGCTTGAGAAAGCTAAAAGTAAAGGAGATGTGTTCTTAAAGAAATATATTCATCACACAGCGAATGATGGTGTTCCACCTCTGTACATTGCTGCACAAGAGGGAGCTGTTAATTGTGTCCAAACATTGCTAGACCATGGTGCAGATCCTGACATGCCATTTATGATGGACTTATGTGGTGATGGTCTTCTACCGATTTATCCATTCCAGGTTGCCATAAGCTTGTTTAGAAATCCAGAACGTTATAAATGTGCAAGAGTGTTGGGACGTGTTTCAGACTTAAGTGTGTACGAATGGGAAAAATATTCAGAAAATGTCAACGGTCTTAGCTGCGCTGATTATCACCCAGTTGTAGTGGCACTAAGAAACAACGATGTAGAGCCCATCAAAATTTTGATTGAATTAAACTATCCAAAAATGTTTCAAGGTATCCCTGCCGATTTGTGGAATGAGACAGAGTTTGAGCCAGCTGCCATTATGGCTATCAATGGCATGTCTTCTTGTCTCCTGACGAAGAAATTATTCCATTCGCAATTCTGTGGAAATAAAAGTTTAATGTGTGATGAATTAAAGTGTGTTTTGTTGCTTTGTAGACTTGTAAGCAATATGAATTTAGATGATGGTGACCGCCTTGCTTGTGGTGGTTTCTGGGAGTGGACATTTACTGAACAAGATATAGAACATCCAGTTCAATTTGCAGAAAGGTTTTGTGCTCTAATAAAGTACAATCAGCTATCATGTTTACACCCTGACCGCATAAGTTTGGCAGAAAATGCAGGTCTGTTTGGCCAGAAACAGTGCAGTAACAGTTGTGAAAATAATGCTCTCCAAAATGTGTTGAATGCCATTCAACATTATTTTCAGTTACAGAGGTCGAACACCATTGGCATTGAAATATATAGTCATGAATTATTCAGCAAAATCTTTGACTGCATACACTGTCCTGATGTTATGCCACTTTCCCATTGTGCAAGAAAGACCATCATACTATCAATGATAAAAGCTGGAAAATACACAAAGTCTGGTATTTCAAAGCTTGATATTCCAGAACACATGAAAGATGATGTTAGCGTGCCATATCTAGTAGCTGCCTGTGAAGCAGTGAATGTGGCAGAGACAGAAGTTGATAAATTCCTGGAGATGGAAGATAAACACGGCGTTATTCCCAGGCAAAATGCAGGGCTACACTAGATATCTGGATTTGTTAAAACAGAGTTATTATTACATTTGTCTTTTGTGTTTGTCAGTTATACATGTGCAAACTAGCACTCTCAGAAACTTGCTGTAGCTACACTGTGAAATTGTGTATGAATATCCATTTAACAGTTTAGCAGATTAAATATATGCATAGTTTATTCATTAATCATTGCACTAAAATGCCCCAAATAAAGAATTTTTGAATATTTTTATTTCTATTGTATTGGATAAAGAAGGGAAGCTACATTTAAGAAATGTAAAAATAATCTGGATGATATATTAAACTTGTGTTTTAATCCTGACCAGTATAAATTAATAAAATATGTATAAAACTATTTGCCTATCAATTGATAGTATTCATTGAATGCAGCAGTCTTGATAAGAACACAATATTCTAATCTGTATACCTATTGGTAATCGAACATTCTCAACAATTCGTGCACATTCAGTTTATATATATACACGTCGTAAATTCTAGTGAGGTACTATCTGCACTAATTGTCATTTATATTCAATAATTCTTATTTCTTCATTAGCATTTCGTGAGAATTTCATGTTGTGAACAGTGTGCCATATGTGGATAATCACTGTATGTATTATACTCCTCTGTAATAATAGTAAAAGAAATGCATGTAATTTTATCAGATGAAAAATGTACGTTTCGCACTAATTTTATGAGTTCTATTTCTAGCCAATTTATATATTGTGGAATTATTATAAAGTAATAAACAATTGTGCATCTTTGTTTTTTCACAAATCATAGATCAGCGTTTTATATTTATATTACACTCCAACAAAAAGACATAAATATTGAAATGTTTAATGAGAACACTTTTTTCACGCAAAAATATATAAATGATCATCCAAAATGCAGCAGAAAATCACGCGCGTTCATGTCGTGAGTCGTACGGCTGCACAGAAGTCAACGTACAGAAAGAACTACAGCTATACCATTCCAGGTCAGGAAACCATCGCATGAAATATTAGTAATTCATGGCCATACGCCTGAGCTAGTGCGCTATTACTGTAATAAAATCTTACAACAATATCATTCAAATACAGGAAATTATCGCACGAAATAATCCGTGGTCATAGGCCTCCAAAAGTATGGTATTATTGTAAGAACAACAACTATACGTAATGAAATTTAAAAAAAAATACACCGGCGAATCTCCGCGTCACATGTAGGTATGCGACATCGAATATTCAGCACGGATTAACTACATATACACACGCACTTGTGTATGTACTTTAGTTTTACATATTTGACATATTGTAACACCTCTTGCACAGTTTTCACCGACCAGATGTCCGCATGGAAGATACAGGACTTGTTCTTGTTGGTCATTGCAAACTCTGCACACCCTTTGGTTTCCTGTAATACATTATTTTGTATATATAGCACAAGTGCAAAATATTAGGGTATGATAATAAATAGCCATGCATAAACACAATATTGAGGGTTATTTATAGTCAACATCAATATATATACTAAGTTCCAATAAGTTTTGGAACAAAAATAAAACTTGATATATTCCATTGATTCATCACTAAATAAACAGCATTTCATTTCTTCTTAGAGTACTAGTCTTTCCCTTTAAAGGGACCTGTTCACAAATTGACGAATTGACAATTTTTCAACTTTTTGTCACCGATTCCAAAACTAAAAGAACGGTGAATACAAAGTAGCAAAATAACACCACGGACCTAGAAAGATACTGTAGAAACCGTTTCGTTTATGAGTAATCATCAGTTGAAATTGATAAAATTATAAAGCGTTTGTAACGCTGAACGATGGAATAATTTGGCGGTTCCTGTTGTTTTCCTTGAAATATTTGACAACACGTGGAACATTTACATTACGTAAATAATACAGCATGACATATAGAAGTAGGAATGGCTGAGTGGTTGAGGCAAAAACTACATAAAAACATTGTTTTTCAGGGAAATAATAACACATCTGTCTAACTTTTTAAATTGTGTTCTATGCGATTATGTAAGAAAATCGTGTATTTTTGACAATTTTCTTTCGTTTTTACGATTAGACCATCCGGAGTTCAGTCCCTTTAAAATTGTATACAATGTATAATATACTAATTAGTACCAATATGTACATACTTTGTTGACCGTTGTTTCCATCGCCATTTGCATTAACGTCTGCGACAGCCTTTAATGTAAATAATGCAAAAAAGAATCCTGCAAATGTTCTACTTTTGTCTTAACATAAATTTCATCCGTATTAAAGACTAAACATATTTACTTCGATTGCACCACTTCAGTGTTCATCGGTATCTTAGTTGTATTTTAAATTGCGCTTTTGTTTTTTTTCTTTAAAATGACATTACAGTTATACAAATACGTATAACATAGTTCATATATACAGACTTTCGTTTTTGCAACTTATTGCACACCTTATCCATGTAACAGTATTGTCCCATAAGACGCTCATGAGTCTTATTGAAATTGTATTCCGTACCCTTGTCTCATATTCCGTGTGTTGAATCAGCCATACGCAGTTGGGATACCACTGAGCGTGTTCAGTCCACGGGTCCTCGTGTATCCGCGAGTCATGCAGCATCCAGCCACAGTAAAAGCATCGTATATAATTCGTCGTACCTGACACAATCCAATACAATGTTTAAGTTTAAAACCTTATTAATGTTACTACATATATGTTCATTAACATTTAACTTTTGAGAAGTCGCGTAAAGCCTATGTTAGTACTTTCAAGTATGTAGGAACATTAGTAAAAACATGAGAACAGATAACTTATCAAAAAGTTAGCAAATTGTATCATAGTATTATATATAGCAGAAGTAAACAGTAGCAGTAGCTGTTCAATACTTATTAAGCAAATGCCATTCTTATTCCAGAAGTCAAGTTAATGGATTGTAAACATTTTGTATAATTATGAAAGTTTTAATAGTTAATAGCTATAATACTCTTTAAACTCAATATTATAAAACTGTTTCAGTTCGGTATTTGCATGACTTCGGGCAATTCGTCGCTAATCGTTAAAGAAATGCTATTTGCATAATTTCTTACGACAGTAGAACAGCCCAGCCTTAGCAAAAGCAGCACGTGACTCTCCCAAGGGCCAACGGCGCAACGTCTTCATCCTCTCTGAGAGCTGAGCGTATTGTGGGAATGTTGGGATCTCGGTCCTGATTCCAGGGTACTTGCGTTGCAGAAGATCTATGGAATAGACGGCGACAAAGCGATACAAGGTGGTGTTGAATTAGTTTATCGAAGTATCGAAGACACTGTCAATGTAGTCTCGGACAAATCTGAATGTCATAGTTGATATTTGATACTGGTGAAACAAGCCGTAGACTTGAATACCGCATCAATGAAAAAATGGCACGTTGGAACCGTCATATTATTACGTGCATCGGTCACTCAATTCACCACATTAATTTCTTGGAAGAAACTTAACTTGGGCGAATTAACCATGCCCCTAGGTCGAACATTAATCTGTATGTATGGGAAGATCAGAAATACCTGTATATCCGATGAAAACCCTATATTGGGACAAAACATGCATCATTTTGCAGACAACCGTCAAGTTTCAAATTTTTATTAGGGGTGTCAAAGCAAGACTCTTAATGATCTAATGTAGAAATAACCATTAGTTATAGTTGCACAAATACTTTTAAATGCAAATCGCTATAATAATACTTCTAAACAACGTGCAAAATAAACCAATACGATCTTGTTTTCGATGATTACCAAACACGGGTATATTACTGAGAGGCGGTGTTGTTGTCAGTCCATCATTCACACTTCTCATTGATTTGCTCGAAGCTGATTGCAGTATTAATATAATAAGTCGCATACATATAAACACATGTAAGGTTTGGAAATATATTTTTACCCCTCTCTTCTGGATCGCAGCTCCAACAGCCATTATCAGGACGTGGAAGGTCGCGAGAATCATCTGAATTGCAAGATATTGGTGACATACAGTTGACTGGAATGTTTCCACATACGTTTCTCCATTGTGGTGTGCAATGGTCCCTATGCGTGAAGAAAATGGCGTCATAGAAGTTGAGGTTGGTTGGTAGAATGTTATGTCTGGCCGAACAAAAGGCGCAGACTATTCTTGTTCCTTGTCCAGGAAAGTAGAAACCGGATGCAGCTAACCGTATGAACGAGACGTTTTCATTTGCAGGAAAATGTTCGAAAGTCTGCAGGCGATATAATTCGTAAAGACAATCAGGAACTTCATCCGGAACTCTGGATACTGGCAACACCAGCCATCTTGGATTTGGTAGAGCAAATAATTCAATTAATTGTTGCTTTTTCTTTCTTTCGATTTCAAAATGTATAGTAATAATTTGCTTCGGCTGTTTTCCCGACATCAGAATCCAATATAACTTCATCTTTTCGCCTTTTTACTCCACAAAGGCGTATAAATAACGATTTCGATCTTCGCCTACATTTTGTATAATCATGTGTGTGCTAAAATGTGTGCTAATTTTAGCACACATGCAATCAGGCTGCATATCACGTACGTAGACTCGTTTTCAAACGAGAACATTTCAGCTGGGCTATATACCGGAAAGATTACCTCACGCTGTTATTAACTCTAAGGCAATTCGTCTATCCCATTCTATATGGCACATACCTATATCAAGCGTCTCATATATTCGCCGAATAAATTTTACACATTGAAATCCCGTAGAAATACGGTTACACAGCCCATTTACAGAGGAGTATTGCCAACGCGCCATTAGTCCAATATCCAAGTAAAATAGATTAATTTTCATGATGAGATTATATTCCACCGTCAATAACTGCATTCCTATATCTTATCCAGCTTTGCCACACACACATATAAATCTATTGACGTTTACCTACAACGGTTAAATATTTTGTTCAAAAGGATTGATCGATATTGTATTAATGATCGTCTAATTTTAAAGATCATTTGTCATTTGAAAATTTTATTGCAATCCATATAACAGTACCCGATACGGCGTATAGCCTACTTTACATTCATTTTACTGAGCTTAAACTTTTCAAGATAATATTGTTTGTTAGCTTTAAATAACACGGCGCACATTGTGTTGTGTATTTTTGTTGTACACGTAATTGAAAAATAGTTTTTGTGTTGTAACAATAAACCAGTAGATTAGAAATGGTGTAAGGAAAATATAAAACTACGGTGCCCCGAAAGTTACATTATACAAATGTATTTCGATACAGAATAAATTGTGTTTATTTCGTAATTGCGAAATGTATGTAATTTCGTGAAAAGCGCAATATATTATTTAAAAAATAAATAGATTTAAATATTGAATAAATATTATATTAACCATGCGTTAATATTGCTTTTATTTACAAAAATATAGTTCGTAAATACAAAGTAGTAATAGTGTAGTTTTTTTACGAAATATTACTAACCTTTTGCCAAAAAAACGTTTAAGTGACGATATATTATTATGCTTTTTTTTACAAAACGATGCTGCGTTTTTACCAAGACAGATAAACTATTCTGCAAAAAAACAACAACCAACAGTGTCGTGTCACTTCATGGACATCTTATGAAACTGAGCAAACTTTAAAAAATTATGAATATACCGGTAAGTACGGCGGCATAGAGGGGACATGAGAACTATTTTATTTATCACGTGCGCACATGTTAGCAATCTAACACATACGCACCTGATAACTAACCAATGAGAAAACGTGAATTATCTGCAATATTTTCAAAATGGAGGTCGGGAATCAACAATTAACAATTACCTATTCCCGACTTTCATTGTGAAAATACATGGCAGATAATTCACGTTTTCTCAATGGTTAGTTATCACGTGCGCACTTGATAGCTATCATGTGCGCGCGTGGTAGCATTACGTGCGCACGTGATAAATAAAATATTTCTCATGCCCCCTCTATGCCGCCGTAGTAAAGAGCGCTAATCTATATTTTACACTTTACAGTGTCAGGTTGAAAGTTAATACAAATTTTACACGGACTTCACCGATGTCAGTCAACGCTGTGCAAGGATTGAATCTGATTGGTGAAACCGGTCTATACAGTTCATATTACAGTTAATAAATAGAAAACCCACAGAGGGCCCTATGACATTGCAGTGACCAGCCAGGCAGCCCCAAATGTATGTGTATCGTAGCAGGCTGCGGTCCACATAAAGTTTGTGGTTGCCTGGCTTGTCACTATAATGATAAATGGGTCCAAAGTGGGGTTTTCTATTTCTTATATTGTACCTAACACTTTCATCCTGTGCATCATCCTGTGTACAATAAAGGATTTTTAACAGTACACAACCTGAAAAATGATTGAAATCTAAAAGTAAATAGATATCCAGAAAATCTTAAAACATTGCAATATTAATGTTTAAGAACTAGCGATAGCAAAATCTTGACAAATAGCCTAAACAATTTCTGCATTATGTAGCGCAATAAAACAACATCTTTTATCATTTTATAATTTCCTCTATATCAAACGTTGACGTTGTGTTATTGCTTTTAGTTTGCGATTGATAACATTATATTTTCACTGTTTTATCAATAAATATGATGTCACATTGATTCTTTGATTTGTATCATTGAAGTTGACGTCATTCGTCAATGTTTAACACGAGTGGTCCACATACTGAAAAATAGTGACCCATACGGCGTACCATTCGACCTGGTCGTACATGAGGTAGGGGCAGGTCCTACCTCCTAATGAATCTCGAGACTATAGTGCGCAATGTTAGACCCTTTGATATTATTGGGTCCTAGTTTGGTAGGACCTGGTCCGACCTGAAAGAAGCAGGTCCTGGGGTAGGGGCTGGTGCGACCTCATTTAAACTGTTACTACCTGGTAGGACCAGCCCCTACCTGGTCGGACCTCGTTTGTTGAAATTATGACCCTCCAGTAAGTCAACGCCTAAATTTGTTGGACCGTATTTGTCATGTTGTATTTATATTTACAAATGAATTGGGAAGTTACAAACTCAAAGCAAAATATTAACTGACTTCACACAGTACTGTAGTCCATTGTAAATAATGAACGTCGATAGCTTTGTAAGTACGTCCGTAAACATCATTACGTCCGTTAATCGGAATTTACAAACGGAGGTCACCCCGACACCATTATAGATGCCAAGAATCGCCTGCAACCTAAACTGTTTTTAATTAACATAATGAAGATCAAGTTCCTATAAAAATGTGTAAAAAAAAAAAATAAACAATTCTAGTAATGTTTCAGTGTTGCGCGCACCTGTCTTACCTACAGCGCAACTGCATTGACATCTATGTCTATAGCAACACAATGATAGTAAATTAATCACTTCAGAGAAATTCAGAGAAAAACAAGAGGGCCATGATGGCCCAAAGCGCTCATCTAAGAACTGGTACAGATAAAGACCATATTGTTGTGACAGGTATCTGAACAATACACAGTGGGGGTAGGATCAATTTTGATTTGTGCAATGGGCTAACTAAAGTATGTGTTCGGTAGTGGATGTACGTTTTTTTGCTAAGGCGTAAAACAAAACAAAAATGTTTGTTTCAGGTAACATTCCCAAAAAAATTAGGGTAGGTAGGTCGGGTTTTTTTTTTTTTTTTTTGGTAAATGGTCAACTTGAAGATTCTAAAACTGAATAAATATTCAAAACGTATCAGTAATATCCTTAAACATTGTTTCTAAGTGGATACTATCAAAACAAAACACTAATTTAGGGGCAATAACTCTGGTGTTTCTGGCCCGATCATGCTTATATTCTACTTCACCTGTAGTCTTAAGTTCATGGACAAACTGTACACGATTGGTGAAGACTGGATGAAAAATGAAGTCTCTATCCTCAATAATGTCCATGTTTGCAAATTTTTTTCACAAACAAAGGGCATTACTTATAGTTTTTCTGGTCCAATCTTGCTTATATTCGACTTCTCCTTTAATCTTATGGTCATAGACAAAACTGTGCAAGATTGGTGAAGATTGGATGACAAATGAAGTCTCTATCCTGTATAATGTCCATTTTTGCATATTGTTTTCAAAACAAAGGGCAATAACTCTGGTGTTTCTGGTCCGATCTTGCTTATATTTGATTTCAACTGTAATCTCATGGTAATAGACAAACTGTGCAAGATTGGTGAAGATTGGATGACAAATGTCTCTCTCTATCCTGAATAATGTCAATTTTTGTATATGTTTGTAATAAACAAAGGGCAATACCTCTGGTGTTTGAAACACGATCTGGCCCATTTTTGACGTCTGCTGAAATCTGATGGTCATACACAAACTGTGCAAGTTTGGTTAAGATGGGATGGAAAATAAAGTCTAAAGGGCACTTTTGCACTTTTTTTGCATGAAAAAGGGGCAATAACTCTGGTGTTACTGGTGTGATCTGACCCAATAACAATCCCATCCGAGATTTTATGGTCTTACACAAACTGTGCAAGTTAGGTCAAGATTGAATAAAAAATGTAGTCTTTATCGTGATAACGGTCCAACTCGTTGACCGCACATTGACGCCGGAGAGGTCCCCTATACCAATAGCTCACCGAGCACTTCTGGCTCAGGTGAGCTAATAACGAACAATTTTACAAGACACTATACACGTAATATGTTTTATTATATAAAAAGTATATTCAATATTATACACATAGAAGAGTGATATCAAAATTTGGATATGTAATTGTGTACACCTGGAATGTTCTGCGAACATGTGATATACATCGGATCAAGCAGCTATTAAGTAAAATATATTTATTCTGACCAATAATGACCAATGAATCATTTGCAGATGCAGCAACTTTTAAAATAATATTATACCAAATACTGAAGAAAAATAGAAGTGTTCTCAAAGAAATTAATACATATGCCATGTTTCAGAATTAAACAACATTTACATTGGTACTGCACGTTTACATCTAGTCTCCTTGAAAAATGGAAATCATCATGTGTGAAAAAAAACACGACAGCAAACAATATGTCAAAACAATGCGTTTGTACAATGAAGAATTGTTATCAAATGTATATTACAATGTCAAAAAATAGAACGGATTATAATACAGAAGGCATGATTCTATACAAGATTTGCGCGATTTTATACAGTTTCACATTCATTACAAAAAATATGTACAACATTAATTTCATAATGTACTAAAAAGACATTAAAATATATAAAACACTGATAAAAATGACCTCCGATTATAATGAATATTGCATAATCAGCACTTTATCAGGCACTGCTACAAGTCCATGCTAAAAGTGTCGACTTCAAACGTAGAATAAGCTGTTTTATATGCAGTTTACTATTTGGAATTGAATAATTTTGAAGATTAATTAGTGCAATAGACACCTGCATAACTGCATCAGTCAAATTGATTTTACCACAAAACTGTATACTTGTATGCATTTACAAATTTTTCACAAAAAAATTGAACTGTGTCCAGTTCTAATTAAAAAGTTGTGGAAAAATGCTAATTATACCAAATGTACTGACATAATATACCAAACATACATAAACAACTTGAAATACTCAGTTTTATGTGAAAAAAAGAACAAAACTAATGTCCATTCTATATTTGATGTCTTATCCTAACTTCACATTGTTTGTAGTCATTATTTCACATTTTGTCTGCTTACTGCCAGAAGATGAAAGCTCTTGTTGAAACGAAGGCTAAGGCCAAAAAAATAAATTGTGTGTTTCAGGCAATGGTCTTAAAAAAGTAAGGTAGGGTAGGGATTGAGTTTTTGTTATAGTTTTTTTGAAGTTTAGCCATCAAAACCAAACAAATGACCAGCACCTAACTGGCAAAACTATTCATACATGAAGAGATCCAGAATACTCAGTTAATAATATAAAGCGCCTTTTCGACATGGATTATTTAGTTGATCATGATTATCTTCCTTGAAAAAATTAAAATCTGAAGAATTAAGATTTCACGGAAAAAATCTTTTCTTAAAACTTTAGGGTCGGGTGGTTTTTGCTAGGAAGGGTTGGATGGGTTGCCCAAAATACAGAACATTTTTGTTTTGGCCTGAGGAAATGAACTGCCTTTGAATTACACTTATTGACTTCTTATTAACTACATTAATGAAAGAATGTAGTAACTTGCAACATTCTTGTAGGATATCCAGAAAAAATGTTCAATTTGTTTTTACACTATTGACGAAACTGCTACTTTCATTACTAACAGATGCTTTTTGCTACCATTGATAGAGATTCACTATTTATGGCATGAATTTTACCTTACCAATACTTATCACAAAATGTTAGTTAACATAAAAATGACATTGAATTAAATCCAAATCAACTTATCATGAAAGTTGCAAACTATTATTTTCTTGTATAAAATTTTAAATAGAGTACAAATAAACAACAAAACACACAAATTCAGATGTAATTTACAACACGTAAGCCTCATTCGAAGAACCACTAAAGAATGAATGAGCATTTCATGGAAAATTTTACAATTAAAACCAAAGTATGCACAGAGGAATGAGGTGGGTAGGGGATGTGGGCTAACAACGGTGCAACAGAGCTGTCGCTATCAACATGATGATAGTGGTGATGCTGAAGGCAATGAGGGACGACCCTCCTGAAGACTCACGGAAGAGTTCTCGATCGTTCACGTAGTAGTCCGACCCTAAAATGAGAAAGCGACAGGTTCTTATTACATTATAGATGATTATAGGTTTTAATTTTTCAAAGAAAGCAAATATGACAAAATATTTTTTCCTCCAACATTTTACGATGTGCGATTGCAAAATGTATGTTAATTCCTTATATTTTACATGTATGTTAAGTTATACACTATAATAGTTTTGCAATATTAAGGCATCAACATGGGCCTATCTTGATTCTACTTGAATGAACTCACTTTGTAAACGCCCTTTATGTTATATAGAAGTATATAAATTGTGGTTAAAAATATATGAGGCGCATCATGGGAAAACCTGATTTAATGTGTGTAAAAAAATTCAAATATCTTAATACGAAATAAATAGTGTTCCATTCATGTAAAAAAATATATATATGAGGCGCGTCGTGGGAAAACCGGTCTTAATGCATGTGCGTAAAGTGTCATCCCGGATCAGCCTGTGCAGTCTGCACAGGCTAATCCGGGATGGCTCTTTTCACTTTTATGGTATTTTCTGTTTCAAGAAAGTCTCTTCTAAACATGAATCCACTGTAGGCGGAAAGTGCCGTCCTGGATTAGCCTGTGCAGACTGCACAGGCTAATCTGGGATGACACTTTACGCACATGCATTAAGACCGGTTTTCCCACGACGCGCCTCATATATATATTTTTTTACATGAATGGAACACTATTTATTTCGTATTAAGATATTTGAATTTTTTTTTAAGATCACTTAACTAGGGTGGTTCCCTTTTAAGTGCAACTGCCAACACATGTATCTTGTTTACAGATATGTTTTTTTACTTTCCTTCCCAGACAGGTCCAATGTCATTAAAACGATGTTGCTTAAAAGTCATTTCAATAATGCCCATAAAATGTATTCCCAATGGAATCATTTGTTAATAATAGATGACCATTCTAAATTGAAATTTAAGTTTATGTAATAATTATATAGGAATGCACATACTGCTTAAAGTCACAGTGTTTTCCCCTGAGCCCTGAGAGTTTTCTGCATAACATCTATAAATGCCGTAGTCGTCGTTGGTGATGTCCTTCACGGTTAGCTTCATCATCACATAGTTGGAGCCGAAATACGACTCTTTCACGAACCTGACCATAGGAGAGACAGTTATAGGTTAATTAATGTCTTAAAACACCAGTGTTCATTTCCAGCAGAATAAAGAAATAAAGAACTTAAAGACCTTGAAAGGTCTGATAAACCCTATTTCTTGGTTGTATTTTTGGAAGAAAACAAAAACAAACAGTATACAGTATTTTACATTATTAACAGTTTTTAAAAGTAAGTGTGAAACATTATTAACAATTGTTAAACATTTATAAGACTTATATGTAAACATATATCTTGCTGATTCTTGATTTAGACCATGACACTTAAGTGTACATAAATGGCAGTAAACTAAATATAGGTAAACTAGAAAATAATAAAGTAACCGTGTCACTTTATTTTCTAATAGTCACTTTTTTACAAATAATGCTTACTTCACTCACAGTATTAACTAGAGCTTGTTTTTGAAAAAAAAAAATGTCTGCCCCCACAAACAGCCATAACTCGGCCCAAAATCCACCTTCCATGACATGCCTAAGAGGCCCAAAATCCACCTTCCATGACATGCCTAAGAGGCCCAAAATCCACCTTCCATGATATGCCTAAGAGGCCCAAAATCCACCTTCCATGACATGCCTAAGAGGCCCAAAATCCACCTTCCATGACATGCCTAAGAGGCCCAAAATCCACCTTCCATGACATGCCTAAGAAAGGCACAACCAGACTTGATACTAATCAATCCTGTGAAGTTCTCACTAATTCCAGCCAGTGGTTATGGATAACAAGCACAGACAAGGTCTGTTATGTCAAAAACTTCAAAGGGCCATAACTTTGCCCAAAATCTGCCGATTGTAACGTTCTGACGATATGCACTTGGTAATGATGAATCCTACGAAGTTCCATCCAAATCTGGCCAGGTGTTACAGAGAACAAGAGAAGACATGGTCTGTTTGGTGAAAAAGGGTAATAACTCCACCCGAAATCCCCCGACCATGGCATGCTGATGACATGCACAACTGCACTTGGTACTGATCAATATTGTTAAGTTTCGTCAAATTCAAGCCAGTGGTTATGGAAAACAAGCACAGACAAAGAATGTTGTGTGAAAAACTTCAAAGGACCATAACTCTGCCCCAAATCCATCAACAGCAGGCCGATGACATGCTCAACTAGACTTGGTACTGATCAATCCTGTGAAGTTTCATCAAAATCCGGCCAGGGGTTACAGAGAACAAGCGCAGACAAGTTCTGTTTTTGTGAAAAAAACTTCAAAGGGTCATAACTTCACTTGAAATCTGTCGACCATGACATGCCGATGATATGCACAACTAGACTTGGTACTGATCAATTATGTTAAGTTTCGTCAAAATCCGACCAGGGGTTACGGAGAACAAGCGCAGACAAAACCAGACATACCTCTTTTCAGCACAAAATCAATATGTCTCCGTACCCAATATATGGGGGGAGGTATAATAATACAAATTGTAAATAACTACCGTAACATTTTGAGGCATTTATTTTGAAAGCAGGCATTCGGCTACACTTTACCCACCGAAAAATCACCAGGCACGCACAGAAAATCAGGGTGTACATACAAAGTTTTAGCTTTTTGCATACACATGGAAACGTGAAACAGAATCCATAAATGATATTCAATTATTAAAGGTGTATGTATTTAGAAATTTCTTATTTAAAACATTTCTTTATTGAAACTTTAAGTGCTTTATTTAAAGGTCACTCCTCTGCATTCATTTGCACTTTTAAGCAAGCCAATGGATTTCAGACTGAATGTACATTTAACTCCCTACGTTTTGGACTGAGTTTACATTTACCCCCATTAATTGTGGTTTGAGTGTACATTTACCCCCAATACAAGTAGCCAAAATAGACAATGGTTACTTAAATTTCTTAACTTATTCCCAAAATGAGGATTATTTTTTAGATTTTCTGTGAAAAATAATTCAAAATGATAAGTATTTTTGTCAACTGGAAAAAAACTGACTGGCTATCGTTTCTGATTTATAAGCACCAACATAGATTTACCCTCTACACATGAAACTATCTGGAGCACTGACTTACTTGCTTGTGTCGACCAAGGAGGAGCCCTGTTTGTACCACAAGATCTCTTCCTCCTTCGGCACTGGGTTGCCCTTGGCCTCGCAGGTCAGAGTGCGGCTGTATCCGGGTGCCTGGTACACCTGCTTGCGATACTGGTGAACTGTCACCGATGGAGCAACTGAAACAATAATGATATGCGTAGGTAACGAGTGCAGAAATACAAAATATATATTTGGTTACTGCTTTCCATATACGTAAATTTTACATAGAAATCAGCTTGATATGAAGAGAACTGTTCTCACCTTAAATGCTATGGGTTGTTAAACACATAATAAATGGCCATTATTCTTAGAGAAATTATGAAATGAGGAAACAATCAAAATCCTTTTTTCTGCACTTACACATCACACTGAGATAAATACGTCTCACATCCTCGCCCGCTGTGTTCTTTGCAATACATTTGTAATCGCCACGGTGCTCCCTGGTGACACTCGGAATGATAATGGTTGGAGACTGAAATATATCATAAGGTATAAATGAGGCGTGTCGTGGGAAACCCGGGCTTAATGCATCTGCGTAAAGTGTCATCCTGGATCAGCCTGTGCAGTCCACAGGCTAATCCAGGACGACACTTTCTGCATTTATGGTTTTTCTGTTTCAATGATGTCTCTTCTAAACATAAATTCACTGTAGGTGGAAAGTGCCGTCCCGCATTGGCCTGTGCGGACTGCACACGCTAATCTGGGACGACACTTTACGCACATGCATTAAGCCAAGTTTTCACATGACACGCCTCAAATATTGACAGCTAATTATACAGAACTCTGTGAACTATCTAGCAACTATAAAATAACTTCAGCTGCATATTTTTCAATATTAATAGAAAACATTTATAAAACCTATATTCTAACATGATACTCGCTAATTTTTCTATAGACAAAGAACAAAAGTATCGTTGTTAAACTACCCATAAACAACACAAAAAGAAGTTCCGATTCTGAGCGGGGCATAGTAAAAAGTAGTTCCTATTACAACATTGCAAAAATATATGTCAAATCATGTTAAAATCAAAATAATTTTTGAATTATCGTTGTTTATCTGCAATAAACAACTCTTTGTCGTTCTGATGCAAAGCTATTTAACAACTTGGGCTAACGCCCTCGTGGTTCAATTCCTACACATCACAACTCCAAATCGTTGTTTATTGGCCGATAAACGAAAAATCGAACATTATTTCTGAAAGTGTGTATGTACGATCTTTCATATCAATTTTCAAAATAAGCAATTGAGAATGAAGCTTAAAAGCAGACAGAAAAACATAAATGTGATGAAGTAAACGAGGTAAACACCCCAATATGAAATAAATCAACAAGTACTAGTCTACTTTTGCATCGTTTATTAGTGTTGTGTAACCTAAATCAACTGTCTAGTCAAAGTATATACATGTATTGAGTTTCCGCTTGTTCAGACAAAACCTATTTGGTGATTAAAAACTAGCTAATTATGCGTTTAAAAGCATTGTTTGTTCTTAAATTTTTACAATTATTCCATTTGAAGTAGAAATATATGTTCATAAACTTTATTTTGTTAACTGTATTTATGCCACTATATCTGTTGTAAGATCGTACATACACACTTTAAATAAATTATAGTTTTAATTGTTGTTTTTTTACCATACATTTTTCTAATACATGCAACAGAGTAGTTTTATAAAAGACAACTGGATATTAAGTACATTGGGCGTGGTTATCATAAGCATGGAATAATATTAACCAATCAATTGCGCATGATATAACAGATACACACCGTCCACTCTCTGCCCCCTGTGGGCAGGATGCCCCCGCCGGCCATCTGCCAGGTGATCATGGGGGTGGGAATGCCGCTTGCGTTACAGCGCAGCTCCACTTGGTCACCCTCCTTCTTGGACATGTCGGAGCTTGTGAAGATGTCAACTATCTGAGGCTTCTCTGAAAGGTTTGGTATAAGATAGGAGTACAAATAGATCTTTTATTGATGCATTTGAAACAGGTATTTCCACATCAAAATCTTCAGAAAATCTTAATGATGTTACCTTTTTATATAGATTTTGTACCGAGCCATCAACTTACACAATGACATTCTACTATTGTTTGCATTGATGATTCTGCTGACCACCACAACACGACCATACGGACCAAATTAAGCTTTAATCTAAGGTTTTGTATAGAGAAACCAACTTTCGAAGGACACTTGTCATCCTGCTTTGGTTTGCATTCTGCTGACCACCAAACTGCACACTACAGACCGTACAGAGTGATAACATGACCATAGAGTCAAAATTAATATTAACTCACTCTCAGTCAGGAGATTTTATATCAAACAAACAACTTACAATAAAAACACTGATCATTCTGCTATCGTTTGCATTCTGCTGACCCCTGGGTTATAGACCACTGGTGAAAATATGATCATACAGACAAACTTAAGGTAACATTAAAGAGAGACTTCGTAATTATCAAACAACCAACTTACAAATGATGCTGATCATTCTGCTATTGTTTGCATTCTGCTGACCACTTGTGAAAATATGACCATACAGACAAAATTAAGGTAACCTTAAAGAGAGACTTCATATCAAACTACCAATTAACTTACGAATGACGCTGATCATTCTGCTATCGTTTGCATTCTGTTGACCACCGAGCTGCACGCGGCAGAGGTAGAGAGCTTGATCGGACTCTTGCACATTTTGAATCTTCAGTCGCCAGTTGTTTGCAGCCGGTTTGTCGATCTGGTACTTGAACGCGTTCTGTGTGTCTGTATCTGTTGAGATGGGAATGTTGGTTTCTGTGTTGTAGTTCTGTACGAGCCATTGTACCTGAAATGTCAAAATAGAACATAATTATTTAACTTCATATTAAAAATTAGAAATGCTTATTTGCATGAATGTTTACTATTGTTTACTTCATGAAGTTATACATATTGGGGTGAATAATATATGGATTAATTATAATAATGGATTAAATGAACATACCAGGTTTGAAATCTTTAAATTAATTATAAAAGTTTAAAATTTAAGTTGATGTTTTACACAGAATTCATGTAGTGTTATTACTTAAACATTTTGTTTTATTTATAAACATTTTTGCAAATAGAAAAGAATGAATAAGTCAGAAATTGAGCTCAATTGTTATAATGGGAATGGGAATAAGACAAGCAGCTTAATATTAACGACACACTGGTCGAAATTAGCACAAACTCACAAGGGCAGCACTGGTGAATTTTTAACTGAGCTCTTTCTGATTTTCTGTTAAACAGTTATATATATATATATGGGTTCTAACATTTTTTCTCTATAGTCTATTAATTATGTAAGAATTTGGACTTCCTTGGTCAAACTGCTAATTTCTGTGATTGACATTTGCAATGTACCTGGCTGTCTACGGGTCTGTTATCCACAACACAGGCCATGTAGCAATCTTTATCTTTCTCTACAACCAAGGTCTTGTAGTTGTCAACTATAGTAGTTGGTGGGAATGTCTGTTTCAACACAACTTTTGGATCAGCACTCCATGCTGCAGAATATGATAAGAACTGCGGTGTCAAATCATGGAAGATTAATTTGCCACTGATAGTTAAATAAAAATACTAAGTCTATGACTCTATTTAAAAACAAATTTTAACACATGAAACAGACAAACATAGTGAAACTGCAAAACTTTCAATAGTAAGTTAGTTTTGTTATCTTTCACCATTATGTATACCCATTATACTGCAATTTCATTTATGGTCAGATATATACAACACAATAACGATAATCCCTTTATATAACCCAACTCAACATAAACATTAAATAACATTTATACATACATTTCAATTTTAAGTGACTTATTGCCTCAAAGTGCCTTTAATACTACTTTAAACCAAAATAAACAGGGATTTTAGGGAATTTTGGTAATTATGGCGATTTTGGTAATTCAACACGGGTGCAGGATGAAGCAATTTAGAATGAAGTGTACCACTCCTTTATAGATGCGTTTTTACAACAATTAGTTCATACACTACCGATGAGGTGTGATAATTACTCCATCTGATTCTTGGTGTAAAGTATAGAAAATGTGTGACAGGTGTCAGGAGTTTGGAGGGATTTATTTTTATGTTAATTTTCAGTAATTCAAATAGAACAAGACATCCAGTTTTTCATTACTGAAATTTAATAACTCTTTTTATATAATGCATGTCACGTAAGGTTACGACTACTTTGTTTGCTTTAACTGCATAATTACACTGAAAAATCAGTGCTCAGCTAAATTGTGAAATGGCCATATTAATTTTGTGGGGGGCATCAGCTACCACTTCCCCTAGAAATGCAGAGTACTTACTGCGGTATCACTTGAATGCGCGGGGTACAAATTTCGCGCAACGGTAATTGCAGACATATTCGCGCGGTCTTAAATTCGCGCAAACCAAATTTTGAAAACAAAAAGTTTATATATATTTTTTAATTTTCAGTTGTTTAATATTTATTTCTGATAAATTAAGATGGACATTAAAATGTATATATGATTTTATAATTCACCAGGATGCATTCTATTCTTTCGTGTATAATCTATGAACTATATACACTGTACAGGTGGTGGTATGCTTTGTCCTGCCAATTACTATGCTTTGTCCTGGTATACTTAAGCAGTGGTACGCTTCATCCGACATTCATTCTACACACTGACATTTTACAGTACTCAACATGATTTGGATTTTGGCACAGTAAGATAAAATTGGCAGATGACAATTTTAGCATGGTCCTGGGTGAAGCATGCACGTGTTTGTTAAAATGAGGATTGGGGATTTAAAGAAAGGCCTGTATTTTCTGCTGTTCGAGGCCCAGTTCACGCCAGATTAAAAAAGTAATTATCAATACATTTTTTGTTTAAATTGCAATTATCCCAGTATACAGTATATTTTAAATTCGCATTTTGTATTTCTTTAAAAAAAGAGTAACAGCTTAAAATGTGGTAATACATTGTTCAAATTGTTGTTGAAGTTGTTTACAAATTTATGTGCCCATTTCCGGAAGTCAGTTTTTTGAAGTCAATCTTTAAAGTTTTCACCTTGATTTCTACATACCTGTGTGGAGACACACTGCCAGAAAGAATGTCCTAAGCAGCTTCATGATTTTGTCCAATAAGGACTCAAATCATGTATTAATTATCAAAATGTAATCACTGACTCACACCTGGGACAGGTAAAAATTGTTTGGTTAAATCAGTATTTCGAATCAAAATAACTTTGAACGAAAATGTTTCCTTGCACGGTTATTTCCCTTGAACAGGGGAAGCAACTCAAACACACACAAAACTCATTTGGATTAGTTCGATATTGATCCCTGAATTATTTTCTCTATAATGGTCTGACTAATTCTGTCGGTGACAATAACAATTTCAACGACTCGGAAACTCGTCATTAATTGCAGGTTAGTTTAATTGTTTACATTGCAAGCAGTAGAACAATCGACAGTGGATTTGCATTTGTTCATCGTTAAATTACCACACAGTATGAGTTGTAAAAAAAATATTGAAGAAAGCCAAGGCATAACATTCACTGAGTGAGTCAATGGCTTTGTTTGAATGCAATTGTTTCTTATTTGCTGTAGATTTCATATGGTGAACTTAAGCTTATAATTTAACGATACAACTGCACCACATGAAGAGAACTTGTGAAATGGTGTAAAACATGGCAACGTCATGTTTATCTCTATGTAAACAAAGTTGTTTGATATGGTTTAAAACAGGAAGTTATATGCACATTGTCAATATCTTAAACTAAGTGGTACTAAAAATGTGTATCCTCTATTTGTGATGGTATTGTCAATATCTTAAACTTAAAGTTGTGTTTAATATTTAGAGCTATTTTGTTATCTAGTAAGTGACAGATAAATAGCCTACCACAAAAATGATGCAAGTATTTATTTTTAACTTTTTTGCACAAACAACACAATAAATTATTATTTAATAATTATAATAAAAATAATCACACACAAAAAAATGAAGATATTACTAAAATGTTTGGTCGTTAACATATGCAGATTTAGAGGGTGGCAGAAGCAGCGTACAACCGCTTTATGATTGTCTAACATTAGATTAAAGACATTATTAAACCTTAACATATGCATTTAGGCCAAAATTAACTTTGTTTGCCATTGCCACCTACCCGAAAAAAGGTCCCTACTGAAAAGTTTTTTTCTTTGTTAAATCAAACAAGTTTTGTTTTTAAATTCCAGATTTATTTTTTTTCTTTGGGTAAAATAAAAGCTCGTTTTTCTTTCATTTCAGTCATGTTTCATTGGGTTAATAAATTAACTGTATCCACTAAACCCTTGCATATAATAGGCCATATCCAAATGCAATTCTAATCATGTTTTATCATTGATAAATTATAAAACTTGTGAAAACAGGCAGTTTGTCAGCATTCATTGTCTAATTAAAGATGCTTGCTAGCAAGCTCTTGCTATATCAACAGACACTTGATTATATTATTAAAAGCAATGTCTGAGTTATATGCTTTATTATGATGCTAAATGGATCATTCATAAATTTGCATTAAAAAAAGCCTACCTACCTACCCATTACCATCAACCTTGGGTAGGTAATGGCAAACAAACAATTTTTTAAGGTTTGCCTTAGTAGCCAATGCCTCGTTCTTCAATCAATTTATAGCAGTTATCAAACCTGTTCTGGGGTATGTCCGTTAAATGGTTCCTTTTTGAAGATGTTACACCATTCAGATATTATATCCTTACATAGATCTATGGGAGACCAACAGCTGTTTTTATAATCATTCATGATTACGGCATTTACTCAATATTTTCGCCCCATCTAACTCAAAATCCTGTATTCGCGCCAGGTTAATGCTGTAATAATTTTTCCACGTGGTGACTAAAATACTGAAATACTGTCATAATTATAAAACGTCTGATAAGATAACTATATATTAATACTTATATCTTATATTTATCATAAAACATTATGATAATGTATTGTTATGATAATATTATATTAATAGTGACACAAAATGCATATAACAATGAATAACACTGCACATCTTTAGTTATACTATAGTATATATGACAGTATGCTTTAATATGTTAGTCGCATTTCTTAATACATTTAATAAATATGTTACTTTTTATATAGGTCAATTTGCATAAAATTATAGTGTTGACCCTTTAGTTAAGGACTTGCCCAATCTGTATCAGAAAGACTAATCATCATTCATGTTCAGACTTACCCGGCACATGCCCAGAAATAAATCACTGGCTCAAATCCCAGGACTAGTAAAAGTCTATATGGGCTGGTTAAACTGATGATGTCTGCCAGTAGGGCATGTACAAGAATGATGATAGTTATAAAATGAAAAAAAATTGATAGCCAAGATCATTTTAAAATTATCACTACATATTACATCAATTGCACTGATATAGATGTTTGTTTTCATTTTGAACAAGTGGAAAGTAGATCCGCTCAAGTTGAAACATTTTGGATTATGCTCGAATAATAAAGTCCTTTCAAATAATGATTATGAACTTTAATCGTTCTTCTCTGCATATACCAGTATATAGATTTTTTGAGGGGAAAAAAGCAATCTACAATACAGCTCTTGAAAGCGAAACAATTATTTTACTCCCAGTCACTGTCGCAGAGTCATAATTTTCTATTGAACTAAAATCATGATTTGCCTCTAACTCGATTGCTCAAACTTTGCTAAATTGCTAAATATGTTTGTTTTGTGTGACCGGTACTGTACGCAAGATTTCAATACAACACAAACACTGAGAAGCAAAAGCAGTAAATGGTGATGCATAGTAACATATGAGGCATGCCGTGGGTAAACTGGGCTTAATGCATGTGCGAAAGTGTCATCCCGGATTAGCCTAGGCAGTCCACACAGGCTAATCCAGGATGACACTTTCCGCTTTTATGATATTTTCTGTTTCAAGGTAGTCTCTTCTAAACATAAATGCACTGTAGGGGGAAAGTATCGTCCCGGATTAGCCTGTGTGGACTGCACAGGCTGATTCGGGATTGCACTTTACGCACATGCTCTAAGCCTGGGTTTCCCACGACACGCCTCATATATATTGGTGTTTTCAGTGACAATTGATGATGTTGGTGGACTGTTGACGTTGCTATAGAGAGAACGATGTCCTGCAAGGAAAAACCAGTACCAAGACCTCGATACTACAACATGGTGTATCATAGAACTTCCATGTCCAGTGGTATGAGTGTGTTTATGCTATGTGTACCAAATTTTCATATACGTCGGACACAATGATGTGACACTAATGAACTGTATTAGCATGATTATGCACTTGATATATTTTCTATATTCTGATTACGTATTTACTATTAATTATTTGCTATATTTATACTCGGTTTTGTTTGTGCAGGTGTTTCTAATGTGTTTAGTGATACCTTAATTGTATTTTTGGTGGTACACTCTTAACATTGATTTAACTGGGTACCCGTTCGGAACTAATATATTAATTTAAACGGATTTGTAATTTATTCATGCGTGTAGGTCAGTGTCATGTAAATGTATCTGAGCTATACATATGCCATTTATGCAAACAGGCCAAGTACCAGTAAAAATGTGATAAATGTGTTATACATATACTGTGGAATCACTTAAATTCGCGGGGTACAAATTTCGCGCAAATGTGATCACGGACATATTCGCGCGGTCTTAAATTCGCGCAAACTCGGTTTGAAAAAGTCATGTGACTGTTACTGCAAATAGAAATAAACTAAATACTGTAATAATTCGAAATGGACATAAGATATGACCATGAAACTTGGTACAGAGATGGAACTATAGGTTTGCCATCTGTCTGTGCGTCGTTCTGTCTGTTCGTCCGTATGTCTGTCTGTCCGTCAGTCCCAAAAACCTAGATCCTGTGATAACTCGGAAAGTACTGAAGACACTTTGATGAAACTTTGTATACATAGCAACAGCAATGTGAGAATTATGCACGACCTTTTATTTTTCACCAGAGGTCAAAGGTCACGTGACTGTTACTGAAAATAGAAATAAACTTAATACTGTAATATTTTGAAAAGTGCATAAGATATGATCATGAAACTTCATGAAACTTGGTACACAGATTGGACTATGGGTTTGCCCTCCAACTGTATACGTCTGTCTGTCTGTTCGTCCTTCGGTCTCAGTCTGTCTGTCTGTCCCGTCCCCAAAACCTGGATCCTGCGATAACTCAAAAAGTACTGAAGATTCTTAGATGAAAATTTGTATACATAGAAAGAGCAAGGTGAGAATTGTACACGACTCTTTATTTTTCACCAGAGGTCAAAGGTCACGTGACTGTTACTTAAAATAGAAATAAACTTAATACTGTAATAATTCAAAAAGAACATAACATATGATCATGAAACTTGGTACACAGAATGGACTATATGATTGCCCTCTGTCAGTTTAGTACTGCAGTAACTAAAAAAGTAACTTGAATGTCACGTCAATGTTACTTAAATAAAAAAAAAACAACAACTTAATAATGCAGTGACAAATGGGATTTGAATATGAAACTTTGTACATCTACAGATGAAGGGCGATTGGACAGTATTGTTTAAGTAGTAGGGGTTTTCATGGGTAGGGGACTCCTGTATTGTTTGCAATACTATCAAAGCCTTGTTAAAACTATAATTATAAGTAAAAACATTAACCTCACGACATTCACATATACCTGCATATGTTTATGAATGATGAACTACGTACATATGTAAGAACGTCTTATATCGGTAAATATTCGCGGTGGTCATAAATTCGCGCAATTGCGGGAGCGCGAAATGCACGAAAATTAGACCTCCACGAAAATTAGTGATTTCACAGTACTAGGCAAAGTGTTCTTTATATATTGAGGTTAAACATTTTTAAGTTTTGATTGAGACACTCTTTGTTAGATTGGATAATAGAAATCCAAGAATTTAACATAGTGCTTTTGTTCATTCCTCTTACCATTGCTTAGTTCAAGGGTTATTTATTATGATCTGAATGTACAGGCAAATTTATTCTCACCAGGTTGTTTTAGCAGTATAGGTTTATTACAGGACAATATTATCTCGCAACCATGCTAGAAATGATAAATAATGTGGGCTTTCCCCTTCACATTTTCAGTTCCGATACTTTTTTTGTCATGTTTTATCTTCTGTATTTATATTTTCAAACAATTTTTCCTATAGAGCAACAAGCCTCCAATAATCATTATGAGTAAAAATAATACATATGCACCATTTATTGTAAATAATGTATTGAAATTGTGTATTATTTAGCTCACTCGAGCACGTAGTGCTCGGTGAGCTATTGGTATATGGGAGCTCTGCGGCGGCATCCGTCGTCCGTATGCCGTCAACATCTTAGACCGTTATCGCGATAAAGACTACATTTTTTATTCAATCTTTACCTAACTTGCACAGTTTGTGTATGACCATAAAATCTCGCATGGGATTGTTATTGGGTCAGATCACACCTGTAACACTAGAGTTATTGCCTCTTTTTCATGCAAAAAAAGTGCAAAAATGCCTTTTTCCAACTTATAGACTTTATTTTCAATCCAATCTTAACCAAACTTCCACAGTTTGTGTATGACCATCAGATCTCAGCAGACTCCAAACATGGGCCAGATCGTGTTTCAAACACCAGAGTTATTGCCCTTTGTTTATTACAAAAATATACAAAAATGGACATTACTCAGGATAGAGACTTCATTTTTAATCCAATCTTCACCAATCTTGCACAGTTTGTCTATTACCATGAGATTACAGTTGAAGTCGAATATAAGCAAGATTGGACCAGAAACACTGGAGTTATTGCCCTTTGTTTGTAAAAAAATATATGCAAAAATGGACATTATTCAGGATATAGACCGCATTTATCATCCAATCTTCACCAATCTTGCACAGTTTGTTTATGACTATAAGATTAAAGATGTAGTCGAATATGAGCAAAATCGGCAAGAAACACCAGATTTATTGCCCTTTGTTTGTGAAAAAAATATACAAAAAGGGACATTATTCAGGATAGAGACTTCATTTTTAATCCAATCTTCACCAATCATGCACAGTTTGTCTATGAACGTAAAACTACAGGTGAAGTTGAATATAAGCATGATCGGGCCAGAAACACCAGAGTTATTGCCCCTTGTGTTTGGATAAGAACATCAACAAGTTATCAATGATTGGCACACGCTATTTTTTATTCAATGTTGACCAAACTTACACAATTTGCGTATGACCATAAAAATTAATTGATAAAATTTGATTTCCAACAGTTGCAAACCTTTTATGCAGTTATTTGAATATGCAACATTGATAAGATGGCTTCAGAGCCTGGATTAACATCATTTATCATCATTGGACAGAAAATTATCACAGAAAAAGCAAAACTTGACCTTATAGCACAGCCATCGCCATTATCGCATTGCAACTAGTTCTCAAAAACTGTCTGTGGAAAAGACATAAAAATCTACTGTTCCTGCATTTTCCAGAATTGTCACTGACTTAATGAAAAAGGGTCGGGTAAGAATTTGAGAAAAATGATTTGAGAACCATTCGAAAAAAAACCGCACATCCACTGCCAAACTCGTACTTTAGTCAGCCCATTCCACAAACCGATGTTTGAAATCAAAATTGATCCTATCCCCTTTTGCGTATTGTTTAGATACCTTAATTTAAAAACCTGTCACAACAGTATGATCTTCATCTGGACCAGTTCTCAGGTGAGTGCTTTGGGCCATCATGGCCCTCTTGTATAATACAAAGGTCTCTGAAGTCTTTAAATATATAAGTTTCAAGTATAAGACTTGTGTAGTATTTTATAAATTATGTATTATTAATTTAGGGAAAGATCTAGAGTGTAATAGCAGGGTGCTGCACCCTGCTCCTTTTTAATTGGAAAGTCTTTTAAAATTTAATATATTTTTGCAAATACTCAATTGCAAATGAAAAGTCTCTGCTTAAAAACCTTAATTACAAGTATTAGACTCAGAAATTATCTGGATTTAGCAAATTGTTAGAAAATGTCAACAGACTGCTCCTTTTTGACAGCACCCTGTACCTTTTGTGATCCTAGATCTTTCCCTATTTATTTTATTAATCAGTGGGCATTGATGGTAATTAAAATGTTTCATTTGTTCAAAAATGTGTCATATTACTTAGGGAAAGATCTAAGATAAAAAAAGATACAGGGTGCTGCTAAAAAGAAGCAGGGTGGAAAGTCGGACCAGTTTGTTTACATTTTCTGTTAATTTGCTACATACAGGCTTTTATGATTTTAGTGCTTCAAAATAAACTTTAATAAAATAGTCTATTCATTTGTCATTTAATATTTTCTAAAATATATTGAATTTCAAAAGATATTTAACATTTGTGTGTTGACCAGCCCTTACCCTATATTACTAGATTTTACAATACTTGAGTTAAGTGTTGTGAAAATGTCTCTCATAATTATGCATACACCATAACACTGGGTGAAAATGTCTCTCATAATTATGCATACACCATAATGCTGGTAGCTATTGTGTGGAGCACACTTTTCTGGGATCTTTCTACTGTTATCTTCCTCTTGTATTTTTTGTTCTGGCTGGTTAACATGTACATATGCTAGCTGGCCAACTGGAATAAATGGCTGCATGTGAGAGGTGTACATGTTGTTACTGGGGTAGATTGTTCTCAGCCCTGGTGATAACTCTATCACTGACAGCCAGAGAGGCTTCTCATATTGGCATTAGTCATTTAAAGTTTAGGATTGTGCAAGCATTAATTGTTTGTATGTTTTATTGCATTTCTATATGATGACAAGATGCAAACAACCAAGTTATTGGATAAACAAATCTAGGTTAAAACACTTAAAGTGAACATTTTGTCAGCTTAACTTTTGTGTGTATTATCATGGAAGATGCAAAGCAAAATGGCAACATCCTCAATTATTTTGTGTACTTCTTGTTTCACATGTGGCTGCTTCTGACATTTGAAATGCAACAGTTGAAGCATTATTACAGGTAGCATATATTGTAGCCGTTTCAATGCCCTTGGTTTGCCATGCCATTGGCATAGGTTGAGATATTTTTATTTGACAGGGGTTAAGACCATGCAGTAATATAACTCCTTCCAGTATGACTCCTTCCAGTATACCAATTGCACCTGAATCATCCTGTATCTATGCCACTAGAGCCTATTCTAGTCCACAGAACTATTAGGCCCTGGGTGGAGACAAAACATTCCAACAGGTTTTGAAAACTACCATCAATCAGCTGATAAGCATAAGGAGGCTTTTGCAGAGAACATATATAATATACTCCAATATAAGGAGTAGCCTCTGCTAGCAATTAATGTTCATATATTTGTTACCCATTTTGTTTTAATTTTGTTTACACTTAAGAATGCTCTTGTTAACACAACAGTTGTTTAATCTTAAATGTAAAATATAAAATAGTTATTTGGCAAAAATATATCTGTTCAGTTATAATTTTAGTAATGATAAGAATTAAAGGAATTATCTACATTTAACTGCAGGCATTAATTCTGATTGCCACCCATTTTGCCTTAAATCAAGAAAAATTCTTATGGGCAAGTGTGTTCTAACCAATCTCCCATAAACCTTTTGATAAGTTAATGCTATTAAAATTATTATTATGCAGGCTGTTTATTTATTTGAGAAATTGTATCATTTGCCCTTTCTACTTTCATTACTGATTCTTTACTTTAAAGCCGCAGTCCATAGAATATAATTCAATACATCTTAAATTGGCATTAGTTCTAATGAACGTTAATGCCGTTTATTCAACTGAAAAATGTTTCTTATTTACGAAATGCAATTTTATAATGTTTATGTTCGAAAACGCTTGGTACAAATGGAATACACACTCATGTACATGCTGATTTACTCCAGAGACATCACCAGCTATTGCATATAGAAACAATACGTTAAAAGTTACGAAAACGGTATTAGTTTACTGATTTCAATGCGTTTTTTTTTGTTTTTTTTATAGGTAAGATGTCCATGAGAAACGATTTCTGCAAAGTGTTATTTTCATTACATATGTATAGACTGCTGCTTTAAATGTTGCAAATTAACTAAAGTTTAAGAGTACCAGGATAGTAATATTCATTTGTTATATAGAACCATTGTAAGATCGCTTGCAGCTACAACTTCCTTATTCTCACAATAGCCATGTTATGTAAATCTGGCTGATTTGCATGTAGGGGAATTTGTAACTGAAACAAATTGGGTGTTGCACAAAGGAGTCGTGTTTTATCATGTTTTTAACTTAAAAATAAACTTTTGTGTGGGTTTTAACAGAAACAGAGAAGCAAATAGTTTCAACTTAGTGTTTGGACTAAACACAGCTTTAACAAAATGTTTGTTTGCATTGATTTTGTGAATAATGTGTGTAAAAATCACATTTTTTCCAACAGGAAGTAAAATATGCTTTTGCAAAATATTTAAATATTGAAGTGTGTTTCAGTCAATAAAGTTGATCAAGAGTTTGTTTAAAGAAATGTCCTTTTGAAACATTGTAAGTCACGTCATAAGTTAACCTTATACTTTAGGCATTGTGAACACCTGGTTATTTTGAAATTTTATTTACAGGATAAAGGGCAAATAATATGCAAATCTTATATTGAAATTTTGTTTAGCACTAACATTAAAAATCACATAAAAATATGGAGTATATGAGAAGAAAGCAATCTGGACGATCAAATTCGAACATGTCATCAAATGTTAATATGCAATCGAAACCTCGACGTAATGACTATGACAGCATTCGTGAAAATGACATGCTAACTTTCACCTTAAACGCTTTGAGACCGAGGGAAGAAGACTTGTTGAGGTCACAGAGTGGTGTGGTTACCATGGATACTGACTCTGATATTGCTCAGTATATTCGTTTACTTCCAGAGTCTGGTGACACGCAACTGCCCACATGGAAGACATACTGTAAGTATAATGGCTCAAACGCAATTGTTATTGTTTTAATTATTATGCCTCCCATCAAAGATGGCGGGGTGTATTGGTTTGCTTGTCGGTCGGTCGGTCTGTCTGAAGACCACTTTCATTTCCACTCTCTAAGTTCAACAGTTTTCATCTGATCTTTACCAAACTTCATTCATGAAAATGTTTGTGGACATAATATCCAAGTTCGATAATCAGCCAAATCGCCCCAGGAATTTTGGAGTTATGGCGTTTGAATTATCTAAAATGGGCTTATTTAGCCATTTCCGCTCTTTAAGTTCAACAGTTTTCATCCAATCTTCACCAAACTTCATGAAAATGTTTGTAATAATAGTATCTAGGTCAAGCTCAATAATCAGGCAAATTGCCCTTGGGAATTGTGGAATTATTGCCCTTCAATTATCAGAAATTGGCCTTTTTAGCGGTTTCCGCACTCCAAGTCCAACAATGTTTATCTGATCTTCACCAAACTTCATGAACATGTTTGTTGGCATAATATCTCAGCCGAGCCTAATAATCAGCCAAATCGCCCCAGGACTTGTGGAGTTATGGTCCTTGATTTATCTAAAATTGGCTTTTTTAGCCGTTTCCGTTCTCCAAGTCCAGCAGTTCATAGCCTGTCTTCACCATTCTTGGTGAAACTCTTTGTGGACATAGTATCTCGGTTAAGGTCGATCAACCAAATCGTTGGTTATGTTTTACGTTGTATTTTGTCTGTCTGTTACCAACTTTTGACAAAAAGTTATAAATAGATTGGCAAGAAAATTCAGTGAAGGTTGGAAATTGACTAGTGAAGAGATGATTAGATCAAGATCGTCATCTGGATCCATGAATCTTGTAAAGGTTTCTTTATTGTTGGGAGATAAGGCAAGGGAGGTAACCTATCACTGGGAAATTGTTTTCATGTATGTTCGGATCAGCTTTTCACTTTCCTGTGAAGTCATTATTGTTATAAACTATAGTAATTTTTGGAATTTATTTATTTGATCGGCCTTTATTTACTTTTTAACGTCTTGGATAATAAATTGAATTAGTATGTTAGCAAAAAAGTTCCTGGCATCATGTTGTTGGTGTGATAATTGGCCTTACCCAGATCATTATTCAAGCTCAACATTTCATGTTGTAATCAGCTGTTTGCATTTAAAAGAATGATCAATTCTGATACAAAGGCTTTGAGGGCTCATTTGTAAGTATTTAATTATTGTATTTTTCCAAAGTTTATTTAATTAAACACATACATTAAGGATAATCCATGCATTATTGAAATAGATTTTGAGGTTTTTCTGATATTTGTGAAGTAAGCAGCACATATCACTGTGTTGATCACTAACATCTGAAATGACCCTGTTGAAGTGTTATTCAATACACCTACATATTGGAATAAGGAAACTTTCTTAACGCCATTTGTTTTTGAACATATGATATTTAATGTGTTTGCCGTATTGTTAAGATGCAGCTATTTGGCTTTCGTTATCTATACATTAATTATAAGGGGATTTTTCTGAAATTAATCTTGACCCTGTGGTCGGGAGAAGCAAATGTGCCTTTATCGATTTGAGAGATATAATAAAAATATATAATAATTACTCCAGTACCTGTTATCGAAGCATAACAAAAAGTCCCTTGTTCATAGTATTACTGTAAAATCATTTTCTTTTGTACTGGTCTAATTTTGGCTGCCCAAACAGCGCAAATATATGACCCCACATACATTTTCTTTTTGTATGATTATACAAAAATATAAAAATTAAAAGGAAAAATGCACAAATTTAAGACCGTGTGAAATAGGGTAGCCATTTTCTGACTGCATGAAAAGTATACACCACTAAATAAAATAATTTAACAGTATTACAATAAATATTTTAAATATTTTATTTATGTTGGCTTTCGTCAATCATGTAAAGTGTTATCTACATTGTGGACAACATTATTATACATTAATCTGATAATTATTCTCAAAGTTTTCAGTCAGACTGAGTGCAATTTTTCACTGAGTGCATTATTCAAACAGATATGGTGAACATCTGATTTTTCCACCTCATAGCCAGTTTCCTGAATATGAATAATAAGTTATTACATGATTGTTACATTAGTACACGACCATACACTACAGCACATGCTCTTACATGATTGTTACATTAGTACACGACCATACACTACAGCACATGCTCTTACATGATTGTTACATTAGTACACGACCATACACTACAGCACATGCTCTTAGTATTACATGATTGTTACATTAGTACTCGACCATACACTACAGCACATGCTCTTACATGATTGTTACATTAGTACACGACCATACACTACAGCACATGCTCTTAGTATTACATGATTGTTACATTAGTACACGACCATACACTACAGCACATGCTCTTACATGATTGTTACATTAGTACACGACCATACACTACAGCACATTACATTAGTACACGACCATACACTACAGCACATGCTGTACATGATTGTTACATTAGTACATGACCATACACTACAGCACATGCTCTTACATGATTGTTACATTAGTACACGACCATACACTACAGCACATGCTCTAAGCGATGCTTTAGGGATAGGTTTAAATGAGACTGTTAAAGGGCATGATGTTGGTAATATTTTCATCAGTCACCATCTGATCTAGAACCTTTGACCTCCAGATCATTATTGTGATATCTTAAGCACTAGGCCAATCTGACTGACAACATTTTGTTGCATTTTAAATGAAAACCATTAAAAAAAATTAAAACCCTATACCGGTATTTCTCTTAGTTTTTTTTTATCGATTTCGATTGATGATAATTCATTAATTTGACATCATTTCCAAATTGTCTGTGAATCACACATGTTATTTTGCTTCATTATATCAGTTTATTTTTATTCTTTTCTTTTTTTCATTTGCCAATCTGTGAATAGATGATTTTGAGGTAGTGGTAAGAGGGTTACCCAGTGGTTGTTTCCCCCGATGCATTTGCTCGACAACAGTTCTTCAATAAGGAAGTTTAAATGCTTTGAACTCGGTATATCATTGTTTTCAGAGACAAGTACCATTGTTATGAAAATATTATGATACTTGAAGGTTAAATTTTTCATCATGATGTTAAACAGGATGGCCATTCCTTTGCATCATAATTACATGGCTTTAGTTCTAGTGGAATGAAACTAATGCCATGGTTTCTAGCTCATCGACCAATTATTTGGTTTGAGCAGTTATGGAACACTATTATACTGAGATACTCGTTACAGATTTGATATGCTAGTATCCAGTACGATTTGATATGCTAGTATCCAGTAAATGATGATTTTTTTCCCTGTAAATTAACATTTTAATGTAGCTATATGATGGGTATATATGAATGAATGGTTCCTATGTGCTGTATTTTATGTTGTATGACATTTTATTCCGATAAATCTTGAAACATATGTACCATAATCTTAAATTATGTCAATGTAAAATGTATGTTGCACTTGTTTTACTTGCAAGTGTATCAACTACAAAATGAGGCTCCTAAACCCAAGGTGATAGCCTGTAAACGAGAGGTAAGTTATGTAACAGTATACACAATACATGTATTTCATAGTGCTTTACAACTATATTGCGTACGGTAGGCTGTCTACTGGCCCCTATAACTTAATGTTTCTTTTTAAAATAAATTAAAATCTGTAACAATAAAGGCATTTCTTAAAATAGATAAATTGTACATACACCAATGTTCATAATTTATCAAAATCAAAACTCTGACAGAATTCGTCAACTGTAGTTTAAAAAATAAAAAATGTATTTTTTATATTTACTATTTACATGCATTATCAAACTGTCAGTCATGTTCATCTCACTGTTTTTTCTCTCTCCAGCAATCCAACAAACCGACATACTATGGTGTTGAGTAAGTTTGTATTCCTTTTATTACAGTAGTATCCTAGTAATTATTTATGCTATATATTATAGCATATTTATGCTATATATTTATGCTGTATACTATATACTGTACAAACTGAGTTCAGAATTCCAATGGGCTACGTAGAAGTTGTGTTACAGTTTCTAAGACAATTGTTGTTACACCAATGTGTAAACTTTTCGATAGCAGAGGTGTGATTCTCACTCCTGTAAGCTGTTTTTCTCCTTTCAAATGCCAATTTCAATATAAAAATGAGGCGGATGTCATTTTAAGCTGTTTTTCTCCTTTCAAAAGCCAATTTCAATATAAAAATAAGGCTGTCATCGGAAAATGGGGCTTAATGCATGTTAGCCCGGATCAGCCTGTGCAGTCCGCACAGGGTTATTTGTGATGACACTTACCGCTTTTATGGTATTTTCTGTTTCAAGGAAGTCTCTTCTAAACATAAATCCACTGTAGGCGGAAAGTGCTGTCCTGGATTAGCCTGTGTGGACTGCACAGGCTAATCCAGGACGACACATTACGCACATGCATTAAGCCCGATTTTCCCATGACATGCCTCAAATAGGGCTTACAATTGCTGGATCTGTATAGAAATGAGAGGATTTGATGAACCTTTTACTATAAGACAGACCCTATTCTGTTAAGAATCTTGAACAGTTCTGTGTTGAGGTATTATCAGTATTTATTTCTTTGTTCAAATTCCATTGACTAGAATTCTATATTGAACTTAATTGTACATAACTGTATCAGGTACCATGGTCAGATAAGCCGAGAAGAGGCGGAGGATTTGTTGAGCAAGGGCGGAGATGGGAGTTATCTAGTCAGAAGGAGTGATCGAGGACCCCAGGCATTCACGCTAGCTATCAGGTGGGAAACTAAAACCATTAATGCAGGGTTTTGTTTTCATACATCTCTTGGCAAATGGCATCTTGTGGGTCTTGGCAAGTTATACGTTTTAGTAATGTAGTTTTATTATTGCTTTCTGCTTGCTCATCAGGATGTATGATATCCTATCATATGTGGAGTCAAATTCTGTGTTCCCTGGTATATTACCTTCTACACAGAATTGCACATTTTCATAGCTTACTCTTTGCATTCTTTGTGATGTTGATGTATTTGAGCGCTAAGTTTCATGGAAACAAATTGAAAGGGTTAGCTAGAGATGTACATACCTTACTCAAACCTGTGTGTGGAATGTAAGGTGTCATGTGTCTGTGGAGTCTTACTCTGCATATGATAGGCTATATATCGATGAGAATAAAGCAATATAATAATTAATAACTTATTACTCAAATATATTGAATTTAGGACAATTTCCGTTCGACATTTCAAAAACTGTTGCCGGTAGTGACCATTGAACGAATCTTAACATGCTGTAACTAGCTCTGGTGGATTATAATTGTATGAAGGGGCCTAAGAAGATATTATCAATATTCTGTTATCATTTTTTGGTCAACAAATTCACATGCTCACTGTCCCAAAGATTTATTTTTTTCATTGTTATAATTGTCATGAAGACAACACCCAATTTTGATGTGAATTAGTTTAATGCTTCACTGTAAGAGTTAAATTCATTGGTTAATATGAAAAATAAAAGAATCTGTTGATTGTTTAAACAAAAGTCATTGTACTATTTATTTATTCTTTCAGATTCGATAATCAGACCAAAAATTATAAATTATATTACGATGGACTTCATTATGTTGGAGAAAAACGGTTTGAAACAGTGGAACAATTAGTTGCTGATGGACTTATCCACTTTTACATCGAGTCCAGAGCAGCAGACTACATCGCCTCCCTATCAGAAGAGTCCAACTATGCACAGTCGCCATATTTAGCGTACTCTGTGAAAAAGAAACGACTTCAGAAGTCTCGAAAAAACCTGGCCAATCACAGGGTAGATGGAGCCCAGCTCTTGTCCAATGAACAACAGCCATCCACTCCAACTTCTGTAAGTGCGCAGCAGGGATTGGCGTCTTTGTTGTGTGTCATTGTAATTATGATTTTGTTGACTTCAGATTTCACTTACTTACCTTTATTGTCTAATCTCCCTACACAGTTAATCAGTTATTTTATTTTTCTTAGTAATTCTCTAATTAAGAAAGTTTATAACATGACTGTTGTATAAGTATTCTTCCACTGTTATAGTGCTAGTTTGGGCTTTTTATTTCCTTTTCATCTGACTTCAATTGCTGTATAAACTACAGCATCTATGGTGGGACCTTTTCTTTCTTAATGAATGAACTTAGATGACAGCTGTATTTCGTATCACAGACAGACTAGTGTTTCTGAGCATTTTCTTTCAAGAGCCCATCTCTTCATATACAATTAGCAAAATGTTGGCTTCCTTAAGTCCATTTTCAGTTTTAGTTTCATAGAAATTGAAAATTCTTACTTTTGCCATTAATACTTTATTTCAGAGGTCTTTTAAGCATAAAAAATCTTCCAGCTCATCACTGAAAGATATTTCTGCATCAGGCTCATTGAGTAACAATGAAAAGGTGATACATCTCATGGGAGTCACACACATATATACTCCATGTATCAAATATTACAGAATAAAATAGAAAAATAGTTAAGAATTCTTTCTGTACATCGGTATGTTCAGAGAAGGTACAATATGTTTGCTCATTGGCTGTATGGAATTTTTAAACATACATTTATGTGCGAAATTTGCATATGATAATGTTTCAAGAATAAGTCTTGTTTTCATACATTTATGTAAGTGAAAAATCCTGATGAAAATTAATTTAAGTATTAAATTAGATATTGTAAAGAGTATGAACAAGTTTTAAATGTACAGTATTTATATAAGAATGGACATATTTTGATAGGAAAAACAGTTTTGGAATACAAATGAAGTAACGGAATGTACCTGTGGAAAATTAATCCACTTTTGATTGTACAAGTATAGTTTTGTAACATAACTGGATACATTATACAAGATGTAAGAATACACATAGATAAGGCAGACAAATAGATAATACTAGGTCAGTGTTAAGATAAGTTTATTTAGCAAGGCTTAGAAAACCTGAACGAGTCTTGGCGAGTGGTTAAACGTATCCTTATTCAACAATTACCTTGTATTCTATTTATATCATCATATGCTGTCTTTAGTTTGAAAATAAACGAAAGAAAACAAACTTAATATTATGAAAAATATAAAATGACGTCAACAATATGACGTCATTATACTGCGCATGTTTGCTTTTTCCCACAGTGTTGAAATAAGCAAAGTTTATTCCATTGGGGTTTATTTCGTCAATGCCCGTCTGATGATGGGATAACAATTAACTTCAGTGTGAAAGGAGTATATGTGTAAACCTCCCAGTTGGTCTGAAGTGTGGACCTAGTGTTGATTGTTCTGTTTGTTCTAAGGAATTGCTTGGTTTAACTGGCTGGTTGTTAACAGGTTTGCCATGTTCTATCGTTAATAAAGGCATACCAGATTGGATTTATGTTCGCTAACATTTGGTGAATATGGGTTAATCTGTATAGTAGAAAATATAACACCGAACTTCTAAAGTGTAAAAAGAACTGTGAGTCAAAATGTTCTGTAATTTGTGACTTCATAGATAACGTTTTAGCATTGTATATGCATGGAAAAATAACCTGTACATATAGCCTCAATGAATCCCATTAATGAATTGTATTTATTATAAATATTTGCCAGATGGGTATGTTTATTTTGACCGTAATCCAATCTGGTCAGCTTATTATGCTTAGTTCTGTACAAATGCATTTGAGGCGTGTCGTGTGAAAACCGGTCTTAATACATGTGCGTAAAGAGTCGTCCCGGATCAGCCTGTGCATTCCCCTTAGGCTAATGGGAGATGGCACTTTCCGCTTTTGTGGTATTTTCTGTTTCAAGGAAGTCTCTTCTAAACAAAAATCCACAGTAGGCGGAAAGTGCCGTCCTGGATTAGCCTGTGCAGACTGCACAGGCTAATCCGGGACGACGCTTTACGCACATGCATTAAGTCCGGTTTTCCCACGACGCGCCTCATTTTGTTTTGCAACTAACAAGCAGCCCTCAAAAGCAGCCACCCTCAGTGCATGGCATTAATGTGTTGACGTGATGTGGAAACTTGCTCAGCACATTTGGTGGTTGAATTGCTGTTAGCACAGTTAATATTTGGACTGCTGTTAGCACAATTGACAGATCGCTATTGGATTTATAACCATGCCTCAAGTTGACTTTCCACAAACACTGTTGACATAATTCAGTTGCTCTTAGAAAACATCTCCATAAAATAATACAGTCTTAACTTACTCTCTCAGACATTGAAGTACTTTTTTTTGGATTGTTTAGTTGCATTGTAAGTCAAATCTCATTGATCAGTCCATATTGTATAAAGATGTAAACTGTGTTTTTTGAAACAGAAACAACAACATACAAAAGAATAAACTGTTTTCACATAAAACATTTCTGTGAAACCAAGTGTAATTATGGGGAATACATTGTATTTTAAATCAACTTGTGTGTTTTAAATGAACTTGAAATAGAGGAAGAGAAATATACATGTATGTAGGTCCAATGTTTGCAAAATAAAACTTCACTGTTTGTAAAATATTGAACATGCTTTTTATGCTCCCTGAAAAATTTCGGGGGAGCATAAATATAGTCGCCGCCTTGTTTGTCTGTCCTTGCGTCCCACTTTTTTGTCCGGGCTATTTCTCAGCAACTTATATCCGGAATTCAACGAAACTTTATGGGAAGCTTCATTACCAAGAGGTGTGCATAGTACCAGAACGTTCCGCTTCATTGATTTTTCTCAGAGTCATGGAACTTTGAAGATTTATGAAATATGTATATATTGAACGATTCTTGACTTTCTTGTCGGGGCTTTTTCTCAGCAACTACTGGCCGGATTTCAACAAAACTGTATGGGAAGCTTCATTACCAATAGGAGGTGTGCATATTACCAGCATGTTCTGCTTCAATGAGTTTAGAGTTATGGGACTTTATATTCACAATTCATGACTTTCTCGTCCAGGCTGTCTCTCAGCAACTTCTAGGTGGAATTCAACAAAGCTTCATTACCAAGAGGAGGTGTGCATATTACCGGGATGTTCCGGTTCAATGATTTTTCTTGGAGTTATCGGACTTTGAAGATTTATGAAATTAGTTTATAGTGCAAACGTCTTGTCCCAGCTTTTTCTACGCAACTACTTGACAGATTTCATTGAAACTTACGAAGATGAGTTGCGCATATTACCAGGATGTTCCGCTTCAATGATTTTTCTCAGAGTTTTTTTAAGTAGTTTATAGTGCACAATTCTTGTATGAGCTTTTTCTCAGCAACTACCTGCCAGATTTCATTAAAACTTGATGGGAAGCTTCATTGCCAAGAGGAGGTTTGCATATTACCAGGACGTTCCACTTCAATGATTTTCCTTGGAGTTATAGGGCTTTGAAGACATCAGTTGTGTCATATCTATTTCTCAGGAACTGCTTTATGAAATTCAATGATGCTTGATGGAAAACTTAATAACTAGGAATTGAAATAACCATATCGGTGTTACAGTAATGATCCATCACTTTGATTTATTTTATATTGTTTTTATGTTATTTTTACAATTTTACTTCATCTGCGTGTTCATATTGTATTTGTGTGGTATGCTCACAGTAAGTTTTAATGTCAGATTTGGTCTTGCAGTTTTAGTGATGTTAAGCTCGACTTTTAAAAGAATATGCAAGCTATTCTACTCGCCGCGGCATCGGCGTCCAAGCTAGGTTAAATTTTTTCGGTAAGCTAGTTTCTCAGGAATGGCTTGAGGGATTTCATTCAAACTTAAAACATTTATTTCCCTCATTAAAATGAACCTATAGGCCAAGTTTGGTAACTCTAATTTGAAATTTGTCAAAATTATGGGCCTTTTTACACTTAGATATTTTACATTTAAGTAAAATATATGGACAGGTTAAAGTTTTTCGGTAAGCTGGTTTCTCAACTTTTCGTTTCTGCTCTCTAACTCGTCTCAATAACTTGAGAACGCATTGAGATATTTTATATTGCTTGACAAAGTGCATTGGGGAGCATCCATCAGGTTTACTGGTATTCTTGTTGAATTTGAAAAAAAAAATATCGCTTTTAATTAATCACTTATATAAGAAATATGTATTTTGTTAATGCAAATTATTTTAACATTTTTTATTTTGTGTATACATTGTCATTTTCTATATTACTAACAACAGCTTTCCAGTGTCCACAATTTTATATAGATAGGCAGTTTTGCATTAATGAAGTTAATAGAGCTGGTGCAATATTATTATTCGAGTTTAAAGCCATATTCCACATTCACCTGTAGCTTTTGTTTTAACATATTTTATTTCCATCATGTAAGTATATTTTACACCAACCATGGTTCAAGTGAACAAATACAGCATACAAAGGAAAAAGGGTTGAACCAAAAGTTCTCTGAACATTACTTGTAGCTTTCAAGGTGTCATGCTGTTTGGACATGCTGTTATGCATGTGTGATAACATTTATTTGATTACCAAGGGTTAGCAGTTGCAGATATGAGAAAATTATGAAATAATGTTTTCTGTTATGCACATTGGGTTTAATGTTAAATCAAGAAACCAATCAGTATGAATTTACAACTACATTTGATTTGATTTTTATCATTTGAGACATAACTTTTGCTAGTAATTAATTCATGTATCAATATTATGTAATGTATGGAATGGTAGTGGAATATTGAATATTCATTCACATTAAAATTATTATTGAAGTACATGTATTTCTTCTTCAAATAAGAACAATATGGAAATTAAGATCCATCCTGTTTGTGCTTTAAATGAACTACTGAAATGAGAACTAGATTATTAACTTGAAGGAACCAAGGTCCAAAGGTGCTATATATTAAGTGTCAGCCTCTGAAACCTGAGATCATGAGCTTGATGATCAATGTACAGAATGTTACATGTTATCTCTCTCACAGCCAAAGTACTTCCCAGGAAATAGACTTGAACGTGATTTTCGCAAACCACTCCAGATTTTGAAACAAACTGGACTAAGAATTAATTATTTTTGCAGGAAGTGGATGATGAATTAGACAGTACGGATGCGGACGTGGATGTGTCGGTGTTTGAGAAGCCGCACGTGTTCAAGACCCACAACTTCACAGGTCTGCACTGGTGCGACTTCTGTGCCAACTTCATGTGGGGTCTCATAGCACAGGGGTCCAAATGTCAAGGTCAGTTACGGTATCTCTGTGCATTACAATTCAGTATAATGTGGGGTCTCATTGCACATGGGTCTAAATGTCATGGTCAGTTAGTGTATATCTCTGTCTGTTGCCATATATATATATAAATGTACACTAGGGCTACTAATAGAATCAAATGCAAATTTTACAGACACAAACAGCTCAGGACCATGTTTATTGAGTAGTACATCTCTTTATGAATATATTAACATTTCCTATAAAAACTGGCTGTAGTTGCCGTAAAGGCTTCAGTCGATGTTGGGCTCAAATCAATCTTTCAAATGAATGTACTAGATATAGAAATGTATGTTCCTGCAACTTTGTTTTTCTTCAACATCCTCAAATTCATTTTGTGTTTACTTTTATTGACAGCCTGTATATATATTGACCAATATTATCAGGTTTTTTGCATCATAATATCAAAAGTCTGTTTATCTTGGTGTCTGTGAACAATTTAGTTGATTAGTATTGGAATATGCTGATTTCCATCATTTGAATGTAAAACTTTGTGTGCTCGTACAAATAGTGTTTAGATATGGATATCCAGTTTGAAACAAACATAGACATGGTGAACCCTTGGAGGGGTAGTATAGTTCTTTTTCCTGAATTTATTCTGAAATAATCCCTAATTATATATGAAGTCTTGACACATTTGTAGACTGTGGGTTTGAGGCCCACAAGAAGTGCTCTGAGAAGGTGCCCAACGACTGCATGCCGGACATCAAGTACCTCAAGTCGGTGTTCGGCCAGGACCTGACGACCGTGATCAAGGCCCACAAGTCTCCCATACCCATGGTCGTGGAGAGATGTGTGAAGGAAATAGAATCTCGAGGTGAGTCTTGGAGAGGTTTGTGTAGGAAATAGAAACCCGAGTGAGTTTTAGAGAGATGTGTGAATGAAATAGTATCTTGAGGTGAGTGTTAGAGAGGTTTGTGTAGGAAATAGAATCTCGAGTGAGTTTCAGAGAGTTGTGTGAAGGAAATAGAATCTTGAGGTGAGTCTTAAGAGAGGTTTGTGTAGGAAATAGAATCTCGAGTGAGTTTTAGAGAGATATGTGAAGGAAATAGCATAGAGAAGTGTGTGAAGGAAATAGAATCTCGAGGTGAGTCTTAGTGTGTGAAGGAAATAGAATCTCGAGGTGAGTCTTAGAGAGATGTGTGAAGGAAATAGCATCTCGAGGTGAGTCTCAGAGAGATGTGTGAAGGAAATAGAGTCTCGAGGTGAGTCTCAGAGAGATGTGTGAAGGAAATAGCATCTCGAGGTGAGTCTCAGAGAGATGTGTGAAGGAAATAGAGTCTCGAGGTGAGTCTTAGAGAGATGTGTGAAGGAAATAGAGTCTGGAGGTGAGTCTCAGAGAGATGTGTGAAGGAAATAGAGTCTCGAGGTGAGTCTCAGAGAGATGTGTGAAGGAAATAGCATCGTGAGGTGAGTCTTAGAGAGATGTGTGAAGGAAATAGCATGTCGAGGTGAGTCTTAGAGAGGTGTGTGAAGGAAATAGAGTCTCGAGGTGAGTCTCAGAGAGATGTGTGAAGGAAATAGAGTCTCAAGGTGAGTCTCATAGAGATGTGTGAAGGAAATAGAGTCTCGAGGTGAGTCTTAGAGAGGTGTGTGAAGGAAATAGCATCTCGAGGTGAGTCTTAGAGAGATGTGTGAAGGAAATAGCATCTTGAGGTGAGTCTTAGAGAAATGTGTGAAGGAAATAGTCTTGAGGTGAGACGCTCAGGCCCACATTCACCAACCCATTCTAAGACTTTAGAATAAAGAATAGACTTAGACTCGAGAAAAAATACATGTGTGTTCGCAAATATGCCAGGTACCAATGTTATTTATGTCATTGATAAATTATTCTTAATAACGAATGCTAAAATGAATGTTAGTGAATACAAAATCGGATTCAAATTAACAGTGTTCTTAGAATAGAACATTTTCAAAAATATTCTTCATTCTTATGTCTTAAGTCTAAGAATTGGTTATTGAATATGGGCCCTCAGATCAGAGACCAGAATAACTTTGGTTATTGGTTATTGAATACGGGCCCTCAGATCAGAGACCAGAATAAGTGTGGTTATTGGTTATTGAATATGGGCCCTCAGATCAGAGACCAGAATAAGTTTGGTTATTGGTTATTGAATATGGGCCCTCAGATCAGAGACCAGAATAAGTTTGGTTATTGGTTATTGAATACGGGCCCTCAGATCAGAGACCAGAATAAGTGTGGTTATTGGTTATTGAATACGGGCCCTCAGATCAGAGACCAGAATAAGTTTGGTTATTGGTTATTGAATATGGGCCCTCAGATCAGAGACCAGAATAAGTTTGGTTATTGGTTATTGAATACGGGCCCTCAGATCAGAGACCAGAATAAGTTTTAAAATAGGCATCTGTTAGACCAACTGTAATTTGAATCTGTATTTGTTAGAAATGTACAACATTTTGGATAATTGGAATTTGACATTATGACCACGTGTGAAGAATTATTATTTTATAAACTAAATTTTAATGCAGTGTATTTACTCATGAGACTTCCTTACTGATGACAGTGTGCAAGATATTGTAAAATTAAACATAAAAAATAACTGTCTCTATTTAAATTTAATTTAATTTGTTGATAAAAAGTTTGTTCCCCTGTTATTCTTTACATGTTTATTTGACAATAATTGTTTAAGGACAAAATTGCCTGCATAATAGGTTCGTGTTGTCTTTCAAATGCGTCCTTGGTCATGACATTCACACATACATGTATACTTTGGGTGTGTTCTAGGAATGACGTCTGAAGGCCTGTACCGCGTGGCAGGGTCACATGATGAGGTGGAAGAAATACGAATGGCATTTGATAAAGGTGAGGGGATATGCAAGTGGAATATTATTACTCGTATAATGTATATACTTTAATTTGCTTAGTAACTATTGTGAAAATTATTTAAAGACAATTCGTCATCAATTTTAAATCATAATTAGATGATTTGTGAATTCTATGCACCAGGTTATGAAAAGTGTTTAAAATTCAAAAAGAAACATTTAAACAGATTATTAAGTAAGAAATTAGCAGTATTTGAATTGTTGTAAAATATGTTTTTATGTATATGTATTTGATTTCAGTCTGCATGACTTAGAGAAATTACTATATTAACGGCGCCTAGACTTTTTATTTCCTGCATATTTCCATATTTTGCTTGTTATACCTTTGATAACTATTCATAATTGTTCCACATATATTAATCTATGAATATATTACAACTTCAGTCCTTCATAATTTCAGATTGTGAGAACACTGTAATCACTTCAGCTAAATATGAAGATGTGAACACTGTTACGAGCGTGCTGAAACTGTACTTCCGTCTCCTACCCATACCTCTCATTACATTTGATGGGTACAGGAAAATCATAGAAGGAATGAGTAAGATAAATTTCACTGTACCCTATTGTTATATTGCTCAGGCCTTTCCAAATAATTTACAGTCACTGATTTGGTAATTGAAGACACCCTTACTTGATTTCTATGATAACTATAAAGAAACATAATCATTTCTATAGAGAACAGTTGGCATTATTTTACAACTAATTGCATGCTTCTTATTGTGCCACAGTCTGGTAATAGACTCTGATTTATACAAGATTATTGTTAATGGTAATAACCAGTGTTAAAAAATAATTAAAATATTAAAACAGTTATTTACATATTTATTAGTTACTGGGATGGGGCCCAGGCATTAAGGAGTTATGGAAGATACTAAATATATATCACATATTTGTACTATGAGATTTCTTAATCAAGGTGCTAAGTGCAGTTTAAGGGAAAAAGTAATAAAACTATAAAAACAGTCACATACATATTTATTAGTTACTGGAATGTGGCCCGATCCCAAAGGAGATATGGAAGATATATCACATATTAACAATGAGATTTCCAAATCTAGGTGCTTAGTCCAATTTAAGGAGAAAATGCATGATTTGAAAAACATTTTAATTTGTCGAGTTGCCATTTGACATCAGTATCAGTATTTTTTTTCGCCTTTAGGGGAAAGGTGGCGGGGCCCTTTAGATGGTGAATTTTACAGCAAAAGGGGATTTTTTTGTTATAAAAGCATTATTACATGTTTATCTACTTTGTTATAAGACATTAATCAGTTGTTTTGCTACAGTTGATAACTTAGATTATGCACTAACTTGGTTTGATGAAAAATTCCCGGGATTGTTTACGAAAATTCCTTAATCAACATTAATCAGTTGTTTTGCTACAATGATAACTTAGATTATGCACTAACTTGGTTTGATGAAAAATTCCTGGGATTGTTTACGAAAATTCCTTAATCATAGTCAATAAATAAAACACTGAGTATTTCCTGACCCCTGACCATGCTATAAGTGACATAAATATTTCCTGACACCTGACCTTGTTTCAGATCGTGAAGAACAAAAGGACAAACTGATGCTGATCCGAGAAGGGCTGGCTATCCTGCCCCCGGCACATTACCAGACCCTGAAATACCTTATCAACCATTTAATAAGGTACGACACATTAAGTGATGGTCTGTTTGTCATACAAATTATTATGCACCCCCATCAAAGATGGCAGGTTATGTTGGTTTGCTAATGTTGGTTGGTCAGTCCGTCTGTCTGTCGGTCTGTTGGTAGACCACTTTCGTTTCCGCTCTTTAAGTCCAACAGTTTTCATCCGATCCTCACCAAACTTCGGGATAATGTTTGTGGCCATAATATCTCGGCCAAATTCGATAATCAGCTAAATTGCCCGAGGAACTACATAGTTATGGCCCTTGATTGATCTAAAATTGGCCTTTTTAACAGTATACACTCTCTATGTCCAACAGTTTTCAACCAATCCTCACCAAACTTGATATTTGAAACATTGCTTTTAACCTAGAGGGGGCATAACTGTTCTACAAACAGCTCTTGTCTTTCTGCAAGTAATCATACTTAGTTAGAAAGCATAGTGATGTTTCCACAGTTGTGAGTCATATGCAAATGACTATCCAATCCTTTGCCTTTGGATATTTTCTGTAGAGTAGTTAACCTTTTGTTAAAGCTTGTCAAGTACTTGTCGAAGCCATGAATGGAAATAAGACTTAAGGAATAGTTGGGGAGGAGTTTCAGATGTTAGTATGAATAACTGGAAAGGCCTATTGCCTGTTTAACTGTAAACCTAGTTCACACAAAAGAGCATGTGTTAAAGCTTGTAAAGCAATTACCAAATTGATTAGAAATCCTTTCAGTATACCAGTAGGAAGATTTCAATCCTTTCAGAATACCAGTAGAAAGAAGTTAATCCGTTCAGTATACCAGTAGAAAAAAGTCAATCCTTTCAGTATACCAGTAGGAAGATTTCAATCCTTTCAGTATACCAGTAGAAAGAAGTCAATCATTTCAGTATACCAGTAGAAAGAAGTCAATCCTTTCAGTATACCAGTAGAAAGAAGTCAATCCTTTCAGAATACCAGTAGAAAGAAGTCAATCCTGTCAGAATACGAGTTGAAAGAAGTCAAACCTTTCAGAATACCAGTAGAAAGAAGTCAATCCTTTCAGTATACCAGTAGAAAGAAGTCAGTCCTTTCAGTATACCAGTAAAAAGAAGTTATTTCAGAATACCAGTAGAAAGAAGTCGATCCTTTCAGAATACCAGTAGAAAGAAGTCAATCCTTTTAGAATACCAGTAGAAAGATTTCAATCCTTTCAGAATACCAGTAGAAAGAAGTCAAACCTTTCAGTATACCAGTAGAAAGAAGTCAATCCTTTCAGTATACCAGTAAAAAGAAGTTCTTTCAGAATACCAGTAGAAAGAAGTCAATCCTTTCAGAATACCAGTAGAAAGAAGTCAATCCTTTCAGAATAACAGTAGAAAGATTTCAATCCTTTCAGAATACCAGTAAAAAGAAGTCAATCCTTTCAGTATACCAGTAGAACGAAGTCAAACCTTTCAGAATACCACTAGCTGGGAAGGTGTTTAAAATGTTAGTATTTATTACTGGAAAGGTCTCTTGTACATATTCCAGGGTTACTGAGAAGAAGCCCAAGAACATGATGACGTCGGAGAACCTGGCTATCGTGTTCGCTCCAACCTTGATGAGAAGTCCCGATACGGACCCCATGCTGAACCTCATGTCTGTCGGCGCAGAGCAGAAGGCCACTGAGATGCTTATATCCTGCAGCAAGGAGCTGTTCTTGAAATGAGCATGTCAGGGTCGTAGTATAGATAAATTTGCAACAGCAGTCAGTCGAATGCTTTCATATTTTGTTGAACAAAGTTGAGCACTGCACCGAATCGTTAGTCTGTGCCAAATGACATATGAGACATTGAGGTCCATATTCACCAACCCATTTTTAGATTGAAGAATGAAAAATAGACTTAGACGCAAGAACAAATACTTGTGTGTTTGCAAACAAATACTGGGTACCAGTGTTGCTTATGTCATTAATAAATCATTATGAATAAAGAGTGCTAAAATGTGGATACCCAGTAATTGAAGTTAGATCCATATTAACAGCGTTCTTAGAATAGAACAGTTTTAAGAATATTCTTTATTCTTACATGTAAGTCTTAAGTCTAAGAATGGGTTGGTGAATACCGGTCTGGGTTAGGCTTTTTCTGAATTGTGACCTACATGTAGCAAAGTGCTGCTGTTGGGATGTTTGCATGAATCATGTGACTGTGTGGTGGAAACAGTAGACCAATGTCACAGTGTAAGAACCTGTGTTGGATGGAATAGCGATTGCACTGGTCCAATCAACTTCTTGCATAATTATCAGCAGTTATATTGTCCAAACATTCTTCCTTGTAAATACACATTTTCTGCTGTCTGGTATAAAACATTCATAGAATATGCACATATTAGTTATACAAGCGTTTTGATAAAAGTTCTGTAAATACTTTTTAACACATTCGACAGCTTTAAGAATTATATTTCACTTCTTTTTCTTATCATTTCACATGGTGCTAAATTGCAGAAATGCAATAAAATGTTGAAAGGAAAAAAAACAACCTGTAAAATCATAATGACTAAGTCATAATCACTGTTCTGCACAGATGGTAATGACATTATGTACAATGAACTCCCTGTTTTATAAGACGTTACATACTCATTAAATGCTTGCTTTCGTGTTTGAGCAGAATCTTTTTCTTTATAACTTTGACTCATTTGCCACTGAGATTCTCTTTGCATATAATTATAAAACAATGTTATACATGCACATGTATATGTCAGAAAGATTGATATTTTCTTTTGCTTTCAGTAATAATAGAACAGTTGTCCATTTATAGGTTGTACAATGAGTTTATCATGTGGTACATTGGTACGATGAGTTTATCATGTGGTGCATTGGTACGATGAGTTTATCATGTGGTACATTGGTACAATGAGTTTATCAGGTGCTACATTGGTAGAATTAGTTTATCATGTGGTACATTGGTACAATGAGTTGATGATGTGGTACATTGGTACAATGAGTTTATCATGTGGTACATTGGTACAATGAGTTTATCATGTGGTACATTGATACAATGAGTTTATCAGGTGCTATATTGGCACAATGAGTTTATCAGGTGCTACATTGATACAATGAGTTTATCATGTGGTACATTGGTACAATGAGTTTATCGGTGCTAAATTGGTAGAAATCGTTTATCATGTGGTACATTTGTACAATTAGTTTATCATGTGGTACATTGGTACAATGAGTTTATCATGTGGTACATTATTTCTGTTTATGTGAAGTGATTAATTTGAGGCGCGTCGTGGGAAAACCGGTCTTAATGCATGTGCGTAAAGTGTTGTCCAGGATTAGCCTGTGCAGTCCGCACAGGCTAATCCAGAACGGCACTGTCCACCGACAGGATTTATGTTTAGAAGAGACTTCCTTGAAACAAAAAATACCATAAAAGCGCAAAGTGCCATCCTGGATTAGCCTGTGCGGACTGCACAGGCTAATCCGGAACGACACTTTACGCACATGCATTAAGACCGGGTTTTCTCACAATGCGCAACATTTTTAATCATTTAGTATTGGATATGTACTTGACAATAGAGCAAAAATGTGTAACGCTAAATGGTTGTGTGTTCTTTCTTTTCTTCTGCTTGACCTTATTTATAAGCTTATCAGTTAAGACAATGGACACAAGCAATCCGCACACTATTTCTAGTATAGATACCACTGACAGTAAAACTCCCATATATATGTGTGGGGTCATCTATTTTGTATACCCAAACTTTGTTTTAAGATGGTTTTGCTTTCTAAATTATGATACACATACTGTCATGGTGCAAGTATTGACATGTCATAATAATTGTGAATTCATTATCAAATTTATAAGATAAAAGATGTTTTCCAAACTGCTATCTAAAATTATGACGAACACAAACAGTTTTAAGCTGCGCATTCAGCAGTAAACTGAACAGATTTTTGTAATTGAGTGATTTTCTTAATTATATTACTTTTGCGTGTGTGTGTTTTGTGTAACTGAGAAACAGTTTATCATTTTTAGGGCATTATCAAGGATTATTCAGTACGATTCTGTGGTATATGGTAGCCATTTTTCAGTACGCAAATATCGCCACCCTGTATACTATCAACAATAGTATTTTCAAAAATATACACTGATCCATCAGTATGCAGTATTTCTCATTTGTTTCACTGATATTGTCAGTACAAATGTTTTAAACTGGACACAATTCAACAACTATTGCATGTCTGCATACAAATGAATCACTTTCAAAGAACATCGTCTTTAATTGTTTCCATTCCCTTGTCGTTCATTTTGTCCCATTTACCACGAGATTGCTTCTGTTGACAATCAACCTGCGACAATTCCGTTTAGCGGTATTTTGGGGTCTGTTCATTCATCCTTTTTCAATTGCAGCTGGTTAACAGAAATAAAATTACTCAATTTTAAAAACATCTTTATTTCTGGTTGGGATTTGATTTAGTCATGTATTCAGAGTTTCTTGAAATGGAACATTTTTAATTCCAAACATCAGTGTCAAACTACGGTATGTACACGTATAATTACGTCATAGATAACTTTGCCTTTACATTGTATTGTCAAATCAGCTCTGTAAAAACACCAGTTTCATTTAGTTTATCCTCTACATGTACATTTTCATATTGTGTGGTCAGGCAAGCTAAAGCCGGCTAGCTCAGTTGGTAGAGCGCTGGACTACAAATCCGGGGATCGCGCGTTGGATTCCCAGCCCGGCCACATAACTTGTGTGGGGATTGGTAATGAAATTATTTCTACGGCCATTCTCCCCTACCTTTGATTCAAGCAGGGCAGTTGTCAGTTACTGGCATAAGTATGTGCACTTAGTACTGGTAAACCAGCTTACCCAGGAAGTGTGAGTAGGTTAACTGACTGCCGTTATATGACTGAAATACTGTTGAATACGGCGAAAAATCCAAACATACAAAAACAGACAGGCACGCTAAAGATCTTAAGTGATTGAAACTGAAACTTTCAGGAACACATGTTGTATTTATGATGTTTTGGAACTAGAAGTGCTGCACATGATTTACCTCTGCGGCAAAGTCAGCATGCTAGTATTTGTCTTTATATGTCCTTGGTACTTAGGGTGTTTTATGTGTTGTTTAGTTTTGTTCTTCTTCTGATGAAAATCACTGTTCATAATGATTTTATATTTTTATTAATAACATTTTGTACATTTTCTTACATTTGTTGCAAAACAAAGACAACATGTTTACCAGTTTCAAATACATGCTGTTGTGCAAGCTTTTATTCATGTGACAAAATAATGGAGTCAGAGCTTCAAAGTGTCAAATAAAATAATTGCATAATGTTGGGATATGGACAAATAATCTAAATAACTAATTTACCAAGTATTATTGTTTGGATGGTGATCATGAATTTCTGTCAAAGTGCAATATTTTGTTTCTTAGCAATGTAGAGTGTTTTCCTGTGTGTTTTTACGGATATTAAATCCATTTTAGGATATTATTAATGTTTGTTTGTAGTTTGTTTAGTAGTACTTGTACATTTGTTGGCAAACATCTCTTTTTGTTCTCATAATTGGTACTCATATAAAACATGTTTGTTCTAAATTCTGCCCTGTGTAAATAAAGGTGGTGAAAACCTTCAAGCATGTTTTGTCACATTAGGCACAGAATGGCCTCTTCAGTGGCCATCAACATATCTTACAGATAGAGGATGTTTGTTGGTTTTGGTAGAATATAGATTTTATTCACGAGTGATCATAGAAATTTATATTTTCACGAGTGGCACAGCCACTAGTTAATTTTTTTTTTTCTATGATCACGTGTGAATAAAAGTTGATTTTCTACCGAAACCAACGTATTTTCTTTTTATTTTATTCTGTTTTGCAGCATTTCTTTTCATTTAAATCGCTGAAGTGGGTTTTATTGGAAAATATCGCAGAACTCATTTGACAATTTTGAGTCCGGCATCGTTGACGGTCAATTTGTTTCATTTACTATCTTAACAGGAATCAGTATGAAACCGTGAACATTATCAGAGGGTATGTTTTTAACAGTGAATTACCAATTTTATTTCACTGATATTTCCCTATAAATTACTGGAAAACATAAATTCAGTTCTTTGGTAGTGGCAGAGCCATGTCATACAAAGTCAACATTGTAAAATATTTCATTGTATTTGTTCTATACATTATTTAATTATTATTCTTAGATTTGATCAGTCATCATGTTTATAATGTTCATTACAAGATAGCAATGATTGTACAGTATAAGTAACAACGAATATCACTTCTTTTTATAAACATTAACCATACTGTGAAACTGCATGAGTATTGTTAAAATATGTTATACATCATTGTCATTTGTACATTGTCATAGATTTTGTAACCACAATTTCATTCTTTGTTGCAAATGTGTCTAATACTACGACTTTGCTATGTGCATACGTAAGCATTCACCTTTTACCTAATCTCCTGGAGTTTAGAAAACTATGGGCACATCCTACCACTACTAGTTATTCGACCATTATATTATAGGAGGGGTGTCTTGGGACAACTGGGCTTAATGCACCTGCGTAAAGTGTCGTCCCAACGAACGACACTCCGATTTTATGGTATTTTCAGTTTCAAGGAAGTCTCTTCTAAACATAAATCCATTGTAGGCAGAAAGTGCCGTCCTTGATTAGCCTGTACGCACATGCATTAAGCCTGGTTTTCCTAGGACACGCCTCATATTGTCCATAATGATAGAACCTTAAATATGAATGCAGCCCTGGCAAGGTCATTTGTTGATTCCTTTAAATGTTGACCTTCAACTTGGGCTTTGAACATTAATTGTGATCTGCAATTGACCTCATAAAATGTGAAATACAAACACACATGCATACGTCAAATAGCTGTGGGTCTTAGTGTTATACATTAAAATAAAAATCATAATCTTAATATGGACAATATTGATGGATGATTAATAAATCAGCAGCCTTGTCTTTCCAACATGTCCGTCTCTCTATGTAACAATAGGTTTAAGAAATAGATGGCGTATATGGGTAGTGATAAGTAGCTTTTATTGCATCTACTTTTGTACTCGATACATAATACACTGCCTATTTTTATTTTGTGTATTATGTGTTTTTTGTTTTGAAAACTTTATAATCATTGCATGACATACATAAATGTATTAACGAATATCAAAATGATAAATGTTGTATTAAAATATTGCAATAAAATTGTTTTTGAGACTTACTGTTTGTGTTCAATTTATTGCTCTTTCTGCTTAGGCGTAAAAAAAATAAATGTTTGTTTCAGGTAACATGCCCAAAAAAATTTGGGTAGGCAGGTCGTGATTTTTTTTTTTTTTTTTTTTTTTTTTGGTAAATGGTCCACTTGAAGTTTCTAATACTGAAAAAATATTCAAAAGGTATCAGTAATATCCTTAAACATTGTTTATAAGTGGATACTATCAAAACAAAACACTTATTTATCCAAAAACATTTAATTATTGAATAAGGTAAATGAACCAACAATCAATCTGACAAACCCAATAAATGTTCTAGGGTCGGGGCATTTTTTTAGGGTAGGTCGGGTTACCTGAAACAAACAATTTTGTTTACGCATTATTGGAAGTTTTGTGTGTGCCGATTATTACGCAGAAATGACATACCAGTACTTTAAAGACATGTAATGTTACCTTTGTAATAATATGTGTGTATGAGCAGCGGCACCTGCTATTATTTTATCTACCCGGTATATTGTTAATGTCACTGAATTGTTGAACTTTACAAAGGAATGGCTGAATACACTCAATAATGATTTTACTTGAATATTGTGTTTGGTGTTGATTTCATAAAACTTTAGGCTAGCTCCTTGTACTTCTTTTTATGTCTCCAGCATCTTTATGTGACTAGATTTTACCGTTCCATCTAGCACCAACACCGCTTACTACAACACTTTGATACTTACTTATTTGTTGCTGATGGCCATTCCCAATCTACCCATATCACCCAACCTCACTTGGTCCTTTACTTAATTTGAATAATTCAAATGGTCTATTTCTTGGTTAAATATATTTTACAGTTTCATCTAGCACCAACACTGCTAACTACAACACTTTGATACTTACACAGTTGTTGCTGATGACCATTTCTAATCCACCCATATCACTAAACCTCACTTTGACCTTCACCTACTTTGGACTTCGAATAATTCAAATAGGCTATTTCTTGGTTAAGTAGATTTTACCGTTCCGTCTAGCACCAACACTGTTTACTACATTTGTGTACGTACACAGTTGTTGCTCATGACCATTCCCAATCCACTCATATCACCCAACCTCACTTTGACTTTGACCTGATTTGGACTTACAATGGGCTATTTCTTGGTGCACCAACAATGCTTACTACACCACTTGGATACTTATCCAGTTGTTGATAATGACCACTCCCAATCCACCCATATCATCCAATCTCACTTTTTGACATAGCCCTTGACCATAGAATAATTTAGATGGGCACCAACTGGGGGCATGTGTGTTTATCAAACACAGTGTCTTGCTGCACACATTTTTCTATGACTTAAGCTTCAAATGACCAGTCTGTTAAAATATAAAGCATAATAAATCCTTAACTTCACCATGTGTTGCATTAGGGTAGACCAACCTTTTTTTCCTGACAAAACATTGTCTTTATATCTTGGTGACTAAAACTGTAATTCTTGTTCACTTGGTGCAAAACGTCACTGAATTACAAACTCTGCTTGATGACATGTAAAGGCCAGATACCAATACTAGTTACACTGACAATTACATTAATCATGCACGTTTCAAATTTTGTAACAGATATTCAATGAAATATTAATACGTCAGTCTGCATGGATGGAATTCCTTAAAATCTCAGTCCCACTTTCGATCAACTTGATTGCTTCCAAACTGCTAATATTAATTGCTGGGTATCTGTTGAGATGTTCTTGAGATGTGTACAAGCCCAATGTGTTGGTCGGTGATTTTAGTACTATAGAAGATTGATCAGCAGAGGTAAAGGGGATGAAGAAATATGAAAATATTAGATTTGTAACAGGTTTTAACAGGATGCACTGTCTTATAATTAAAATAACAAAACAAGCTGAAAATTAATACATTTAGCTACCGGTAGTACACACATTTACTTTAGTTTAAAACCCAATTGATAAATCAGAGATTTGATTTATAGCTGAATCTGTCCATTCTGAAAGTCTGGTCCTCAATGAGGGTCATAGATGTCTTAACTGCTTTGCAAATTTAAATCCTGCACTGGATAATGAATTTCAAAAGATATGAAGATATTACTACTTTTTTTTCACAAATTTATATTTAGATGTAATGTAAAATGTTTGGTTGTTAACATATGCAGATTTAGAGGGTGGCAGAAGCAGCGTACAACCCCTTTATGATTGTCCAACATTAGATTAAAGACATTATTAAACTTTAACATATGCATTTAGGCCAAAATTAACTTTGTTTGCCATAGCCACCTACCCGAAAAAAGGTCCCTACTCAAAAGTTTTTTTCTTTGTTAAATCGAACAAGTTTTGTTTTTAAATTCCAGATTTTTTTTTTTCTTTGGGTAAAATAAAAGCTCGCATTTCTTTCCTTTCAGTCATTTTCCATTGGGTTAATAAATTAACTGTATCCACTAAACCCTTGCATATAATAGGCCATATCCAAATGCAATTCTAATCATGTTTTATCATTGATAAATTATAAAAGATGTGAAAACAACAGGCAGTTTGTCATCATTCATTGTCAAATTAAAGATGCTTGCTAGCAAGCTCTTGCTATATCAACAGACACTTGATTATATTATTAAAAGCAATGTCTGAGTTATATGCTTTATTTTGACGCTAAATGGATCATTAATAAATTTGCATTAAAAAAGCCTACCTACCTACCCATTACCATCAACCTTCGGTAGGTAATGGCAAACAAACAATTTTTTAAGGTTTGCCTTAGTAGCCAATGCCTCGTTCTTCAATCAATTTATAGCAGTTATCAAACCTGTTCTGGGGTATGTCCGTTAAATGGTTCCTTTTTGAAGATGTTACACCATTAAAATATTATATCCTTACATAGATCTATTGGAGACCAACAGCTGTTTTTATAATCATTAATGATTGCGGCATTTGCTCAATATTTTCGCCCCATCTAACTCAAAATCCAATATTCGCGCCAGGTTAATGCTGTAATAATTTTTCCAGGTGGTGACTTAAATGATAATTGAAATACTGCCATAATTATAAAACTTCTGATAAGTATAAATTAATACTTATATCCTAATATTTATCATAAAAAACATTATGATAATGTATGGTTATGATAATATTATATTAATAATGACACAAAATGCATATAACAATGAATAACACTGCACATCTTAAGTTATACTATAGTATATATGACAGTATGCTTTAATATGTTAGTCGCATTTCTTAATACATTTAATAAATATGTTACTTTTTATATAGGTCAATTTGCATAAAATTATAGTGTTGACCCTTTAGTTAAGGACTTGCCCAATCTGTATCAGAAAGACTCATCATCATTATTGTTCAGACTTACCCGGCACATGCCCAGAAATAAATAACTGGCTCAAATCCCAGGACTAGTAAAAGTCTATATGGGCTGGTAAAACTGATGATGTCTGCCAGTAGGGCATGTACAAGAATGATGATAGTTATAAAATAAAAAAAATTGATAGCCAAGATCATTTTAAAATTATCACTACATATTACATCAATTGCACTGATTTATAGATGTTTGTTTTCATTTTGAACAAGTGGAAAGTAGATCCGCTCAAGTTGAAACATTTTGGATTATGTTGGAATGATCAAGTCCTTTCAAATAATGATTATGAAGACAGTTTGTCAATGAACTTTAATTGTTCTTCTCTGCATATACCAGTATATAGATTTTTTTGGGGGGAAAAAGCAATCTACAATACAGCTCTTGAAAGCGAAACAATTTTTTACTCCCAGTCACTGTCGCAAAGTCATAATTTTCTTTTGAACTAAAATCATGACTTGCCTCTAACTCGATTGCTCGAACATTGCTAAATTGCTAAATATGTTTGTTTTGCGTGACCAGTACTGTAGCAAGATTTCAGTACAACACAAACACTGAGAAGCAAAAGCAGTAAATGGTGATGCATAGTAACATATGAGGCATGCAGTGGGTAAACTGGGCTTAATGCATGTGCGTAAGCGTCATCCCGGATTAGCCTAGGCAGTCCGCACAGGCTAATCCAGGACGACACTTTCCGCTTTTATGATATTTTCTGTTTCAAGGTAATCTCTTCTAAACATAAATGCACTGTAGGGGGAAAATATCGTCCCGGATTAGCCTGTGTGGACTGCATAGGCTGATTCGGGATGGCACTTTACGCACATGCACTAAGCCTGGGTTTCCCACGACACGCCTCATATATATTGGTGTTTTCAGTGACAGTTGATGATGTTGGTGGACTGTTGACGTTGCTATAGAGAGAACGATGTCCTGCAAGGAAAAACCAGTACCAAGACTTCGATACTACAACATGGTGTATCATCGAACTTCCATGTCCAGTGGTATGAGTGTGTTTATGCCATGTGTACCAAATTTTCATATAGGTCGGACACAGTGATCTGACACTAATGAACTGTATTAGCATGATTACGCACTTAATATATTTTCTATATTCTGATTACGTATTTACTATTAATTATTTGCTATATTTATACTCGGCTTTTTTTGTGCAGGTGTTTCTAAGGTGTTTATTGATACCTTAATTGTAGGTTTGGTGGTACGCTCTTAACATTGATTTAACTGGGTACCCGTTCGGAAACTAATATATTAATTTAAACGGATTTGTAATTTATTCATGCGTGTAGGTCAGTGTCATGTAAATGCATATGCTATTTATGCAAACAGGCCAAGCACCAGTAAAAATGTGATAAATGTGTTATACAAATACTGTGGAATCACTTAAATTCGCGGGGTACAAATTTCGCGCAAATGTGATCACGGACATATTTGCACGGTCTTAAATTCGCGCAAACTCGGTTTGAAAAAGTCAGTTGACGTGGCAGAACACTGGTAGAGGGTCGCATTATGACAGCATGTTTATTGCAATAAATGTGTTTTGATACTGGAATAGGCTCTTAATTCATAACAGGGGGTTATTTCTCCACTGCACATTAACTTTTATACCAAATTATTTTTTTATAGCAATGAATGCGTCTTCAAACAGATCATACTTATAAATGTTTGTTATTAGGTTTGCCCTCCGTCCGTCCATCATTCCGTCCGTCTGCAAAATTTTGTTCCTGCGATAACTCAAAAAGAACTGAAGATACTTTGATGAAACTTGGTATACATATAAACGGCAATGTGCGTGTTATGCACGACCTTTTATTTTTTACCAGAGGTCAAAGGTCACCTGGCTGTTACTAAAAATAGAAATAAACTAAAACAAACTGGATCCTGCGATAACTAAAAAAGTACTGAAGATATTTTGATGAAACTTGGTATACATATAAATGGCAATGTGAGAATTATTTTTTTCACCAGAGGTCAAAGGTCACGTGACTGTTACTTAAAATAGAAATAAACTTAATACTGTAATAATTCAAAAAGAACATAACATATGATCATGAAACTTGGTACACAGACTGGACTGTCTGATTGCCCTCTGTCAGTTTAGTACTGCAATAACTCAAAAAGTAACTTGAATGTCACGTCAATGTTACTTAAATAAAAAACAAAACAAAAAACTTAATACTGCAGTGACAAATGGGATTTGAATATAAAACTTTGTACATCTACAGATGAAGGGTGATTTGACGGTATTGTTTAATTAGTAGGGGTTTTCATGGGTAGGGGACTCCCGTATTGCTTGTATTGCTTGCAATACTATCAAAGCCTTGTTAAAACTATAATTATAAGTAAAAACATTAACCTCACGACATTCACATATACCTGCATATGTGTATGAATGATGAACTACGTACATATGAAAGAACGTCTTATATCGGTAAATATTTGCGGTGGTCATAAATTCGCGCCATTGCGTGAGTGCGAAATGCACGAAAAGTAGACCTCCACGAAAATTAGTGATTTCACAGTACTAGGCAAAGTGTTCTTTATATTGAGGTTAAACATTTTAAAGTTTTGATTGCGGCATTCTTTGTTTCATTGGATAATAGAATCCAAGAATTTAACATAGTGCTTTTGTTCATTCCTCTTACCATTGGAAGAGTTCAAGGGTTATTTATTATGATCTGAATGTACAGGCAAATTTATTCTCACCAGGTTGTTTCAGCAGTAAAGGTTTATTACAGGAAAATATTATCTCGCAACCATGCTAGAAATGATAAATAATGTGGGCTTTCCCCTTCACATTTTCAGTACCGATACATTTTTGTCATGTTTTATCTTCTGTATTTATATTTTCAAACAATTTTTCCTATAGAGCAACAAGCCTCCAATAATCATGATGAGTAAAAATAATAGATATACACCATCTATTGGTATAGGGGAGCTCTCCGGCGGCGTCCGTCGTCCGTATGCCGTCAACAACTTAGACCGTCATCGCGATAAAGACTACATTTTTAAATCAATCTTTACCTAACTTGCACAGTTTGTTTATGACCATAAAATCTCGCATGGGATTGTTATTGGGTCAGATCACACCATTAACACTAGAGTTATTGCCTCTTTTTCATGCAAAAAAAGTGCAAAAATGACTTTTTCAAACTTAAAGACTTTATTTTCAATCGAATCTTAACCAAACTTCAACAGGTTGTGTATGACCATCAGATCTCAGCAGACTCCAAACATGGGCCAGATCGTATTTAAAACACCAGAGTTATTGCCCTTTGTTTTAAACAAAATATACAAAAATGGACATTATTCAGGATAGAGACTTCATTTTTAAGCCAATCTTCACCAATCTTGCATAGTTTGTATTTTACCATGAGATTACAGTTGAAGTCGAATATAATCAAGGTTAGACCAGAAACACTGGAGTTATTGCCCTTGCTTTGTAAAAAAAATATATGCAAAAATGGACATTATTTAGGATAGAGACCTCATTTATCATCCAATCTTCACCAATCTTGCACAGTTTGTTTATGACCATAAGATTAAAGATGAAGTCGAATATAAGCAAAATCGGCAAGAAACACCAGATTTATTGCCCTTTGTTTGTGAAAAAAATATACAAAAAGGGACATTATTCAGGATGGAGACTTCATTTTTAATCCAATCTTCACCAATCATGCACAGTTTGTCTATGAACGTAAAACTACAGGTGAAGTTGAATATAAGCATGATCAGGCCAGAAACACGAGAGTTATTGCCCCTTGTGTTTGGATGAAAACATCAACAAGTTATCAGTGATTGGCACACGCTATTTTTTATTCAATGTTGACCAAACTTACACAATTTGCGTATGACCATAAAAATTGATTGATAAAATTTGATTTCCAACAGTTGAAACCTTTTTTGCAGTTATTTGAACATGCAAAATTGATAAGATGGCTTCAGAGCCTGCATAAACACCATTGATCATCATTGGACAGAAAATTATGAAAAAGCAAAACTTGACCTTATAGCACAGCCATCTCCATTATCGCTTTGCAGCTAGTTCTCCAAAACTGTGTGTGGAAAAGACATCAACATCTACTGTTCCTGCATTTTCCAGAATTGTCAATGACTTAATGAAAAAGGGTCAGGTAAGAATTTGAGAAAAATGATTTGAGAACCATTCGAAAAAAAAACGCACATCCACTACCAAACTCGTACTTTAGTCAGCCCATTCTACAAACCGATGTTTGAAATCAAATTTGATCCTATCCCCTTTTGCGTATTGTTTAGATACCTTAATTTTCAAACCTGTCACAACAGTATGATCCTCATCTGGACCAGTTCTCAGGTGAGTGCTTTGGGCCATCTTGTATAAGACAAAGGTCTCTGAAGTCTTTAAATATATAAGTTTCAAGTATAAGACTTGTGTAGTATTTTATAAATTATGTATTATTAATTTAGAGAAAGATATAGAGTGAAATAGCAGGGTGCTGCACCCTGTTCCTTTTTAATTGGAAAATCTTTTAAAAGTTAATATATTTTTGCAAATATTCAATTGCAAATGAAGTCTCTGCTTGAAAACCTTAATTACAAGTATTAGACTCAGAAATTAACTGGATTTAGCAAATTGTTAGAAAATGTCACCAGACTGCTCCTTTTTGACAGCACTCTGTACCTTTTGTGATTCTCGATCTTTCCCTATTTATTTTATTAAACAGTGGGCATTCATGGTAATTAAAATGTTTCAATTTTTCAAAAATGTGTCATATTACTTAGGGAAAGATCTAAGATCAAAACAGGTACAGGGTGCTGCTAAAAAGAAGCAGGGTGGAAAGTCGGACCAGTTTGTTTACATTTTCTGTTAATTTGCTACATACAGGCTTTTATGATTTTAGTGCTTCAAAATAAACTTTAATAAAATAGTCTATTCATTTGTCATTTAATATTTTCTAAAATATATTGAATTTCAAAAGATATTTAACATTTGTGTGTTGACCAGCCCTTACCCTATATTACTAGATTTTACAATACTTGAGTTAAGTGTTGTGAAAATGTCTCTCATAATTATGCATACACCATAACACTGGGTGAAAATGTCTCTCATAATTATGCATACACCATAATACTGGGGGAAAATGTCTCTCATAATTATGCATACACCATAATACTTTGTGAAAATGTCTCTCATAATTATGCATACACCATAATGCTGGTAGCTATTGTGTGGAGCACACTTTTATGGGATCTATCTACTGTTGTCTTCCTCTTGTATTTTTTGTTCTGGCTGGTTAACATGTATATATGCTAGCTGGCCAACTGGAATAAATGGCTGCATGTGAGAGGTGTACATGTCGTTACTGGGGTAGATTGTTCTCAGCGCTGGTGATAACTCTATCACTGACAGCCAGAGAGGCTTCTCATATTGGCATTAGTCATTTAAAGTTTAGGATTGTGTAAGCATTAATTGTTTGTATGTTTTATTGCATTTCTATATGATGACAAAATGCAAACAACCAAGTTATTGGATAAACAAATCTAGGTAAAAACGCTCTTAAAGTGAACATTTTGTCAGCTTAACTTTTGTGTGTATTATCAAGATGCAAATCAAAATGGCAACATCCTCGATTATTTTGTGTACTTCTTGTTTCACATTTGGCTGCTTCTGACATTTGAAATGTAACAGTTGAAGCATTATTACAGGTTGCATATATTGTAGCCGTTTCAATGCCCTTGGTTTGCCATGCCATTGGCATAGGTTGAGATATTTTATTTGACAGGGGTTAAGACCATGCAGTAATATAACTCCTTCCAGTATGACTCCTTCCAGTATACCAATTGCACCTCAATCATCCTGTATCTATGCTGCTAGAGCCTATTCTAGTCCACAGAACTATTAGGCCCTGGGTGGAGACAAAACATTCCAACAGGTTTTGAAAACTACCATCAATCATCTGATAAGCATAAGGAGGCTTTTGCAGAGAACGTATATAATATACTCCAATATAAGGATTAGGCTCTGCTAGCAATTAATGTTCATATATTTGTTACCCATTTTGTTTTAATTTTGTTTACACTTAAAAATGCTCTTGTTAACACAACAGTTGTTTAATCATGACATCTTTAATGTAAAATATAAAATAGTTATTTGGCAAAAATATATTTGTTCAGTTATAATGTTAGTAATGATAAGAATTGAAGGAATTATCTACATTTAACTGCAGGCATTAATTCTGATTGCCACCCATTTTGTCTTAAATCAAGAAAAATTCTTATGGGCAAGTGTGTTACAACCAATCTCCCATAAACCTTTTGATAAGTTAATGCTATTAAAATTATTATTATGCAGGCTGTGTATTGATTTTACAAATTGTATCATTTGCCCTTTCTACTTTCATTACTGATTCTTTACTTTAAAGCCGCAGTCCATAGAATATAATTCAATGCATCTTAAATTGGCATTAGTTCTAATGAACGTTAATGCCGTTTATTCAATTGAAAAATGTTTCTTATTTACGAAATGCAATTTTAATATTTATGTTCGAAAACGCTTGGTACGAATGGAATACACAATCATGTACATGCTGATTTACTCCAGAGACATCACCAGCTATTGCATACAGAAACAATACGTTAAAAGTTACGAAAACGTTATTAGTTTACCGATTTCAATGCGTTTTGTTTATTTTTTATTTTTTTATAGGTAAGATGTCCATGAGAAACGATTTCTGCAAAGTGTTAATTTCATTACATATGTATAGACTGCTGCTTTAAATGTTGCAAATTAACTAAAGTTTAAGAGTACGAGGATAGTAATATTCATTTGTAATATAGAACCATTGTTAGATCGCTGGCAGCTATAACTTCCTTATTCTCACAATAGCCATGTTATGTAAATCTGGCTGATTGGTATGTAGGGGAATTTGTAACTGAAACAAATTGGGGTTTGCACAAAGGAGTCGTGTTTTATCATGTTTTTAACTTAAAAATAAACTTTTGTGTGGGCTTTAACAGAAACAGAGAAGCAAATAGTTTCAACTTAGTGTTTGGAGTAAACACAGCTTTAACAAAATGTTTGTTTGCATTGATTTTGTGAATAATGTGTGTAAAAATCACATTTTTTCCAACAGGAAGTAAAATATGCTTTTGCAAAATATTTAAATATTGAAGTGTGTTTGAGTCAATAAAGTTGATCAAGAGTTTGTTTAAAGAAATGTCCTTTTGAAACATTGTAAGTCACGTCATAAGTTAACCTTATACTTTAGGCATTGTGAACACCTTGTTATTTTGAATTTTATTTACAGGATAAAGGGCAAATAATATGCAAATCTTATATTGAAGTTTTGTTTAGCAATAACATTAAAAATCACATAAAAATATGGAGTATATGAGAAGAAAGCAATCTGAACGATCAAATTCGAACATGTCATCAAATGTTAATATGCAATCGAAACCTCGACGTAATGACTATGACAGCATTCGTGAAAATGACATGCTAACTTTCACCTTAAACGCTTTGAGACAGAGGGAAGAAGACTTGTTGAGGTCACAGAGTGGTGTGGTTACCATGGATACTGACTCTGGTACTGCACAGTATACTCACATACTGGTACTGCCCACATGGAAGACATACTGTAAGTATAATGGCTCAAACGCAATTGTTATTGTTTTAATTATTATGCCTCCCATCAAAGATGGCGGGGTGTATTGGTGTCGGTCGGTCGGTCTGTCTGAAGACCACTTTCATTTCCACTCTCTAAGTTCAACAGTTTTCATCTGATCTTTACCAAACTTCATTCATGAAAATGTTTGTGGACATAATATCCAAGTTCGATAATTAGCCAAATTACCCCAGGAATTTGGGAGTTATGGCGTTTGAAATATCTAAACTGGGCTTATTTAGCCATTTCCGCTCTTTAAGTCCAACAGTTTTCATCCAATCGTCACCAAACTTCATGAAAATGTTTGTAATAATAATATCTAGGTCAAGCTCGATAATCAGGCCAATTGGCCTTAGGAATTGTGGAATTATTGCCCTTCAATTATCAGAAATTGGCCTTTTTAGCGGTTTCCGCACTCCAAGTCCAACAATGTTTATCTGATCTTTGTTGGCATACTATCTCAGCCGATTCTAATAATCAGCCAAATCGCCCCAGGACTTGTAGAGTGATGGTCCTTATTTAATCTAAAATTGGCTTTTTTTTTTGCCGTTTCCGTACTCCAAGTCCAGCAGTTCATAGCCTGTCTTCGCCATTCTTGGTGAAACTCTGTGTGAGCATAGTATCTTGGTTAAGGTCGATGAACCAAATGGTTGGTTATGTTTTTGCCGTTGTATTTTGTCTGTCTGTTACCAACTTTTGACAAAATGTTATAAATAATAGATTGGCAAGAAAATTCAGTGAAGGTTGGAATTTGACTAGTGAAGACATGATTAGATCAAGATCATCATCTGGATCCATGAATCTTGTAAAGGTTTCTTTATTGTTGGGAGATAAGGCAAGGGAGGTAACCTATCATTAGGAAATTGTTTTCATGCATGTTCGGATCAGCTTTTCACTTTCCTGTGAAATCATTATTGTCATTAACTATAGTAATTTTTAGAATTTATTTATTTTATCGACCTTTTTTTTTTACTTTTTAACGTCTTGGATAATAAATTGAATTAGTATGTTAGCAAAAAAGTTCCTGGCATCATGTTGTGGGTGTGTTAATTGGCCTTTCCCAGATCATTATTCAAGCTCAACGTTTCATGTTGTAATCAGCTGTTTGCATTGAAAAGAATGATCAATTCTGATACAAAGACTTTGAGGGCTCATTTGTAAGTATTTAATTATTGTATTTTTCCAAAGTTTATTTCATTAAACACATACATTAAGGATAATCCATGCATTATTGAACACATATCACTGTGTTGATCACTAACATCTTAAATTACTCTGTTGAAGTGTTATTCAATACACCTACACATTGGAATAAGGAAACTTTCTTACTTTCTTAACGCCATTTGTTTTTGAACATATGATATTTAATGTGTTTGCCATATTGTTAAGATGCAGCTATTTGGCTTTCGTTATCTATACATTAATTATAAGAGGATTTTTCTGAAATTAATCTTGACCCTGTGGTCGGGAGAAGCAAATGCGCCTTTATCGATTTGAGAGATATAATAAAAATATATAATAATTACTCCAGTACCTGTTATCGAAGCATAACAAAAAGTCCCTTGTTCATAGTATTACTGTACAATCATTTTCTTTTGTAGTGGTATAATTTTGGCTGCCCAAACAGCGCAAATATATGACCCCACATACATTTTCTTTTTGTATGATAATACAAAAATATAAAGATTAAAAGGAAAAATGCACAAATTTAAGACCGTGTGAAATAGGGTAGCCATTTTCTGACTGCATGAAAAGTATACACCACGAAATAAAATAATTTAACAGTATTACAATAAATATTTTAAATATTTTATTTATGTTGGCTTTCGTCAATCATGTAAAGTGTTATCTACATTTTGGACAACATTATGATTCATTAATATGATAATCATGCTCAAATTGTTCAGTCAGACTGAGTGCAATTTTTCCCTGAGTGCATTATTCAAACAGATATGGTGAACATCTGATTTTTCCACATCATAGCCAGTTTCCTGAATATCAATAATAAGTTATTACATGATTGTTACATTAGTACACGACCATACACTACAGCACCTGATCTTACATGATTGTTACATTAGTACACGACCATACACTACAGCACATGCTCTTACATGATTGTTACATTAGTACACGACCATACACTACAGCACATGCTCTTACATGATTGTTACATTAGTACACGACCATACACTACAGCACATGCTCTTACATGATTGTTACATTAGTACACGACCATAGACTACAGCACACGCTCTTACATGATTGTTACATTAGTACACGACCATACACTACAGCACATGCTCTAAGCGATGCTATAGGGATAGGTTTAAATGAGACTGTTAAAGGGCATGATGTTGGTAATATTTTCATCAGTCACCATCTGATCTCGAACCTATGACCTCCAAATCATTATTGTGATATCTTAAGCACTAGGCCAATCTGACTGACAACATTTTGTTGCATTTTAAATGAAAACCATTAAAACAAAATAAAACCCGATACCGGTATTTCTCTTAGTTTTTTTTTAAATCGATTTCGATTGATGATAATTCATTAATTTGACATTATTTCCAAATTGTCTGTGAATCACACATGTTATTTTGCTTCATTATATCAGTTTATTTTTATTCTTTTCTTTTTTTCATTTGCCGATCTGTGAATAGATGATTTTAAATGAAAACCATTAAAACAAAATAAAACCCGATACCGGTATTTCTCTTAGTTTTTTTTTAAATCGATTTCGATTGATGATAATTCATTAATTTGACATTATTTCCAAATTGTCTGTGAATCACACATGTTATTTTGCTTCATTATATCAGTTTATTTTTATTCTTTTCTTTTTTTCATTTGCCTATCTGTGAATAGATGATTTTGAGGTAGTGGTAAGAGGGTTTCCCAGTGGTTGTTTTCCCCGATGCATTTGCTCGGCAACAGTTCTTCAATAAGGAAGTTTAAATGCTTTGAACTCGGTATATCATTGTTTTCAGAGACAAGTACCATTGTTATGAAAATATTATGATACTTGAAGGTTAAATTTTTCATCATGATGTTAAACAGGATGGCCATTCCTTTGCATCATAATTACATGGCTTTAGTTCTAGTGGAATGAAACTAATACCATGGTTTCTAGATCATCGACCAATTATTTGGTTTGAGTAGTTATGGAATACTATTATACTGAGATACTCGTTACAGATTTGATATGCTAGTATCCAGTAAATGATAATTTTTTCCCTGTAAATTAAAATTTTAATGTAGCTATATGATGGGTATATATGAATGAATGGTTCCTATGTGCTGTATTTTATGTTGTATGACATTTTATTCAGATAAATCTTGAAACATATGTACCATAATCTTAAATTATGTCCATGTAAAATGTATGTTGCACTTGTTTTACTTGCAAGTGTATCAACTACAAAATGAGGCTCCTAAACCCAAGGTGATAGCCTGTAAAAGAGAGGTAGGTTATGTAACAGTATACACAATACATGTATTTCATAGTGCTTTACAACTATATTGCGTACGGTAGGCTGTCTACTGGCCCCTATAACTTAATGTTTCTTTTTAAAATAAATTATAATCTGTAACAATAAAGGCATTTCTTAAAATAGATGAATTGTAAATACACCAATGTTCATAATTTATCAAAATAAAAAATCTGACAGAATTCGTCAACTGTAGTTTAAAAAATAAAAAATATATTTTTTATATTTACTATTTACATGCATTATCAAACTGTCAGTGATGTTCATCTCACCGTTTTTTCTCTCTCCAGCAATCCAACAAACCGACATACTATGGTGTTGAGTAAGTTTGTATTCCTTTTATTACAGTAGTATCCTAGTAATTATTTATGCTATATATTATGCTGTATACTATATACTGTACAAACTGAGTTCAGAATTCCAATGGGCTACGTAGAAGTTGTGTTACAGTTTCTAAGACAATTGTTGTTACACCAATGTGTAAACTTTTCGATAGCAGAGGTGTGATTCTCACTCCTGTAAGCTGTTTTTCTCTTTTCAAATGCCAATTTCAATATAACAATGAGGCGGATGTCATTTTAAGCTGTTTTTCCCCTTTCAAAAGCCAATTTCAATATAAAAATGAGGCTGTCATCGGAAAACGGGGCTTAATGCATGTCGGTCCGTATCAGCCTGTGCAGTCCGCACAGGGTTATTTGTGATGACACTTTCCGCTTTTATGGTATTTTCTGTTTCAAGGAAGTCTCTTCTAAACATAAAGACACTGTAGGCGGAAAGTGCTGTCCTGGATTAGCCTGTGTGGACTGCACAGTCTAATCCGGGACGACACTTTACGCACATGCATTAAGCCCGATTTTCCCACGACATGCCTCAAATAGGGCTTACACTTGCTGGATCTGTATAGAAATGAGAGGATTTGATGAACCTTTTACTATAAGACAGACCCTGTTCTGTTAAGAATCTTGAATTGAACAGTTCTGTGTTGAGGTATTATCAGTTTTAAAATTATATATATTTATTTCTTTGTTCAAATTCCATTGACTAGAATTCTATATTGAACTTAATTGTACATAACTGTATCAGGTACCATGGTGAGATAAGCCGAGAAGAGGCGGAGGATTTTTTTAGCAATGGCGGAGATGGGAGTTTTCTAGTCAGAAGGAGTGACCGAGGACCCCAGGCATTCACGCTAGCTATCAGGTGGGAAACTAAAACCATTAATGCAGGGTTTTGTTTTCATACATCCTTGGCAAAGGGCATCTTGTGGGTCTTGGCAAGTTATACGTTTTAGTAATGTAGTTTTATTATTGCTTTCTGCTTGCTTATCAGGATGTATGATATCGTATCATATGTGGAGTCAAATTCCGTGTTCCCTGGTATATTACCTTCTACACAGAATTGCACATTTTCATAGCTTTCTCTTTGCATTCTTTGTGATGTTGATGTATTTGAGCGCTAAGTTTCATGGAAACAAATTGAAAGGGTTAGCTAGAGATGTACATACCTTACTCAAACCTGTGTGTGGAATGTAAGGTGTCATTGCCTGTGGAGTCTTACTCTGCATATGATAGGCTATATATCGATGAGAATAAAGCAATATAATAATTAATAACTTATTACACAAATATATTGAATTTAGGACAATTTCCGTTCTACATTTCAAAAACTGTTGCCGGTAGTGACCATTGAACGAATCTTAACATGCTGTAACTAGCTCTGGTGGATTATAATTGTATAAAGGGACCCAAGAAGATATTATCAATCTTCTGTTATCATTATTTGGTCAACAAATTCACCTGCTCACTGTCCCAAAGATTTATTTTTTCATTGTTATACTTGTCATGAAGACAACACCCAATTTTGATGTGAATTAGTTTAATGCTTCACTGTAAGAGTTAAATTCATTGGTTAATATGAAAAATAAAAGAATCTGTTCATTGTTTGAACAAAAGTCATTGTACTATTTATTTATTCTTTCAGATTCGATGATCAGACCAAAAATTATAAATTATTTTACGATGGACTCCATTATGTCGGAGAAAAAAGGTTTGAAACAGTGGAACAATTAGTTGCTGATGGACTTATCCACTTTTACATCGAGTCGAGAGCAGCAGACTACATCGCCTCCCTATCAGAAGAGTCCAACTATGCACAGTCGCCATATTTAGCGTACTCCTTGAAAAAGAAACGACTTCAGAATTCTCGAAAAAACCTGGCCAATCACAGGGTAGATGGAGCCCAGCTCTTGTCCAATGAACAACAGCCGTCCACTCCAACTTCTGTAAGTGCGCAGCAGGGATTGGCGTCTTTGTTGTGTGTCATTGTAATTATGATTTTGTTGACTTCAGATTTCACTTAATTACCTTTATTGTCTAATCTCTCTACACAGTTAATCAGTTATTTTATTTTTCTTAGTAATTCTCTAATTAACAAAGTTTATAACATGACTTTTGTATAAGTATTCTTCCACTGTTATAGCGCTAGTTTGGGTTTTTATTTCCTTTTCATCTGACTTCAATTGCTGTATAAACTACAGCATCTATGGTGGGACCTTTCCTTTCTTAATGAATGAACTTAGATGACAGCTGTATTTCGCATCATAGACAGACTAGTGTTTCTGAGCATTTTCTTTCGAGAGCCCATCTCTTCATATACAATTAGCAAAATGTCGGCTTCCTTAAGTCCATTTTCAGTTTTAGTTTCATAGAAATTGAACATTCTTACTTACTTTTGCCATTAATACTTTATTTCAGACTTCTTTTAAGCATAAAAAATCTTCCAGCTCATCACTGAAAGATATTTCTGCATCAGGCTCATTGAGTAACAATGAAAAGGTGATACATCTCATGGGAGTCACACACATATATACTCCATGTATCAAATATTACAGAATAAAATCCAAAAATAGTTAAGAATTCTTGCTGTACATCGGTATGTTCAGAGAAGGTACAATATGTTTGCTCATTGGCTGTATGGAATTTTTAAAAATACAATTATGACGAAATTTGCATATGATAATGTTCAAGAATAAGTCTTGTTTTCATAAATTTATTTAAGTGCAAAATCCTGATGTAAATTAATTTAAGTATTAAATTAGATATTGCAAAGAGTATGAACAAGTTTTAAATGTACAGTATTTATGTAAGAATGGACATATTTTGATAGGAAAAACAGTTTTGGAATACAAATGAAGTAACGGAATGTACCTGTGGAAAATTAATCCACTTTTGATTGTACAAGTATAGTTTTGTAACATAACTCGATACATTATACAAGATGTAAGAATACACATAGATAAGGCAGACAAATAGAGAATACTAGGTCAGTGTTAAGATAAGTTTATTTAGCGAAGCTTAGAAAACCTGAACGAGTCTTGGCGAGTGGTTCACGTTTTCGTGCCGAGCAAATAAACATATCCTTATTCAACAATTACCTTGTATTCTATTTATATCATCATATGCTGTCTTTAGTTTGAAAATAAACGAAAAAAAATAAATAAATAAATATTATGAAAAATATAAAATGATGCCAACAATATGACGTCATTATACTGCGCGTGTTTGCTTTTTTCCACAGTGTTGAAATAAGCAAAGTTTATTCCATTGGGGTTTATTTCGTCAATGCCCGTCTGATGATGGGATAACATTTAACTTCAGTGTGAAACGAGTATATGTGTAAACCTCCCAGTTGGTCTGAAGTGTGGACCTAGTGTTGATTGTTCTGTTTGTTCTAAGGAATTGTTTGGTTTAACTGGCTGGTTGTTAACTAAAGGCATACCAGATTGGATTTATGTTTGCTAACATTTGGTGAATATGGGTTATTCTGTATAATAGAAAATATAACACCAAAATTCTAAAGTGTAAAAAGAACTGTGAATCAAAATGTTCTGTAACTTGTGACTTCATAGATAACGTTTTAGCATTGTATATGCATTGAAAAATAACCTATACATATAGCCTCAATGAATCCAATTAATGAATTGCTAATCCGGGACGACACTTTACGCACATGCATTAAGTCCGGTTTTCCCACGACGCGCCTCATTTTGGTTTGCAACTAACAAGCAGCCCTCAAAAGCATCTACCCTCAATGCATGGTATTAATGTGTTGACGTGATGTGGAAACTTGCTCAGCACATTTGGTGGTTGAATTGCTGTTAGCACAGTTAATATTTGGACTGCTGTTAGCACAATTGACAGATCGCTATTGGATTTATAACCATGTCTTAAGTTGACTTTCCACAAACACTGTTGACATAATTCAGTTGCTCTTAGAAGAAATCTCCATAAAATAATACAGTCTTGACTTACTCTCTCAGACATTGAAGTCCTTTTTTTTGGATTGTTTAAATGCATTGTAAGTCAAATCTCATTCATCAGTCCATATGTTATAAAGATGTAAACTGTATTTTTTGAAACAGAAACAACAACATACAAGTGAATAGACTGTTTTCACATAATACATTTCTGTGAAACCAAGTGTAATTATGGGGAATTCATTGTGTTTTAATCAACTTGTATTTTAAATCAACTTGAAATAGAGAAAGAGAAATATATGTAGGTGCAATGTCTGTAAAATAAAACTTCACTGTTTGTAAAATATTGAACATGCTTTTTATGCTCCCCGAAAAATATCAGGGGAGCATAATTATAGTCGCCGTCTTGTTCGTCTGTCCTTGCGTCCCACTTTTTTGTCCGGGCTATTTCTCAGCAACTTATAGCCGGAATTCAACGAAACTTTATGGGAAGTTTCATTACCAAGTGGTGTGCATATTACCATAACGTTCCGCTTCATTGATTTTTCTCAGAGTCATGGGACTTTGAAGATTTATGAAATATGTATATAGTGAACGATTCTTGACTTTCTTGTCCGGGCTTTTTCTCAGCAACTACTGGCCGGATTTCAACAAAACTGTATGGGAAGCTTCATGACCAATAGGAGGTGTGCATATGACCAGGATGTTCCGCTTCAATGATTTTAGAGTTATGGGACTTTATATGCACAATTCATGACTTTCTCGTCCAGGCTGTTTCTCAGCAACTTCTAGCTGGAATTCAACAACCCTTTATGGGAAGCTTCATTACCAATAGGAGGTGTGCATATTACCGGGATGTTCTGGTTCATCTCGGAGTTATCGGACTTTGAAGATTTATGAAATTAGTTTATAGTGCAAACTTCTTGTCCTAGCTTTTTCTACGCAACTACTTGACAGATTTCATTGAAACTTACCAAGATGAGTTGCGCATATTACCATGATGTTCCGCTTCAATGATTTTTCTCAGAGTTTTTTTAATTAGTTTATAGTGCACAATTCTTGTATGAGCTTTTTCTCAGCAACTACCTGCCAGATTTCATTAAAACTTTATGGGAAGCCTCATTGCCAAGAGGAGGTTTGCATATTACCAGGACGTTCCACTTCAATGATTTTCCTTGGAGTTATAGGGCTTTGAAGACATCAATTGTGTCTTATCTATTTCTCAGGAACTGCTTTATGAAATTCAATGATGCTTGATGGAAAACTTAATAAATAGGAATTGAAATAACCATATCGGTGTTACAGTAATGATCCATCACTTTGATTTATTTTATTTTGTTTTTATTTTATTTTTACAATTTTACTTCATCTGCGTGTTCATATTGTATTTGTGTGGTATGCTCACAGTAAGTTTTAATGTCAGATTTGGTCTTGCAGTTTTAGTGATGTTAAGCTCGACTTTTCAAAGAAAATGCAAGCTATTCTACTCGCCTTGGCATCGGCGTCCGAGCTAGGTTAAAGTTTTTCGGTAAGCTAGTTTCTCAGGAATGGCTTGAGGGATTTCATTCAAACTTAAAACATGTATTTCCCTTATTAAAATGAACCTATAGGCCAAGTTTGGTAACTCTAATTTGAAATTTGTCAAAATTATGGGCCTTTTTACACTTCGAAATTTTACATATAAGCTATATGGACAGGTTAAAGTTTTTCGGTAAGCTGGTTTCTCAACTTTCGTTTCTGCTCTCTAACTCTTCTCAATAACTTGAGAATGCATTGTGATATTTTATATTGCTTGACAACGCGCATTGGGGAGCATCCATCAGTTTTACTGATATTCTTGTTGAATAAAAAAAAAAAATATCGCTTTTAATTAAACACTAATATAAGAAATATGTATTTTGTTAATGCAAATTATTTTAACATTTTTTATTTTGTGTATACATTGTCATGTTCTGTATGACTAGCAACAGCTTTCCAGTGTCCACAATTTTATATAGATAGGCAGTTTTGCATTAATGAAATTAATAGAGCTGGTGCAATATTATTATTCGACTTTAAAGCCATATTCCACATTCACCTGTAGCTTTAGTTTTAACATATTTTATTTCCATCATGTAAATATATTTTACACCAACCATGGTCCAAGTGAACAAATACAGCATACAAAACAAAAAGGGTTGAACCAAAAGTTCTCTCAACATTACTTGTAGCTTTCAAGGTGTCATGCTGTTTGGACATGATGTTATGCATGTGTGATAACATTTATTTGATTACCAAGGATTAGCAGTTGCAGATATGAGAAAATTATGAAATAATGTTTTCTGCTATACACATTGGGTTTACTGCTAAATCAAGAAACCAGAAATTCAGTATGAATTTACAACTACATTTGATTTGATTTTTATCATTTGAGACATAACTTTTGCTAGTAATTAATTCATGTATCAATATTATGTAATGTATGGAATGGTAGTAGAATATTCATTCACATTAAAATTATTATTGAAGTACATGTATTTCTTCTTCAAATGGAAATTAAGAACCATCCTGTTTGTGCTTTAAATGAACTACTGAAATGAGAACTAGATTATTAACTTGACGGAACCAAGCTCCAAAGGTGCTATGTATTAAGTGTCGGCCTCTGAAATCTGAGATCATGAGCTTGATGATAAATGTACAGAAAGTTACATGTTGTCTCTCTCACAGCCAAAGTACTTCCCAGGAAATAGACTTGAACGTGATTTTCGCAAACCACTCCGGATTATGAAACAAACTGGACTAAATTAATTATTTTTGCAGGAAGTGGATGATGAATTAGACAGTACGGATGCGGACGTGGATGTGTCGGTGTTTGAGAAGCCGCACGTGTTCAAGACCCACAACTTCACAGGTCTGCACTGGTGCGACTTCTGTGCCAACTTCATGTGGGGTCTCATAGCACAGGGGTCCAAATGTCAAGGTCAGTTACGGTATCTCTGTGCATTGCAATTCAATATATGCAAATGTAATATAATGTGGGGTCTCATTGCACATGGGTCTAAATGTCATGGTCAGTTAATGTATATCTCTGTCTGTTGCCATATATATATATAAATGTACACTAGGGCTAATAATAGAAACAAATGCAAATTTTACAGACACAAACAACTCAGGACCATGTTTATTGAGTTTATACATCTCTTTATGAATATATTAACAACATTTCCTATAAAAACTGGCTGTAGTTGCCGTAAAGGCTTCAGTCGATGTTGGGCTCAAATTAATCTTTCAAATGAATGTACTAGATATAAAAATTTATGTTCCTGCAACTTTGTTTTTCTTCAACATCCTCAAATTCATTTTGTGTTTACTTTTATTGACAGCCCGTATATATATTGACCAAAATTATCAGGTTTTTTGCATCATAATTTCAAAAATCTGTTTATCTTGGTGTCTGTGAACAATTTAGTTGATTAGTATGGGAATATGCTGATTTCCATCATTTGAATGTAAAACTTTGTGTGCTCGTACAAATAGTGTTTAGATATGGATATCCAGTTTGAAACAACATAGACATGGTGAACCCTTGGAGGGGTAGTATAGTACTTTTTCCTGAATTTATTCTGAAATAACAATCCCTAATTATATATGAAGTCTTGACACATTTGTAGACTGTGGGTTTGAGGCCCACAAGAAGTGCTCTGAGAAGGTGCCCAACGACTGCATGCCGGACATCAAGTACCTCAAGTCGGTGTTCGGCCAGGACCTGACGACCGTGATCAAGGCCCACAAGTCTCCCATACCCATGGTCGTGGAGAGATGTGTGAAGGAAATAGAATCTCGAGGTGAGTCTTGGAGAGGTTAGTGTAGGAAGTAGAATCTCGAGTGAGTTTTAGAGAGATGTGTGAAGGAAATAGCATCTCGAGGTGAGTCTTAGAGAGGTTTGTGTAGGAAATAGAATCTTGAGTGAGTTTTAGAGAGATGTGTGAAGGAAATAGAATCTCGAGGTGAGTCTTAGAGAGGTTTGTGTAGGAAATAGAATCTCAAGTGAGTTTTAGAGAGATATGTGAAGGAAATAGCATGGAGAAGTGTGTGAAGGAAATAGAATCTCGAGGTGAGTCTTAGTGTGTGAAGGAAATATCATCTCGAGGTGAGTCTTAGAGAGATGTGTGAAGGAAATAGCATCTCGAGGTGAGTCTCAGAGAGATGTGTGAAGGAAATAGAGTCTCGAGGTGAGTCTCAGAGAGATGTGTGAAGGAAATAGCATCTCGAGGTGAGTCTCAGAGAGATGTGTGAAGGAAATAGAGTCTCGAGGTGAGTCTTAGAGAGATGTGTGAAGGAAATAGAGTCTCGAGGTGAGTCTCAGAGAGATGTGTGAAGGAAATAGCATTGTGAGGTGGGTCTTAGAGAGATGTGTGAAGGAAATAGCATCTCGAGGTGAGTCTTAGAAAGGTGTGTGAAGGAAATAGAGTCTCGAGGTGAGTCTCAGAGAGATGTGTGAAGGAAATTGAGTCTCGAGGTGAGTCTCAGAGAGATATGTGAAGGAAATAGAGTCTCGAGGTGAGTCTTAGAGAGGTGCGTGAAGGAAATAGCATCTCGAGGTGAGTCTTAGAGAGATGTGTGAATGAAATAGCATCTTGAGGAGAGTCTTAGAGAGATGTGTGAAGGAAATAGAGTCTCGAGGTGAGACGCTCAGGCCCACATTCACCAACCCATTCTAAGACTTTAGAATAAAGAACAGACTTAGACTCGAGAAAAAATACATGTGTGTTCGCAAATATGCCAGGTACCAATGTTATTTATGTCATTGATAAATTATTCTTAATAACGAATGCTAAAATGAATGTTAGTGAATACAAAATCGGATTCAAATTAACAGTGTTCTTAGAATAGAACATTTTCAAAAATATTCTTCATTCTTATGTCTTAAGTCTAAGAATTGGTTATTGAATACGGGCCCTCAGATCAGAGACCAGAATAACTTTGGTTATTGGTTATTGAATACGGGCCCTCAGATCAGAGACCAGAATAAGTTTGGTTATTGGTTATTGAATACGGGCCCTCAGATCAGAGACCAGAATAAGTTTGGTTATTGGTTATTGAATATGGGCCCTCAGATCAGAGACCAGAATAAGTTTGGTTATTGGTTATTGAATACGGGCCCTCAGATCAGAGACCAGAATAAGTTTTAAAATAAGCATCTGTTAGACCGACTGTAATTTGAATCTGTATTTGTACAACATTTTGGATATTTGGAATTTGACATTATGACCAGGTGTGAAGAATTATTATTTTATAAACTAAATTTTAATGCAGTGTATTTACTCATGAGACTTCCTTACTGATGACAATGTGCAAGATATTGTAAAATTAAACAAAAAATAACTGTCTCTATTTAAATTAAATTTAATTTGTTGATAAAAAGTTTGTTCCCCTGTTATTCTTTACATGTTTATTTGACAATAATTGTTTGTTAAGGACAAAATTGCCTGCATAATAGGTCGTGTTGTCTTTCATATGCGTCCTTGGTCATAACATTCACACATACATGTATACTTTGGGTGTGTTCTAGGAATGACGTCTGAAGGCCTGTACCGCGTGGCAGGGTCACATGATGAGGTGGAAGAAATACGAATGGCATTTGATAAAGGTGAGGGGATATGCAAGTGGAATATTATTACTCGTATGATGTATACACTTTAATTTGCTTAGTAACTATTGTGAAAGTTATTTAAAGACAATTCGTCATCAATTTTAAATCATAATTAGATGATTTGTGAATTCTATGCACCAGGTTATGAAAAGTGTTTAAAATTCAAAAAGAAACATTTAAACAGATTATTAAGTAAGAAATTAGCAGTATTTTAATTGTTGTAAAATATGTTTTTATGTATATGTATTTGATTTCAGTCTGCATGACTTAGAGAAATTAACAGCGCCTAGACTTTTTATTTCCTGCATATCTCCATATTTTGCTTGTTATACCTTTGATAACTATTCATTATTATTCCACATATATTAATCTATGAATATATTACAACTTCAGTCCTTCATAATTTCAGATTGTGAGAACACTGTAATCACTTCAGCTAAATATGAAGATGTGAACACTGTTACGAGCGTGCTGAAACTGTACTTCCGTCTCCTACCCATACCTCTCATTACATTTGATGGGTACAGGAAAATCATAGAAGGAATGAGTAAGATAAATTTCACTGTACCCAACTGTTATATTGCTCAGGCCTTTCCAAATAATTTACAGTCACTGATTTGGTAATTGAAGACACCCTTAGTTGATTTCTATGATAACTATAAAGAAACATAAATCATTTCTATAGAGAACAGTTGGCATTATTTTACAACTAATTGCATGCTTCTTATTGTGCCACAGTCTGGTAATAGACTCTGATTTATACAAGATTATTGTTAATGGTAATAGCCAATGTTAAAAAATAATTAAAATATTAAAACAGTTATTTACATATTTATTAGTTACTGGGATGGGGCCCAGGCATTAAGGAGTTATGGAAGATACTAAATATATCACATATTTGTACTATGAGATTTCTTAATCAAGGTGCTAAGTGCAGTTTAAGGGAAAAAATAATAAAACTATTAAAACAGTCACATACATATTTATTAGTTACTGGAAATGTGGCCCAATCCCAAAGGAGATATGGAAGATATATCACATATTAACAATGAGATTTCCAAATCTAGGTGCTTAGTCCAATTTAAGGAGAAAATGCATGATTTGAAAAACATTTTAATTTGTCGAATTGCCATTTGACATCAGTATCAGTATTTGTTTTCGCCTTTAGGGGAAAGGTGGCGGGGCCCTTCAGATGGTGAATTTTACGGCAAAAGGGGATTTTGTTGTTATAAAAGCATTATTACATGTTTATATTCTACTTTGTTATAAGACATTAATCAGTTGTTTTGCTACAATTGATAACTTAGATTATGCACTAACTTGGTTTGATGAAAAATTCCTGGGATTGTTTACGAAAATTCCTTAATCAACATTAATCAGTTGTTTTGCTATAATTGATAACTTAGATTATGCACTAACTTGGTTTGATGAAAAATTCCTGGGATTGTTTACGAAAATTCCTTAAGCATAGTCAATAAATAAATCACTGAGTATTTCCTGACCCCTGCCCATGCTATAAGTGACATAAATATTTCCTGACACCTGACCTTGTTTCAGATCGTGAAGAACAAAAGGACAAATTGATGCTGATCCGAGAAGGGCTGGCTATCCTGCCCCCGGCACATTACCAGACCCTGAAATACCTTATCAACCATTTAATAAGGTATGACACATTAAGTGTTGGTCTGTTTGTCATACAAATTATTATGCACCCCATCAAAGATGGTATGGTATATTGGTTTGCTAATGTTGGTTGGTCAGTCCGTCTGTCTGTCGGTCAGTCGGTAGACCACTTTCGTTTGCGCTCTTTAAGTCCAACAGTTTTCATCCGATACTCACCAAACTTCAGGATAATGTTTGTGGCCATAATATCTCGGCCAAGTTCGATAATCAGCTAAATTGCCCGAGGAACTACAGAGTTATGGCCCTTGATTGATCTAAAATTGGTCTTTTTAACAGTATTCACTCTCTATGTCCAACAGTTTTCAACCAATCCTCACCAAACTTGATATTTAAAACATAGCTTTTAACCTAGAGGGGGCATAACTGTTTTACAAACAGCTCTTGTCTTTCTGCACGTAATCATACTTAATTAGAAAGCATAGTGATGTACCATTTGAAAGCATTTGATGAATAATATCATTATAGAAGTGTTTATTCACAACAAAAACCACCCTCAAAGGACTATTTGAAATGTCACTGTTGAGGTTTTCATTGCTGATAGATGTTGCATCAGACGTTTCCACAGTTGTGGGTCATATGCAAATGACTATCCAATCCTTTGCCTTTGGATATTGTCTGTAGAGTTGTTAACCTTGTGCTAAAGCTTGTCAAGTACTTGCAAAAGCCATTAATGGAAATAAGGCTTAAGGAATAGATGGGGAGGAGTTTCAGATGTTAGTATCAATAACTGGAAAGGCCTATTGCCTGTTTAACTGTAAACCTAGTTCACACAAAAGAGCATGTGTTAAAGCTTGTATAGCAATTACCAAAGTGATTAGAAATCCTTTCAGTATACCAGTAGGAAGATTTAAATCCTTTCAGAATACCAGTAGAAAGAAGTTAATCCGTTCAGTATACCAGTAGAAAAGTCAAGCCTTTCAGTATACCAGTAGGAAGATTTCAATCCTGTCAGTATACCAGAAGAAAGAAGTAAATCCTTTCAGTATACCAGTAGAAAGTAGTCAATCCTTTCAGTATACCAGTAGAAAGAAGTCAATCCTTTCAGAATACCAGTAGAAAGAAGTCAATCCTTTCAGAATATGAGTTGAAAGAAGTCAAACCTTTCAGAATACCAGTAGAAAGAAGTCAATCCTTTCAGTATACCAGTAGAAAGAAGTCAATCCTTTCAGTATACCAGTAAAAAGAAGTTCTTTCAGAATACCAGTAGAAAGAAGTCAATCCTTTCAGAATACCAGTAGAAAGAAGTCAATCCTTTTAGAATACCAGTAGAAAGATTTCAATCCTTTCAGAATACCAGTAGAAAGAAGTCAATCCTTTCAGAATACCAGTAGAAAGATTTCAATCCTTTCAGAATACCAGTAAAAAGAAGTCAATCCTTTCAGTATACGAGTAGAACGAAGTCAAACCTTTCAGAATATCATTAGCTGGGAAGGCGTTTAAAATGTTAGTATTTATTACTGGAAAGGTCTCTTGTACATATTCCAGGGTTACTGAGAAGAAGCCCAAGAACATGATGACGTCAGAGAACCTGGCTATCGTGTTCGCTCCAACCTTGATGAGAAGTCCCGATACGGACCCCATGCTGAACCTCATGTCTGTCGGCGCAGAGCAGAAGGCCATTAAGATGCTTATATCCTGCAGCAAGGAGCTGTTCTTGAAATGAGCATGTCAGGGTCTTAGTATAGATAAATTTGCAACAGAATCAGTCGAATGCTTTCATATTTTGTTGAACAAAGTTGAGCACTGCACGGAATCGTTAGTCTGGGCCAAATGACATATGAGACATCGAGGTCCATATTCACCAACCCATTTTTAGATTGAAGAATGAAAAATAGACTTAGACGCAAGAACAAATACTTGTGTGTTTGAAAACAAATACTGGGTATATGTCATTAATAAATCATTATGAATAAAGAGTGCTAACATTTGCATACCCAGTAATTGAAGTTAGATCCATATTAACAGCGTTCTTAGAATAGAACAGTTTTAAGAATATTCTTTATTCTTACATGTAAGTCTTAAGTCTAAGAATGGGTTGGTGAATACCGGTCTGGGTTAGGCTTTTTCTGAATTGTGACCTACATGTAGCAAAGTGCTGCTGTTGGGATGTTTGCATGAATCATGTGACTGTGTGGTGGAAACAGTAGACCATGGTCACAGTGTAAGAACCTGTGTTGGATGGAATAGCGATTGCACTGGTCCAATCAACTTCTTGCATAATTATCAGCAGTTATCTTGTCTAAATATTCTTCCTTGTAAATACACATTTTCTGCTGTCTGGTATAAAACATTTATAGAATATGCACATATTAGTTATACAAGCGTTTTAATAAAAGTTCTGTAAATACTTTTTAACACATTCGACAGCTTTAAGAATTATATTTCACTTCTTTTTCTTATCATTTCACATGGTGCTAAATTGCAGAAATGCAATAAAATGTTAAAAGGAAAAAAAAACAACCTGTAAAATCATAATGACTAAGTCATAATCACTGTTCTGCACAGATGGTAATGGCATTATGTAAAATGAAATCCCTGTTTTATAAGACGTTACATACTCATTAAATGCTTGCTTTCGTGTTTGAGCAGAATCTTTTTCTTTATAACTTTGACTCATTTGCCACTGAGATTCTCTTTGCATATAATTATAAAACAATGTTATACATGCACACGTATATGTCAGAAAGATTGATATTTTCTTTTGCTTTCAGTAATAATAGAACAGTTGTCCATTTATAGGTTGTACAATGAGTTTATCATGTGGTACATTGGTACGATGAGTTTATCATGTGGTGCATTGGTACGATGAGTTTATCATGTGGTACATTGGTACAATGAGTTTATCAGGTGCTACATTGGTAGAATTAGTTTTATCATGTGGTACATTGGTACAATGAGTTGATGATGTGGTACATTGGTACAATGAGTTTATCATGTGGTACATTGGTACAATGAGTTTATCATGTGGTACATTGATACAATGAGTTTATCAGGTGCTATATTGGCACAATGAGTTTATCAGGTGCTACATTGATACAATGAGTTTATCGGTGCTAAATTGGTAGAAATCGTTTATCATGTGGTACATTGGTACAATTAGTTTATCATGTGGTACATTGGTACAATGAGTTTATCATGTGGTACATTATTTCTGTTTATGTGAAGTGATTAATTTGAGGCGCGTCGTGGGAAAACCGGTCTTAATGCATGTGCGTAAAGTGTTTTCCAGGATTAGCCTTTGCAGTCCGCACAGGCTAATCCAGAACGGCACTGTCCACCGACAGGATTTATGTTTAGAAGAGACTTCCTTGATTCAAAAAATACCATAAAAGCGCAAAGTGCCATCCTGGATTAGCCTGTGCGGACTGCACAGGCTAATCCGGAACGACACTTTACGCACATGCATTAAGACCGGGTTTTCTCACAATGCGCAACATTTTTAATCATTTAGTATTGGATATGTACTTGACAATAGAGCAAAAATGTGTAACGCTAACTGGTTGTGTGTTCTTTCTTTTCTTCTGCATGACCTTATTTATAAGCTTATCAGTTAAGACAATGGACACAAGCAATCCGCACACTATTTCTAGTATAGATACCACTGACAGTAAAACTCCCATATATATGTGTGGGGTCATCTATTTTGTATACCCAAACTTTGTTTTAAGATGGTTTTGCTTTCTAAATTATGATACACATACTGTCATGTCCAAACAGCTATCTAAAATTATGACGAACACAAACAGTTTTAAGCTGCGCATTCAGCAGTAAACTGAACAGATTTTTGTAATTGAGTGATTTTCTTAATTATATTACTTTTGCGTGTGTGTGTTTTGTGTAACTGAGAAACAGTTTATCATTTTTAGGGCATTATCAAGGATTATTCAGTACGATTCTGTGGTATATGGTAGCCATTTTTCAGTACGCAAATATCGCCACCCTGTATACTATCAACAATAGTATTTTCAAAAATATACACTGATCCATCAGTATGCAGTATTTCTCATTTGTTTCACTGATATTGTCAGTACAAATGTTTTAAACTGGACACAATTCAACAACTATTGCATGTCTGCATACAAATGAATCACTTTCAAAGAACATCGTCTTTAATTGTTTCCATTCCCTTGTCGTTCATTTTGTCCCATTTACCACGAGATTGCTTCTGTTGACAATCAACCTGCGACAATTCCGTTTAGCGGTATTTTGGGGTCTGTTCATTCATCCTTTTTCAATTGCAACTGGTTAACAGAAATAAAATTACTCAATTTTAAAAACATCTTTATTTCTGGTTTGGATTTGATTTAGTCATGTATTCAGAGTTTCTTGAAATGGAACATTTTTAATTCCAAACATCAGTGTCAAACTACGGTATGTACACGTATAATTACGTCATAGATAACTTTGCCTTTACATTGTATTGTCAAATCAGCTCTGTAAAAACACCAGTTTCATTTAGTTTATCCTCTACATGTACATTTTCATATTGTGTGGTCAGGCAAGCTAAAGCCGGCTAGCTCAGTTGGTAGAGCGCTGGACTACAAATCCGGGGATCGCGCGTTGGATTCCCAGCCCGGCCACATAACTTGTGTGGGGATTGGTAATGAAATTATTTCTACGGCCATTCTCCCCTACCTTTGATTCAAGCAGGGCAGTTGTCAGTTACTGGCATAAGTATGTGCACTTAGTACTGGTAAACCAGCTTACCCAGGAAGTGTGAGTAGGTTAACTGACTGCCGTTATATGACTGAAATACTGTTGAATACGGCGAAAAATCCAAACATACAAAAACAGACAGGCACGCTAAAGATCTTAAGTGATTGAAACTGAAACTTTCAGGAACACATGTTGTATTTATGATGTTTTGGAACTAGAAGTGCTGCACATGATTTACCTCTGCGGCAAAGTCAGCATGCTAGTATTTGTCTTTATATGTCCTTGGTACTTAGGGTGTTTTATGTGTTGTTTAGTTTTGTTCTTCTTCTGATGAAAATCACTGTTCATAATGATTATATATTTTTATTAATAACATTTTGTACATTTTCTTACATTTGTTGCAAAACAAAGACAACATGTTTACCAGTTTCAAATACATGCTGTTGTGCAAGCTTTTATTCATGTGACAAAATAATGGAGTCAGAGCTTCAAAGTGTCAAATAAAATAATTGCATAATGTTGGGATATGGACAAATAATCTAAATAACTAATTTACCAAGTATTATTGTTTGGATGGTGATCATGAATTTCTGTCAAAGTGCAATATTTTGTTTCTTAGCAATGTAGAGTGTTTTCCTGTGTGTTGTTACTGATATTAAATCCATTTGAGGATATCATTAATGTTTGTTTGTAGTTTGTTCAGTAGTACTTGTACATTTGTGCGCAAACATCTCTTTTTGTTCTGATAATTGGTACTCGTATAAAACATGTTTGTTCTAAATTCTGCCCTGTGTAAATAAAGGTGGTGAAAACCTTCAAGCATGTTTTGTCACATTAGGCACAGAATGGCCTCTTCAGTGGCCATTAACATATCATACACATAGAGGATGTTTGTTGGTTTTGGTCGAATATAGATTTTATTCACGAGTATTCATAGAAATTTATATTTTCACAAGTGGCGCAGCCACTAGTTAATTTTTTTTTTCTATGATCACATGTGAATAAAAGTTGATTTTCTACCGAAACCAACGTATTTTCTTTCTTTTTATGCTGTTTTGCTGCATTTCTTTTTATTTAAATTGCTGGAGTGGGTTTTATTGGAAAATATCGCAGGACTCATTTGACAATTTTCAGTCCGGCATCGTTGACGGTCAATCTGTTTTCATTTACTATCTTAACAGGAACCAGTATGAAACCGTGAACATTATTAGAGGGTATGTTTTTAACAGTGAATTACCAATTTTATTTCACTGATATTTGCCTATAAATTACTGGAAAGCATAAATTCATTGTAAAATATTTCATTGTATTTGTTCTATACATTATTTAAATATTATTCTTAGATTTGATCAGTCATCATGTGTATAATGTTCATTACAAGATAGCGATGATTGTACAGTATAAGTAACAACGAATATCACTTCTTTTTATAAACATTAACCATACTGTGAACATGCATGAGTATTGTTAACATATGTTATACAGCATTGTCATTTGTACATTTTCATAGATTTTGTAACCACAATTTTATTCTTTGTTGCAAATGTGTCTAATACTACGTACTTTGCTATGTGCATACGTAAGCATTCACCTTTTACCTAATCTCCTGGAGTTTAGAAAACTATGGGCACATCCTACCACTACTAGTTATTCTACCATTATATTATAGGAGGGGTGTCTTGGGAAAACTGGGCTTAATGCACCTGCGTAAAGTGTCGTCCCAAGGAACGACACTCCGATTTTATGGTATTTTCAGTTTCAAGGAAGTCTCTTCTAAACATAAATCCATTGTAAGCAGGAAGTGCCGTCCTTGGTTAGCCTGTACGCATATGCATTAAGCCTGGTTTTCCCAGGACACACTTCATATTGTCCATAATGATAGAACCTTAAATATGAATGCAGCCCTGGCAAGGTCATTTGTTGATTCCTTTAAATGTTGACCGTCAACTTTGGCATTGAACATTAAGTGTGATCTGCAATTGACCTCATAAAATGTGAAATACAAACACACATGCATACGTCAAATAGCTGTGGGTCTTAGTGTTATACATTAAAATAAAAATCATAATCTTAATATGGACAATATTGATGGATGATTAATAAATCAGCAGCCTTGTCTTTCCAACATGTCCGTCTCTCTATGTAACAATACGTTTAAGAAATAGATAGCGTATATGGGTAGTGATAAGTAGCTTTTATTGCATCTACTTTTGTACTCGATATATAATACACTGCATATTTTTATTTTGTGTATTATGTGTTTTTTGTTTTGAAAACTTTATAATCATTGCATGATATACATAAATGTATTAACGAATATCAAAATGATAAATGTTGTATAAAAATATTGCAATAAAATTGTTTTTGAGACTTACTGTTTGTGTTCAATTTATTGCTCTTTCTGCTTAGGCGTAAAAAAAATAAATGTTTGTTTCAGGTAACATGCCCAAAAATATTTGGGTAGGCAGGTCGGGATTTTTTTTTGTTTTGTTTTGTTTTTGGTAAATGGTCAACTTGAAGTTTCTAATACTGAAAAAATATTCAAAAGGTATCAGTAATATCCTTAAACATTGTTTATAAGTGGATGCTATCAAAACAAAACACTTATTTATCCAAAAACACATTTAATTTTTGAATAAGGTAAATGAACCAACAATCAATCTGACAAACTCAATAAAATGTTCTAGGGTTGGGGCATTTTTTTAGGGTAGGTCGGGTTACCTGAAACAAACAATTTTGTTTGCGCATTATTGGAAGTTTTGTGTGTGCCGATTCTTACGCAGAAATGACATACCAGTACTTTAAATACATGTAATGTTACGTTTGTAATAATATGTGTGTATGAGCAGTGGCACCTGCTATTATTTTATCTACCCGGTATATTGTTAACGTCACTGAATTGTTGAACTTTACAAAGGAATGGCTGAATACACTCAATAATAATTTTACTTGAATATTGTGTTTGGTGTTGATTTCATAAAACTTTAGGCTTGCTCCTTGTACTTCTTTTTATGTCCCCGGCATCTTTATGTGACTACATTTTACCGTTTCATCTAGCACCAACACCGCTTACTACAACACTTTGATACTTACTTATTTGTTGCTGATGGCCATTCCCAATCTACCCATATCACCCAACCTCACTTGGTCCTTTACTTAATTTGAATAATTCAAATGGTCTATTTCTTGGTTAAATATATTTTACTGTTTCATCTAGCACCAACACTGCTAACTACAACACTTTGATACTTACACAGTTGTTGCTGATGACCATTTCTAATCCACCCATATCACTAAACGTCACTTTGACCTTGACCTACTTTGGACTTCGAATAATTCAAATAGGCTATTTCTTGGTTAAGTAGATTTAACAGTTCCGTCTAGCACCAACACTGCTTACTACGTTTGTGTATGAACACAGTTGTTGCTCATGACCATTCCCAATCCACTCATATCACCCAACCTCACTTTGACTTTGACCTGATTTGGACTTACAATGGGCTATTTCTTGGTGCACCAACAATGCTTACTACACCACTTGGATACTTATCCAGTTGTTGATAATGACCACTCCCAATCCACCCATATCATCCAATCTCACTTTTTGACATAGCCCTTGACCATAGAATAATTTAGATGGGCACCAACTGGGGGCATGTGTGTTTATCAAACACAGTGTCTTGCTGCACACATTTTTCTATGACTTATATTATTCAATGAAATATTAATACGTCAGTCTGCAACTTATGATGGAATTCCTTAAAATCTCAGTCCCACTTTCGATCAACTTGATTGCTTCCAAACTGCTAATATTAATTGCTGGGTATCTGTTGAGATGTTCTTGAGATGTGTACAAGCCCAATGTGTTGGTCGGTGATTTTAGTACTATAGAAGATTGATCAGCAGAGGTAAAGGGGAATAAGAAACATGGAAATATTAGATTTGTAACAGGTTTTAACAGGATGCACTGTCTTATAATTAAAATAACAAAACAAGCTGAAAATTAATACATTTAGCTACCGGTAGTACACACATTTACTTTAGTTTAAACCCAATTGATAAATCAGAGATTTGATTTATAGCTGAATCTGTCCATTCGGAAAGTCTGGTCCTCAATGAGGGTCATAGATGTCTTAACTGCTTTGCAAAGTTAAATCCTGCACTGGATATTGAATTTCAAAAGATATGAAGATATTACTACTTTTTTTTCACAAATTTATATTTAGATGTAATGTAAAATGTTTGGTTGTTAACATATGCAGATTTAGACGGTGGCAGAAGCAGCGTACAACCCCTTTATGATTGTCCAACATTAGATTAAAGACATTATTAAACTTTAATATATGCATTTAGGCCAAAATTAACTTTGTTTGCCATTGCCACCTACCCGAAAAGAGGTCCCTACTCAAAAGTTTTTTTCTTTGTTAAATCGAATAAGTTTTGTTTTTAAATTCCAGATTTATTTTTTGTTCTTTGGGGAAAATAAAAGCTCGCATTTCTTTCCTTTCAGTCATTTTCCATTGGGTTAATAAATTCACTGTATCCACTAAACCCTTGCATATAATAGGCCATATCCAAATGCAATTCTAATCATGTTTTATCATTGATAAATTATCAAAGTTGTGAAAACAACAGGCAGTTTGTCATCATTCATTGTCAAATTAAAGATGCTTGCTAGCAAGCTCTTGCTATATCAACAGACACTTGATTATATTATTAAAAGCAATGTCTGAGTTATATGCTTTATTTTGACGCTAAATGGATCATTAATAAATTTGCATAAAAAAAGCCTACCTACCTACCCATTACCATCAACCTTCGGTAGGTAATGGCAAACAAACAATTTTTTAAGGTTTGCCTTAGTAGCCAATGCCTTGTTCTTCAATCAATTTATAGCAGTTATCAAACCTGTTCTGGGGTATGTCCGTTAAATGGTTCCTTTTTGAAGATGTTACTCCATTAAAATATTATATCCTTACATAGATCTATTGGAGACCAACAGCTGTTTTTATAATCATTAATGATTGCGGCATTTGCTCAATATGTTCGCCCCATCTAACTCAAAATCCAATATTCGCGCCAGGTTAATGCTGTAATAATTTTTCCAGGTGGTGACTTAAATCATAATTGAAATACTGCCATAATTATAAAACTTCTGATAAGATAAGTATAAATTAATACTTATACCTAATATTTATCATAAAACATTATGATAATGTATGGTTATGATAATATTATATTAATAATGACACAAAATGCATATAACAATGAATAACACTGCACATCTTTAGTTATACTATAGCATTTATGACAGTATGCTTTAATATGTTAGTCGCATTTCTTAATACATTTAATAAATATGTTACTTTTTATATAGGTCAATTTGCATAAAATTATAGTGTTCACCCTTTAGTTAAGGACTTGCCCAATCTGTATCAGAAAGACTCATCATCATTATTGTTCAGACTTACCCGGCACATGCCCAGAAATAAATCACTGGCTCAAATCCCAGGACTAGTAAAAGTCTATATGGGCTGGTAAAACTGATGATGACTGCCAGTAGGGCATGTTCAAGAATGATGATAGTTATAAAATAAAAAAAAATGATAGCCAAGATCATTTTAAAATTATCACTACATATTACATCAATTGCACTGATATAGATGTTTGTTTTCATTTTGAACAAGTGGAAAGTAGATCCGCTCAAGTTGAAACATTTTGGATTATGCTCGAATAATAAAGTCCTTTCAAATAATGATTATGAAGACAGTTTGTCAATGAACTTTAATTGTTCTTCTCTGCATATACCAGTATATAGATTTTTTTGGGGGAAAAAAGCAATCTACAATACAGCTCTTGAAAGCGAAACAATTTTTTTACTCCCAGTCACTGTCGCAAAGTCATAATTTTCTATTGAACTAAAATCATGACTTGCCTCTAGCTCGATTGCTCGAACTTTGCTAAATTGCTAAATATTTTTGTTTTGCGTGACCAGTACTGTAGCAAGATTTCAGTACAACACAAACACTGAGAAGCAAAAGCAGTAAATGGTGATGCATAGTAACATATGAGGCATGCAGTGGATAAACTGGGCTTAATGCATATGAGTAAGCGTCATCCCGGATTAGCCTAGGCAGTCCGCACAGGCTAATCCAGGACGACACTTTCCGTTTATGATATTTTCTGTTTCAAGGTAGTCTCTTCTAAACATAAATGCACTGTAGGGGGAAAGTATCGTCCCGGATTAGCCTGTGTGGACTGCATAGGCTGATTCGGGATGGCACTTTACGCACATGCACTAAGCCTGGGTTTCCCACGACACGCCTCATATATATTGGTGTTTTCAGTGACAGTTGATGATGTTGGTGGACTGTTGACGTTGCTATAGAGAGAACGATATCATGCAAGGAAAAACCAGTACCAAGACCTCGATACTACAACATGGTGTATCATAGAACTTCCATGTCCAGTGGTATGAGTGTGTTTATGCCATGTGTACCAAATTTTCATATAGGTCGGATACAATGATCTGACACTAATGAACTGTATTAGCATGATTACGCACTTAATATATTTTCTATATTCTGATTACGTATTTACTATTAATTATTTGCTACATTTATACTCGGTTTTGTTTGTGCAGGTGTTTCTAAGGTGTTTAGTGATACCTTAATTGTAGTTTTGGTGGTACGCTCTTAACATTGATTTAACTGGGTACCCGTTCGGAAACTAATATATTAATTTAAACGGATTTGTAATTTATTCATGCGTGTAGGTCAGTGTCATGTATATGCATCCGAGCTATACATATGCTATTTATGCAAACAGGCCAAGCATCAGTAAAAATGTGATAAATGTGTTATACAAATACTGTGGAATCACTTAAATTCGCGGGATACAAATTTCGCGCAAATGTGATCACGGACATATTTGCACGGTCTTAAATTCGCGCAAACTCGGTTTGAAAAAGTCAGTTGACGTGGCAGAACACTAGTAGAGGGTCGCATTATGACAGCATGTCTATTGCAATAAACGTGTGTTTTGATACTGGAATAGGCTCTTAATTCATAACAGGGGGTTATTTCTCCACTGCACATTAACTTTTATACCAAATTATTTTTTTATGGCAATGAATGCGTCTTCAAACAGATCATACTTATAAATGTTTGTTATTAGGTTTGCCCTCCGTCCGTCCATCATTCCGTCCGTCTGCAAAATTTTGTTCCTGCGATAACTCAAAAAGAACTGAAGATACTTTGATGAAACTTGCTATACATATAAACGGCAATGTGCGTGTTATGCACGACCTTTTATTTTTTACCAGAGGTCAAAGGTCACCTAGCTGTTACTAAAAATAGAAATAAACTAAAACAAACTGGATCCTGCGATAACTAAAAAAGTACTGAAGATATTTTGATGAAACTTGGTATACATATAAATGGCAATGTGAGGATTATTTTTTTCACCAGAGGTCAAAGGTCACGTGACTGTTACTTAAAATAGAAATAAACTTAATACTGTAATAATTCAAAAAGAACATAACATATGATCATGAAACTTGTTACTTAAATAAAAAAAACAACAAAAAACTTAATACTGCAGTGACAAATGGGATTTGAATATAAAATTTTGTACATCTACAGATGAAGGGTGATTTGATAGTATTGTTTAATTAGTAGGGGTTTTCATGGGTAGGGGACTCCTGTATTGCTTGCAATACTATCAAAGCCTTGTTAAAACTATAATTATAAGTAAAAACATTAACCTCACGACATTCACATATACCTGCATATGTTTATGAATGATGAACTACGTACATATGAAAGAACGTCTTATATCGGTAAATATTTGCGGTGGTCATAAATTCGCGCCATTGCGGGAGTGCGAAATGCACGAAAATTAGACCTCCACGAAAAATAGTGAGTTCACAGTACTACGCAAAGTGTTCTTTATATTGAGGTTAAACATTTTAAAGTTTTGATTGAGGCATTCTTTGTTTCATTGGATAATAGAAATCCAAGAATTTAACATAGTGCTTTTGTTCATTCCTCTTACCATTGGAAGAGTTCAAGGGTTATTTATTATGATCTGAATGTACAGGCAAATTTATTCTCACCAGGTTGTTTTAGCAGTATAGGTTTATTACAGGAAAATATTATCTCGCAACCATGCTAGAAATGATAAATAATGTGGGCTTTCCCCTTCACATTTTCAGTTCCGATACTTTTTTGTCATGTTTTATCTTCTGTATTTATATTTTCAAACAATTTTTCCTATAGAGCAACAAGCCTCCAATAATCATTATGAGTAAAAAATAATAGATATACGCCATCTATTGGTATAGGGGAAATCTCCGGCGGCGTCCATCGTCGGTATGCCGTCAACAACTTAGACCGTCATCGCGATAAAGACTACATTTTTAAATCAATCTTTACCTAACTTGCACAGTTTGTTTATGACCGTAAAATCTCGCATGGGATTGTTATTGGGTCAGATCACACCATTAACACTAGAGTTATTGCCTCTTTTTTATGCAAAAAAAGTGCAAAAATGACTTTTTCAAACTTAAAGACTTTATTTTCGATCGAATCTTAACCAAACTTCAACAGTTTGTGTATAACCATCAGATCTCAGAAGACTCCAAACATGGGCCAGATCGTGTTTCAAACACCAGAGTTATTGCCCTTTGTTTTAAAAAAAATATACAAAAATGGACATTATTCAGGATAGAGACTTCATTTTTAATCCAATCTTCACCAATCTTGCACAGTTTGTCTATTACCATGAGATTACAGTTGAAGTCGAATATAATCAAGGTTAGACCAGAAACACTGGAGTTATTGCCCTTGCTTTGTAAAAAAAATATATGCAAAAATGGACATTATTTAGGATAGAGACCTCATTTATCATCCAATCTTCACCAATCTTGCACAGTTTGTTTATGACCATAAGATTAAAGATGAAGTCGAATATAAGCAAAATCGGCAAGAAACACCAGATTTATTGCCCTTTGTTTGTGAAAAAAATATACAAAAAGGGACATTATTCAGGATGGAGACTTCATTTTTAATCCAATCTTCACCAATCATGCACAGTTTGTCTATGAACTTAAAACTACAAGTGAAGTTGAATATAAGCATGATCAGGCCAGAAACACGAGAATTATTGCCCCTTGTGTTTGGATAAAAACATCAACAAGTTATCAGTGATTGGCACACGCTATTTTTTATTCAATGTTGACCAAACTTACACAGTTTGCGTATGACCATAAAAATTGATTGATAAAATTTGATTTCCAACAGTTGCAAACCTTTTATGCAGTTATTTGAACATGCAACATTGATAAGATGGCTTCAGAGCCTGCATAAACACCATTGATCATCATTGGACAGAAAATTATGAAAAAGCAAAACTTGACCTTATAGCACAGCCATCTCCATTATCGCTTTGCAGCTAGTTCTCCAAAACTGTGTGTGGAAAAGACATCAACATCTACTGTTCCTGCATTTTCCAGAATTGTCAATGACTTAATGAAAAAGGGTCAGGTAAGAATTTGAGAAAAATGATTTGAGAACCATTCGAAAAAAAAAACGCACATCCACTACCAAACTCGTACTTTAGTCAGCCCATTCCACAAACCGATGATTGAAATCAAATTTGATCCTATCCCCTTTTGCGTATTGTTTAGATACCTTAATTTTCAAACCTGTCACAACAGTATGATCTTCATCTGGACCAGTTCTCAGGTTTGTGCTTTGGGCCATCATGGCCCTCTTGTATAAGACAAAGGTCTCTAAAGTCTTTAAATATATAAGTTTCAAGTATAAGACTTGTGTAGTATTTTATAAATTATGTATTATTAATTTAGAGAAAGATCTAGAGTGAAATAGCAGGGTGCTGCACCCTGTTCCATTTTAATTGGAAAATCTTTTAAAATTTAATATATTTTTGCAAATATTCAATTGCAAATGAAAAGTCTCTGCTTGAAAACCTTAATTACAAGTATTAGACTCAGAAATTAACTGGATTTAGCAAATTGTTAGAAAATGTCACCAGACTGCTCCTTTTTGACAGCACCCTGTACCTTTTGTGATCCTAGATTTTTCCCTATTTATTTTATTAAACAGTGGGCATTCATGGTAATTAAGATGTTTCAATTGTTCAAAAATGTGTCATATTACGTAGGGAAAGATCTAATATCAAAAAAGGTACAGGGTGCTGGTAACAAAAAGCAGGGTGGAAAGTCAGACCAGTTTGTTGAAATTTTCAGTTAATTTGCTAAATACCGGCTTTTATGATTTTAATGCTTCAAATTAAACTTTAATCAAATAGTCTATTCATTTGTCATTGAATATTTTCTAAAATATATTGAATTTCAAAAGATATTTAACATTTCTGTGTTGACCAGCCCTTACTCTATATTAAAAAAGGAGGCTTTTACAGAGAACGTATATAATATACTCCAATATAAGGATTAGGCTCTGCTAGCAATTAATGTTCATATATTTGTTACCCATTTTGTTTTAATTTTGTTTACACTTAAAAATGCTCTTGTTAACACAACAGTTGTTTAATCATGACATCTTTAATGTAAAATATAAAATAGTTATTTGGCAAAAATATATTTGTTCAGTTATAATTTTAGTAATGATAAGAATTGAAGGAATTATCTACATTTAACTGCAGGCATTAATTCTGATTGCCACCCATTTTGTCTTAAATGAAGAAAAATTCTTATGGGCAAGTGTGTTACAACCAATCTCCCATAAACCTTTTGATAAGTTAATGCTATTAAAATTATTATTATGCAGGCTGTGTATTGATTTTACAAATTGTATCATTTGCCCTTTTTACTTTCATTACTGATTCTTTACTTTAAAGCCGCAGTCCATAGAATATAATTCAATACATCTTAAATTGGCATTAGTTCTAATGAACGTTAATGCCGTTTATTCAATTGAAAAATGTTTCTTATTTACGAAATGCAATTTTAATATTTATGTTCGAAAACGCTTGGTACGAATGGAATACACAATCATGTACATGCTGATTTACTCCAGAGACATCACCAGCTATTGCATACAGAAACAATACGTTAAAAGTTACGAAAACGTTATTAGTTTACCGATTTCAATGCGTTTTTTTTTTGTTTTTTTTTTTATAGGTAAGATGTTCATGAGAAACGATTTCTGCAAAGTGTTATTTTCATTACATATGTATAGACTGCTGCTTTAAATGTTGCAAATTAACTAAAGTTTAAGAGTACGAGGATAGTAATATTCATTTGTAATATAGAACCATTGTTAGATCGCTATAACTTCCTTATTCTCACAATAGCCATGTTATGTAAATCTGGCTGATTGGTATGTAGGGGAATTTGTAACTGAAACAAATTGGGTTTTGCACAAAGGAGTCGTGTTTTATCATGTTTTTAACTTAAAAATAAACTTTTGTGTGGGCTTTAACAGAAACAGAGGAGCAAATAGTTTCAACTTAGTGTTTGGAGTAAACACAGCTTTAACAAAATGTTTGTTTGCATTGATTTTGTGAATAATGTGTGTAAAAATCACATTTTTTCCAACAGGAAGTAAAATATGCTTTTGCAAAATATTTAAATATTGAAGTGTGTTTGAGTCAATAAAGTTGATCAAGAGTTTGTTTAAAGAAATGTCCTTTTGAAACATTGTAAGTCACGTCATAAGTTAACCTTATACTTTAGGCATTGTGAACACCTTGTTATTTTGAATTTTATTTACAGGATAAAGGGCAAATAATATGCAAATCTTATATTGAAGTTTTGTTTAGCACTAACATTAAAAATCACATAAAAATATGGAGTATATGAGAAGAAAGCAATCTGAACGATCAAAGTCGAACATGTCATCAAATGTTAATATGCAATCGAAACCTCGACGTAATGACTATGACAACATTCGTGAAAATGACATGCTAACTTTCACCTTAAACGCTTTGAGACAGAGGGAAGAAGACTTGTTGAGGTCACAGAGTGGTGTGGTTACCATGGATACTGACTCTGGTACTGCACAGTATACTCACATACTGGTACTGCCCACATGGAAGACATACTGTAAGTATAATGGCTCAAACGCAATTGTTATTGTTTTAATTATTATGCCTCCCATCAAAGATGGCGGGGTGTATTGGTTTGCTTATGTCGGTCGGTCGGTCTGTCTGAAGACCACTTTCATTTCCACTCTCTAAGTTCAACAGTTTTCATCTGATCTTTACCAAACTTCATTCATGAAAATGTTTGTGGACATAATATCCAAGTTCGATAATTAGCCAAATTGCCCCAGGAATTTGGGAGTTATGGCGTTTGAAATATCTAAACTGGGCTTATTTAGCCATTTCCGCTCTTTAAGTCCAACAGTTTTCATCCAATCTTCACCAAACTTCATGAAAATGTTTGTAATAATAATATCTAGGTCAAGCTCGATAATCAGGCCAATTGGCCTTAGGAATTGTGGAATTATTGCCCTTCAATTATTAGAAATTGACCTTTTAAGCGGTTTCCGCACTCCAAGTCCAACAATGTTTATCTGATCTTTGTTGGCATACTATCTCAGCCGATTCTAATAATCAGCCAAATCGCCCCAGGACTTGTGGAGTGATGGTCCTTGATATTTATCTAAAATTGGCTTTTTTTTAGCCGTTTCCGTACTCCAAGTCCAGCAGTTCATAGCCTGTCTTCGCCATTCTCGGTGAAACTCTTTGTGAGCATAGTATCTTGGTTAAGGTCGATCAACCAAATGGTTGGTTATGTTTTAGCCGTTGTATTTTGTCCGTCTGTTACCAACTTTTGACAAAATGTTTTAAATAATAGATTGGCAAGAAAATTCAGTGAAGGTTGGAATTTGACTAGTGAAGACATGATTAGATCAAGATCATCATCTGGATCCATGAATCTTGTAAAGGTTTCTTTATTGTTGGGAGATAAGGCAAGGGAGGTAACCTATCATTAGGAAATTGTTTTCATGCATGTTCGGATCAGCTTTTCACTTTCCTGTGAAATCATTATTGTCATTAACTATAGTAATTTTTAGAATTTATTTATTTTATCGACCTTTTTTATTTACTTTTTAACGTCTTAGATAATAAATTGAATTAGTATGTTAGCAAAAAAGTTCCTGGCATCATGTTGTTGGTGTGATAATTGGCCTTACCCAGATCATTATTCAGGCGCAACATTTCATGTTGTAATCAGCTGTTTGCATTGAAAAGAATGATCAATTCTGATACAAAGACTTTGAGGGCTCATTTGTAAGTATTTAATTATTGTATTTTTCCAAAGTTTATTTCATTAAACACATACATTAAGGATAATCCATGCATTATTGAACACATATCACTGTGTTGATCACTAACATCTTAAATTACCCTGTTGAAGTGTTATTCAATACACCTACACATTGGAATAAGGAAACTTTCTTGCTTTCTTAACGCCATTTGTTTTTGAACATATGATATTTAATGTGTTTGCCATATTGTTAAGATGCAGCTATTTGGCTTTCGTTATCTATACATTAATTATAAGGGGATTTTTCTGAAATTAATCTTGACCCTGTGGTCGGGAGAAGCAAATGCGCCTTTATCGATTTGAGAGATATAATAAAAATATATAATAATTACTCCAGTACCTGTTATCGAAGCATAACAAAAAGTCCCTTGTTTATAGTATTACTGTACAATCATTTTGTTTTGTAGTGGTCTAATTTTGGCTGCCCAAACAGCGCAAATATAGGACCCCACATACATTTTCTTTTTGTATGATAATACAAAAATATAAAGATTAAAAGGAAAAATGCACAAATTTAAGACCGTGTGAAATAGGGTAGCCATTTTCTGACTGCATGAAAAGTATACACCACGAAATAAAATAATTTAACAGTATTACAATAAATATTTTAAATATTTTATTTATGTTGGCTTTCGTCAATCATGTAAAGTGTTATCTACATTTTGGACAACATTATGATTCATTAATCTGATAATCATTCTCAAATTGTTCAGTCAGACTGAGTGCAATTTTTCACTGAGTGCATTATTCAAACAGATATGGTGAACATCTGATTTTTCCACATCATAGCCAGTTTCCTGAATATGAATAATAAGTTATTACATGATTGTTACATTAGTACACGACCATACACTACAGCACCTGATCTTACATGATTGTTACATTAGTACACGACCATACACTACAGCACATGCTCTTACATGATTGTTACATTAGTACACGACCATACACTACAGCACATGCTCTTACATGATTGTTACATTAGTACACGTCCATACACTACAGCACATGCTCTTACATGATTGTTACATTAGTACACGACCATAGACTACAGCACACGCTCTTACATGATTGTTACATTAGTACACGACCATACACTACAGCACATGCTCTAAGCGATGCTATAGGGATAGGTTTAAATGAGACTGTTAAAGGGCATGATGTTGGTAATATTTTCATCAGTCACCATCTGATCTCGAACCTATGACCTCCAAATCATTATTGTGATATCTTAAGCACTAGGCCAATCTGACTGACAACATTTTGTTGCATTTTAAATGAAAACCATTAAAACAAAATAAAACCTGATACCGGTATTTCTCTTAGTTTTTTTAAAATCGATTTCGATTGATGATAATTCATTAATTTGACATTATTTCCAAATTGTCTGTGAATCACACATGTTATTTTGCTTCATTATATCAGTTTATTTTTATTCTTTTCTTTTTTTCATTTGCCGATCTGTGAATAGATGATTTTGAGGTAGTGGTAAGAGGGTTTCCCAGTGGTTGTTTTCCGCGATGCATTTGCTCGGCAACAGTTCTTCAATAAGGAAGTTTAAATGCTTTGAACTCGGTATATCATTGTTTTCAGAGACAAGTACCATTGTTATGAAAATATTATGATACTTGAAGGTTAAATTTTTCATCATGATGTTAAACAGGATGGCCATTCCTTTGCATCATAATTACATGGCTTTAGTTCTAGTGGAATGAAACTAATACCATGGTTTCTAGCTCATCGACCAATTATTTGGTTTGAGTAGTTATGGAATACTATTATACTGAGATACTCGTTACAGATTTGATATGCTAGTATCCAGTAAATGATAATTTTTTCCCTGTAAATTAACATTTTAATGTAGCTATATGATGGGTATATATGAATGAATGGTTCCTATGTGCTGTATTTTATGTTGTATGACATTTTATTCAGATAAATCTTGAAACATATGTACCATAATCTTAAATTATGTCCATGTAAAATGTATGTTGCACTTGTTTTACTTGCAAGTGTATCAACTACAAAATGAGGCTCCTAAACCCAAGGTGATAGCCTGTAAACGAGAGGTAAGTTATGTAACAGTATACACAATACATGTATTTCATAGTGCATTACAACTATATTGCGTACGGTAGGCTGTCTACTGGCCCCTATAACTTAATGTTTCTTTTTAAAATAAATTATAATCGGTAACAATAAAGGCATTTCTTAAAATAGATAAATTGTACATACACCAATGTTCATAATTTATCAAAATAAAAAATCTGACAGAATTCGTCAACTGTAGTTGAAAAAATAAAAAATGTATTTTTTATATTTACTATTTACATGCATTATCAAACTGTCAGTGATGTTCATCTCACTGTAATTTCTCTCTCCAGCAATCCAACAAACCGACATACTATGGTGTTGAGTAAGTTTGTATTCCTTTTATTACAGTAGTATCCTAGTAATTATTTATGCTATATATTATGCTGTCTACTATATACTGTACAAACTGAGTTCAGAATTCCAATGGGCTACGTAGAAGTTGTGTTACAGTTTCTAAGACAATTGTTGTTACACCAATGTGTAAACTTTTCGATAGCAGAGGTGTGATTCTCACTCCTGTAAGCTGTTTTTCTCCTTTCAAATGCCAATTTCAATATAAAAATGAGGCGGATGTCATTTTAAGCTGTTTTTCTCCTTTCAAAAGCCAATTTCAATATAAAAATGAGGCTGTCATCGGAAAACGGGGCTTAATGCATGTCGGTCCGGATCAGCCTGTGCAGTCCGCACAGGGTTATTTGTGATGACACTTTCCGCTTTTATGGTATTTTCTGTTTCAAGGAAGTCTCTTCTAAACATAAATCCACTGTAGGCGGAAAGTGCTGTCCTGGATTAGCCTGTGTGGACTGCACAGTCTAATCCGGGACGACACTTTACGCACATGCATTAAGCCCGATTTTCCCACGACACGCCTCAAATAGGGCTTACAATTGCTGGATCTGTATAGAAATGAGAGGATTTGATGAACCTTTTACTATAAGACAGACCCTGTTCTGTTAAGAATCTTGAATTGAACAGTTCTGTGTTGAGGTATTATCAGTTTTAAAATTATATATATTTATTTCTTTGTTCAAATTCCATTGACTAGAATTCTATATTGAACTTAATTGTACATAACTGTATCAGGTACCATGGTCAGATAAGCCAAGAAGAGGCGGAGGATTTGTTGAGCATGGGCGGAGATGGGAGTTATCTAGTCAGAAGGAGTGACCGAGGACACCAGGCATTCACGCTAGCTATCAGGTGGGAAACTAAAACCATTAATGCAGGGTTTTGTTTTCATACATCCTTGGCAAATGGCATCTTGTGGGTCTTGGCAAGTTATACGTGTTAGTAATGTAGTTTTATTATTGCTTTCTGCTTGCTTATCAGGATGTATGATATCGTATCATATGTGGAGTCAAATTCCGTGTTCCCTGGTATATTACCTTCTACACAGAATTGCACATTTTCGTAGCTTACTCTTTGCATTCTTTGTGATGTTGATGTATTTGAGCGCTAAGTTTCATGGAAACAAATTGAAAGGGTTAGCTAGAGATGTACATACCTTACTCAAACCTGTGTGTGGAATGTAAGGTGTCATTGTCTGTGGAGTCTTACTCGGCATATGATAGGCTATATATCGATGAGAATAAAGCAATATAATAATTAATAACTTATTACACAAATATATTGAATTTAGGACAATTTCCGTTCTACATTTCAAAACCTGTTGGCCAGTAGTGACCATTGAACGAATCTTAACATGTTCTGGTGCTCTGGTGGATTATAATTGTATAAAGGGACCCAAGAAGATATTATCAATCTTCCGTTATCATTTTTTGGTCAACAAATTCACATGCTCACTGTCCCAAAGATTTATTTTCTCATTGTTATAATTGTCATGAAGACAACACCCAATTTTGATGTGAATTAGTTTAATGCTTCACTGTAAGAGTTAAATTCATTGGTTAATATGAAAAATAAAAGAATCTGTTCATTGTTTAAAAAACAGTCATTGTACTCTTTATTTATTCTTTCAGATTCGATAATCAGACCAAATATTATAAATTATATTACGATGGACTTCATTATGTTGGAGAAAAACGGTTTGAAACAGTGGAACAATTAGTTGCTGATGGACTTATCCACTTTTACATCGAGTCCAGAGCAGCAGACTACATTGCCTCCCTATCAGAAGAGTCCAACTATGCACAGTCGCCATATTTAGCGTACTCTGTGAAAAAGAAACGACTTCAGAAGTCTCGAAAAAACCTGGCCAATCACAGGGTAGATGGAGCCCAGCTCTTGTCCAATGAACAACAGCCATCCACTCCAACTTCTGTAAGTGCGCAGCAGGGATTGGCGTCTTTGTTGTGTGTCATTGTAATTATGATTTTGTTGACTTCAGATTTCACTTACTTACCTTTATTGTCCAATCTCCCTACACAGTTAATCAGTTATTTTATTTTTCTTAGTAATTCTCTAATTAACAAAGTTTATAACATGACTGTTGTATAAGTATTCTTCCACTGTTATAGTGCTAGTTTGGGCTTTTTATTTCCTTTTCATCTGACTTCAATTGCTGTATAAACTACAGCATTTATGGTGGGTCCTTTCCTTTCTTAATGAATGAACTTAGATGACAGACTAGTGTTTCTGAGCATTTTCTTTCAAGAGCCCATCTCTTCATATACAATTAGCAAAATGCTGGCTTCCTTAAGTCCATTTTCAGTTTTAGTTTCATAGAAATTGAAAATTCTTACTTACGTTTGCCATTAATACTTTATTTCAGAGGTCTTTTAAGCATAAAAAATCTTCCAGCTCATCACTGAAAGACATTTCTGCATCAGGCTCATTGAGTAACAATGAAAAGGTGATACATCTCTTGGGAGTCACACACATATATACTCCATGTATCAAATATTACAGAATAAAATCCAAAAATAGTTAAGAATTCTTGCTGTACATCGGTATGTTCAGAGAAGGTACAATATGTTTGCTCACTGGCTGTATGGAATTTTTAAAAATACAATTATGTGCGAAATTTGCATATGATAATGTTTCAAGAATAAGTCTTGTTTTCATACATTTATGTAAGTGAAAAATCCTGATGAAAATTAATTTAAGTATTAAATTAGATATTGTAAAGAGTATGAACAAGTTTTAAATGTACAGTATTTATATAAGAATGGACATATTTTGATAGGAAAAACAGTTTTGGAATACAAATGAAGTAACGTAATGTACCTGTGCAAAATTAATCCACTTTTGATTGTACAAGTATAGTTTTGTAACACAACTCGATACATTATAGAAGATGTAAGAATACACATACATAAGGCAGACAAATAGAGAATACTAGGTCAGTGTTAAGATAAGTTTATTTAGCGAGGCTTAGAAAACCTGAACGAGTCTTGGCGAGTGGTTCACGTTTTCGTGCCAAGCAAATAAACGTATCCTTATTCAACAATTACCTTGTATTCTATTTATATCATCATATTCTGTCTTTAGTTTGAAAATAAACGAAAGAAAACAAACTAAATATTATGAAAAATATAAAATGACGTCAACAATATGACATCATACTGCGCGTGTTTGCTTTTTCCCACAGTGTTGAAATAAGCAAAGTTTATTCCATTGGGGTTTATTTCGGCAATGCCCGTCTGATGATGGGATAACATTTAACTTCAGTGTGAAAGGAGTATATGTGTAAACCTCCCAGTTGGTCTGAAGTGTGGACCTAGTGTTGATTGTTCTGTTTGTTCTAAGGAATTGCTTGGTTTAACTGGCTGGTTGTTAACAGTTTTGCCATGTTCTATCGTTAATAAAGGCATACCAGATTGGATTTATGTTTGCTAACATTTGGTGAATATGGGTTAATCTGTATAGTAGAAAATATAACACCAAACTTCTAAAGTGTAAAAAGAACTGTGAGTCAAAATGTTCTGTAATTTGTGACTTCATAGATCACGTTTTAGCATTGTATATGCATGGAAAAATAACCTATACATATAGCCTCAATGAATTCCATTAATGAATTGTATTTTATTATAAATATTTGCCAGATGGGTATGTTTATTTTGACCGTAATCCAATCTGGTCAGCTTATTATGCTTAGTTCTGTACAAATACATTTGAGGCGTGTCGTGGGAAAACCGGTCTTAATACATGTGCGTAAAGAGTCGTCCCGGATCAGCCTGTGCATTCCCCTTAGGCTAATCGGGGACGGCACTCCGCTTTTGTGGTATTTTCTGTTTCAAGGAAGTCTCTTCTAAACATAATTCCACAGTAGGCTGAAAGTGCCGTCCTGGATTAGCCTGTGCAGACTGCACAGGCTAATCCGGGACGACACTTTACGCACATGCATTAAGTCCGGTTTTCCCACGACGCGTCTCATTTTGTTTTGCAACTAACAAGCAGCCCTCAAAGCAGCCACTCTCAGTGCATGGCATTAATGTGTTGACGTGATGTGGAAACTTGCTCAGCACATTTGGTGGTTGAATTGCTGTTAGCACAGTTAATATTTGGACTGCTGTTAGCACAATTGACAGATTGCTATTGGATTTATAACCATGCCTCAAGTTGACTTTCCACAAACACTGTTGACATAATTCAGTTGCTCTTAGAAGACATCTCCATAAAATAATACAGTCTTAACTTACTCTCTCAGACATTGAAGTACTTTTTTTTGGATTGTTTAATTGCATTGTAAGTCAAATCTCATTGATCTCAGTCCATATTGTATAAAGATGTAAACTGTGTTTTTTGAAACAGAAACAACAACATACAAGTGAATAAACTGTTTTCACATAAAACATTTCTGTGAAACCAAGTGTAATTATGGGGAATACATTGTATTTTAAATCAACTTATGTGTTTTTAATCAACTTGAAATAGAGGAAGAGAAATATATGTAGGTCCAATGTTTGCAAAATAAAACTTCACTGTTTGTAAAATATTGAACATGCTTTTTATGCTCCCCGAAAAATTTCGGGGGAGCATAAATATAGTCGCCGCCTTGTTTGTCTGTCCTTGCGTCCCACTTTTTTGTCCGGGCTATTTCTCAGCAACTTATAGCCGGAATTCAACGAAACTTTATGGGAAGCTCATTACCAAGAGGTGTGCATATTACCAGAACGTTCCGCTTCATTGATTTCTCTCAGAGTCATGGGACTTTGAAGATTTATGAAATATGTATATAGTGAACGATTCTTGATTTTCTTGTCCGGGCTTTTTCTCAGCAACTACTGGCCGGATTTCAACAAAACTGTATGGGAAGCTTCATTACCAATAGGAGGTGTGCATATTACCAGGATGTTCCGCTTCAATGATTTTAGAGTTATGGGACTTTATATGCACAATTCATGACTTTCTCGTCCAGGCTGTTTCTCAGCAACTTCTAGCTGGAATTCAACAAAACTTTATGGGAAGCTTCATTACCAAGAGGAGGTGTGCATATTACCGGGATGTTCCGGTTCAATGATTTTTCTCGGAGTTATCGGACTTTGAAGATTTATGAAATTAGTTTATAGTGCAAACTTCTTGTCCCAGCTTTTTCTATGCAACTACTTGACAGATTTCATTGAAACTTACCAAGATGAGTTGCGCATATTACCAGGATGTTCCGCTTCAATGATTTTTCTCAGAGTTTTTTAAATTTGTTTATAGTGCACAATTCTTGTGTGAGCTTTTTCTCAGCAACTACCTGCCAGATTTCATTAAAACTTCATGGGAAGCTTCATTGCCAAGAGGAGGTTTGCATATTACCAGGACGTTCCACTTCAATGATTTTCCTTGGAGTTATAGGGCTTTGAAGACATCAGTTGTGTCATATATATTTCTCAGGAACTGCTTTATGAAATTAAATGATGCTTGATGGAAAACTTAATAACTAGGAATTGAAATAATCATATCGGTGTTACAGTAATGATCCATCACTTTGATTTATTTTATTTTGTTTTTATTTTATTTTTACAATTTTACTTCATCTGCGTGTTCATATTGTATTTGTGTGGTATGCTCACAGTAAGTTTTAATGTCAGATTTGGTCTTGCAGTTTTAGTGATGTTAAGCTCGACTTTTCAAAGAAAATGCAAGCTATTCTACTCGCCCCGGCATCGGCGTCCCAGCTAGGTTAAGGTTTTTCGGTAAGCTAGTTTCTCAGGAATGGCTTGAGGGATTTCATTCAAACTTAAAACATGTATTTCCCTTATTAAAATGAACCTATAGGCCAAGTTTGGTAACTCTAATTTGAAATTTGTCAAAATTATGGGCCTTTTTACACTTAGAAATTTTACATATAGGCTATATGGACAGGTTCAAGTTTTTCGGTAGCTGGTTTCTCAGCTTTTCGTTTCTGCTCTCTAACTCTTCTCAATAACTTGAGAACGCATTGAGATATTTTATATTGCTTGACAAAGCGCATTGGGGAGCATCCATCAGTTTTACTGATATTCTTGTTGAATTTGAAAAAAAAATATCGCTTTTAATTGAACACTTATATAAGAAATATGTATTTTGTTAATGCAAATTATTTTAACATTTTTTATTTTGTGTATACATTGTCATGTTCTATATGACGAGCAACAGCTTTCCAGTGTCCACAATTTTATATAGATAGGCAGTTTTGCATTAATGAAGTTAATAGAGCTGGTGCAATATTATTCGAGTTTAAAGCCATATTCCACATTCACCTGTAGCTTTAGTTTTAACATATTTTATTTCCATCATGTAAGTATATTTTACACCAACTATGGTTCAAGTGAACAAATACAGCATACAAAGGAAAAAGGGTTGAACCAAAAGTTCTCTGAACATTACTTGTGCTTTCAAGGTGTCATGATGTTTGGACATGCTGTTATGCATGTGTGATAATATTTATTTGATTACCAAGGGTTAGCAGTTACAGATATGAGAAAATTATGAAATAATGTTTTCTGTTATGCACATTGGGTTTACTGTTAAATCAAGAAACCAATCAGTATGAATTTACAACTACATTTGATTTGATTTTTATCATTTGAGACATAACTTTTGCTAGTAATTAATTCATGTATCAATATTATGTAATGTATGGAATGGTAGTGGAACATTAAAATTATTATTGAAGTATATGTATTTCTTCTTCAAATAAGAACAATATGGAAATTAAGAACCATCCTGTTTGTGCTTTAAATGAACTACTGGAATGTGTACTAGATTAGTAACTTGAAGGAACCAAGCTCCAAAGGTGCTATGTATTAAGTGTCGGCCTCTGAAACCTGAGATCAGGAGCTTGATGATGATCAATGTACAGAATGTTACATGTTATCTCTCTCACAGCCATAAAGTACTTCCCAGGAAATAGACTTGAACGTGATTTTCGCAAACCACTCCGGATTTTGAAACAAACTGGACTAAGAATTAATTATTTTTGCAGGAAGTGGATGATGAATTAGACAGTACGGATGCGGACGTGGATGTGTCAGTGTTTGAGAAGCCGCACGTATTCAAGACCCACAACTTCACGGGTCTGCACTGGTGCGACTTCTGTGCCAACTTCATGTGGGGTCTCATAGCACAGGGGTCCAAATGTCAAGGTCAGTTACGGTATCTCTGTGCATTACAATTCAGTATATGCAAATGTAATTTAATGTGGGATCTCATTGCACATGGGTCTAAATGTCATGGTCAGTTAGTGTATATCTCTGTCTGTTGCCATATATATATATATATATAAATGTACACTAGGGCTACTAATAGAATCAAATGCAAATTTTACAGACACAAACAGCTCAGGACCATGTTTATTGAGTAGTACATCTCTTTATGAATATATTAACAACATTTCCTATAAAAACTGGCTGTAGTTGCCGTAAAGGCTTCAGTCGATGTTGGGCTCAAATCAATCTTTCAAATGAATGTACTAGATATAGAAATTTATGTTCCTGCAACTTTTTTTTTCTTCAACATCCTCAAATTCATTTTGTGTTTACTTTTATTGACAGCCTGTATATATATTGACCAATATTATCAGGTTTTTGGCATCATAATATCAAAAGTCTGTTTATCTTGCTGTTTGTGAACAATTTAGTTGATTAGTATTGGAATATGCTGATTTCCATCATTTGAATATAAAACTTTGTGTGCTCGTATAAATAGTGTTTAGATATGGATATCCAGTTTGAAACAAACATAGACATGGTGAACCCTTGGAGGGGTAGTATAGTACTTTTTCCTGAATTTATTCTGAAATAACAATCCCTAATTATATATGAAGTCTTGACACATTTGTAGACTGTGGGTTTGAGGCCCACAAGAAGTGCTCTGAGAAGGTGCCCAACGACTGCATGCCGGACATCAAGTACCTCAAGTCGGTGTTTGGCCAGGACCTGACGACCGTGATCAAGGCCCACAAGTCTCCCATACCCATGGTCGTGGAGAGATGTGTGAAGGAAATAGAATCTCGAGGTGAGTCTTGTAGAGGTCTGTGTAGGAAATAGAATCTCGAGCGAGTTTTAGAGAGATGTGTGAAGGAAATAGCATCTTGAGGTGAGTCTTAGAGAGGTTTGTGTAGGAAATAGAATCTCGAGTGAGTTTCAGAGAGTTGTGTGAAGGAAATAGAATCTCGAGGTGAGTCTTAGAGAGGTTTGTGTAGGAAATAGAATCTCGAGATAGTTTTAGAGAGATATGTGAAGGAAATAGCATAGAGAAGTGTGTGAAGGAAATAGAATCTCGAGGTGAGTCTTAGTGTGTGAAGGAAATAGAATCTCGAGGTGAGTCTTAGAGTGATGTGTGAAGGAAATAGCATCTCAAGGTGAGTCTCAGAGAGATGTGTGAAGGAAATAGAGTCTCGAGGTGAGTCTTAGAGAGATGTGTGAAGGAAATAGAGTCTCGAGGTGAGTCTCAGAGAGATGTGTGAAGGAAATAGAGTCTCGAGGTGAGTCTCAGAGAGATGTGTAAAGGAAATAGAGTCTCGAGGTGAGTCTTAGAGTGATGTGTGAAGGAAATAGCATCTCGAGGTGAGTCTCAGAGAGATGTGTGAAGGAAATAGAGTCTCGAGGTGAGTCTTAGAGAGATGTGTGAAGGAAATAGAGTCTCGAGGTGTGTCTCAGAGAGATGTGTGAAGGAAATAGAGTCTCGAGGTGAGTCTCAGAGAGATGTGTGAAGGAAATAGCATCGTGAGGTGAGTCTTAGAGAGATGTGTGAAGGAAATAGCATCTCGAGGTGAGTCTTAGAGAGGTGTGTGAAGAAAATAGAGTCTCGAGGTGAGTCTCAGAGAGATGTGTGAAGGAAATAGAGTCTCGAGGTGAGTCTCAGAGAGATGTGTAAAGGAAATAGAGTCTCGAGGTGAGTCTTAGAGAGGTGTGTGAAGGAAATAGCATCTCGAGGTGAGTCTTAGAGAGATGTGTGAAGGAAATAGCATCTTGAGGTGAGTCTTAGAGAGATGTGTAAAGGAAATAGAGTCTCGAGGTGAGACGCTCAGGCCCACATTCACCAACCCATTCTAAGACTTTAGAATAAAGAATAGACTTAGACTCGAGAAAAAATACATGTGTGTTCGCCAATATGCCAGGTACCAATGTTATTTATGTCATTGATAAATTATTCTTAATAACGAATGCTAAAATGAATGTTAGTGAATACAAAATCGGATTCAAATTAACAGTGTTCTTAGAATAGAACATTTTCAAAAATATTCTTCATTCTTATGTCTTAAGTCTAAGAATTGGTTATTGAATACGGGCCCTCAGATCAGAGACCAGAATAACTTTGGTTATTGGTTATTGAATACGGGCCCTCAGATCAGAGACCAGAATAAGTTTGGTTATTGGTTATTGAATACGGGCCCTCAGATCAGAGACCAGAATAAGTTTGGTTATTGGTTATTGAATACGGGCCCTCAGATCAGAGACCAGAATAAGTGTGGTTATTGGTTATTGAATACGGGCCCTCAGATCAGAGACCAGAATAAGTTTGGTTATTGGTTATTGAATATGGGCCCTCAGATCAGAGACCAGAATAAGTTTGGTTATTGGTTATTGAATACGGGCCCTCAGATCAGAGACCAGAATAAGTTTTAAAATAGACATCTGTTAGACCAACTGTAATTTTAATCTGTATTTGTTAGAAATGTACAACATTTTGGATAAATTGGAATTTGACATTATGACCACGTGTGAAGAATTATTATTTTATAAACTAAATTTTAATGCAGTGTATTTACTCATGAGACTTCCTTACTGATGACAGTGTGCAAGATATTGTAAAATTAAACATAAAAAATAACTGTCTCTATTTAAATTTAATTTAATTTGTTGATAAAAAGTTTGTTCCCCTGTTATTCTTTACATGTTTATTTGACAATAATTGTTTAAGGACAAAATTGCCTGCATAATAGGTCGTGTTGTCTTTCAAATGCGTCCTTGGTCATGACATTCACACATACATGTACACATTGGGTGTGTTCTAGGAATGACGTCTGAAGGCCTGTACTGCGTGGCAGGGTCACATGATGAGGTGGAAGAAATACGAATGGCATTTGATAAAGGTGAGGGGATATGCAAGTGGAATATTATTACTCGTATAATGTATATACTTTAATTTGCTTAGTAACTATTGTGAAAATTATTTAAAGACAATTCGTCATCAATTTTAAATCATAATTAGATGATTTGTGAATTCTATGCACCAGGTTATGAAAAGTGTTTTAAATTCAAAAAGAAACAGATACGAGTTTAAACAGATTATTAAGTAAGTAATTAGCAGTATTTTAATTGTTGTAAAATATGTTTTTATGTATATGTATTTGATTTCAGTCTGCATGACTTAGAGAAATTACTAGATTAACGGCGCCTAGACTTTTTATTTCCTGCATATTTCCATATTTTGCTTGTTATACGTTTGATAACTATTCATAATTGTTCCACATATATTAATCTATGAATATATTAAAACTTCAGTCCTTCATAATTTCAGATTGAGAGAACACTGTAATCACTTCAGCTAAATATGAAGATGTGAACACTGTTACGAGCGTGCTGAAACTGTACTTCCGTCTCCTACCCATACCTCTCATTACATTTGATGGGTACCGGAAAATCATAGAAGGAATGAGTAAGATAAATTTCACTGTACCCTATTGTTATATTGCTCAGGCCTTTCCAAATAATTTACAGTCACTGATTTGGTAATTGAAGACACCCTTACGTGATTTCTATGATAACTATAAAGAAACATAATCATTTCTATAGAGAACAGTTGGCTTTATTTTACAACTAATTGCATGCTTCTTATTGTGCCACAGTCTGGTAATAGACTCTGATTTATACAAGATTATTGTTAATGGTAATAACCAGTGTTAAAAAATAATTAAAATATTAAAACAGTTATTTACATATTTATTAGTTACTGGGATGGGGCCCAGGCATTAAGGAGTTATGGAAGATACTAAATATATCACATATTTGTACTATGAGATTTCTTAATCAAGGTGCTAAGTGCAGTTTAAGGGAAAAAATAATAAAACTATAAAAATAGTCACATACATATTTATTAGTTACTGGAATGTGGCCTAATCCCAAAGGAGATATGGAAGATATATCACATATTAACAATGAGATTTCCAAATCTAGGTGCTTAGTCCAATTTAAGGAGAAAATGCATGATTTGGAAAACATTTTAATTTGTCGAGTTGCCATTTCACATCAGTATCAGTATTTTTTTTTGCCTTTAGGGGAAAGGTGGCGGGGCCCTTCAGATGGTGAATTTTACGGCAAAAGGGGATTTTTTTGTTATAAAAGCATTATTCCATGTTTATATTCTACTTTGTTATAAGACATTAATCAGTTGTTTTGCTACAATTGATAACTTAGATTATGCACTAACTTGGTTTGATGAAAAATTCCCGGGATTGTTTACGAAAATTCATTAATCAACATTAATCAGTTGTTTTGCTACAATTGATAACTTAGATTATGCACTAACTTGGTTTGATGAAAAATTCCTGGGATTGTTTGCGAAAATTCCTTAATCATAGTCAATAAATAAAACACTGAGTATTTCCTGACCCCTGACCATGCTATAAGTGACATAAATATTTCCTGACACCTGACCTTGTTTCAGATCGTGAAGAACAAAAGGACAAACTGATGCTGATCCGAGAAGGGCTGGCTATCCTGCCCCCGGCACATTACCAGACCCTGAAATACCTTATCAACCATTTAATAAGGTACGATACATTAAGTGATGGTCTGTTTGTCATACAAATTATTATGCCTCCCATCAAAGATGGCAGGGTATGTTGGTTTGCTAATGTTGGTTGGTCAGTCCGTCTGTCTGTCGGTCAGTCGGTAGACCACTTTCGTTTCCGCTCTTTAAGTCCAACAGTTTTCATCCGATCCTCACCAAACTTCAGGATAATGTTTGTGGCCATAATATCTCGGCCAAATTCGATAATCAGCTAAATTGCCCGAGGAACTACATAGTTATGGCCCTTGATTGATCTAAAATTGGCCTTTTTAACAGTATACACTATGTCCAACAGTTTTCAACCAATCCTCACCAAACTTGATATTTGAAACATTGCTTTTAACCTAGAGGGGGCATAACTGTTTTACAAACAGCTCTTGTCTTTCTGCAAGTAATCATACTTAGTTAGAAAGCATAGTGATGTACCATTTGAAAGCATTTGATGAATAATATCATTATAGAAGTGTTTATACAAAACAAAAACCACCCTCAAAGGACTATTTGAAATGTCACTGTTGAGGTTTTCATTGCTGATAGATGTTGCATCAGACGTTTCCACAGTTGTGAGTCATATGCAAATGACTATCCAATCCTTTGCCTTTGGATATTGTCTGTAGAGTTGTTAACCTTGTGGTAAAGCTTGTCAAGTACTTGCCGAAGCCATGAATGGAAATAAGGCTTAAGGAATAGATGGGGAGGAGTATCAGATGTTAGTATCAATAACTGGAAAGGCCTATTGCCTGTTTAACTGTAAACCTAGTTCACACAAAAGAGCAAGTGTTAAAGCTTGTAAAGCAATTACCAAAGTGATTAGAAATCCTTTCAGTATACCATTAGGAAGATTTCAATCCTTTCAGAATACCAGTAGGAAGATTTCAATCCTTTCAGAATACCAGTAGAAAGAAGTTAATCCGTTCAGTATATCAGTAGAACGAAGTCAATCCTTTCAGTATACCAGTAGGAAGATTTCAATCCTTTCAGAATACCAGTAGAAAGAAGTTAATCCGTTCAGTATACCAGTAGAAAGAAGTCAATCCTTTCAGTATACCAGTAGGAAGATTTCAATCCTTTCAGTATACCAGTAGAAAGAAGTCAATCCTTTCAGAATACCAGTAGAAAGAAGTCAACCCTTTCAGAGTACCAGTAGAAAGAAGTCAACCCTTTCAGAACGCCCGTAGGAAGGTTTCAATCCTTTCAGAATATCAGTAGAAAGAAGCCAATCCTTTCAGAATACGAGTTGGAAGATTTCAATCCTTTCAGAATACCAGTAGAAAGAAGTCAGTCCTTTCAGAATACCAGTAGAAAGATTTCAGTCCTTTCAGAATACCAGTAGAAAGAAGTCAATCCTTTCAGTATACCAGTAGAAAGAAGTCAACCCTTCAGTATACCAGTAGAAAGAAGTCAAACCTTTCAGTATACCAGTAGAAAGAAGTCAATCATTTCAGTATACCAGTAGAAAGAAGTCAAACCTTTCAGAATACCAGTAGAAAGAAGTCAGTCCTTTCAGAATATGAGTTGAAAGAAGTCAATCCTTTCAGTATACCAGTAGAAAGAAGTCAAACCTTTCAGTATACCAGTAGAAAGAAGTCAATCCTTTCAGTATGCCAGTACAAAGAAGTCAATCCTTTCAGTATACCAGTAGAAAGAAGTCAATCCTTTCAGAATACGAGTTGAAAGAAGTCAATCCTTTTAGTATACCAGTAAAAAGAAGTCCTTTCAGAATACCAGTAGAAAGAAGTCAATCCTTTCAGAATACCAGTAGAAAGAAGTAAATCCTTTTAGAATACCAGTGGAAAGATTTCAGTCCTTTCAGAATACCAGTAAAAAGAAGTCAATCCTTTCAGTATACCAGTAGAAAGAAGTCAAACCTTTCAGAATACCACTAGCTGGGAAGGCGTTTAAAATGTTAGTATTTATTACTGGAAAGGTCTCTTGTACATATTCCAGGGTTACTGAGAAGAAGCCCAAGAACATGATGACGTCGGAGAACCTGGCTATCGTGTTTGCTCCAACCTTGATGAGAAGTCCCGATACGGACCCCATGCTGAACCTCATGTCTGTCGGCGCAGAGCAGAAAGCCATTGAGATGCTTATATCCTGCAGCAAGGAGCTGTTCTTGAAATGAGCATGTCAGGGTCTTAGTATAGATAAATTTGCAACAGCAATCAGTCGAATGCTTCATATTTTGTTGAAAAAGTTGGGCACTGCACTGAATCGTTAGTCTGTGCCAAATGACATATGAGACATTGAGGTACATATTCACCAACTCATTTTAGATTGAAGAATGAAAAATCGACTTAGACGCAAGAACAAATACTTGTGCGTTTGCAAACAAATACTGGGTACCAGTGTTGCTTATGTCATTAATAAATCATTCTGAATAAAGAGTGCTAACATTTGCATACCCAGTAATTTAAGTTAGATCCATATTAACAGCGTTCTTAGAATAGAACAGTTTTAAGAATATTCTTTATTCTTACATGTAAGTCTTAAGTCTAAGAATGGGTTGGTGAATACCGGTCTGGGTTAGGCTGTTTCTGAATTGTGACCTACATGTAGCAAAGTGCTGCAGTTGGGATGTTTGCATGAATCATGTGACTGTGTGGTTGAAACAGTAGACCAATGTCACAGTGTAAGAACCTGTGTTGGATGGAATAGCGATTGCACTGGTCCAATCTACTTCTTGCGTAATTATCAGCAGTTATATTGTCCAAACATTCTTCCTTGTAAATACACATTTTCTGCTGTCTGGTAGAAAACATTCATAGAATATGCACATATTAGTTATAGAAGCGTTTTGATAAAAGTTCTGTAAATATTTTTTAACACATTCGACAGCTTTAAGAATTATATTTTACTTCTTTTTCTTATCATTTCACATGGTGCTAAATTGCAGAAATGCAATAAAATGTTAAAAGGAAAAAAAACAACCTGTATTATCATAATGACTAAGTCATAATCACTGTTCTGCACCGATGGTAATGGCATTACGTAAAATGAACACCCTGTTTTATAAGATGTTACATACTCATTAAATGCTTGCTTTCGTGTTTGAGCAGAATCTTTTTCTTTATAACTTTTACTCATTTGCCACTGAGATTCTCTTTGCATATAATTATAAAACAATATTATACATGCACATGTATATGTCAGAAAGATTGATATTTTCTTTAGCTTTCAGTAATAATAGAACAGTTGTCCTTGTTTTCGGTGAAATGCTAAGTGTTACATATTACATACCTACATGTACATGACGTTTATAATTTTGAAAGTTTTTTTAAATATAGACCACAACATCATCATGTGCCAAGTCAGTAGTTTTCCATTTATAGGTTGTACAATGAGTTTATCATGTGGTACATTGGTACGATGAGTTTATCATGTGGTGCATTGGTACGATGAGTTTATCATGTGGTACATTGGTACGATGAGTTTATCATGTGGTACATTGGTACGATGAGTTTATCATGTGGTGCATTGGTACGATGAGTTTATCATGTGGTGCATTGGTACGATGAGTTTATCATGTGGTACATTGGTACGATGAGTTTATCATGTGGTACATTGGTACGATGAGTTTATCATGTGGTACATTGGTACGATGAGTTTATCATGTGGTACATTGGTACAATGAGTTTATCATGTGGTACATTGGTACAATGAGTTTATCATGTGGGACATTGGTACAATGAGTTTATCATGTGGTACATTATTTCTGTTCATGTGAAGTGATTAATTTGAGGCGCGTCGTGGGAATCCAGGACGGCACTTTCCGCCGACAGGATTTATGTTTAGAAGAGACTTCCTTGAAACAAAAAATACCATAAAAGCGGAAAGTGCCGTCCTGGATTAGCCTGTGCGGACTGCACAGGCTAATCCGGGACGACACTTTACGCACATGCATTAAGACCGGTTTTCTCACAATGCGCCACATTTTTAATCATTTAGTATTGGAGATGTACTTGACAATGGAGCAAAAATGTGTAACGCTAAATGGTTGTGTGTTCTTTCCTTTCTTCTGCATGACCTTATTTATAAGCTTATCAGTGAAGACAATGGACAAAAGCAATCCGCACTCTATTTCTAGTATAGATACCACTGACAGTAAAACTCCCATATATATGTGTGGGGTCATCTATTTTGTATACCCAAACTTTGTTTTAAGATGGTTTTGCTTTCTAAATTATGATACACATACTGTCATGGTGCAAGTATTGACATGTCATAATAATTGTGAATTTATTATCAAATTTATAAGATAAAATATGTTTTCCAAACTGTTATATAAAATTATGACGAACACAAAAAGTTTAAAGCTCCGCATTCAGCATTAAACTGAACATATTTTTGTAATTGAGTGAACTTCTAAATTATATTACTTTTGCATGTGTGTGTTTTGTGTAACTGAGAAACAGTTTATCATTTTTAGGGCATTATCAAGGATTATTCAGTACAATTCTGTGGTACATGGTAGCCATTTTTAAGTAGACAAATATCGCCACCCTGTATACTATCAACAATAGTATTTTCAAAAATATACACTGATCCATCAGTATGCAGTATTTCTCATTTGTTTCACTGATATTGTCAGTACAAATGTTTTACACTGCACACAATTCAACAACTATTGCATGTCTGCATACAAATGAATCACTTTCAAAGAACATCGTCTTTAATTGTTTCCATTCCCTTGTCGTTCATTTTGTCCCATTTACCACGAGATTGCTTCTGTTGACAATCAACCTGCGACAATTCCGTTTAGCGGTATTTTGGGGTCTGTTCATTCATCCTTCTTCAATTGCAACTGGTTAACAGAAGTAAAATTACTCAATTTTAAAAACATCTTTATTTCTGGTTCGGATTTGATTTAGTCATGTATTCAGACTTTCTTGAAATGGAACATTTTTAATTCCAAACATCAGTGTCAAACTACGGTATGTACATGTATAATTACGTCATAGATAACTTTGCCTTTACATTGTATTGTCAGATCAGCTCTGTAAAAACACCAGTTTCATTTAGTTTATCCTCTACATGTACATTTTCATATTGTGTGGTCAGGCAAGCTAAAGCCGGTTAGCTCAGTTGGTAGAGCGCTGGACTACAAATCCGAGGATTGCGGGTTGGATTCCCAGCCCGGCCACATAACTTGTGTGGGGATTGGTAATGAAATTGTTTTTACGGCCATTCTCCCCCTACCTCTGATTCAAGTAGGGCAGTTGTCAGCTTAGTACTGGTAAACCAGGTTACCCAGGAAGTGTGAGTAGGTTAACTGACTGCCGTTATATGACTGAAATACTGTTGAATACGGCGAAAATTCCAAACAAACAAAAACAGACAGGCACGCTAAAGATCTGAAGTAATTGAAACTGAAACATTCAGGAACACGTTGTATTTATGATGTTTTGGAACTAGAAAGTGCTGCACATGATTTACCTCTGCTGCAAAGTCAGCATGCTAGTATTTGTCTTTATATGTCCTTGGTACTTAGGGTGTTTTATGTGTTGTTTAGTTTTGTTCTTCTTGTGATGAAAATCACTGTTCATAATGATTTTATATTTTTATTAATAACATTTTGTACATTTTCTTACATTTGTTGCAAAACAAAGACAACATGTTTACCAGTTTCAAATACATGCTGTTGTGCAAGCTTTTATTCATGTGACAAAATAATGGAGTCAGAGCTTCAAAGTGTCAAATAAAATAATTGCATAATGTTGGGATATGGACAAAAAATCTAAATAAACTAATTTACCAAGTATTATTGTTTGGATGGTGATCATGAATTTCTGTCAAAGTGCAATATTTTGTTTCTTAGCAATGTCGAGTGTTTTCCTGTGTGTTTTTACTGATATTAAATCCATTTGAGGATATTATTAATGTTTGTTTGTAGTTTGTTTAGTAGTACTTGTACATTTGTTGGCAAACATCTCTTTTTGTTCTCATAATTGGTACTCATATAAAACATGTTTGTTCTAAATTCTGCCCTGTGTAAATAAAGGTGGTGAAAACCTTCAAGCATGTACATTAGGCACAGAATGGCCTCTTCAGTGGCCATCAACATATCTTACAGATAGAGGATGTTTGTTGGTTTTGGTAGAATATAGATTTTATTCACGAGTGATCATAGAAATTTATATTTTCACGAGTGGCACAGCCACTAGTTAATTTTTGTGTGTGTATGATCACGTGTGAATAAAAGTTGATTTTCTACCGAAACCAACGTATTTTCTTTTTATTTTATGCTGTTTTGCAGCATTTCTTTTCATTTAAATTGTAGAAGTGGGTTTTATTGGAAAATATCGCAGAACTCATTTGACAATTTTGAGTCCGGCATCGTTGACGGTCAATTTGTTTCATTTACTATCTTAACAGGAATCAGTATGAAACCGTGAACATTATCAGAGGGTATGTTTTTAACAGTGAATTACCAATTTTATTTCACTGATATTTCCCTATAAATTACTGGAAAGCATAAATTCAGTTCTTTGGTAGTGGCAGAGCCATGTCATACAAAGTCAACATTGTAAAATATTTCATTGTATTTGTTCTATACATTATTTAATTATTATTCTTAGATTTGATCAGTCATCATGTTTATAATGTTCATTACAAGATCGCGATGATTGTACAGTATAATTAACAACGAATATCACTTCTTTTTATAAACATTAACCATACTGTGAAAATGCATGAGTATTGTTAAAATATGTTATACAGCATTGTCATTTGTACATTGTCATAGATTTTGTAACCACAATTTTATTCTTTGTTGCAAATGTGTCTAATACTACGTACTTTGCTATGTGCATACGTAAGCATTCACCTTTTACCTAATCTCCTGGAGTTTAGAAAACTATGGGCACATCCTACCACTACTAGTTATTCTACCATTATATTATAGGAGGGGTGTCTTGGGAAAACTGGGCTTAATGCACCTGCGTAAAGTGACGTCCCAAGGAACGACACTCCGATTTTATGGTATTTTCAGTTTCAAGGAAGTCTCTTCTAAACATAAATCCATTGTAAGCAGGAAGTGCCGTCCTTGGTTAGCCTGTACGCACATGCATTAAGCCTGGTTTTCCCAGGACACGCCTCATATTGTCCATAATGATAGAACCTTAAATATGAATGCAGCTCTGGCAAGGTCATTTGTTGATTCCTTTAAATGTTGACCTTCAACTTGGGCTTTGAACATTAATTGTGATCTGCAATTGACCTCATAAAATGTGAAATACAAACACACATGCATACGTGAAATAGCTGTGGGTCTTAGTGTTATACATTAAAATAAAAATCATAATCTTAATATGGACAATATTGATGGATGATTAATAAAACAGCAGCATTGCCTTTCCAACATGTCCGTCTCTCTATGTAACAATAGGTTTCCACTTTTTGTTTATAAAATAAACATGGACAAATGTAATAATGTAAATTTGTTAATATGTAGTATATAAAATAAATATAAATATATATATATTGTATATACCCAGTATGTACTATAGAAAATTATATAACATTATTCTGTTTAAATATATATATTGATAAAATTTACACTTGTTGATATGTGGATGGTGTTCAATTTATGTCAGAAATTACTTGAATTACTATTTACATTTAGATACATATTAAACTTTGTAGTATTGACAATTTTATAAAATAATGCTGTTAAAATGTAAATTCAAATAAAACTCCACTTTTTGATCTATAGATAGTGTTCAATTTATATCAGAACTTAGTTAAATTACTTTTTTACATTAGATATATATTAAACTTTGTATTACTGAAAATTATATAAAATAATGCTGTTATATTGTAAAATTAGATAAAACTCCTCTTTTTGAAATGTAGATAGTGTTCAGCTGATATCTGAAATTAGTTAAATTAATATTTACATTAGATATATATGTCACCTTGTATTAGTGAAAATTAAATAAATAATGCTGTTAAAATGTAAATTTAGATAAAACTCCACTTCTGAGAAGTAGATATCTTTCAAGTTATCTCTGATTTTGGTTGAATTACTACTTACATTAGAATAAATACATATAGTAATTCAGTATGAAGTACCACTATGCTCCATTTTGTTTCCTCTTTTTATTTATTAAATAAACATGGACAAATACAACTATTTATACTTGTTAAAATTTATAATATAAACATATATAATATTTTTAATATTGAAAATTATAGTAACCTATATTGTTAAAATGTAGATATAGATAAAACTTTTTTAGTAAATATTTGTCAATTTATCTCTGACTTTGAATGATTATTTAAACTAGTAAAAACACTTATAGTAAATCAGTATAAAAAAATGATGATTAAAGTCTAGCAGTTTCTGTAATAGACCACCATTGTGTTGCTACCACCCAGCTTTTTGCTTACTCCTTTTTTATATAAAATAAACGTACACAAAAACAAAAAATATACTTGTAAATATGTACATATTGGTAAAACTTTGTATCTATTCAGAGTAAATACATATAAAAATCCTGTATGTAAATATTGATATTGTTAAGGATCAATTTCTTGTAAAAATACAGCATTTGTTGCCTCAAGTCTGCTTCTTTTTTTTTCTCCTCTTGTCTATAAAGTAAACAGGGACAAATACAACATTTTTACTAGTTAATATATAATATATAATGTTGATTTATTCTGTAAAATCCTGTATGTAAATATTGATGTTTTTAAGTATCAAAAAATACAGCACCTGTTGACACAAGTCTGCATCTTTTTGCTTCCTCTTATTGTTTATAAAGTAAACAGGGACAAATACACACTGTTCTCTAGTTAATATACAATATATAATATAGATTATGTTCAATATATATTTTTAAGTATCAATCTCTTGTAAAAAAAATACAACACTTGTTGCCACAAGTCTGCATCTTTTTGTTTCCTCTTATTGTTTATAAAGTAAACAGGGACAAATACACAATTTTTTTTTTTTTTTTTTTTTTTATTTTTTTTTTCTATTTAATATACAATATATAATATAGATTATGTTCAATATATCTCTAAACTTAGACAAATTATAATTTACACTAGAGCAAATACATACAGTTATTAAAGCTCTACATATTATTAAATACTGATAGCTATTTATTGATATCTTCAGATGTTGCCATTGTTCATTAATCCTAGAGATAAGCTTATTAATGAAAACATTTACTGATTTGTATATGCTATTTTGACTCGGTTCTAATTTTCCTAACAAAAAGATACCTTATTATGTTCACTTATTTTTTTTCCTTTCATGTTAGTTTTTTTTTTTTTTTTTTCCTATTATTATTTTGTACTTTTTCCGTTCTGTACTACAAGGTATGTTGTGTTGTTACTATGCATGCAAGTGCTACATTTTATATGTTCCTTAGTTTTGCTTATCTATGAACGAGCTTAAAATTTTATCTGTCAACTGCAGAGGCATTCAGGGGAAAAAGAAGCGATTACAAGTTTTTCAATACTTAAAAGAAACAAAATGTGATATTTACTGCCTTCAAGATACACACTTTATTAACGAACAGATTAAAACCATTTACTCAGAATGGGGATCAGAGTGTTTCCTAAGTTATGGCTCTTCTAATTCGCGTGGTGTAGCAATACTTTTGTCGAAAATACTTGAGTATAAAATACATAATGTACAATATGATGAATTTGGTAACTATATTATTTTGGATATAAATATTGGTGAAACTAGACTCACACTTGCCTCTATATACGGACCGAACTCTGACAGTCCCGAATTTTTCACCAATATTTTTGATATTATTGACAATATTGGGAATGACTCCTACTTAATTTGTGGCGACTTTAATTTGGTTCTAGACCCAAATATAGATTATCAAAACTACAAATCAATAAATAATAAAAATGCAACAGAATTTATTTTAAAAAATATGGAAGATCGTGTTCTTACAGATCCTTTTAGGATATTATATCCTAACTCTAGACGATATACATGGAGAAGAACAAATCCAATACAACAAGCCCGGCTTGATTTTTATCTTTTATCGTCATTTTTGTCACCGTTTTTTCACGACATTAATATATTGCCCAGTTACCAATCTGATCATTCGAGTGTAACGTTGACATTAAAATTTACTGATTTTAAACACGGAAAAGGTCTGTGGAAACATAATAACATGCTTCTTAGCGACATCAACTACATTAACACAATAAATGATACAATTACCGAAATAAAGAAACAATATATGTTACCTGTATACAATAAAGATAACATTGATACAATACCTGACCAAGACATACAGTTTTTAATAAACGACCAACTTTTTTTAGATACAGTTTTAATGGAAATAAGAGGTAAAGCTATTTCATATAGTTCGTATAAAACAAAATCGCGTAACAAGCGCGAAAACCAATTAAAAGCTGAAATTGAACAACACGAGAAATTGTTGACCGAGAGTAACGTGCAAATTATACTTGAATTAAAAGATGAACTAATGAAAATACAAGAAGAGAAATTAAAAGGTGCCTTAATAAGATCGCGAGCCGAATGGATACAATTTGGAGAAAAACCATCAAAACTTTTTTGTAACCTCGAAAAATATAACTATACAACAAAAACTATCACTAGCCTAACAACTGATGACGGACTTGTTTTAGACAAGCAGGTTGATATCTTGAACGAAACCGCTTTGTTTTATAAAACATTGTATCAAAATAACGACAATACCAACATTGATGATGATTTTAATAGCTTTTTTTTTATAGCAAATATTGACATACCTAAACTGTCGTATGAAGAGTCAAAACTATTAGAAGGGCCAATAACACTAAGTGAGGCCTCTTTTGTCTTAAAAAACATGGCAAACAACAAAAGCCCTGGGTCGTCTGGTTTTAGTATTGATTTCTTCAAAGTCTTTTGGCCCAAATTAGGTACGTTTGTTTGTAGAGCGTTAAATCACGCATTCGATAGCGGCATTTTGTCTATAACACAACGACAGGGGATAATTACTTGCATACCTAAGGGTGAAAAACCCAGACAATTTTTAAAAAACTGGCGTCCAATAACATTGTTAAACACTGTATATAAAATTGGTTCTGGAAGTATTGCTAATAGATTAAAAAAATACATTAACAAACTTATAAATAATGATCAAACTGGTTTTATCAAAGGCAGGTTCATAGGTGAAAACACTCGACTAATCTACGACATTTTGAAATACACTGAGGAAAATAATATTCCCGGACTTCTCCTACTTATAGATTTTGAAAAGGCTTTTGATTCCTTGTCATGGAGGTTTGTAAACAAAACACTCTCCTTGTTTAATTTCGGTCCTGACATGAAAAAATGGTTTAACGTTTTATATAAGGATGGCATTTCAGCAGTAACGCAGTGTGGGTTGTTATCTGAGTTTTTTCAAATACAACGTGGTTGTCGTCAAGGTGATCCCCTCAGTTGTTATATTTTTATTTTATGCGCTGAAATTTTGTCTCTTAAACTCAGGGCAAATCCCAAAATCAAAGGAATCAAAATCGATAATACTGAATATAAGTTATCGCAATTTGCTGATGATACGTCTATACTCCTGGATGGCTCTGCAGAATCCCTTAATGAAACCTTAGATGATTTGTCGCATTTCACATTGTGCTCTGGCTTAAAGGTAAATTTCGACAAAACCAAAGTAGTTTGGATAGGGAAGCATAAATTCAGTTCCGAAAGCATAAAAACTAGATGGAAGTTAAAATGGAACCAGCATACTTTTGATATGCTTGGTTTAACATTTCATGTCGATCTTGATAAGATGATAGATCGTAATTATATGGATAAATTGTATAGAATTAGAACGCTGCTTAAAAACTGGTCCAGAAGGATATTAACTCCCATTGGAAGGATACAAGTAATAAAAACGATTGCTTTGCCAGTGCTTAACCATTTATTTGTTTCACTTCCCAATCCACCACATAGAATATTGGTTGAACTTAATGATCTCTTTTTAAACTTTGTGTGGAATGGGAGTTCAAAAATTAACAAAAATGTACTTATTAAAGAATATACTGAAGGAGGTCTTAATATGGTCGACATCTTTTCATTTATAATAGCGTTGAAATGTTCTTGGATACGAAGGATCATCACAGGAAATGGTAAATGGATTAATATTGTAAAAATGATAATAGACACCCAAAAACTTTACAACTGTGGTGTTCACTATCCAGAAAACCTTATAAATAAAACAGGCAATGCTTTTTGGAAAGACACTTTAAAATCGTTTGTTGATTTCCGCAAAGCAGAATCATTAAATATAAAATACATATTACAAACCCCAATATTCTATAATCCTGATATAACGATGGGTAATAAAAGTGTATTCCTCAAAACATGGTTTGAAAATGGCGTGCATTTTATCTGCGATTTGATCAAAAACAACGATGGGTTAGAATTATATAGCTATGAAGAACTGTGTAACAGATATAATTTCTATCCAAACTACTTGCATTACATAGGTATTACTAATGTAGTTACTAAATACTTGAAGAAATATGGTTTGTTCGATAAAACATCTGCTCTGAATACGATTGCAGATTTTGACTTTGTTAAGCCTTTTGTTCCCCTTCAAGTGATATCCATTTTAAAATATCAAAAAGGTACCCAACCCATGTATAATATTGTTAAAACAAATGACACTTTACCAGTCTGTATGTCAAAATGGACGAGCATTTTTGAAAATATTGAATTAAAAGACTGGAACCATATCTTTAGTATGCCATTTTGTATAACCAAAGATTCTACGCTACAATGGTTCCAGTATAGAATTATACACCGAATTATTGGTACCAACTATTTTTTGTATAAAATCAATTATAAATCGTCAGCAGAATGCTCTTTCTGTCATGATATGTCGGAAACAATTGAGCACATTTTTTGGGAATGTAAATACGTTAAAAAATTTATTGCTGATTTGTTTGAAGGTTTTGAGGTATTCGCTGACTTGATAAATGCACCCTCTTTCATGTTAGGACATAAAAACACAAGTAGTCCTCTTAATCTAACATTCCTTCTCACTAAAAGGTTTATTTATAATTGTAAAATGAATCAAACATTACCTACCGTTATCGCGGCAAGATCATTCTTTTCTATCCAGTATCATATTTTGAAGGAAATGAACTTCTTCTGCAATTTAGATTCTAACTTAATAACTACATGGGACATTTTGTTAAATCTGTATCGTTAAGAACATTGTGACTTGCATATTTTATCCGTATATTCAAAATTTCAATATGTGTATCAATTTGTATATTGCTGTTTAAGCAATTATGATATTATTGTTAATATGCAATTGTGAGCACTTGTCTTCATTGTAATATTATATATCATGCATGTTGAACTATTATCAATACTCATGATGTACGGTGTGGAGGGGGATGCCCTCGACCCTCACACACCTATTGACGAGGAAAATAAAATATATAGAACGGAAAAAAAAAAAAAAAAAAAAAAAAAAAAAAAAAAAAAAAAAATAGGTTTAAGAAATAGATGGCGTATATGGGTAGTGATAAGTAGCTTTTATTGCATCTACGTTTGTACTCGATATATAATACACTGCATATTTTTATTTTGTGTATTCTGTGTTTTTTGTTTTGAAAACTTTATAATCATTGCATGATATACATAAATGTATTAACGAATATCAAAATGATAATTAAAATATTGCAATAAAATTGTTTTTGAGACTTACTGTTTGTGTTCAATTTATTGCTCTTTCTGCTTAGGCGTATAAAAAATAAATGTTTGTTTCAGGTAACATGCCCTAAAAAAATTTGGGTAGGTAGGTCGGGATTTTTTTTTTTTTTTTTTTTTTTTGGTAAATGGTCAACTTGAAGTTTGTAATACTGAAAAAATATTCAAAAGGTATCAGTAATATCCTTAAACATTGTTTATAAGTGGATACTATCAAAACAAAACATTTATCCAAAACACATTTAATTATTGAATAAGGTAAATGAACCAAAAATCAATCTGACAAACCCAATAAAATGTTCTAGGGTCGGGGCATCTTTTTAGGGTAGGTCGGGTTACCTGAAACAAACAATTTTGTTTACGCATTATTGGAAGTTTTGTGTGTGCCGATTCTTACGCAGAAATGACATACCAGTACTTTAAATACATGTAATGTTACCTGTGTAATAATATGTGTGTATGAGCAGCGGCACCTGCTATTATTTTATCTACCCCGTATATCGTTAACGTCACTGAATTGTTGAACTTTACAAAGGAATGGCTGAATACACTCAATAATGATTTTACTTGAATATTGTGTTTGGTGTTGATTTCATAAAACTTTAGGCTAGCTCCTTGTATTTCTTTTATGTTCCCAGCATCTTTATGTGACTAGATTTTACCGTTTCATCTAGCACCAACTCCGCTTACTACAACACTTTGATACTTATTTGTTGCTGATGGCCATTCCCAATCTACCCATATCACCCAACCTCACTTTGTCCTTGACTAATTTGAATAATTCAAATGGTTTATTTCTTGGTTAAATATACTTTACTGTTTCATCTAGCACCAACACTGCTAACTACAACACTTTGATACTTACACAGTTGTTGCTGATGACCATTCCTAATCCACCCATATCACTAAACCTCACTTTGACCTTGACCTACTTTGGACTTCGAATAATTCAAATAGGCTATTTCTTGGTTAAGTAGATTTTACCGTTCCGTCTAGCACCAACACTGCTTACTACATTTGTGTACTTACACAGTTGTTGCTCATGACCATTCCCAATCCACTCAATCACCCAACCTCACTTTGACTTTGACCTGATTTGGACTTACAATAGGCTATTTCTTGGTGCACCAACAATGCTTACTACACCACTTGCATACTTATCCAGCTGTTGATTATGACCACTCCCAATCCACCCATATCATCCAATCTCACTTTCTGACATAGCCCTTGACCATAGAATAATTTAGATGGGCACCAACTGGGGGCATGTGTGTTTATCAAACACAGTGTCTTGCTGCACACATTTTTCTATGACTTAAGCTTCAAATGACCAGTCTGTTAAAATATAAAGCATAATAAATCCGTAACTTCACCATGTGTTGCATTAGGGTAGACCAACCTTTTTTTCTTGACAAAACATTGTCTTTATATCTTGGTGACTAAAACTGTAATTCTTGTTCACTTGGTGCAAAACGTCAATGAATTACAAACTCTGCTTGATGACATGTAAAGGCCAGATACCAATACTAGTTACACTGACAATTACATTAATCATGCACGTTTCAAATTTGTAACAGATATTCAATGAAATATTAATACGTCAGTCTGCAACTTATGATGGAATTCCTTAAAATCTCAGTCCCACTTTCGATCAACTTGATTGCTTCCAAACTGCTAATATTAATTGCTGGGTATCTGTTGAGATGTTCTTGAGATGTGTACAAGCCCAATGTGTTGTTCGGTGATTTTAGTACTATAGAAGATTGATCAGCAGAGGTAAAGGGGATGAAGAAACATGGAAATATTAGATTTGTAACAGGTTTTAACAGGATGCACTGTCTTATAATTAAAATAACAAAACAAGCTGAAAATTAATACATTTAGCTACCGGTAGTACACACATTTACTTTAGTTTAAAACCCAATTGATAAAACATAGATTTGATTTATAGCTGAATCTGTCCATTCGGAAAGTCAGGTCCTCAATGAGGGTCATAGATGTCTTAACTGCTTTGCAAATTTAAATCCTGCACTGTATCCAACATATTGTTGATTGAGTTTACATTTTAAGCATGTGCTTATTATATATCATTTTCCAACAAACACATACATGTATACACTCACAAAGTACAAAAGATCATTATACAAATTCCATGCTGTGTTTTTACTACATGACCCAGTGACGTATTCACAGAGTAATAGGTTTTTAATATTGCAACAGTAAACATATTCATAAAGAAACTTTGAAATTGAATGTTTGTTCAATACTTACATGCACACTATTTAGTCTATGCGAAAGCAATTTAAAACTTGCAAATAGATGATAAAAGAAATGAAAGAGTTTAGTAGCAGTTTATTTCACATGTATAATACACACATGTATAAAGGCCTTACCAAGTATGTGTTAAATATGTCACATTGCAAATGAAATGGTTGCAAATAATTACTCTATCAGAAACCAGTACAATAACAACTAAATAGAATAAACATATGAAAGAACGATACAGGTCAAATCCCTGGGTGGATAATATTTATAGATGCATAAATACTGCAAAACAAAACTGATTAAACTTCGTGGTGTTTAAAAGCATGTATGTGCAACAAACCTGAATTAGCTGAACCCAAGTAAAACAGAAGATTGCTGTAACCATATTATACATTTATATACAATATCAACAGTTAACAGAAATAAATGTCCCACCACACATGTACTAAGATAATTTCCATAATGATTAGTAAAAAAATAATCAAAAGTTTACTGCTCAAATCAGGAGATGATGTACTTTTATCAGCATAAATACAAACAATTCTATTTGCATTGAAACACAAAATATTACAGAATACGCACATTTTTACCTACAAAATTGTATCACAACTATGTAGTGCATTATTATACTTAAATTTAAAACTTATTTAAAATGTGTATCCAAATATCTACAATACTTATTACTACTATCCATTTATCATATTTAAAAACAAAAGGGTCACGATGGCCCAAGGTCGCTCACCTGTGTGTAAAGCATCATAATGGCTTTTAACAAAAAGATTGTTTAAGATTTCAATATAGCCATATAAGGAAAACTGTCCCACCCCCGGGCGGCCATTATATTTAATGATTCAAAATGATTTCCAGGAATTTGGTCGACGGTCACCCAAACAACATGTATGTGAAATTATTTTGAAATTTAGCAAGAGGTTTCAGACAAGAAGATTTTTTAAGTTTTCAATATAGCCATATAAAGAAAACTGCCCCACCCCCTGGCGGCCATGTTTTTTAACAAATCAAAATGATTTCAAGGAGTTTGGTAGAGGGTCACCCAAGGACCAATTCAGTGAAATTATTTTGAAATCCAGCCAGTGGTTTCAGACTAGATTTTTAGAGTTTTCAATATAGTTATATAAGGAAAACTGGCCCGCCCCCATTGGCGGCCATGTTTTTTAAGGAATCAAAATAATTTCAAGGAATTTGGTAGAGGGTCACCCAAGGAACATTTCTGTGAAATTATTTTAAAATCCAGCCAGTGGTTTCAGACAAGAAGATTTTTAAAGTTTTCAATATAGCCATATAAGGAAAACTGCCCCGCTCCCTGGCGGCCTTGTATTTTAACAAATAAAAATGACTTGAAGGAATTTGGTAGAGGGTCACCCAAGGAGCATTTCTGTAAAAACTATTTTCTAATCCAGCCAGTGGTTTCTGACAAGAAGATTTTTTAAGTTTTCCAGTTTTTAAGCTTTTGGTTGTCATGACAACCAGAGTTTTCAATATATTTTAATAAATTGAAGGAATTTGGTAAAGGACCATCCCAGGAACATTCCTGCTAAGTTTGGTTAAAATCCGCCCAGTGGTTTCAGAGAATAAGTTGTTTGAAATAAAATGTGGACTCCGGATACAGACTGACCGCAATATCTCACCCGTGAACACTTCGTGCTCAGGTGAGCTAAATAAGCAACACTACTAGTTAGCCAGAAAAAATGTCTCTGTAATTACTGGATAATACACTATGGAGGACATAGTGAAGAACTTCAGCATTGCATGAAAGCTGTTCAATTGGTTTCAATACTGATTTCAATACTGGTTATGCATTTTCAATGTTTACTGCATATATTTTATGTATTTTTATTACAAACTTACATACATGTCTTTAATAAACTGTTTGTTATGTAAATATGAAAGTGGAAATAATTAAAGTTGTCAACCAACTGTATGCACTTTTTAAAAATGAATAACCTACATACACATGTATATACTGATATGTTGTTAGAATGAATACTAAATGACCATTTTATAAATTACATGTAGAACAAAATCTTAAATGCACGTTATTAAAATCAAAATGAACAATATATGGAATAACCATGATTGAACATTAATGTAATTCAAAACAAAACATTATTTTCTTGTATTTATTAAAGAATACTACTGAGATACTATTCATACTTGTTACAACCCATACTGAGAAGCTCTAATTCAGCAGTTCAATTTATAGCCTTGTAACTTATAAAGTGGATGTTTATTACAAACATAACTATAAAACACATGCTACAGTATGTCAACCTTATGAATTCATTACAAACAAGAACAAAATCAATCCTTAGAGCAAAACAAATATATTTCTAAAATCCTACAAAATGGCCACTTGAATAATATTTGCAAACAAAAACAAGCCTTACAGCTAGACAGGTTATTTTTCTAAATTTCATTGTTCATCAATTACAATTAAATCAGATTTCCATATTGGCTCTATTAAATGCATAGTTTTACATGAGATTTCTAAACATACATTAAAATAAATGTGTAACACAGAAAGAAATCACAGGAAGAAGAATTCCATGGGTTTTTCTTTCTTCTTCACATGTGTAGGTCTAGCTATAGAAGTCACTGGTGTTCTAACCTGTGGTGGAGTAGGTCTACTGATTGCTGTCACTGGTGTTTGAATCTGAGGGGTCCCCCTGCGCTTGGCCTTCACCCTCTCTATTGCATTCTGGGATCTTGGTGTCGGGGGCGTGATTTTGTCCTCGCTGAGCGATGTTACAGGGGTGGTTGCTGGAACAGGGGACTTGAGTATCCCCTGCTCGGGTTTCTTGGTCGGGTTATAAGGGGTCATGGGGCTGTTGAGACTTTCCGTGAAACCTGCATTGAACAGAACAGAAAATTGGATATTCATGTAGGTAAATACAACTTCTATTTAAATAGAAAGTCTTTTGAAATCACTAAGTTTTGAATCTTGTTTGTATTTTTGTAGTGGATTAAGTGTTACTCTGAAGTTGTTTTTTTTGTTTGTTTTTTTCTCAAAACATGCATTTATTACGCCAGTTTAAATATTAATTTGCTGGGAAAATAGAATAGAAACATAGGAGCAAATAATCATAATTTGATTATCTGCTTATTTGTTGTTCATTAAATCATTGTTCATATAAAAAGATTCTTGATTTTGGAACTGTTCACAGTTTATATTCCTACAAAACCCTTTTTTAGCAAACATACAAACAATACACAATTATACACATTTAAAACATAACAAACACATTTATTTTCATCTTACAGAATGCTGTGGGGTTTCACACCGACCTTGAGCCATATTTTTCTTCATATCGAAGCTGACACGCTTGGCTGACCCCTGCTGGGCCTTAGCTGACCCTGGCCGGGACTCAGGTGTCAGACCTATGTTGACCTTCACGAGTGACCTCCGTACAAATGCCACAGGAGGCTTGGAGCCATCAAACTTTGCAAAGTCTGATCCTGGTGACTTGTTACTTTTCGGGCTCGGACTGTGTGATTTTCTACTTTTCGGGCTCAGACTGTGTGTCTCAATCACTATTTGTGGCACAACATTCGTGTTTTCTGAAGGGTGATTGTCTTTGTGAATTTTTTCCACTGGCTCTGGCGCCTTGCGTTTCTTGCCAGAACCTGGTGCCTTGTTAATGACGGAGTCTCTAAACTTGATAGGCTCTGTCTGCTTATTAGGGGTCCAGCTCACATTTTCAGCTGCCTCTGTTACTTTGAAAGACTTTGGCACCTCAGTACTTGCATCTGTTTCTTTCTGATCACTCTTCTGAGAGACACTCTCTGCTTCTTTGCCTCCTTTCTTAGATTTTTTAGGAGTCTCTTTAGCTACTTTTGCATCAGTTTCTTTGTGAGTACTGTGCTGAAGGACTTTCTCTGATTCTTTGTCGTCTTTCTTAAATTTTTTAGGAGTCACTTTAGCTACACTAGCCCTCGTTTCCCTAACAACAGCAGAACTCGGCAAAGGAGCTGTTTCTTCTATACTGTCACGTTTGACGAGTGTAATTTTCTTGGCTTTGTCTTTCTTCAGTTTGTTTTTCAGCACGCCACGAAGTATTCGCAGACCCGTACCATCTGTGTCACCTTCAGTGTTCTTCTTCTTGATTTTAGTCAATGGAGCCTCGGGGAGGTCTTCCTGCAGAACAAACACATTATGTTCCACAGGACCCGTATTCATAAAGCTCCTTAGGGAAATCTTAAGTAAATACCTTACATTCATACAATTCCTTAAGTCTCTGGCTGTTTTATGTATAGGTCTTTTAACACAAGTGGGCCTTGATGGCCCTATGTCGCTCACCTGATATCTATGTATGATGTTTCATTAAAATATCTCAATACATTCTCAAGTTATTGAGCGGAAACTGTTTTTCTATTTTTAGTAACAGTGACCTTGACCCCACCCACCACATACATAAAGCAAGGCCTTGATATAAGGTATCTACGTATGAAGTTTCATTAAAATATCTCAATGCGTTCTTAAGTTGTTGAGCGTAAACCGTTTTTCTACTTTTAATAACAGTGACCTTGACCCCACCCACCCCATAAGCAAACCCAAGTGAGGTCTCGATAAAAGATATGTGTATTAAGTTTAATTAAAATATCGCAATGCATTCTCAAGTTATTGAGCGGAAACCGTTTTTCTATTTTCAGTAACAGTGACCTTGACCCCACCCACCCCATATGCAATTCCAAGCAATGTCTCAATATAAGGTACTTATGTATGAAGTTTCATTAAAAATAGCTCAATGCGATTTCAAAGTATCGAGCGGAAACCATTTTTCTATTTTTAATAACGGTAACCTTGACCTTGACCCCCCCCATATGCAATCCCAATTCAGGTCTCGAAATAATGTTTTAACCAAATATGAAACCTCAAAGCCTTGTGGTTTCAGAGAAGAATTTTTTAATCATTTTGCCATTTACATATATATAAACCATGTTAGACCCAGGGTGTGGCCAGTTTTGACATCATTTCTTCATTTGAACAATCTTGGGAGAGGACCACTATACAACATTACATACCAAATATGAAACCTCCGGGCCTTGCGGTTTCAGGAAATAAGATTTTTTAAGTCATTTTGCTATGTAAGTCTATATAAACATTGTGACCCCCGGGGTGTGGCCGGTTTTGACCCCAGGGACATCATTTGAACAGTCTTTGTAGAGGACCACTATACAATGTTACATACCAATTATGAAACCTCTGGGCCTTGCGGTTTCAGAGAAGATTTTAAAAGTCATTTTGCTATTTAAGTCTATATAAACCATGACTGTGACCCTCGGGGTGTGGCCAATCTGGACCCCAGGGGCATCATTTGAATAATCTTTGTAGAGGACCACTATACAATGTTACATACAAATATGAAACCTCTGGGCCTTGAGGTTTCATAGAAGATTTTTAAAGTCATTTTGCTATTCAAGTCTATATAAACCATAAAACTCCCAGGGTGTGCCCAGTTTTGACCCCAGGGGCATCATTTGAACAATCTTTGTAGAGGACCACTATACAATGTTACATACCAAATATGAAACCTCTAGGGCTTGAGGTTTCTGAGAAGATTTTTAAGGTCATTTTGCTACTTAAGTCCATATAAACCATGTGAGCCACGGGGTGTGGCCAGTTTTGACCCCAGGGGCATCATTTGAACAATCTTTGTAGAGGACCACTACACAATGTTACATACCAAATATAAAACCTCTAGGCCTTGAAGTTTCAGAGATTATTATGGTCATTTTGCTATTTAAGTCTATTTAAACCATGTGACCCTTGGGGTGTGGCCAATTTTGACCCCAGGGGCATCACTTGAACAATCTATGTAGAGGACCACTATACGATGTTACATACCAAATATGAAACCTCTGGGCCTTGCAGTTTCAGAGAAGATTTTTAAAGTCATTTTGCTATACCAGTAATATAAACCATGTGACCCCCGGGGTGTGACCACTTTTGACCCCAGGGGCATCATTTGAACAATATTTGTAGAGGACCAGTATACAATGTTACATACCAAATATGAAACCTGTAGGCCTTGCGGTTTCAGAGAAAAAGATTTTAAAGTCATTTTGCTATACAAGTCTATATAAACAATGTGACCCCCGGGGCGTGGCCAGTTTTGACCCCAGGGGCATCATTTGAACAATCTTTGTAGAGGACCACTAGAGGATGTCACATATCAAATATGAAAGCTCCAAGCCTCGTGGTTTCAGGGAAGAAGATTTTTACAGTTTTCAGTTCTTAAATCTATTTTTAGCTCTGGTGACCTACATATGCAGTGAATCGGAACGATTTGAACAATTTTGAAAGAGGGTCACCCAAGGATCATTCCTGTGAGAAAATCTGTCCAGTGGTTTAGGAGGAGGTGTTCTTTGAATGAAAATGTTGACACACGACGCACGACGGACAAAAGGCAATCCTAAAAGCTGACCATGAGTGCTCAGGTGAGCTAATAAAAATGTTGAAAACTTGTTAATATTGCTTATATGTTTGGTATTGCAGCCTTCTTTGCAAAGAAATCATTGGATTTCACATAGTAAATTTGATTTGACATTTTCACTTTATAACAACTTAAGTTAAGATGTCCCTTAGGTGCTTTGTGAATACCAGTCCTGGGCTTTTTGTAAACCATTTTAGGAATGTAATCTATGCCCATGAAATTGGTAATTTTAGCTTCAATTCACCTAAAACTGGGAATAATTATAATTGTTTTGATTAATTAAATTTGAATAATTATAGATAAACTACATAAAACAGAATGTTCTGAACAAAACAAATCACCAAAACAGTTATTACAATTTCAAAAGTATTTTTACACTGAACACCTCTTATTTCCAAACCTCTGAAAGTCAAACCATCAGACCTAAATTAAAAAATCTTTTGTTTGCCCTTTACCGACCAAAATTAGAGGTGGGCCGGTAGGTACGAAAAATATTTTATTTTATTCCGAGAATTTAATCTTTGTCATACATGAATGTCGTCATTTAAATAGCAATACATTATCTTTGTTTGAAAATCATAATTACTTTCTTCATCTTGATTGATACAACCAAGAATATACATGGTAAAACTGGCTTTAATAAGGGACATAACATAAAATAGAATACGAAATGCTTTAAAAACAAATTGTGAATTACTTGTATTTTATTTAATACCAATGTCTGAATTAACTAGACAAAAATATTAATTTATACAGCATAGATACATACTGTCGAACAAGACAACGTGTGTATTACTAATGGCTGAGCTGGCTAGACAGTCCCAGTCATATTAATACAGTACAAATACATACTGTTTGACTAGAAAAATGTCAAATCAATGAATATAAAATTAAAAATAATTTGATGAAAATGTCACAAGAAAATCAAAAATATTGCTAACTCGGATGTCTCTGTCCTCTCAAATATAAACTGTGTTTTTGTAAATGACAGTTCAACAAACACCAGTTAAATACTACGAGTGATGTTAAAAAATAACGTAGACTTTTTATAACGTTTACAATTAAATAAACTTAATTGAATGAAACCTATATCAAAATGAATCGGGATATAAATGGAACATGTTTAATAAGTAATATTGTGAAATTAATTTGTTATGCGCCAAATCCATTTGATAATCTAACCATGGTAACCGTTAAGCGGAGCATGCCATTTATTTGCATTACAACCAGTAAATAGATTGTAAATTCTGTACAAAATATGTATACTTCAAACAATTTATGTATAATGCATGACAAACATATATTGACATCATACCAAAAGTTGGCTTCATTTCAAGATTGCCTATTAATAAAAACAATATTGATATGACGTCAATTGAGAAAAAATGCAATTGTGAGAGCAACTCTAAATTCGGTGGTAATGAAATAGAGTAAAGATATTTGTAAATCATCTATACAGACATTTGATGTTATCAACAAGCCGCATAGAATACAGTTTTTGAGTTAAAGTAGGGCACGTGTTTTCACATAGTGCAATAGAATTTTCAGATGGCATTTAACGCATTGAAACATATATGGATAAGGTAAAAAAGAGGCCACGATGACGACTTCAATCAGTTCAAATTAGCTTGATCCGCACGGACAGTCAATGGTCAGGTAGCTATGCAAAATGTCTCGCTTGGTTTACTTCTCCATGATTATTGCATTTTGATAAGTAAGAAATAAGTATAAAATGTCAATGACAAATTACATCATTATTTTAATTGTCAGTGTACATGCAGATTTAAAATAAAACATAAATATTATTTTATTTCAAATAGGTATTTCCTTTCATGATTCAGTAAAATAATGTGTGTACATGTTAACATTATACACGTTTATATGCTAAATGTGTAATGTAATCAGACATACTTAAAATGCAGAATGTTTTTAAATATATTTTATATATTGGTATTCAAAACGCTATAAAGGGCTCTGTACAAGTGTATGCGAGACTGGTTATCATATTGCCTCAAGACCATGATGAAAAAGGCCTCTTTACGGAGATTCCAACACAAGAATCCTTGATAAGATAGTGTAATTAAAATATCCACAAATATTGAATAATAGTGAAATAATAATATTGAAACAAGAATATTTCCTTGGCGCCAAATCTTCCCTGAAGAAAATGACGTTAACGACGTCATTTAATTCCAATTGACAGGCTCCCGGTTGCCTATAGTGACTCATTTTAATTGCCTGCCATTTTTAACAGAGAAGAGTAAAATCGCTGAAATTTTGTAAATTGATGGAATATAGATTCCAGTTTATTTTAATGTACCTTTTTTCTATGAAATAATTATATGTCTAAAGATATGAAAAAAAACTACATTATTTTTTATCATTCCTCGTATCATATGTAAAATGTTGGCTGCAGATGGAAGAATTATTCATTAACAAAGCCAGTATGGACATACACTATTTTGTTAATATCAGGGTGAAACTTGTCTGCACAGCCACTTGTTGATTTGCTAACTGAAAATCGGTACTTTGTCGGTAATTTTCTTGTTCTGGTCTACCACGCACAATAGATTATACAATACGTCATCGCAAGTTTTACTTGTTTCAACTTTATGAATTTTGTATTTATTTATTGATTTCAACAAACACGCTGAATGTTAGAAATAGGAAAATCAAATATCCATATGGTCCCATTGTAAAACAGCAAAATATCCTGGCCTCGTTGGCCACTTTTCTTTGACTCAGATATTGCGAGTCTCTCTTTGGAAAGATGTTTCTCTCTGCTTTCAAAATTTAAAATAAAAAATGTTAAGAAAATTCACTTCTAAGAAAATTCATCTCACTGGATTGTAGTTACCTGTAAGAAACACTCAAGATTTCGCCAAAAGCACATGCTGCCTATACATAAACTGCTGAATATTCAAGTTTCAAATAATTCGGTGCCATGATACATCAAAATGCACTGAAGACGTGTCCGTTATGCGAAATGTCTCTTTCTTTTGACAGAAGAAAAAGCTAACTATTTAATATAAGGACAACTTTCAAGGGGGCTACCCCACTATTTACTGATATCAAACCTTGAAACAAAACGTAATTCTCTACACAGATGATGGCGTCATACGTCAACTTGTGTGTACACGACAAAATGTGAAACACACCATGTTTACTAGTATCCGGTCACTTGACGCTTGTTTTCACACTCAAACGCATTTTACTCTTTTGTTCAAGCGCCTTAATGATCAAAATTGCCTATGAAAGTTGTGAGCAAAAAAAAACAACGAAATTTAAAGCAAGAACAAATAACTTAATAAAAAATAATTACCGCAGATTTTGCAATAAAATATTTTGAGTCAGCGGCTTTTTTGTGGGTCTGTCGGTAAAGGGCAAACAAACTTACTTTTAATTTAGGCCTCAACTGGGAATTTTAGGACCGGATTTGGGAAAAATATATACTTTTTGTCACTGGGCATATGTCCAAATAACGGCTATACAATTGGCCAAAAAAATAGCCCTGTGTTCAAACATTGTTATGGGTCACACATGCATGGTTCCCATTGGTTGCCATTTACCAACTGAGCCAATGGCTACAAATAAGAATATATGACATCAAAACATTTCGTTTTGCTGCAACATTGTATGTATAGAAACATGCACATTAGTCAAAATTTGCATTTTTTAAACAAAGTAAGATAAATATAGATCATGCAAATTTTCTGACAAGGGGAGCCATGGAACTTTTATGTCTATAACAACCGTGATTCAACACCATAACAGATCTCAAAAAGATACTCTTATAGAAAAGAACAATTGTCATGACTTCCTACTGAATTGTTTGCAAATGTTTACTAAGTAAATTGTGTCAATTAAGAATTACTTCAGCTGTAAATGCAGTTCTTTTGACACAAATACATGCCATTAAACCAGAGTGTAACCAGAAATGAGGAATAGACATATGATCTTCAATGAACAATGGTGGGCTATATGTGATTGCCAATATTATTTATTGTAATTAAGAACCAACAATACTCTTTTTGTTTACTTAACTGATTGGTGTTCACATTAAAAGTTAATATATTTGGAATCAAATTGAAACTCTGAATTTTTTACTACAAACTTACATTTAAATTCATGTCATATACTGGTTTTTTAATCATTCATAGCATTCTAACATCATTTAACATCATTAGGCAATATAAATTTGATTCTATTTTTAGCGTCCCCATAATTTTCGAAATCTACCAAATAGGCAAGAAAAAACAAACAATTAGTCCATAAAAAAAAACATTTTTTTTTCACAACTTATTTATAGCAGTGGTACAAGCTAAAGCAATTGTTTACCTACCAAACTGTTAAATATCATTTCATATTGGCAACCTACCGTAACACAGTATTTTAACTGTGTAAATTGACTACTTGCACACTGTTTTTACAAATATTGGTAAAAAACCCTGAAAGTCTTTTTTTTTAAAATCTTTATATGCTTTCCAACTCAATTTTTCACATTGTCAAAATTGTAGTTTTTTTCGTTCAGGCATCCAAAATCCTACCAGCCAGAGGATGCTAAACATAGAATCAAATTGGTATGGCCTTATTTGACATCATACAGATCCTTATTTTTAAATCACAAACAAGAGGTTTCACATTCACCTGGGCATGTTTGCGTTTCCCCTTCTTGCTGGACGCAGGAGGTGCTGTTTCTATTATCGGGTTCGTCTCCTCTGTATCAGCCGGCGCATTGTTGTTTGGATCTGTATTTTCGTTTTTCTCTGCAAAATGAGAAAAAAAAATTCACAACTGCAATTTGCGTATTTAACTCATTTTTACTATTGTCAGTGTTTTTTTAATGGTCACTTTGTGGCCGAAATTCGGCCCCATTCCCCTGCTAAAAAAGTATACATTTTTCCCCTATATTCACCTTAAAATTCCCCTCAGAATGTAAGCAAAAAAAACCAAAATCGGACAAAATTGACTAAGATAGAGGAAATTTCGTAAATAATCCCAGCAATTTTTTTATCAAACCAAGTTTATGCATAATCTAACTTATCATTTGTAGCAAAACAATTGATTAATGTTTTATAACAAAGTAGAATATAAAAATGTAATAATGCTTTTCTACCAAAAAAATTCCCCTTTTGCCGTAAAATTCCCCGCCACCTTTCCCCCAAAGGTGAAAAAAAACACTGATTGTTCAATATTTTAAGAAATTAAATATTCCTACGATGGCAAGTTCTTTTTTCCAAAATGCATTTTCACACATACTGGATTAACCAGAAAATCTATGTGAAAAAGGGGCATAACTCTAGCAAAATACAAAACAGAGTTATAGGGAATGTCGCCCCTGACACTGGAGTTAATGAAAAAGGTGTATTCCAAAGTTTCAAGTGAATAAATTATGTAGTTCTGCAGTTACAAAACTTTAACCAGAAAATCTGTAAAAAAAAGGGGCATAACTCTGTCAAAATAAAAAACAGAGTTATAGGGAATGTTGCCCCTGATATTGGAGTTGCTGACAAATGTATATTCCAAGTTTATGTAGTTCTGAAGTTACAAAACTGTTGAATATACACTTCAACCGAAAATCTATGTGAAAAAGGGGCATAACTCTGTCAAAATACAAAACAGAGTTATAGGGAATGTTGCCCCTGACACTGGAGTTGATGACGAAGGTATATTCCGATTTTCAAGTGAATAACTTTTGTAGTTTTGAAGTTACAAAACTTGAATAAAAACTTTAATCAAATTCAGACGCGGATGCCGACGCCGGGGGTAGTAGGAAAGCTCACCTATTCTTCTAATAGTCGAGCTAAAACACATTATTGAGAAACCCAACAAGGCACAATTAAAATAAGAATATTAAAGAAAAAAATAATTCGTATCACCATTAGCTTTATTCTTTTTCTTCTTCTTTGACTTGTCCTTGGTGTTCTGGGTCTCCATGGTGACAAGGGAGGTAACTGCCTTCTTCATGTCCAAGTGGGAGACCCCGGGTGTGATCAGCACCTCCTTCTGCTGGGGCAACGCACCCTGCTCCACATCTCGCAACCTGTGATGTGCAGGAAAACAGAAATGAGGTGTGTCGTGGGAAAACCTGGCTGCATGCATTTGCGTAAAGTGGCGTCCAGGATCGGCCTGTGCAGTCCACACAGGCTAATCCAGGACGACACTTTCCGCCTACAGTGGATTTATGTTTAAAAGAGACTTTCTTGAAATAGAAAATGCCATAAAAGCGGAAAGTGCCTTCCCCTATTAGCCTGTGCTGACTTTACACACATGCATTAAGCCTGGTTTTCCAACGAAACGACTCATATGTGATATTTGGGTACATAATTGTTTACTGTTACCAACTGATCCTTAATGCATTTAAAGAATAAGACAAATACCTGCAGGAATGTTGGCACCCTACTCCACATTATGCAACCGTAGATGTGCAAGTCAACAGACGTATATAATACAGCTGGGACTGTAATTATTATTGTATATTTATTATAGAACAACTAGCAATGATTCCTAAATGCTTCTAACAAAGAACACAAATTTATCCATTTACATCCAGGTATCTTTTTAACATTTCTATGCAAATAATGACACAGTTAAAATATTTTCAAAATGATAGATTTGTTTAATATCGTTTTTACAGACCAAAGTTACATACCTTTTAACTAGATCATATAGGGCAGTCCTGTTTTTATTATGGACACCTTGGCACTGGCTTTGCTGGAACAGATGATCTGCTATCATGCTGTTGTCAAACTGAAAGAAACAACACATAATAATCAAATCCAAGAAAAGATGTTATGAAAGACTAATTTCATTCAAAAGCAAGAAGCATTAGAGAACAAACAGATATGAGTGATATATACAAACAAACACACATACAAATGCTGAAACAAAAGTGGATTCTTTATCAATGTATAAGGCACTTAAATATCCAAGGCCGAACTGGGCTACATCAGTCTTCACCCTAATTTTTTCAAAGCACTTGCCAGTTCGGGCAAGATTGTTAGCAAAACCACTTGCCCGAAAGCTGTTTAACTTGTCCGAACTTCAAATGATACTTTACAGCAATATAAGAAAATCACGTGTTCTATAGTTTTATTATTCCACATTTTATTTCCATAGTCATGTCTGTCAAAATGGGAAATGCACAAGGTTCATAATATTTTGTATGTCAGGTGTCAAATGTGATTTAAAAGATAAGCAAGGAAACATATAATGTCCAAAAGGTATGTGGCTCTGCTCAAAAGGAGAGGGATGGACTTCTGGACCAATTTGTTGATATTCTCTTATAACTTGATAACTCACTTAAATGTTTCTAATTAAGGTTTGTATACATAGTATATTTATTGGATAATCATATTTGCACAAATATGTTGTATTTCAAAAGATATATATTCAACATTTCTCTGTGAACCAACTCAGAGGGGCAGCAGAGCGAAACTAAACAAGGAGCAGGGTGAAGCAACTCGCTATTTCACTCTTATTAAACTGCAAGCTACATTTGACGAAAGAAGTTCCAAAATAGTTCTTACCAAAGAAAAGAATAAAATGCATTCTTACATTCAAACAACATGCACTTGTGCAATTAATTTCATGTTCAAAATAAAATACTTATTTATATATTTGTTAATTACTGCAAACAATGCAAGCATGTACTCCAACTGAACTAAGGTTGTCTGCATCTTAAGCTTTTGAACAGAGAAGAGTTTACTCGAGTACGATCAATTGTCTATATATTTCAATAAGTGTCTACACAACAATGAAGACCGCACAGCATGATGACGTCATATGTTTATGTGTAAATACTTTATGTGCCAATAAAACAACGGGTTTCATAAATATTTTCTTTGAAGAAACAATCTTGAATGTTATTTTTAATGCATTTCTGTTTCCACATAATATATAAAGCCTCTGAAAACACTTGCCCAATCGGACAAGCATCCGGCATTTTCTGCTAGCCCGAAATCAAATCTACTTGTCCCGGGCATCGGGCAACCCAGTTACGACGAAGACTGGGCTACATATCTTTTTGCCAAATTAGGTTTGCTGCCTTTGACTTCCTACTCATTCTAGGTATTTTATATAGTGAAACAACAAAATCCTAAATGATAAATGCCACGGGCTATTTTTGGACAGGAAAGACTAAGCATGTTGATGCACCATGCAGCTAAACAGCCAAAAATAAGCAATCGACTATTAAGACTATCAGAACAAACCTGCATAGACATGAAAGGAACAGCTGAATCCTGTGGCTCATCAGTTCCTGCAGAGGTTTTCTGTTTCACCATCACCGCCCCTCGGGCCAGTATCGCCTCAAACACTCTAGACATGATACGTCTGTGTACTGGGGGGCTAGAGAGTATATATCGGGATTCAGGTATCTGCACTATGTGTTATCACTTACAAATGCAAATCTCTATGAATACCCAATGGAAAGGAAAATTTGATACGGGTAACTATACATGTACTTCATAGTCTTACATTTCAAGTGAAATATCTAGGACATGTAGCTCATATTGGAAACTAACTTTGTTCATGTTTTCATTTAGTCTTCAAAAAATCTGTTTATAAGCAATACTTAATAAACAGTCGTGATTAGGAACTAGTTGTCAGTTTAAAGTAAAAGAATAGATATAACATTGCATCAAGACTTACAACTATATAACTGTAATATAAACAGGACTAGAACCCAGTTATATATTTTTATTATCAGGGATTTACCGGACTCAATTTTTTGCTTCAAATACCCCTAAATTGTGAGTCAGGACCCATCCTGTTTTTCAACTTGCATCCCATTGGATGCGTGATTTTTCTGATGTGTTGATACAATTCAGTGTTAAAATTAATTATTTCATAGATGTAATTTATAAAATTATTAACATTATTTTATAGTGCCTTCATTCTATCTTATTGATATAAAACATTCAAAATGTTGATACAAATGCAGACAAAACAAATGAATGGGTCCCCCACTTTTATTGAGAGGACCCCTAATTATCAACCACCAGAGTCCTGTGAACCCCTAAAATTTAAGGTTGAAACCGTTGATGTCAAACCCTGTTTTTGGAAGTTTTTCTTAATGAAAAGAGGCAAATAACACTAAGCTACTTACACACTTTTAACAATCTATCATAACACTTACTTCTTTCCAAACTTTAGATATGAGACAAAAGGATCTAAAAGTCTTGTCAGCTGCTTGGCTGTCAACTGTAAAAGTTAAAACAAGAAACTGCATTAAACTGCACATGAAGTTGTATTGTGTGCATATGATCTCACTAGGCAGTGAATGCGTAAGATCTCAAAAACAAACGGAAGTTGGTGTGTCTTTTAACTTAATTAACACCATACAGTACAACTGTATGCAGAAAATATATAATACTTTTATGTGAATGTTGGTTAAACAAATTAACAAATTCAGCACATTTTTCTTAAATTATAACAGTTATTACATAAACAAATGTAACTACTCAAATTAATGAATAGTCCATAAACAAACAGAAGGTACTACTTTTATCATTGCTTTAAATATTTTATTACTAGGCTCAATGAAATTGGTCAAAAAAAGTCCACTATAAAAAACAACAAACACAATGATGCCGCACCTGCTCGCCTCCAACTTGTTCGACTTCCTCAAGATAGATGTCAGTGAAGTGGATCTTCAAGCCATCAGGGATTACATCACTCGTCGGGTTCATCACCATGTCTGAGTAAATCATCACCACCATGTCCAGTACCTCTGGTTTCCAGTGTAACTTCCGTACCGCTATCATCGACTCGTGGAGCATGTTCCGGACCAGCTATAATATGACAGGAAAGTCATTGCATAAATCATCACACAAATGGACTAGTACACATTTATGTATTTATTTTGTTAGAAAACACACCAACTTAAACCATACTCCATCATGACACGCAATATAACTATGTCTTCACAGTACTTTGATGCATATTTACTGACCATCATAAACTTGTCAATCCTCCAGACATCAATAGCGCTCCATTCACGGGCTTCGGTGATAAAAAACACCTTGATAAATAGCATTTTAGCTTCCACAGATGTCAGTTCATGAACCATCTGAGTCAGGGTAACACTTAGTTCCTCCTGTAATGGACAATACAAGAAAAGAATTATAATTACTGACCAATTTCAACTCTTGCATTTGTTACAAAGAAAAAAGTAGACTTCTTTCAGAGGAAATAGAGTCTACTAATTTTAAAACTGTTGCTTTTAGACAACTGCTATGTACATCAATATATCAGCAACATGGGGCTATATAAAACTAACCCAAAGCAAGACTCTACTCGTGATCATTGTGTAGCTGCGTCTATTTTCCGTTGAAGTATATTCAAAACAGATGGAAAAATAGTATTAATCAACAGTCAATGTGAACTAACACATTACTTTGTTAGGGTACTGTCTATTCAGTCTAGTATTAAAACCTTTTAATTTTGAAGTTCAACATATAATGAACTATTTCCAACTGACATGGCTTTAATTGTGTCCTTCTTTGGTGCTTTTAAAATCGATTGATGTTTTTCAAACAATAAAGAATTGTATTGTGGTTATCTTCAAATACCTGTATCAAAGGTTTGTCTTGCATCCACAAGCAATAGTGCAAACCTTTCCAGATTTTGAGAAAGTCATCTTTTGTAAATCCATCTACAAAATAGCACAACATGAACCGTATAATTGTGTATACTGATATTTTTACATTTAAATATAAAAAATACACTATTTCTGTCTGAGGGAGTAAATTTCAACGTTTGGTAGTTCGACAGGTGTCATATGTTTCTTACACAAATTACTTTAACAAACGGTACAATAGCAGAATAAATGATAAACTAGAATTCAAGAAAAAAAACATCGCGAAAATACATTACGGATTTTAGTATGCACAATACTTAACGATTTACTTTCAACATACCTTTACCAGATGTAGATCTCGCTCGCAGATACTTTTTCAACTTTTTTACTGCTCTGAATCTGATTTTCTTTTCATTGTCAGCAAGGTTTTGAGCAAATTTTACTTCAACTGGTAGGAAACTTGCCATCTTGCCCACATGGACGGTGTTTGGGAAAAAACACTATTGTAATAAAGATATTGGAAAGTAGGCTACACGCCACTACAATACAAAATACATTTATATCACATATGACAATACCATTAGTTTAGTTTAAACATATTTATTCACAAACTGACATGATATATCTTAACAAAATGATAATGCTTGGATTGGGCTGAAAGTTACAATAACTTACTAGAGCCCTCTCCAAAAATATTATTTACAACTGAAATGTATATCATCATGACATCTCGTCTATATTTCTTGTGAACAAAATAACAATTGGCATTGCGTAAATTTGAAATGGTTTCAACATAAGTGTAATTCGTACCATTACAAAATAGTTATACTACAATTTACAAAATTAGCCTTTTTAAATAATGAAGAAAGTCAGTAAAGATCTGAGAAAACAACAACTTCAAAGTAGATGGAAGTTTGAAGTACAGCAGTGCCTGAACCTCCTAAAATGAAATAAGGAAGTGAATTGAGGAGGTGAGTTGAGGAAGTGAGTTGGCGACTAGAAGCGTTTTGTCCTTTGGATGTATGTCTGAACAGCTTTGAAAATTAATGTATTAGATTCAGGTGGCAATGTTGGGATCACCGCAGAGCAGGACAGACAGAGTTGGATTGGATAATTCACTAATCGAGTTTAATAGGTAAGTTCGTGGGCCTGTAAAACGTAGGCATTTCAAGAAACAGTGTTTACTGTCTTTTGTTTCTCTATATGAGTAACACGTACAGTGGTGAGTCTATGATATTTTTCAAAAAGAGATCGCTTGCAAGTTCACTACAATTTGTTCGTATTCTGGTATGTAGGATTTGTAGCATTCTCGGACCGCTGTAGTAATAACTAGGTACAGGTGTTAAATCTGCATTCAGCGTGTGTCTAAAAGACTGAACAGCATCGGCTGAGCGCACTTCAATGGGTAAAGAATTCTAAGCTCTGACAGTTGATGGTCAGAAAGAATTAAAACGAGCGTTTGTTCTAGCGTGCACAAGTTGTATACTATCACGGTTTCTGACGTAGTATGGATTTGTTTCTGAAACCAGCGACGGCACAAGTTCATTAAGAAAATTGGGAATTATCTTATGAATCATTTTGTAAAAAAAGTGTCAGTTTGTGTTTATATCTTCGTTTATCAAGACGTTCCCAGCCTACTTCTTTCATAAGTTTATCTACTGAAATTAGTTGTGTTGTTCCGCTTGTTACGCGCGCGGCTTCATATTGTATTTTGTTTAGTTCGTCTTTTTCTTGTTAAGTACAGTTGTCGAAAAGTACGTCCTCGTATTCGAGAATAGATGTATGAATGAAAAGTATATGACTTCAAGGGAACGTCTATCTAGAGTAAATTTAAGTTTTCGCATAATATTGATTCTTTTCCAACATTTTTCCTAAATTAACTGAATTTGGGCTGTCGTACTTAGATCGTTGGAAAATAAAATAACCAAATGCTTATGTTGTTGGACTTCGTTAATTTTGTACGTTTTGCATAATAATAGGGGGGTGAAATATTGGGGAGGTTTTCTACAGATTAAGAAAAATTCTGTTAAGTTTGGATTGAATTTTACAAGCTATTTGCTTGCCCAATTGTTTATGGTTTCTATGTCGGAATTAAATATTGTTGCTGCACCAACAGGATTGTCGACAATTATTGAGATGCTAGTGTCATCGGCAAAAAGTCGATACAATTGAATGGCCCAAAAGAATGAAATATTTTCATGCATTAATGTCAAATCATATTTATTAAGAACACATTTAATAAATAACATGAACATGTGATTAAATTGATAATAGTCTGTTTGCACTGGCAGTTGAAAAACACACACAACTAAATAGGTCCATATCTGGTACTGGTCGGCTCACCCGCACTCAATGAAAATCTCGTCAAAAAGCGTCGAAAACTCGCAGTGCCAGGAGATCAAGCATGGGACAAAGGCCAAATGAATATTTTGGTTATAATTCTCATCAAAGGCAATAAAAAAGTGAGGTACAACAAGTATCATCAATTGTCAACGTTGTTGATAAATTATAGTGGCATTCTGCAAGTCGCCTGAAAGTCACATTCTAGCTGTAGCCCATCTGAGCTTGACATTCTGTATGTCGTCTGAACATGACATTTTGTAGCTCTTCTAAAGTTTACATTATGTAGTCCGTCTGAACTTGACATTATGTAGGTCGTCTGAACTTGACATACTCTAGGTCGCCAAAAATGGACATTGTGTAAGCTGTCTGAACTTGACATTATGTAGGATGTCAGAACTTGACATTAAATATAAGTCGTATAAACATAACATTCTTTACATTGCGTCAACTTGATATTCTGTAGGTCATCTGAACATGACATTTTGTAGGTCACCTAAACTTGAAATTCAGTAAGCCGCCTGCACATGACATTTTGTATGTTGTCTGAACTTGACATTCCGTAGGTCATCTGAACATGACATTCATTAGGTCGTCTGAACGTGACATTTCGGAGGTCTTATAAGCTTGACATTGTGTAGCCGATGTGAACTTGACATACTGTAAGTCTTCTGATCGTCCGAACGTGACATCTTGTAGGCTGTATCAAATTGACATTATGTAGGTTGTCTGAACTTGGCATTATGTATTTCATGCCAACTTGACATTCTATAGGTTCTCTGAACTTGACCTGTAGGTCGACTGAACATGACATTCTGTAAGTTACCTCAACATGAACTTTTGTAGTTCACCTGAACTTGACATTATGTATGTCATCTGAACTTGACATTATGTAGGTCATCTGATCTTGACATTCAGTATGTCATCTGAACTTGACATTCTGTAGGTCGTCTGAACATTACATTATGTAGGTCACGTGAACTTGACATTTTGTATGCCGTGTGAACTTGACATTATGTAGGTAGTCGATCTGAACACATTTTGTAGGTCGTCTGAACTTGACATTCTGTAGGTCGTCTGAACATGACATTCTGTAGGTGGTCTGCATGTGACATTATGTAGCTCGTATGAACATGACCATTTGTAGGTCTGCTCAACTGGACATTGTGTAGCCCGTTTGAACTTGACATACTGTAGGTCGTCTAAATATGACATTGTGTAGGTCGTATAAACTTAACATTGTGTGGGCTGTCTGAACTTGACATTATGTATTTCGTGTGAAATTGACATTAAGTCGTCTAAATTTGATATTGTGCAGGCTGTCTGAACTTGACATTAGACATATGTCATGTGAACTTGACAGTCTGTAGGTCGTCTGAACTTGAAATTCTGTAGGTCGTCTGAACATGACATTTTTTAGGTTGTTTGAAGTTTACATTCTGTAGGTCATCTGAACTTGACATTTTGTAGGTTCTCTGAACGTGACATTCTATAGGTCGTCTAAACTTGACTTTCTGTATGGTGTATGAACTTGACATTCAGTAGGTCCTCTGATTGTGACATTCTATAGGTCATCTAAACTTGACTTTCTGTACATCATGTGAACTTGACATTCTGTAGTCAGTCTGAACATAACATCCTGCAGGTAGTCTGGACATGTTAACTTGACATTATGTAGCTAGTAGGTTGTTGGAACTTGACATTATGCAGGTTATCTGAACTCATTTTTTTGTAGGTCATCTGAACTTGACATTATGAAGGTCTTCTAAACTTGACTTTATGTAGGTTTTCTGAATTTGACATTTTGCAGGTCATCAAAATTGACATTATGTAGGTTATCTGAACTCAACATTCTGTAGGTCGTCTGAACTTAACATTATGTAGGCTGTCTGAACTTGACATTCTGTAGGTGATCTGAACGTGACATTATATGTAGGCTGTCTGAACTTGACATTCTGTAGGTGGTCTGAACTTGACATTATGCAAGTGGTGTTGAAATTAAATCTGGGTATTGTTGCTCAAAACTTTAATGAAATCTTTGGCTGACTTAAGTTAAGATGTCAGTACATATTTCTTGTTGTATTATTTAATAATACAAATTTATTCAAAATCAACTCAAATTCAAATTGTTGCTTTCCGGAAACGTCTGTCATAAGTTTAATTAATTTAATTGTTGACTTTAAATTAAAGCAACTGGACCACAAGTTATAAACTGCTAACTGTAATACATTTGCTTTCTTAAAAATTTATGACCTGTACTAGTGATTGACCAATTAAAACAGTGTAAAACAATATACTGCAAGCCATGCTTGTCCAAACAGGACAAATGACTACTTTAATAAGTTCTGTCTTTAATCAGATTATACTCACATGTTAATCACACTCATAATAGTTTGTTTGTAAAACATACTGTTGCAAGTCTATTAGGTATGGCAAAAGAAAGACAAAACGAATGTCTATGGATTTATTTCAACAACAAAATATTACATTCTCAGCAATATTTATTATATACTAAAGCGTTTGATGGATGTATCTTCAAGTTCATGTATCTAAAATGAATGTTCCGAGGTAAGAATAGTAATATTAAATGTAATAATCAATGATAATAAACAATATATTACAGCTACAGATACAGTTACGTTAAATGTGTTTGTACTCTCAGAATGTAAATGTTAATGATGCTTACCAGTACCTCTTGGTGAAAAATAAAGTTATTCAATGTTTGGTTTAAAGGCTCAATGTAAAATATTCTACAAATATAATAATCAATAAATTATATGACATTAATTATTTTAATAAAAATGTATTGTTTTAAAGCAAAAATGGTTTCACGGTTTCTATAAAAAATGTCAATGCCGGATGTCAGACAAAGTTTTATTTTCGAAAAGTATTTGCCACTATGTTAAAGAGCAGACTCCTTCTATCTGCAGCCCTGTCAAAAGCTTAGGTCCACAAGCAAAATAAACATAGTTATCATTACATTGTTGTTTATGTAACAAATATTAGCACTGATTATATTTCAAACAAGTGAAATTTAAATAATATTTTTATGTACAATATTAATAATTCAGCAATCAATCATAATAAAACTCACAAAACTATACACCTTTAATTTCATATATTGTAGTAGTGCTTGTACAACATCAAGATAAACACATGGGCCTGCTGTCAATAAGTCCATTGTAATAAAATTATTTTTCTTAATTTTTAATTTTTTCAAATTTCCATAAGGCTGTAGGTTTAAGACTTAAAACGTACTTCCACGATCTTAAATGTCTGCATCTTATGATAGCTTGGTCTGATTGCAAATTTACAGCTATCACTTAAAAATATTGATCTTAACTCTCAGAAGCGCCTTTTTTATACATAAAGTACTTGAGTAAAAAAATATATGAAAAGTATTTTATGGACATTTTTATGGAGCAATATGGAGTTTCATTATAACACAAAAATATTTAAACACACCAATGAATGACAGTCTAGGCAGATGTTGTACTTTACAACACATTGACCATTTGCAAAAACATAGATCGCTCTGCATTTCTGTTTTTTCTAAGTTTGTTTGTCCAAGGATTTGAAGTAAATTGATTGGATTATGCAACCATGTGCTATTATTTACCACATAAATATAAACCCATAATTGGTAAACTCAATACCATTTCTTGATTGACAAGAAGCAACTGGTCAATTCTGTATTTAGTACCAGGTTTCTAATAAAATCAAATAACACAAGGGCCATGATGGCCCTAGGTCGCTCACCTGAGTTTAAGCCAACCCAGTTTTGACCCCAGGGGCATCATTTGAACAATCTTTGTAGAAAACCAGTAAGCAATGTTATATACCAAATATGAAACCACTGGGCCTTGCGGTTTCAGAGGAGAAGATTCTTGAAGTAACTATGCTATTTAAGTCTATACAAACAATGTGACCCCCGGAGCATGGCCAGGGCATCATTTGAATAATCTTTGTAGATGACCAGTATGCAATGTTACATACCAAATAAGTAACCACTGAGCCTTACGGTTTCAGAGGAGAAGATTCTTGAACTAATTTTGCTATTTATGTCTACACAAACAATGTGACCCCCCGGGACGGGGCCAGGTTTGACCCCAGGGCATCATTTGAACAATCTTTGTAGAGGACCCCTATACAATGTTACATACCAAATATGAAACCTCTGGGCCTTGCGGTTTCAGAGGAGACGATTTTTGCAGTAATTTTGCTATTTAAGTCTATATAATCCATGTGACCCCCGGGCATGGACAGTTTTGACCCCAGGGGTATCATTTGAACAATCTTTGTAGAGGACCACTAGAGGATGCCAAATACCAAATATGAAAGCTCTCAGCAATGCAGTTTCAGAGGAGAACATTTTTTAAGTTTTCACTTTTTAAATCTATTTTTAGCTCTGGTGACCTACATATGCAGCGAACCAAAACGATTTGAACAATTTTGAAAGAGGGTCACCCAAGGATCATTCCTGTGAAGTGTGGTGAAAATCTGCCCAGCGGTTTAGGAGGAGATGTTGTTTGAATGAAAATGTTGACGCACAACGGATGATGCACGACGCATGATGGACAAAAGGTGATCACAAAAGCCCACCAACTGACTTCAGTCAAGTTACTATAGAAGCTCCATAAATGCAGGTCCAGCCAAAATCACCTAATCTTTAAAGAGTAAATACAGGTTCAGCCAAAATCACCTAATCTTTAAAGAGTAAATACAGGTCCAGCCAAAATCACCTAATCTTTAAAGAGTAAATACAGGTCCAGCCAAAATCACCTAATCTTTAAAGAGTAAATACAGGTCCAGCCAAAATCACCTAATCTTTAAAGAGTAAATACAGGTCCAGCCAAAATCACCTAATCTTTAAAGAGTAAATACAGGTTCAGCCAAAATCACCTAATCTTTAAAGAGTGTCCAATCTTACAACACACCAAGTGACATAAATTAAAATAACTAGATAAAATTAATTACCACATACTTTGATTTAAATTTTAAAATGTAAGAGAAGTAAATAATAACCATTGTTGTAAAATGCATAATTGGCTACTTTTTATTCAGAAACTAGTTTTTTGCTCTACAGACAGCAACTCCGATACATGTCTATATAATATAATGACTCGACAGTTGTTTAAGGTTACACAACAATAATAAACGATTCAAAAGTTGAAAGCTGTAATTGTTGATTTGTTCAATAATTGAGTGTTTCCTTTGACAAGTTTATGGTTATCTGTCTGCTATCAAGTTATATTATCACTTTCATCAGTTTATTTTGAAATAATTGATATGAAAGATCGTACATACACACTTCAACACACATACAATCACACTCATACGTGCACATCAGTCACGAATATTTACTTTAAAAAACATATGACAACAATTGTTTCAGATTTATGAAATTTTGTGTTATTGCACCTTTTTTAGTAACACAAGTTATACTTATAGGACTCTACAAAGAATTGTGAATGGTTTGAACGTTATTTTGCACAAATTTTAACAAAAAGACTTACTTCAACCTGAAGCAAAGTGTTCTTTGTATTAATACTATAAGCATTATACATTTTGATGAGAAATATATGTCAACTTTCCAATTTCTAAAAGAATCTATTTAGAGACAAGTATTACAGTAATAGGCATTAACGTATTTTGATTCCTGGATGAAGCTATAAGACTGGAAATGTTCACTCACGTATGCTTAAAATTAGATTTCATTTGGGGACAACATGTTAAATTACAATTTTATCAAGAAAATTGAAGTATATATTAAAGTTAACCATTTATTGAAAAGCATTTCACAGTTGCTCACAGTAGATACAAATAAAACAAATACATGTAGATTAGAAACAAATATTTCACAGATAACTTTAATAGATTTACAACCGTTTTCTTGAAAATTTAATTCAATATTTACAAATAAAAGAAACAGTTTCTTTTATTTGTAAATATTGAATTAAATTTTTAAGAAAACAGTTGTAAATTATCAGTGAAATATTTGTTTTGAGTGCAACTGAATATTCCTAAATTGATTTGGAAAAAATATTCCTAAATCATTTATTTTCTGTTAATAAAACGATATCAAATATGTACATGGTAAATTAAAATCTACATACATTTAGATATTGAAGAATCCACCATTTAAACACAATGCCAAAACTTAAGTTAAAGTTAAATGACAGTTTTTACTACAGTAACAAGCTTGCATTGGCAAAAAATGATAACTAAGGGTATATTAATATGTAATTTAATTTTACTAATTTACATTTGGATTCTAAAAAGTAGGCATGTTGAGTTTTTCACATTTAATTTAAATGAAAATTACACATTGTCAATTGAAAGTAATTGATAATTTCAATACAAATGCATAAAATCTGCTATTTACAGAAGCAAGAACATTACTAAAAGTATTTACATGCATATGCAAATTTACATGCATTTGCAAGGCAGATATGTACACAAGATTTATCAAAATTGTGGTTATTAAAGACACAGTACCTGTACTGATAACAATTACACTTTATAACATGCATGTTCACAATTATACTGATTTTGAACAAAATAATTAAAATAGCAATTAAAATAGTATTCATTCACACGGGAAATTTGCAATACAGCAACATAATTCACATGGGCAGTTAGACAATGACATTTTCTCAAAAATAGTTTAATTAAACATACACACCAAATTTTCTTGGAATGATTCATGACTACAAATATTAAACATGCAGTGGAATTTTTCACACATAAATCACAATTTCCATACTCTGCACATCTCATTTTAACTGAGACATATTCCTACATGTATGTGGTACTATTAACCCATTCTATACATCGTTGTTGAATGGAAGTGTTCTGTTATCACAGAATTTAACGTCTGCGAATACGATGCATGGCATAATTATGTTCTTGGGCAGATTTACTGAGTCACTTATTTACATTTAACATAATCCATCGTCAGTGAATATTAAACATCAATAAACATGTAATTATGGACATTTTGTCCATTCATGGTCATGATTAAATCACATGTACATATAATACATATATAATACATATAAATACCAAAATATAATGAACATTAAAGTCCCTATCACTAGTGACTATCAATATTGACAACGAAATAATGTAATTAATGTAGGTAAATTCTTAAGTTATTCATTCAGTTAACAGTTACAATACTATTCAGCAAATGCAATTTGATAAGACCTAAAATAAAAAAGTGTTTGTCAGATCAAAATGAACAAGGCTTTAAATAAGAGCAAAATCTACATTATTATAATATACATTATTTTAATATACATGCCAATTTTTTGCCATTTCAATTGATTTTTATTTATAAACAACACATTTTTTTATAATATATTTTTATGTCAGGAGTGTCATTTCACTTCTTTATAAATGAAACAGTTTTCTTTTAAATCAGTGGCAAAATTTGTGAAAACTATCAAGTTGCCATTCTGTTTTTAGGTCAAATTATTATGTTTGCTTACAGTATGTTGACAGTTGAAAATCCTAAGTTAGTGGCCAAGCAAAAACAATATAATGTACTAGAAAGAAAGTTCAGCGAACAGGGAAAGCAAATTTGTCTTCATACATGGTAAGCGAGTGGAGCAGGTGTTGCAAAATATGAAATAATATTCTACAAAACTAACCACATAATTTACAATAGTAAGTTACCTTTAGAGCAGTGAAACACATGTACGACAAAGTCAGAAATTGTTAATTGTTTACTCTGTTACTGTCAAAATTGAGAACATTACAGTTTTACCTGTTCATTATTCATTTGTTATGAATATGGGATGGGAAACAAACACAATTTTTGTTAAGGCCAAAAGAACATGTTTGCTTACATTATTTAAAAATCCTGAGTTAAAGTGTCAGAGCAGAAGTCAAGATAATGTAGGATAAGAAGTTAATATGGTACAAAGCACAGGAACAGCACAATTGTCTCTGACGAGTGCCTCTAGCCTCTCATAAGTGAGTGGACTCCGTGTGGCAGGACTGTCCAACCGCCTGGTAGGAAACGTGTGGTCGATCATCGGGAACTCGTGAGAACAGAATGTGGACTCGCTTGTTCAGGAAGTAGGTGAGGAGCAGGGACAGGATTAGAACCACAAGGCCAACGACAAGAGTGATGGTCTGAAAAAGACAAACAAAATGGACACATATAAAGAAAACTTTTGAAGAAGACTTTTAGTGTTCAAAACTTAAAGTAGTTATGGTAACATTATACTGTGGATGCAAGTATGTATTTCTATGAAGTATATCAGTAACTACACACTTTCAGGATTCAAAAACATGAAGTTAGGCATATTTGATCAGATGTGGAAATGTTCATAGCCAATGTATAAAATTATGTTCACCAATATAATTTATTCTATATCAAGAGAAAGCTTTCTTAAGCTTACATAACTTTCCACTACAAAGAATTGCATCAACAACAGCTACAATTACCATTTTCATAATTAAAAAGTAAATTCAGCGATATAAAACCTTTGTGCTAATGAACTTAATTATTTTTTACATTAATATATCTTTTCTTGAAGAAAAATTACTTGTAAGCCCAGAAACATGATAGATAATGTTAATTTAACATAGAATTTGTACAAGCATTTTGACAGTCACAGGTATGTTCTTTAGTTCAATCACAGGAGAAACAACACGTTGCTTCAAAATATTAGTGACTTTAGGTAATAAAGATAAAGGAATTGTATTTACAACGATATCAACAACAAGAGTGCTATCTAATAGTAAGCCCATACTTCACGCAGGAACAGGAATTTTGAAACATTCGTGCAATACTTATTAGAGGCATGTCTGAAATGGTGTAAGTGTGCTGGCCTCAGATTAAGAAGTATGTGGGTTCGAGTCTTGCTTTGGCAGAGTTGGCTTACACACACATACCGGTACACTCTCATGTAAGGGAAAGTTTAAAAAAAAGACCAAATAGGGAACACAAGAGAAGTCATTACATATGGAAATTAGGTATTGCTCCGACTATTTTCATATAGTCTGCTTTAAATGAATAGATGTAAACCTTGGTAATGAAATAATTAGCAACATTTTTTTACTCTAGATATTTAGGATAGATCTAGTTAACATCATTTATTTATGAAATAATTTTTATAATTTATAGTTGTTTATCGGCTTATAAACAACAATTTGGAGTTCTGATGCGTAGGAATTTTAACAACCAGGGCGTTGGCTAGGGTGGTTTAATATACCACATCAGAATGACAAATTGTTGTTTATTTGCCGATTAACAATGATAACGGAACACTATTTCAACTCTAACATGACGTGATTATTTTTTCGGGTTATTTATTGGTAGTTTAACAATGGTAAATGTAGTTCTTTGTCTATAGAAAACACTGTGCATGTCATGTTAGAATGTGCTTTAAATAAAGAAATGAGGCGCATTGTGGGGAAACCGGTCTTAATGCATGTGCGTAGTGTCGTCCCGCACAGGCTAATCCGGGACGGCACTTTACGCACATGCATTAAGTCCGGTTTTCCCACGACACGCCACAAATGTACAATCATGTAAACCTTGGTAATGTAATAATTATTAACTGTTTGTGCTCAAATCTTTCCGTACACTATAGTTATGTATCTCTTCTGCGATAAAATATGGAGAATGTTACATGCTTTAAAATGTTTTGGTGTAAATACTGGATACATAAATTATGAAATAAATAATCAATGGAAAGAAGGCAAACCAAATGTTTAGTTGTTCCATATATTAATTCCAGGTATGCTAAGTGAAGGACCATATGGAGTTTTAGAAGTAACCCAGTGTGATAATAATATGGGAAACAAATCTCAAGCTATATGTACATTATAATACCAAATATTATTTCATATTAAACAATAAACAAGACAATTTGCACTTTTAACAATCAGGGGTGGTATTCACAAAGCATCTTAAGTTAAATTTTATCCTTATCCTTAAATTTGGAAATTTCCTTAACTGTATAATTCCATAAAGAAACAGTTTAGTATTAAGTAACATTTCAAATGAAGAATAGATTTAGACTCAAGAAAGAATGCGTATGAGTTTGCAAATATGCTGGTACCAATGTCCAAGATGTCATTAACAAACCATTCTAAATAAAAATGCTATATGCTCTGTTCTTTAGATACCGTTCCTCTGAATCACACTATAAAATTGTACATAAAATATGTGTGATCATACTTGTTTTAAACACATAAAATACAAACAAAATATCTGTCTTTAATTTCAAAATATAAAATATGTAAACAAATGACAGCAATAAGAACAGGGTAACCCGTGCAATCTCCCATAAAAACAACCGTCTTTTGATACTGTTTCTTGTCTTTGTTTGGGTTATGACGACATCTTAGGCTGGTGCACGCACTGTTGTTCTTTACAAACTTACAGAACAATCTATTTTAATTAAAATTTTAATGAAATATTTTTCATTTAAAGTTCGAAAACTTGAGTGTTTATCAATGAAAAAGGGGTACTGGCACTGATGTTAAACCCAAAATCGGAATATGTTTGCCCTGAAAGTAGCACATTCAAATAGTGATATTTTTGCTTGTATAACATGATTTTATGGCTTTATTTACTTAAAAGACGATGTCTACATATTTTCGGACAGTCAGGGTATGGAACGCACAATTATTCTAGAGTATCTTGTAAAAAAACGGTATCAAAGCTACAATGGCATCTGAGGAATAAGGGATAATACATCTATAAATACTTACCCCCAGGGGGGAGCGGCGGGCATATACGGGACTTTAGACTGAAAGCAATTCCCGACAGGCGGGATTAAGACACGCCGAATGATTCTGAGTCCCGGGAGATAGACTTTGTTCGGAATTAAGATCGCGGTAATATTGGCCCCCGGTCTATTTGATACACCAATTAAGCACCCGCATTGAGGGGATTTAGACAAAAATGCTTGGCTTTAGAGTGGGGAATTAGATTCCTCCAAAAACAATTAGTGAAATACCCCTGGGATTGCCCGCCGCCCCCCCCCCCCCCCCGGGGGAAAATATTGATAGGTGCATAATTAGAGTTGGTGAATACCAAGTACAATTCTAGTTAATGGTCTTTTTAGAACAAACTAGTTTTCAGAATATTCTTTATTTTTTAGTCTTAAGTCTGGGTTGAATATGAGCCCTGGCCAACATAAACTGCATATTTTAACTAAATAAACATATGCAAAGAAGACAACTTCCTGACAGCATCTGCTGAAACAATGAGAAGGTGCATGCAGTGAAACAGAATCATGTACAGATTGAAATCAGGTATACCATATTAAATGTATGTTTTCAGAAACTTTTTTCTGTTCAGTGTTGGAATATTTAGAGTGACAAAATAGAATTGTTTGAAATCCGTCCAAAAACATAGCCTCTACAATATTTTAAATGTGGCACAAAATCACAAATAGGAACATGCTCATTAGTATTGTTATCTTGTATTATGGTTTATGTTAAGTGTTCAGAGGCATTAATTTATGACACAAGACCGTATATTGAAGCAATTATGCAATCAAATTGACAAACAATAGGGAAGAAAACTGTAAAAACCACTGTTACTCCACTGTGAAACTTTTACTTGATAATGGGTGTTAATTGCCAAACAGTATCTTCCGAAAACATAAATCACAATTTTATTACTTTTATAAGTGTCAGAAAACATAGCATATCCAAAATCATAGATATATTATGGTATATACTAGGGATGGGACCGAATATTCGAATATAGGATAATATTCGAATATAAAAAAACGAATATGAGTATTCGATTTTCAAATTCATTTAAAGAACAAAATTTCTTAAAAAATCATGTTTGTTTTTTTTCCAGTTTGATTGCAAATTTAACATGAATTCAAGTCGTACTTCCTGCCTAGCATGTGTGTGTGGGGGGGGCAGTGTAACTCTTTTACAACACATGCCAAACATGTCCAATTAACGACAATTGATAATTGGCAGGGGGGCCACGTCTTTACAAGGGCCGCGAATTAACGGTTTGTAGGAGGCGCGAATATGACGCATTGTATCCACAAATAACAAAACTGGGCCATGTTGTGATAACAGTTTCACAGTTTGCACAAGGCGTACATTGTTTTTTTTTATCCTTAAGTGACATATGTACGGTTAACTTGTTTACAGTAAATTACCATTACTCTCTAAGTAAACCAATCAAAATGAATCCATTATCAGCCAATCAATGTCTTAAACAAAATTTGCATGATCTTGTCAATCTTAATATACGTCACTAGTAAATTATTCTCCATTATATCATCACCGTATATTATACAAGAGTCTTTATTAATAAACAATGCCACCATCACGTGCTTGGAAAGTACTTTACGCGGTCATTTGACAAAACCCAGACAAAGTGTAATCTGCACAGCAGATACAAGCTTCATGGTTCTTAAAAAAACCGAACGATTAACAAATTAATTAACAATACATTTAAGAATATCTTACATTTGCCTAACACCCACTAAGTTATATCGCTCATTTACCACTGAAACGAGGTAAAACAACTATGGACACGTAGGATACATATTTCGGATAGGTAAATATTCGGATAGAGTGCCATATATAGTAATATATAGTAGTATTTACAAAACGAATATTCGAATATATTCAAATACCTAAAATGAATATTCGAATATTGATTTCAGTATTCGGTCCCATCCCTAGTATATACCTGATTTTACATCTTCAGAATCTGTATAGAGATTTCAACTTAATGCGCAAGACACATGTACATGTATATCAAAGACATTGTTTTTCTTACTGAGGCTATACTATGATGTCCATAAAGTGATACGACAGGCTCTTTTTTTTCTTAATTACAATATGCAAAATGTGTGCAAATTACTACCGAGTCAATGTTATTTCATAGAAACTTAAAAATAATTTCCTAAAAATATAACACACTAAAAGTGTACCCTATCATTTATTTATTTTGCAATGAACAATAAATTATGCACATTAAATTACATATGAAACTACTCTGAAAAATGATTCATCTATAACAGACTGAAATTCATTCAACAAAACAGCTTGGTAAAGGTATGAACTAATTACCCCCAATGACCACCCTCACTATCAATCTTGCCTTACCTCTTGCCTACTAGGACCACCCTCGCAATCCATCTTGCCTTACCTCTTGCCTACGATGACCACCCTCGCAATCAATCTTGCCTTGCCTCTTGTCTACTATGACCACCCTCGATATCAACCTTCCCTTGCCTCTTGTCTACTATGACCACCCTCGCTATCAACCTTCCCTTGCCTCTTGTCTACTATGACCATCCTCGCTATCAACCTTCCCTTGCCTCTTGGCTTCTATGACCACCCTCGCAATCAATCTTGCCTTGCCTCTTGTCTACTATGACCACCCTCGCTATCAACCTTCCCTTGCCTCTTGTCTACTATGACCACCCTCGCTATCAACCTTCCCTTGCCTCTTGCCTACTATGACCACCCTCGCTATCAACCTTCCCTTGCCTCTTGTCTACTATGACCACCCTCACAATCAATCTTGCCTTACGTCTTGCCTACTATGACCACCCTTGCTAACAACCTTCCCTTGCCTCTTGTCTACTAAGACCACACTCACAATCCATCTTGCCTTGCCTCTTGTCTACTATGACCACCCTCGCTATCAACCTTCCCTTGCCTCTCGTCTACTATGACCACCCTCGCTATCAACCTTCCCTTGCCTCTTGCCTACTATGAACAACCTCGCTATCAACCTTCCCTTGCCTCTTGTCTACTATGGCCACCCTCGCTATCAACCTTCCCTTGCCTCTTGTCTACTATGACCACCCTCAATATCAACCTTCCCTTGCCTCTTGTCTACTATGACCACCCTTGCGATCAATCTTGCCTTGCCTCTTGCCTACTATGACCACCCTCGCAATCCATCTTGCCTTGCCTCTTGCCTACTATGACTGCCCCTGCAATCAACCTTCCCTTACCTCTTGCCTACGATGACCACCCTCGCTATCAACCTTCCCTTGCCTCTTGTCTACTATGACCACCCTCGCAATCAATCTTCCCTTGCCTTTGCCTACTATGACCACCCTCGCAATCCATCTTCCCTTGCCTCCTATGACCACCCTTGCAATCAATCTTGCCTTACCTCTTGTCTACTATGACCACCCTCACAATCAACCTTCCCTTACGCCTTGCCTACTATGACCACCCTCACAATCAATCTTCCCTTGCCTCTTGTCTACTAACATGTATGACCCCACCCTCGCTATCAACCTTCCCTTGCCTCTTTTCTACTATGACCACCCTCACGACCAACCTTCCCTTGCCTCTTGTCTACTATGACCACCCTCGCTATCAACCTTCCCTTGCCCCTTGTCTACTATGACCACCCTCGCTATCAACCTTACTTGCCTCTTGCCTTCTATGTCCACCCTCGCAATCAACCTTGACTTGCCTCTTGTCTACTATGACCACCCTTGCGATCAATCTTCCCTTGCCTCTTGCCTTGTATGACCACCCTCGCGATCAACCTTCCCTTGCCTCTGCGTTCCATACAACAACAGACTAATTGTTACAGTTGTCAAAATTAGCACAGATTTGCAGTTGTAGATAGGTAGGCTTGTAACATTTTCGTGCTCTCAAGATACAAGAATTAGGCTTGCTAGACAAAACTGCTACTTTTAATGACTGTTGTTAGGAAACTTAAACTAGCGGAAATATTTAGGAAACTCACTATTTAGGGAATACACAGACAGGAGGGGACAAAGCAAAACATTATGTTTCCCACAACATCCATTACCATACAGTAGTTGACAGATAGATCTAAAGCACAATATCAAGTGTCACACACCTCATAAACTAACTGGGCTAGGGGAGGATGCCGGGCTGTCAGTGAATAGTAGGTTTGCTCGTTTGTGCAAGAAGTAGCCCCCGGCAAGGGAGATAATCAGTATCACAAGGCCTGCAACTAGGGTGCTAACCTGCAATAAACATGGGCAAGAAAAATAGGACCGGTTATCATTGGAGTAAGGAAAATATCAAATGCTCTGAAAATGTACATATTTATGGGAATAAGGAAACTATCAAATGACAAATGTTTTCACTTATTTATGGAAGTAAGGAAAATATCAAATGATATAAAAATGTACATATTTATGGGAATAAGGAAAATATCAAATGATATAAAAATTTGCATATTTATGGGAGTAAGGAAAATATCACATGATATAAAAATGTACATATTTATGGGAGTAAGGAAAATATCAAATGATATAAAAATTTACATATTTAAAAGTTTTAAGCACTAATATCACGCGTTAATGTTCTATTATTATACTGAACAAAGCTTAACTTAAAGCAGATCAAAGTTGGATTACGGAGGTACATTATTTTTGTGATAAGAATTACAATTTGGATTGGCTAAAATTATAAGACAACTACAATTTTAATGCTAAATAAGACACACATTTCAAGCAAAAAGGCCACGAGAAAACAAACTTGTATACATATAGACTAAACCATGTAAATTTTTCAACAAAAACAATGGTGGTTCATGGTCTGTTTATTAATCAAAATCACTTTAATCTATTTATTAACCAAAATCAATGTAATCTATTTTTAGCAAACAATTTCTGAACTTAACTGTCTTGCTAATAAGGCTTTATTTTTATAATCGACCATTTATGCAGTCCAACATTTTGAAAAAATCTGAAAAAAACATACACTTTTTTCCCATACATACATGCATTGAAAACTGGAATGCTGAATTGTGCGATCAATGTGCAATCAGAGTATACATGTACATGTATATCATTTGAAAAACAGCAACGAGAAATGCACTCAAAATAATTGTAATAATAGAATTGAAACGTTCATCAATGCTAAACTGTGGAAAAACTCTATTTCATACGCTGTAAACATGTCATACATTTATTTTGATTTTTGTTTCCCATTTGATACAATTTTTAAGGTTTCTTTTTGCTCCAAAACTCCACAGCACATACTTTCAACCTATTTTTGACTCAAAGAATTTTCCTCTAAAAAAATACGGTGGGCATTATACGTACATGACTGCAGGTTATACACAACGTTCTACGGTAATTCAATGTTGCATATTCCCTTTTTTTTTATTCTACACTTTTTGGGGAAGATTTTCCGACATCCACCCCACACTTTTGCCCAAAAAGTTGTTAAACAATTAATACAAAATAAATGGCCTCAGATTTTTATTTCACATAATAATTCATCAATTATACTTGTTTCATTTATTTGCATCCAATAAAAAATACCTAAACCCTAAAATGAGATCTGGGGTCAACTTAATATGAATGTAACCACTAGGCTATTGTAAGTATTAGGAATTAATGCAACTGCAAAGTGGCGAAACATTACAAGCTGATTAATTTAAGCAAAATCATAGTTAATGTTACAAGGCCATCAGATGAAATACACGTGAATAAATCATAAACAAACATATGAGGCATTTCGTAGGAAACCGGGCTTAATGCATTTGCGTAAAGTGTCGTCCCGGAATAGCACAGGCTAATCTGGGACGATATTTTCCGCCTACAGTGGATTTATGTTTAGAAGAGACTTCCTTGAAACAGAAAATACCATAAAAGCGGAAAGTGTCGTCATGGATTACCCTGTGTGGACTGCACAGGCTGATCCGGGATGATACTTAAAGCACATGCATTAAGCCCGGGTTTCCCACAACACGCCTCATGTTTGTTCAAAAAGTCAAAAATGTACTGCTTGATTTTACTAAGCCTATGAGCAAGCAAAACAATATTAACACTCCAATGTTAACACTAAATTGTATCTAATAATCTTTTCGAAGTATATTTTTCACTTTATATAATCTATCACAATAGTTTAAACTACCGGTATTATTATAGGGACAACATACCGTTTTGAGGTTGTTAACATCTACAGAAGCCCGGAAAATGGGTTAACCCATTTTAAGGGCCTCTGTGGATGTTTATGACTGAAAAAGGTGTATTGTCGCTATTATAGCATACACAAGAGGGCCATGATGGCCCAAAGCGCTCACCTGAGTCTGAGAACAATGGCAACCATTAGGGATGCAACAGGTACCTGTAAATACCCGCATTCTCTGTACTATTAAAACCCATTTCGCATGGCATTAACATATAGGGGCGATACAAAAAAAACATGGAAATAATTCTATAAAAATACATAAAGAGCTTATGATTGGATACTACTATATTTTTTTCACATACCGGTATATGTTTGAATTAAAATAATAAATTATTTATTAACACCAGTAGACACACTGATTTGATGTCAGTTCAACTTTGCGTATCAGTGATTGACATATAGTACTGTACTGTTGTTTTAAAAAATGTTTTGAATGTTTTTGCAACGAAGTCCATAAGCAATCATAAACCTTAACGGGTTCGAAACTGGTACATACAGTGACACTCTCTAGTTACTACACTCTACGAATTCTTCTTAAATATCATCATAATGGCACCATATAAATGTATCAAACCAAGTAGATTATTCTGGCTTTGCAGGCCCGTCTAGCTCAGTTGGTAGAGCACTATATTCTTAATCAAGGGTTCCTGAGTTCAAGCCCCAGCCCTGCCACATAACTTGTGTGGGGATTGGTCGTGAAATAATTTCTACGCCCAATCTCCCCCTACCTCTGATTCAAGTAGGGCAGTTGTCATTTACTGGCATAAGTATGTGCACTTGGTACTGGTAAACCACTTACATCCGCTAAGTTTCCCCAGAAAAAGTGTGAGTAGGTTAACTGACCGCCATTATATCACTGAATGACTGGTAAATAAGATGAAAAATCCAAACAAACAAACTTTCCAAATGTACTCTTAGGAGAAGGTAATTTCTAGGTTACATAGGAATACTTACTGTTAACATTAACAACCATACAACTATCAATATTGTCAAATTAAATTATAAGTAACTATAAAACCTTTTAGTTGTTTTGCGTAAAAACTTACTAATAATTTTGAGTCAATGACACCCACAGAGACAAACTTTCCAAATGTACTCTTAGGAAAAGGGAAATTTCTATGTTATATAGGAATGCTCATGTTAACATTAAGAACCATACACCTATCAACATTGTCAAATTAAAATTATAAATAACTATACAACCTTTTAGTTGATTTGTGTAAAAACTTAAGTTGATTTGTGTAAAATAAGTTTAAACTAATAATCACACCAATTTTGAGTCAAAACAGTGTAGAAGTATTTTTCAATTAAGGAGAAATAATAAATCACTATCAGCTTCAAAAATCATGTAAGATAATTACTCAAGTTACCAAAATCCCTATTCAAATGTACAAGTCAGTCCAAAAGTTACATGATAAAATGATACTGAATAAGTTACTAACTAAACAGTCCAAAAACTACAGAAAATAATTAACCATTTCAGACACTCGATCACATGATATTTATCCTATATTCTTATTGCTTGTTTACAACATGAACTTTAGCTATTTATTGTTGTTTACATCTTTTTCCTGACTGGATGCGAAGACAGACAGCGGAAAAATTTACTACTGCACACAATATAGGTCACAAGCAGGCTATACTTGTATTACAATGTGTAATGATGCTGATCTAAAATAGAAGCATCATGTTGACTCAGAATGATGCATTGATTTTACTGATAAGCAGACTCCACTATCTGGTTTATATCTGTGACTAAAGGGAAATAACACATTTATGGCACTTATCTTCCTGATACTGCATTTACCTCCCTTTACCAGGTGAGTTATTCAGGGATAGATGTATTTGGGGCAAAAAGCGGGACAATAAATCTGGTGTTCCTGGTCTGATCATTATTGAACTCGTCCAAGATTTTATGGTCATACACAAACTGTGCACATTTGGTCAAGATAGAATAAAAAATTAAGTCTTTATTGCGATAACGGTCCAAATTGTTGACGACATACGGATGACGCCGGAGAGGTCCCCTATACCAATAGCTCACCGAGCTTCGTGCTCAGGTGAGCTAAAAACATACAACTACAGTAATAAAACCGAATCAAATGGGTCATTTACTATAAAATCATATTTTGTATAGTAGAGTAATCCAAAATTTTGCAACTTTTTGTTTACAATTTAAATATTTTTATAACCAGAGCTGCGTTTAGCCAAGCTGGAATCGCACTAGTATGTTTTGTTTCAATGTTTTCCTCGATTTGAATTTATAAATAGGATCTTAAATGGATTTCAGCGTACTATATTATACAGTAAATAATATATATATCATGATAATTTAATACTTTTACTTAAGCTTGCAAGCGTTTCATAATGGACAATATTATCAAGCAGCCCAGTTCAAGTATACGTAAAACACCAAACCAGTTGTTACTGGCACATGACTTGACAGAATAATACAAATTTTTTACGATAACCGACCACTTTTTGTTTGTTAACATACACCTATAATGGACGGAAAACGACTTTTTATGCTATAATACACATTTACTTCATAATATAATGATTTTGAAGGGTAATGTATCATATTATAAGATACAGGGTAAATTGCTGCCCCGTATGGGAAAATATGGGGCAGTCAGGAGATTCATATTGAGAGATATGCTTGCATCGAGCCTAATATGAACTTCCTGACTGCCCCGTATTTTCCCATACGGGGCAGCAATTCACCCTGTATCATTTATATCACACCGACAACCTTTTATAAGATTTCAAGGTAAGTAAGATGATAAAAACAACAATAATTTTTTTTTACGGACACAATATTTTCTTTAGACTTTAAAGTATTTTCTGAGTGGAGTTTTAGAGACTTCCTCTCAATTTCTTCATCTGAAGCCTCTGCAAATCTTTTTGACAGCGACATTTTGACCAAACAACAAAACGTAAACAAACCAAATAAGTCCAATGAAAATTAAACAGCAAGGAAGCTTAGGTCAAAAAGCAGTAAGTCTTTATGAACCAAATATGTACCAGTTACTCCCCGCCTTATACGTTCATGAAGTCAGTATGGACATATGCCAACTTATCGAGTTAAAGTTAACACAAAATTGCCAAAGAAAACCATTTTAATCGACCGACGGTCAATTTGATTTTTTTACTGACCTAATATTTTCTGGAGATGCCCAGTATGGGAATATACGGGGCAGTCACATGATCTCTTTTAGCCAATGGAAGTGCTGGAAATTTGTTGGAGGTGTGATATAATGAAATACATGTGAGTGCCTTATTTTCTACTTGAGAAGATCACTATGTGACAGTCAAGCAGACTCAAATTTTTGACTTCTTAGACAAAAAATAAATCAGTCACAGGCTTGTGAGCAAATAGGCTACCATAACTTGCCATTGCTTAATTACAATAATTGGAGAATTGATGCTGATTAGCATTCAGCTCTCTTGTTGAGACTAACCTCAAATGCCTTGCTGGGTATAAGGAACAGTCGTATGCTTATGTTATCTCCGTCCCACTTACTCTCCGTCCATGTACTATATTTGTTTGATTTGTATTCTGTAACAGAGGCAAGCACAATTAACTACACTGTAGACAGACTCAGTTACACGTACAAACAGGAAAACACAATCTGTAACACTGTTTAAAGATTCTGTTGCAAGTAACAACACAAAAACAACAAGACGGTCATAATAGCTCACCTGACTATTTGTAAAAGATGAAGACCTTATAAATGTTATGCAGTGAATACCGGTATGCCATAATGGTCTTAAACCCTTTGTCTAGTTTATTAAATGTCACATTTTTTAACTCTTTTGTAAATATGGCTTATTAAAAACAAACAAAACTTGGTTATAAACAAGTAGGGACTGACTAACTCAAACTGTCATATTTCGTAACCTCTTTGGCTGACCATTGCTTATCCAAAACAAACACAATTTGGTCATAAATCAGAAAGTGGTTAACTACTGACAGCATACAGACCAAGTACAAGGCTGAGAGGTCTCCTATACCAATAGTATACCAAAGCACCAACTAAACATGACTGTTAATCTAGGGAAAGATCTAGAGGATAATAGCAGGGTGTTGCACCCTGCTCCTTTTTTGGTTTCCTCCTGCTGCCCCTCGGTGCTGTTCAATACAGAAATGTTGAATATCTTTTGACATTTAATATATTTTTGCAAATATACAATGACAAATGAATAGACTTGGCTTAAAAATCTTAATTACAAGTATTAGACTAATAAACACCCTGGATTTAGCACATTAAAAAAAATGTCAACAGACTGATCCCGATTTCCACCCTGCCCCTTTTTAGCAGCACCCTGTACCTTTTGTGATCCTAGACCTTTCCCTAGAACTTAATCAGTTGTATCCAATGCATTTAAAAAGTCTGTCTTTGGATAGTTCAAACTTTTGGAAACAGTCCAACAATGTTATTTAGAACACTGTGAATAAAAGGAAATATAGTTTGTAAGTACAAAAACACAGGCAATACCCATACAAAATACACAAGTTATCTGCTAATAATCTTACCATTGTTATCAAAAGCTTTTGAGACAGCTACAGAGACATTTACTGTTGCACGCATACAGAATTCTTCATTTCTGGATCCATTTTCGTTTTGAGGACCTTGCATCCATGCGTAGTTGTACACCTGAGGAAACAGACAACCACAAATACATTACTACAACAAGACGCTGTGTTCGATAAACACACATGCCCCTGGTTGGTGCTGGACTGCCAATTGGAATTATTCTAAGTCAAGGTTAAGGTCAAAGTGAGGTTGGGTGATATGGGTTGATTAGGAATTATCATAAGCAACAACTGTGTAAGTATCCAAGTGTTGTAGTAAGCAGTATTGGTGCAAGACGAAATGGTAACATCTAGTTAACCAAGAAATAGCACATTTGAATTATTCCAAGTCCAAATTCGGTCAAGGTCAAGGTGAGGTTTGGTGATATGCATGGAGGACTGGCCATAAGCAACAGAGGTGTAAGTATCCAAGTGGTGTCATAAGCGGTGTTGGTGCTAGACGAAACAGTAAAATCTAGTTAACCTTGTACGGACAGACAGACAGGAAAAACACTATATGCCTCCAGCATGAAGATGCCGGGGCATAAAAAGATTCCTGGATCCCGACAGTCTAGATCATGACCCAGAAATTCAGCTGGATGACCAACAAATCGAATCATTTATTCTTTGGCACATATTTAACATAAGCAAAATATTTCATGCAAATCTGTTCATAAATTTTGGGGTAAAGTTGCTACAAATCACTAACAGACAAACAAACACTGGCAAAACCATAACTTCCTTTACGGAGGTGACAATAACATTTAAATTTATGGTGAACAGACACTAGCCCCTTGGACATTAGACCCTTCCTCAAAAAATGCAAAGGCGGACGTAAGTCCCTTCCTGAATTTTCCATGGCGGACAATAGCCCCTTCGTGACTTTTCAAACCAGGACATTAGCCACTTTCATCTACGACAACATCCCCTTTCAAACAGTGTTCAAACCTGGACATTAGCCCCTTTCATCTAGGACAATATCCCCTTCCAAACAGTGATCAAACCTGGACATTAGCCCCTTTCATCTAGGACTATATCCCCTTCCAAACAGTGTTCAAATCTGGACATTAGAACCTTTTATCTAGGCCAATATCCCCTTCCTACTAAACAGAGTGTTCAAACCTGGACATTAGCCCCTTTCATCTAGGACAATATCCCCTTCAAAACAGTGTTCAAACCTGGACATTAGCCAGTTTCGTCTAGGAAAATATCCCCTTCCAAACAGTGATCAAACCTGAACATTAGCCCCTTTCATCTAGGACTATATCCCCTTCTAAACAGTGTTCAAACCTGGACATTAGCCCCTTTCATCTAGGACAACATCCCCTTCCAAACAGTGATCAAACCTGGACATTAGCCCCTTTCATCTAGGACAATATCCCCTTCCAAACAGTGATCAAACCTGGACATTAGCCCCTTTCATCTAGGACTATATCATCTTCTAAACAGAGTGTTCAAACCTGGACATTAGCCCCTTTCATCTAGGACAATATCCCCTTCAAAACAGTGTTCAAACCTGGACATTAGCCAGTTTCATCTAGGACAATATCCCCTTCCAAACAGTGATCAAACCTGAACATTAGCCCCTTTCATCTAGGACTATATCCCCTTCTAAACAGTGTTCAAATGTGGACATTAGCCCCTTTCATCTAGGACAATATCCCCTTCCAAACAGTGATCAAACCTGGACATTAGCCCCTTTCATCTAGGACTATATCCCCTTCTAAACAGAGTGTTCAAACCTGGACATTAGCCCCTTTAATCTAGGACAATATCCCCTCCCAAACAGTGTTCAAACCTGGACATTAGAACCTTTCATCTAGGCCAATAACCCCTTCCAAACAGAGTGTTCAAACCTGGACATTAGCACCTTTCATCTAGGACAATATCCCCTTCCAAACAGTGATCAAACCTGGACATTAGCCCCTTTCATCTAGGACTATATCCCCTTCTAAACAGAGTGTTCAAACCTGGACATTAGCCCCTTTCATCTGGGACTTTATCCCTTTCAAAACAGAGTGTTCCAAACAGGACATTAGCCCCTTTCATCTAGGACAATATCCCCTTCTAAACAGTGTTCAAACCTGGACATTAGCCACTTCATCTAGGACTATATCCCCTTCCAAACAGTGTTCAAATCTGGACATTAGAACCTTTTATCTAGGCCAACATACCCTTCCGAACAGAGTGTTCAAACCTGGACATTAGCCCCTTTCATCTAGGACAATATCCCCTTCCAAACAGTGATCAAACCTGGACATTAGCCCCTTTCATCTAGGACTATATCCCCTTCTAAACAGAGTGTTCAAACCTGGACATTAGCCCCTTTCATCTTGGACTTTATCCCTTTCAAAACAGAGTGTTCCAAACCTGGACATTAGCCCCTTTCATCTAGGACAATATCCCCTTCTAAACAGTGTTCAAACCTGGACATTAGCCACTTTCATCTAGGACTATATCCCCTTCCAAACAGTGTTCAAATCTGGACATTAGAACCTTTTATCTAGGCCAACATCCCCTTCCGAACAGAGTGTTCAAACCTGGACATTAGCCCTTCATCTAGGACAATATCCCCTTCCAAACAGTGATCAAACCTGGACATTAGCCCCTTTCATCTAGGACTATATCCCCTTCTAAACAGAGTGTTCAAACCTGGACATTAGCCCCTTTCATCTAGGACTTTATCCCTTTCAAAACAGAGTGTTCCAAACAGGACATTAGCCCCTTTCATCTAGGACAATATCCCCTTCTAAACAGTGTTCAAACCTGGACATTAGCCACTTTCATCTAGGACTATATCCCCTTCTAAACAGAGTGTTCAAACCTGGACATTAGCCCCTTTCATCTTGGACTTTATCCCTTTCAAAACAGAGTGTTCCAAACCTGGACATTAGCCCCTTTCATCTAGGACAATATCCCCTTCTAAACAGTGTTCAAACCTGGACATTAGCCACTTTCATCTAGGACTATATCCCCTTCCAAACAGTGTTCAAATCTGGACATTAGAACCTTTTATCTAGGCCAACATCCCCTTCCGAACAGAGTGTTCAAACCTGGACATTAGCCCTTCATCTAGGACAATATCCCCTTCCAAACAGTGATCAAACCTGGACATTAGCCCCTTTCATCTAGGACTATATCCCCTTCTAAACAGAGTGTTCAAACCTGGACATTAGCCCCTTTCATCTAGGACTTTATCCCTTTCAAAACAGAGTGTTCCAAACAGGACATTAGCCCCTTTCATCTAGGACAATATCCCCTTCTAAACAGTGTTCAAACCTGGACATTAGCCACTTTCATCTAGGACTATATCCCCTTCCAAACAGTGTTCAAATCTGGACATTAGAACCTTTTATCTAGGCCAATATCCCCTTCCGAACAGAGTGTTCAAAGCTGGACATTAGCCCCTTTCATCTAGGACAGTACCCCCTTTCAGTGTTTAAACCTGGACATAAGCCCCTTTCATCTAGGACAATATCCCCTTTCAAACAGTGTTCAAACCTGGACATTAGCCCCTTTCATCTAGGACAATATCCCCTTCCAAACAGAATGTTCAAACCTGGACATTAGCCCCTTTCATCTAGGACAATATAGCCTTCCAAACAGACTGTTCAAACCTGGACATTAGCCTCTTTAATCTAGGACAATTTCCCCTTCCAAAAAGAGTGTTCAAACCTGGACATTAGCCCCTTTCATCTAGGACAATATCCCATTTCAAACAGAGTGTTCAAACCTGGACATTAGCCCCTTTCATCTAGGACAGCAGCCCCTTTCAAACAGTGTTCAAACCTGGACATTAGCCCCTTTCGTCTAGGACAATATCCCCTTTCAAAAGTCTTCAACCTAGACAGTAGCCCCTTTCATCTAGGACAATATCCCCTTCCAAACAGAATGTTCAAACCTGGACATTAGCCTGTTTCATCTAAGACAATTTCCCCTTCCAAAAAGAGTGTTCACACCTGGACATTAGCCCCTTTCATCTAGGACAATATCCCCTTCCAAACAGAGTGTTCAAACCTGGACATTAGCCCCTTTCATCTAGGACAATATCCCCTTCCAAACAGAATGTTCAAACCTGGACATTAGCCCCTTTCATCTAGGACAATATCCCCTTCCAAACAGAATGTTCAAACCTGGACATTAGCCTGTTTCATCTAAGACAATTTCCCCTTCCAAAAAGAGTGTTCACACCTGGACATTAGCCCCTTTCATCTAGGACAATATCCCCTTCCAAACAGAATGTTCAAACCTGGACATTAGCCCCTTTCATCTAGGACAATATCCCCTTCCAAACAGAGTGTTCAAACCTGGACATTAGCCCATTTCATCTAGGACAATATCCCCTTTCAAACAGTGATCAAACCTGGACATTAGCCCCTTTCATCTAGGACAATATCCCCTTCCAAACAGAGTATTCAAACCTGGACATTAGCCCCTTTCATCTAGGACAATATCCCCTTTCAAACAGTGTTCAAACCTGGACATCAGCCCCTTTCATCTAGGACAATATCCCCTTCCAAACAGAATGTTCAAACCTGGACATTAGCCCCTTTCATCTAGGACAATATCCCCCTTCAAACAGTGTTCAAACCTGGACGTTAGCCCCTTTCATCTAGGACAAATCCCCTTCCAAACAGAGTGTTCAAACCTGAACGTTAGCCCCTTTCATCTAGGACAGCAGCCCCTTTCGAACAGCTAATCTGTCGCTTTCATGTTTAATAGGTGTAATATACAAGTGTATCGTTTGCATGTGTTAATATACAATTTAAGTCCATTGTGAAAGTCATCTATCAGCTAGAGATAGGAGTGTTCTCAGCAAAAAGCATTTATTGTAGAGCCATTCGTAAAACTGATGTTAATGTAAGTAATCATAACAATTACCTATTAACTTATTATTGTGTGCAAATACGGACTGAAGCATTTTATGGAAATGCTCATGGTAGTTTCTTTGCTCATTTAATCAGATTGTAGACGGTTTGTTTCTAAAGCAAACACATACATGTTGCAGTTATTTTTTTATTAAAGCATTTTATATTGCAGTTGACAGAGGTTAAGTCTGTCAGTGAGCACAGTCATGAGGCCAACCACTTCAAGTTCCAGACGAAAATATATGTGTAGATTTGTATATATTTTGTGTGTCCTAGTGAAAAATGAACGTCATGAAAAAAGGTTTTTGTTTTCGAGTTTTGATAGGAAATGCTTCTCTTGCATTGAAAAGAATTGTGTGTTAATTTTTACTTGACTGGTTATAAATGTGCTGATCACGTCATATTGTTTTAACTAATAAGTATATGAACAACAAGTGTTGTCTCTTTTCACAAATTCACAGCTTCGATACAAAAGAATATGGCCTCAATCATGCGAATGGGCTTTTGCCTAATCAAAAACTGAAAGGGGCCAATGTCCTACCTGGAAGGGGCTTTTTTCTGCCTTTGCATTTGTTGAGGAAGGGGCTATTGTCCGAGGGGCTAATGTCCTAGAATCTAACTTTATATATGTTCATGTTCAAAAAATGACCAAAATAGTATGTCTTTTTCAAACACTAAGACTATTACATGAGAATAAGTTTACAATGTATCAATGGAAGATATTAAATTAAACAAAGAGACACATTGTTTGTTTCAAATCATTCAAAAGTGTGATGAAATACAAAGAAAAAACATAACAACAAACGAGATGGCGTACCGTCTGATTAATAATCTCTACCGTTCCGTTACAGTACTCCTCAGGAACTCTGTCTCCTAGAAAGTATATGAGCAGCTGCTGCACAACGTTTGTGAAGTTGTTAAACCGGTAGTCAACACCCACATACAGGGGGTATGCCATGTTTGCTGGAAAATATACATTCATTTACGGTTATATCAACACCAATATACAGAAGGAATGTCATGGTTGCTAGAAAATATACATTCATTTAGGGTTATATCAAGCACCAACATACAGGGGGTATGTCATGTTTGCTGAAAATATACATTCAAGGTTATATCAACACCAACATACAGGGTGTATGTCATGGTTGCTAGAAAATATACATTCATTTAGGGTTATATCAAGCACCAACATACAGAGGGTATGTCATGTTTGCTGGAAAATATACATTTATTTACGGTACAAAGAAGAGGTAAAGGTATTAAAGATACATCTTAAAGAACTATAAGAAATATGGAAATACATTTTTGTTTCTCATATTGTATTCCTATGGAACAATTTGTATTACGTTTTGTGACGTTCTTTCATTTACTAAGCAAACACAGAAACACATCACTAAAAAATCTTGGGGGTTGTTCTACATTATGAACTACACGTGTCAAAAGGACACGCGTGCCCCCACATTCTGCTAGTTGTCACAAAACTAGGGATGGCAACGAATACTAAAACGCTATTTGAATATTCGAATCCATATTTCGAATATTATTCGAACATTCGGTCCTTTTATATGTTCATATCATCAGTACCACAGTTCTTTTTTCATATCATCATCATCACCTTCATTATCTCCATCATCATCAACAACAACATCATAACCATAATCATCGCCATCAGCATAATAAAAACACACCAAACATTTTGCATCAGGATTTTATAATAGTCGTCTAGTTGTATTAAATGTGTAATAAATAAATGTATACATGCGTATAGATGCACGTTTAAGCGATGATTACATATGATTTTGGAATATATTTACGCGTCGTCTTAAAAATACTATCTTGCCAACTTAACAAACAGTTATCTGAGCCTATTTTAAATTTGGTGTTTGCTTAGGAAAACATTATTTGTTCTACAGACAATGCACATATCTGTCCCCAATTATTGGGACCTGTTGATCAGTTATCTGTTTTCACAAGTTGTGCACTCCGCCATTCAAGTGTAAACTAACGTGTCAAAATTACAAACACTCTCATAACAACAGATTGTGTTGCCATAGAGTTAAGTTGAACTTGTTTTATTATAAAAAATATTTATTTTTATTATTAGAATAGTCATTTGATACTCGAATATTCTGTCTTGTATTAGAATATTCGAGTATTTGTTGCCATCCCTAAACAAAACCCTATGCAATTACTATACACGGGTGAAGAAGTTCACATGCTGATGAATATGTCTATAGAGTTTCATCACTTTAGCAGTTACACTTTTTGAGTTACATGTGACACAAGTCCAAAAATGTCAATTTTTGCTAAAAAAGTGCCATATGGTCTCTGCAAAATTTTGCACCAAAGTACATTTTATTTTATATTTGCTTATTTAATTGTTCTCTTGTTGTCAAATGGAAAATGTGCAAGTTTAAAACATGTTTCATAAAATTAAGTACACATTATAATAACAGCATTGGTTTTTTCCTGAAACCTTTTTATTATAACTTATTATTATTGGAAATACTACCTACATACTATCAAACTGAAAAAATAACATTTGGACGTACGTAAAGTTTTAGCAACATGCCCTTCGAAAATATCGCGCAAGATTTCACAGTTTGCCGCTTCCAGAAAGCAATAGAGAAGATGTTTCACCTGCAAGAAATCGAAAAACAAAATCTGAGAAAAATATTTGGTAGCCTTCAGATATAATGAAAATATTATTTATCACACGCTATACCTTGTTTCCCGTGTAATACAACCATTACGTATATTTCTATCTTACACATGTGTAAGAAAACATTTTGAGCGTTTTCATTGGCTACATATTCTTAGACTGACCAATCGGATGACGTTATTTTGGTGAAATTACGTCATCAAAATGAAATGACATCACGTCAGTACACAACTTTTTGAATTTATCAACATGCTTTGGTAAAATTAGAAGCATTTTTTTCATTTAAAAGCATGTGATATAAAAGATCTGACACTCATTGTCATTTCATATCATGTTTTATTAAACTCGTCCAGGAAATTCGTTAGTAAGCTCGCCAAAGGCTCGCTTACTAACAAAATTACTGAACTCGTTTAATAAAATATGGTATGAAATGACAACTCGTGTCAGATCCTATATTTACACAAACAAGTGAAAACATTTTTTGTGAATACAATGACACATTTTCAGCACAAATGTAAATTAACAAATACACAAAAGTCATATATACATTTAAATTATTTGTATTCAACCTTGTTATAGGGACATCACATTTCAAGATTATCATAAATATATGGAATTAATGTAAATAGAGTTTCATGCTTTATTATTGTGTACACATTAAACCAAAATACTTCATATGAGGCGTTTCGTGGGAAAACCGGGTGTAATGCATGTGCGTAAAGTGTAGTCCTAGATTAGCCTCGGCGGACTGCCCTAATCCGGGCTGGCACTCTCCGCCTAGAGTGAATTTATGTTTAGAAGAGAATTCCTTGAAACAGAAAATACTATAAAAGTGGAAAGTGTCATCACAGATTAGCCTGTGCAGTCTGATTAAGGACGACACTTAGCTCACATGCATTAAGCCTGGTTTTCCTATGACACGCTTCATATATATAACTGGCGTAAATAGGGTAGTGAAGACAACTTGTTAATGGTACACAAAATATAAACTGACTATGAAAAGCGATCATACTTTTTAAGGATTGTTGACATTTTACATATGCTTAATTACCAATAGTTTTTACTATATTTACTGTGCGTATCTTGTGGATTTCCATGCGTAAACGATGCCTGTACGCCCCTTATCTGGTCATTTAGGTACACAAACACTTACTGTAGTCTTGTTGACAGCCACAGCAGACTCCATAGCGGTTCCGTTCATGGCCAATTTAAAGAGAACGTTGGCAAGCATGTCGGCTGCTTCGGTAAGATTTGTAGCCACCTCTGTATCCTGGTCATACCAAGTTTCCTTGCTTCCTTTGTAGTGCAGGTTGATGCCAGCTTGCAGGTCCAACCGGCTATTGTAGTACCTGAAATAGGGCAAATATTGTGTGTTTATGTTTCTTATACATTATAAAGGATTGTCAGTTCAATTGGAGGACTAAATTATACAATGGCTATAAATACACATATTTGGCTAAAGAAAAATGTGTTTCATTTTAACTTTTCCTTCATAAAACATACCCAAGATTAAAACTTCAACTTAGTAAGATGTATGTGGCTAAAGAAAATGTAGAACCCCAGGAAATCTTTACAGATAAAACTATTTGTTGGGAAAACAAACTCATGAACTGTCAGTAGTGCAAACCAGGTACTCGAGCACAGAATATGAGATAAAACACAACATTATACAATTCATTTATAAAGATTTAAAAAAAAATGCTTGTGTTAACTGGTTGGTCGCTGCTACGGTAGAGAAGGGCTTATCAAGTGTGCGACCTGAGTTAACACATGATATGAGAACCTGTTTATTGATACAAATAAAACTACTTGTTTGTGTAGGCTGTCTTGTGGTCTGCCAGTACAACTGCAGGGAAGAGTGGAAGGTTTTTATACAGAGTTGTATTTCGGGCCACCCTCAGGAAGGACTGCACTGAGGCAGGGGGAAGGGGGTTCGAGTTGTTCACCGCTGCAACCAGGGAGCTGTTGGCTTCCAGAAACAGGGAGATCAGATGATCAAGCTGAAATTTTCAGTATACTAAGATGATCAAGCTGAAATGAACAGCACATTCCAGTGATCAAGTGAAAATGAACAGCGCAATCCGATGATCAAGCTGAAATGAACAGCACAATTCAGTGATTAAGTGAAAATGAACAGCGCAATCCGATGATGAAGTTGAAATGAACAGCAAAATTGAATGATCAAGCTGAAATGAAGAGTACAATCAGATGATCCAGCTCAAATGAACATTTCAATTAGATAACCAAGCTGAAATGAAGAGCACACTTTATTATAAAATACAGGTATTAACTGTAAACAAACAACACAATTCATTATCATTTACAGTTAGTATTTGTAACTAATACAGACTTAGATATATTAAATATACCCATATTCTTGATGAATGGATTATTCATTGAAGCGCAATTGGCACTTAAAGTAGAAGTATTGCGTTGGTTCAGTAGGGCGTAAAAAAAATATATTAGTTTGTTTCAGGTTACCCGATCTACCCTAAAAAAATACCCCAACCCTATAATATTTTCTTGTGTTTGTCAGAGATTTTTTTATTTACTTACTTTTTTTCCAACAATTAAATATTTTTTGATAAATAAGTGTTTTGTTTTGATAGCATCCACTTCCAAACAATGTTTACAGTCTTCGACGTTGAGCGATGGACCGTGAACCGAGTCCACCAAATTTTTGCTGGGTCCAGCAAAAGTTGCAAGTAAACTGGACTGCAAGGAAATTCCCCTTGATAATTTTGATTCCAGAAATCCCTAAAAATGTTCAGCCAATAATTTTCGGTGAAGCGAAAATCGGCTTATTTGGATGCATACTGTTATGAAAAGACGCCATAAAATTCAGATTCGCAACCATTTCCGCTTGCGTAAGCATGTTTTTCTAAAACACACAACGCCTACTCGGCAATAAACGCACTCTCCTTCTGCATCAGCGTGTCAATTATCGATAACATCTGTAAGCAGGAGGAGCTAGATTTACTGCAGTCACCCAGTCAGCCAATGAGAACGCTTTAAATTTCCAATATGTAGATGAGTGTAGTCAATAGAATGTTTCGATGTTGGTAAAGGTGAAGAAATTTGTAACACATTTTCGTGCATGTTGTTACCTGCGAGTTTATAACACCCACATAATAAATAAAATACTACATGCTAAAAGAAGTCAGCATATTAGTGTTTGCAAAATGTTTAATTAAATACGAAATGGGATGTTGACAAATTGTGTTTGCCGATAGCATAGAATTTTAGTGTGTAATGTCAAAGGTACGTCTTTATTTGTTTTAAAAGAAAATACTGCTATGACACGTGTGTTTTCTAATAAAAGAGCTATACAAAAGTATAACTATACACTGATTACACCCAAAAACTTATGCTGCCACATTTTTACCAAAGTTAGCAAAAGTTTGTTCAGTGAAAGTAAAATAAAAAGTTTTATTACTCAACAATGGAATTTTTAAAAATAATTTTTGGACACAAAGCATTTATTGCTAAAGGAGTAGGTGGGGAGGGGTGCTTTGGTAACAATTACTGGGACCCCAACTCTTTAGGAGTAGGGAGTCCATGTTCTGCAATCCTAGCGATGTAGCAGTTTCCATTTGATCTGCGCATTCAAGTAAATTACGACCCAGGTACCAGCTCAGCCATTTGGGCCAGTACTGAACTCAAATATGCTAAAATGAAATATACACCTGGTATTTGATTTAACTGGCGATCTTGTATTTATATTTCGCCATATTTTTATTGCGAGTGAATGTAATAAATACACGATTCATGTTATAATAAAAGTCTGAAAACCATAATTGCTTTCATTATATATTTTTTTAAATAAAATCATTTATACTGTATATATACGCAAGAGTGAATGAAAATCTACAAACAAATTGTGGTCCACTAAATTGCTGTACGGTCAAGTTTATTTAGCTGGTTTGGTGGACCAACGGTCCACTGCTTTAAAAACTTATTCGTGAAGACTGTGTTTAACGATATTACCAATATGTTTTGAATATTCATTCAGATTTAGAATCTTAAAGTTGACCATTTACCAAAAAATTAAAAAATTAAAAAAAAATCCTATCTACCTACCCTTATTGTTTGGGGCATGTAATCTGAAACAATTTATTTTTTTTACGCCTTATATAAACTTGCAGTGAAGGTTGTTTAATTGGAGTTTGGAATACCAATCGATACATGTTTACCTGTGGTTGTACATGTACCTACAAATCATTTATATTTTCAGTTTAGAATGCACAAGAACAAGAATGGCCCACCTGTGGTTGTACTTTGCTGCTGGTTAGGGGGTCCGTGTGAAGCCACAGTTTGCCTGCATCCCGATGTGCAAGTTGGCTGACCTCCACAAAGTGCGAGATATGGGTCAGGTTTATCTGAGATAAGTACAGATTTGTGTTTTTCTTCGGGAAATCACAATATGTCATGTCATACACCATCCTGTCGGAGCCAATGTAGTCGAACGCTTCCTGAAATATAGTGCCACATCTGGTGTTAAAATATCAATTTTAAAAGAATTTTTGTTCATAGAATATAAATTACAAAATTATCATATAAACACTACTTGTTTATAATACCGGTAGTCGAATATAATTTTAGAACTTACAATCACAGATATCAGCAGATTATACCCTAATCAATCATTGGAAGGTTTATCAAGCATTAAGCAGACATAAAGTCTAATGAATTAACACAGACAAAAATCACACAATTATTGAGTATATTACTGCGAAAGACAAAAATCACCACAATCCTGATTAGAGACCTTACCCCATTGAAGAATGTGAACATGATGTCATGTGAAAGGTTTGCAGCCTGAATTTCATGTTTAACTTTCCCAATGGCTTCAGCAGCTGCCAGAAGAGTTATGATACCAGAGATGGCACTATCCGCGCCAGGGTAGAGTTCGTAAAACATGGAGAATGTGTCCAACTGAAACATAAACAACCAAACTACAGCGCCGGGGTGTAACGGTTCATTACATAACAAAACACTATGGTGTCAATAAGTTAGTAATGTACACTACATGCCAAGGGTGAAACGGTATAGATCTATCACGACGCAATTAAACGGTTTGGCTCACAGTTCATTCTATAACTATATACCACTACAGTGTCAGTACAGTTAGTCGATTGCACTATAACCCAAGGGTGTAACATTATACCATATGACAGTATATCGACCTATAATGGACAGGGTTTGGTTCAAATTGAATTCTAAAGCGATACAACACTAAGATGTCAGCTACACTAAGGGTGTAACGGTGTACCATGTAACAACAGATTGTGGTACAAAGCTTACTGTTCAATTCACTTTAATGTTATAAAGAAATAAAGTGGTGAGGCTGGCTTTATAAAACATAGCGAGGGTTGAGCGTGAAACTGTTGTATCTGCTGAACACTTCTGAAGCAGATACAATAGTTTTACATTCATCACATTGTATTCTGTTATTTACAAGATGTGATACTACCAGAAGGAAGAAAGGACAAGCAAATAAGTCTACTGTCAGTTAATAAAAATGAAGATCTGGTTCTCTGAGCTTTACACTCTTCACTAGTACTTGGTGACTCCTTATAATTCTTAAACTTGAAACATTTAAATAGTAGCATCATCATTTTTAATATTATATATACTGCAGCTCCGCTATATTTCGATCTGTTATTACCGATACTAAATGCATCATGAATCGGCTGTGGATCCCAATTTTTGTATGTACTTCTGTAATTTCCATATTACTGCGACTTTCATAAATAAATCCAGTTTGTATTTAGTTACCTTTTTCCCTTAGGGTAACATGTAACTACCAAAACGCAGAAGCAGCATATATCCACACATATATACCAGTTATTAAAATGACAGATGTTGGTGTTTTTTTTAATAAACTAAACATAAACAGAAGTATTTGCACTTACCAAAACCAAATAATTATTATAAAAGAAAATATAACTAAAAAAAATTTGCTCTACTGAGGCTCAAACCTCAAGCCTCCAAATCAAAAGCATGTAACGCTCACCAAATTATCCATTTAAACTGTTTATCCTAGAACAACACATTATAACCACTATATTTCTGTGCTAGTAAATGCGTGTCTTTTGTAGAGCAGTGGATAGAGCATAAGCCTTTGTACAAGACAAGAGTTTAATTCCATGTACCATAGCGTACTTTTATATGCATCAATTGTTTTCATATTTTAAGCGTACAAAATCTTATTTATAAACAAACAACAAAAATAATTGAACAAGTCCCTTAACCCCAGACACCCATGCACTGGATCCTGATGAAAGTGACCAATCAAATAAACAACAAGTCCCTTAACCCCAGACACCCATGCACTGGATCCAGATGAAAGTGACCAATCAAATAAACAACTTACCCTAGCTGCGGCTATGATGACAGACTTCTGTGGCCTTGTTCCTTCATTAGTTATAGCCTTTACAGTTCCATAAACGTTGTAATCGCCAAGGGGGTCACAGTACTGCTGTGGATCAAGGTTGGCCTGATATCGCGAACGTCGTATACAGGTCTCAGAGTCCTTAGCTCCGTCCATTCTGTCTTTAAGCTCCACGGCACATAACGGATAATCTCTTGCTGTGCCATCAGCATGTGGCTTATTATATTTTTCATAGCACTGAAATATCAAAAAAACAGTGGGTCTTTTTCCTCTGTTTACAATAATTATCACACATAATCAAAATCTATTCTTAAATTTTCATCCGGAAAATAAAACTTTGATTACTAACATTGATAAACTTTCAAGCACAATAATGCTTACAGCTATCATCTTCACTTATTTGGCTAACATAATTGGTATACAAACAAATCTTAGACCAACCAACCAAATACCATCACTGTTTTTACCAATTTAAGACATAGGAAAACACCCAATTGTTATTAAAAATCTTATAAACATGGTATTGAAACTTTAATGATTTAAGACTACTTAAAACATCTAAATGTATCCTATTAGTTAAGGATATACAAATTCAAAGATTTATATTTGTAATTACACAATTTATAAACAACAATACACTTTAATGCAGTGCTGACTTATTGCCCATGATAATATTTTTCACGTTGATTTTAGTAGTAGAGATGTCCAAATAACACTCTCATACATGTTTACCTCCTTTATCAGAAACACGGCATCATTTTTCGTATCATTTTCCTCAGATAATTTAATGGTGAATATAGGAATGCTAAGGTCCAGCATCATCAGCCCCTCTCCATAAGGGTTCCACTGCACTTTTGAACAGCCCTGGTAATCCGTATCGTTTGCATAGAGACCTAAAATAGCACAGATGTGATGGATTGTACATGTATCATATACACATGAAATAGTGTATAGTAACAGAAAGACCTGAACTTGTGGTGAAATGTAACAGACAGCAGAGGCCTGATGACTTAAGACATAGAAACCTGAATTTGTGGTGATTTATAACACAGAGACCAAAAATTATGGTGAATTTTTACACAGAGACCTGAACTTGTGATGAGTTGTAACATAGAGACCTGATATTGTGGTGAACTATAACACAGAGATCTAAAATTGTGGTGGACTAAAACATAGAGATCTGAAATTGGTTGAAACTGTAACATAGAGACCTGAAATTGTGGTAAACTATAACACAGAGACCTGAAATTGGGGACAACTATACCATACAGACCTGAAATTGTGGTTATCTATAACATAATTACAGACCTGAAATTGTGGAGAAATGTAACATTATACATATGCAATTGTGGAGAACTATAACACAGAAACCTAAACTTGTGGTGAACTATAATATAGAAACCTGAAATTGTGGTGAACTGTAACATAATTACAAACCTGAAATTGTGGAGAAATGTAACATCATACACATGAAATTGTGGTGAATTATAACATAGAGACCTGAAATGTGGTGAACTGTAACATAATTACAGACCTGAAATTGTGGAGAAATGTAACATCATACACATAAAATTGTGGTGAACTATAACATAGAGACCTGAAATTGTGGTGAACTGTAACATAGAGACCTGAAATTTTGGTGAGCTGTAACATAGAGACAGGAAATCATGGTGAAATGTAAGACATGGACCCGAAGGCATGGTGAATTGTAACACAGAGACCTAATATTGTAGTGAAATGTATAATAAAGACTTAACATTGGGATGAAATGTAACACATAGACCTAAAATTGTGGCAAAATGTAACACAGAGACTTGAAATTGAGGTGAAATGTGACATATAGATCTATAATTGTGGAGAAAAGTAACATATACACCTGAAATTGTGGAGAATGTTACTTAGAGACCTGAAATTGTAGTGAATTGTTACACAGAGGCCTGCAATTATACATTGTAACAGATTGTTACATTGATACATGAAATTGCACTGATGAAGTAGATTGTAACACAGACACATGAAATTGCACAGATGAAGTAGATTGTAACACAGACACATGAAATTGCATAGATGTCTTGGATTAAATAATAGAAGCATGAATGTGCCCAGATGTCTCAGATTCTAACATAGATACATGATATTGTACATGCTTAATGGGTTGTAACATCGAGGCATTACTTTGCACAGATGAAGTGGACCGTAACAAAGATACCTGAAATTGTACAGACATGGTGGATTGTATGGCAGAAACATAAATTCCACAAATATTGACTTTGATTAATTTTTTTGTATTTCATTAAAGTATTTACTATTACACGCATACTTTAAATATAAAAACAACAATTAAAACAAAACAGACAGACAAGTCTTTCAAGAGTTAGCTTAATTAATAGCGTAGTTAAGTAGATTTTTGCAGTCAGAATAACAAATATTCCACATATTTAAGCATCTTACCATAGCCCTTGTTTGGGCATGTATCATCCGGAGAGAAGGAATCCACTGGGTACTTGTCCATATTGTTTAGAACCATAATGCCATTGACTTTACCAGAGTTTAAGAGTTTCTGGACTGTAACTCTGTAAATTAAAAATCATTTTTTGCATATTGATAACTACACAATTTGGGAGGTAGATTACAATCATGTGATCATTTACCATAGCATTTAAACAGCTGTTATAAACAAGCACAATTAAGATTAATTCTAATAGAAACAGGGTGTTTTATGTTGCTAACAGCTTAGAACATTTAGGATGATTTGGAAAGGAATCTATCTACCAGCATGTATAAAAACTCACAGTTAAAGTTCATCCTGGCTTAAACATTTCATTAGCCAAATGTACTGAACTTAGCTGAAAATTAGTCAACATAAAATGTTCTATAGCATTTTCCAAAGAAAAGGTTGAAGCCAAAAATAAGTTTGTTTAGCCAAAGGTATGAATATGTAGCCACTGATTATTTTGGTGAATGACACAATGAGCCATGCGTTAACCAGTACTAAGTGCACATACTTATGCTAGTAACTGACAACTGCCCTACTTGAATGAGAGGTAGGGGGAGAATTGCCATAAAAATTAATTCATGACCAATCCCCACACAAGTTATGTGGCCGGACTGGGGCTCGAACTCACGAACCCCAGATTGATAGTCCACGCTCTATCAACAATATCATACAATGAATGCCAAAGATTAGCAAAATGCAATACCTGTTAAAATCAGGAGGATTGAGCAAGACAGCATAAGGTGCATGGGGACCTGAGTTTAGCAGCCAGCTCATGTCCGTTTCATTCATGATGTAGTGTACAACTCCAACATTGCCTTTTGGACCAGCTGAAATATTGTACACAATACTTCATGTCAGTAAGCATGTTATTTGAGCATTTTCAAACACAAGGAAATATATATATTTGTTGTACAAATAACACATTAATCAAACATTTTGCAGAAAAGTGTAATAGTGAACAAACAATTATGTTTAAAAACAAATCATATAAAATAAAATGTATTAATTTGACTTAATGTATAATGTCATAATATTATTAACTCTGCTTGCTAATTAAAGCAGCAGTCCATAAATATGTTGATAAAAATAAAACTTTGAAGAAATCTTTTCTAATGGACATCTTACCGATCAAAATACAAAAAAACGCATCAAAATCGGTCAAATAATAATGTTTTGGTAACTTTTTATCCTAAAATTATCTGTATGCGATAGCTGGTGAGCCTCTGAAGTAAACTGGAATGTGCATTAGTGTATATTCTGTTCATACCAAGCGTTTTTGAACACAGACATTATTAAATGCCTTTCGTAATTAAGGAAAAGTTTTCAGTCGAATAAACGTCATTAACGTTAATTAGAACTAATGACAATTTAAGATGTATTGAAAAAAATTCTATGGACTGCGGGTTTAAATTGAAATATTCAATTATTTAGAAGATTTCTTGCGATTTTGAAGAGCTATTTTACTTTCAAAGCAGGATATCTTACATGTGCATCCAAACTGGTGTGTGCCATTCATTCTTCGGAAACAAGCTGAGTAACTAGAACCTGTACTATCAAATGTGTAGTAGATCTTCTTAGATGTTCTGTCACAATGAGCTAAAATAAAACAAGGACAATACTTTGTATATTTGTCTATAGAACTTTTAGCATGGTGCAACTATAAAATAATTCATACATCTAGTTGTAAATGTATGTCAAATATTGGGGAAAAAAAATCCTACGTCAATACATTAATGTTCAGTGCCAAATCACTAAGACAATCAAATTGTGGAAGCTTTCTTTTCTATAACACAGGCTAGTATAAATTAATTTCTGTTACAACCTAAAAGTTTACTTACTGAAAAAAAAGGTTCCTATATTATTATTTAACAAAAGTTTAATTATTGAAAAAAGAAAAGTACCTATATCATTATTTATCTATAAAAGCTACAGCAATGTTCATTTTTTACAAAAATTTTCCTCATTGGCAACATAGTCCAAGGCTTTTTTTATAATACTGGGAACATTCTTATACCACTGAAACAGAAATAATACATAAACAAGTTTAATGCCTTAATTCCAGGGTGAAAATTTTGGAAGTCTTGTGACAAAGACTGTGAGTAAATGACTGTAAGACTTCCTTTAGTGCAAGTGCTGCTTAATTCAAATTTGCTTTCTAATAAAAAGACAGTTCTGACATTATACTTTTATAAGTCTCTAACTTCCACATTGACAGAATCTAAGGATAAAAAAATAAAACACTACACTGAATTATTATGTTATTTTTTCAGATGGATGGCTGCCTAAGCTGAGGCAGCCTGGTTCAACATTTACATGATCCAGTGCAGGGCTTTCGGGCTTGTGCTAATTTGGACCACAGGGTGCCACTAACTCTTTATTATTTTAATCTTTTAAATTACTTGACGTGAAACAATTTTCACATCAACATTTTGTACAAGCTTTCAATTTTTTAAAACAGTGACTAAACATAAAAAAATGAACACCTACAAATCATCCGAATTTTCAAAATTCCGAAATAAAGTGCCGTAATATTAAGATTGAAACTATGGAATCGCCATTGAAATTCCAACCAGATTTTACAATATATGCATTCGGTACTACAAAAACAAAACTTACCAGTCATTAATACTGTAAAAAGGGCAATTAATAAATGAATATTAGCCATTGTGAATCACTTATTCACTTTCTTCCTGGATGAATAACTTTATTGTGCCGCATAATAAACGGCTACATGTCACTGAATGTTTTCTACCCTTCAGAGCTTGCACTAATGTGACAATTTGGAAGTCCTCACTTCGAAGTGTTCATTATTGGAAGTCTTGAGCATTTACGACATGAAATTAAATATCAGATTTAAGCTTTGTTTAAGGTCGGTTATTTTCCAGTTAGTGATTACATGTATATGCCAATAAATAAAGTAAAAGAGGTATACATTTACCTTAGATATAATATGTTCTTTTTTACTTTTTCATCAGTACATCGGTCTTCCATGGCTGCAATTTCGGAAGTCCTGTGACAAAAACTCTGAATAGGGCCTTTATTACTCCCACATTTCCCTTAACGCAAGCCCTGCCCTTTCTACTATATGGCAGACATAGAAAGCGCGCGTGAAATCGTGGACAGACAGTAATTGCATGTGAAATAGGGGAAAGACATGGTAGGCCCTAGCTGTAGGTTGCATCGCAAATGTAGGTGAAATCAAAGAACTGTGTCATGTGACAATTGCGACATCGCAGCCGTGGAAGGTATCGTAATCGTAGGTTACATCAAAATTGTTTCAGTAGACTTGCCGCTAGCCGAAAATTTTTCACATCAGTAATGAAGTTGGGCGTCATTTTTTTTCATTTCCATTGCTCAGTCTTTAAATATTTCCCCCCAGGGGGGCGGGGGGAGCGGCGGGCTGACCCAGGGCAATTTGATTCATTTTAGTTTCTGGGGTTTTATTCCCCACACTAGAGCCAAGCACTTTTGTCCATCAGTGGGAGATGCTTTAGGTGTATCATAGGTTAGAAACCAGTAAATCCAATTCCCATAGGTCCCATTATAAAACGGCAAACTTTCCAAGCATTTTGCTAGCTTTTCCTTTATTTCAGATTATGCAAGCCTGGTATCATTTAAAGATCAATCTGTCCTCTTCCAAAATTTGCAATAAAAAAGATATGCCATGTTACTTCTAAGAAAATGCATCTCACTTGAATGCAGGCACCGGTAGAAAACAGGGTTTCGGCAGTCATATTTCGACAAAAGCCCCATACCACAGTAAACACACCCCAAAAGTTCACCTTTCAAGTTAGCCTCCAATAAAATGCACCAAAATGTTGCAGACACGCATAGGATAATAGAAATAAAAACAAAAGGCATGTCTGAGATACCTAAATGGCTTTTATGCCAGAAAGAAGAGGCACTACTTTTGACTGGACCACGGAGGGATACACAATGATTTACTGGTATCTAACCTCATATGGCCCGGGGGCCAATATTATCGGGATCTAAAATCCGACCAAAGTCTATTCTTCCGGTACCCGGAATCATTTGACGTGTCAAATTCCCGCCTATCAGGAATCACTTTTAGTCTAAAGTCCCATCCCAGTCTAAAGTCCCCCGCTCTCCCTGGGGGAAAATATTGATAGGTGCATTATAATCAGATATTTTGGTAAACTATCGTATATTTCGCTTTGTTGTTCAAATACATTTTAAAACACGGTGCATATATCTTAACAGAAGGCCTAGTAGCTAGTTGAGTTTTATTGCTTGCTTTAATACAATGTCAGATAGTGGTATGCAAACAATTACATGTACTTTAAACAAAGTATTTTTGTTATAAACAAACAAGCAAAAACACAAACTCAAAACAACTACCGGTACATGTACATGAACTCTGTGTGTTGCGGGCTTCGTGGCTTTATGATCAGAGCCCTCCAATATTTATAGAACGCCATTAAAATTAAATATGTGTTTATTTGCCAATGTTGTTACTTAAATCCTCTCCGTAATCCATGCTTATACTCAGATTTATGCAACTAAACAAAGACTTTGAAAGTATAAAACTCAAGATTAATAATGCTTTTTTGACGTATTAGCAATATATTCCGTCTAATCTGTAGCTTGTATCGAAGAAATGCGTCGCTGATTGTGACAGAAAGAAGGTGTCGGGAGGTTGTAGTTAGTAGTGAATATTGTTCTTTGGCCCATGTTTATTATGAGAGGCAAACATGCTCTTTATGTGAAAGATTTCAGTATGATCCAGAGATAAGGTTTCTTAATATATGTGACAAGTGTCTACAGCACGTGTTTATGTAAGGTACATTTTACGATAGGATTATATGTATAATTTGGATTTTTTTCCTTAAATACGTGTAGTTATGTCTTGCAATTGAATTTGCACTGTAATAGAATAACAGTAGCATCAGTATTCACAATGTGACTTAAAATTCCTTGGAGGATTTTTTTACGTGTGTGTCGAAATGAATCGGAATTAAAAACAACGGGAACACAGTTTTGGAAAATAATCGTGTTAATGAAAGTCACCACCCCTACCACCGCCGCCTTTACTAAGACAAATAAATCACCACCAGAAACAACAGCGCTACCACCGCCACCACTACCACCAACAACAACAATGAAGCGGGAACAGGAGGATGACGTCATGCTGAGCCAGGAGCAGTACACCCGGAAGGAGATGCTGCTGTGCGAAATGAACCGCCAGGAAGGGGAGGCTCTGTACCAGAAACAGAAATACTCGAAAGCAATAACGTCATTTTCACAGGTACATTTGCTTGGTAACAGTTTATTATAAAACTATTGTGATAAAGCAGTTGAGCACAGACGGCAAGACGTGCGAAAGACGTAACAGATTATAACTATATATGCGTTTCAGAAATTTATAATAATTTAAGACAGGTTGCCATAGAGAACATAACGACTAGCCGTTAGGTTAAACAGTTTATTCAATTAATAATTCAGAATATTCAACATAAAGATTGACAAAAGCAACATACGAATTAACCACATAATTGGCCGTTACACTATTGAAATATTGAAACATTTTCAGCTCGACTATTCGAATAGGTGAGCTCTCCTGCTCGCCCGGCGTCCACGTTTGAATTTTTGAAAAAAATTATTAAAACGTCTTTTATCTTCAAAATTACATAAGTTATTCACTTGAAACTTGGATAATACCTTGGTCATCAACTCCAGTATCAGGGGCAACATTCCTCATAACTCTGTTTTGTATTTTGACATAGTTATGCCCCTTTTTTACTTATATTTTCTGGTTAAAGTTTACATTCAAACGTTTTGTTTCAACTCTAGTATCAGGGGCAACATTCCCCATAACTCTGTTTCGTATTTTGACAGAGCTATTATGCCCCATTTTCACTTAGATTGTCTGGTCAAAGTATATATATTAAAAAATTGTGTAACTCCAAAACTACATACGTTATTCACTTGAATCTTGGAACTAACCTTTGTCATCAACTCCGGTATAAGGTGCAACATTCCCTATAAGTCTGTTTTGTATTTTGACAGAGTTCGACAGATTTTCATAAGTTTATATTCAAAAAAACGTTTTGTTACTTCAAAACTACACGAGTTATTCACTTGATACTTGGAATATTCCTTTGTCATCGACTCCAGTATCAGGGGCAACATTCCCTATAACTCAGTGTTGTATTTTGACAGAGTTATGGCCCATTTTCACATAGATTTTCTCGTTAAAGTTTATATTCAAAAGTCTTACAACTTCAAAATTACAAAAGTTATTCACCTGAAACTTGGAATGCACCTTTGTCAATTCAACTCCAGCATCAGGTTCAACAATCTCCATAACTCAGTTTTGTATTTTTACAGAGCCATTTATACATAGATTTTATGGTTAAAGTTTTTGTTCTAAAATCCTAAAATGTATAAACTAAATAAGATTTTCACTTAAACGTTTTGTATTTCAACAAATTTATGCCCTTTCCACTTTCCAAAATATGTACCAATTGAAATACTTCGAATAGTTGAGCGCGCTGTCCTCTGACAGCTCTTGTATTTTGGCTAATTAATTCTACCTTTCACCAACTAATGTGCCGTCACTAACAAGACTACACATATAAACATGCGTAACATTAGTTTTTAATTTAGTATATATCAAATAGATCACCAAGAACATATAAATACAATTCCTAATAGCAAATGAACTATATTGAAAGGATCTCCTATTTAATTTATAAGCTACTGTGTATAGGCAGTGCTATGAACAATAGCTGTTGTAAGAGGGAAACAAGTGAGGCTTGTCGTGAGCAACCTGGACTTAATGCATCTTCGTAAAGTGTGTCTCGGATTAGCATGTGCAGTCCGCACAGGCTAATCCAGAACGACACTTTCCGCTATTATGGTATTTCATGCTTCAAGGAAGTCTCTTCTAAACATAAATCCACTGTAGGCGGTAAGTGCATTAAGCCCGGGTTTCCCACGACAAGACTCAAATGAATTTTCACCATGAAACCGCATCTCAATATGACAGTTGGATAGTTGGTGTGCTCATGCAAACATGTTTTATTCCAAGCAAAGTTACCATGTTTACCTGTACCCACATTGACAGGCCCTGCGGCACATACCAGACGACATCAAATCATTGGTTGGCCGATCGAAATGTTACTCCAAACTCCGGAAGTTACGTCACGCCGGAGATGACGTCGATCTTGCTCTTCACATTGACGCCATAGATAAAAGGGTGAGATATGTATTTTTTTTTAGTGTTGTTGTTCTTGTTCTTGTTGTTGATATGGAGGTGTATGTACGTATCGTTTAACTGCATGGCAACGTTTCAAAACAATTAAGCGTTTACTGTCGTTCGAATGCCTTGGCTTGTCAGAACCAGTCTTATAATTAAATATCGGACTTCAATGCACTCTAATTAGTCACAGCTGCATTTTCAAAATTTCATTCTCCGTTGAACACGCATCATTAGCTTTCTGTAGAAAAGATGCATTTCTGTTAAGCTCGACAGATCCAAAGTTATTAAACCGACGCACATGGGCGCATTATGAAAGGCGTTTTCAATGATATATTTAATCTTACAATAATGTTTTCAATCCCACGTAAAAGATGAACATCGGTTTTCCATTACCCTCTTCTGCTCGATAAACAAAGGCAGACGACGCAAAGAAATACTGTAACTACAACTTCAGACTTCTACTACTGCTGTTACATTTGTAGTACTTTCTTCTTCTTCTTCTTTATCATCTTCTTGTACTCCTCCTCCTCCTCTTCCTCAATCTCTTCCCCATCCTCCTCCTCCTACTACGCTGCTACTGCTGCAGTTTTTGCTACTACTACTACTACTACTACTACTACTACTACTACTACTACTACTACTACTATTACTACTACTATTACTACTACTACTACTACTACTACTACCGCTACCGCAGCTGTTGCTGCTGCTGTTGTTGCTACTGCTACTGCTGCTACTACTACTACTACTACTACTACTACCACTACCACTACCACCACCACCACCACCACCACCACCACTAACTTCTTATGTGCTCACCACTACTAACTTCTTATGTGCTCAGCTATTTGTTGCGTATTGCATTTCTTAATATGATCGATGCAGCACGTCGTTCAATATTGTCTAAATGCGGCACACACCACATCAATCCATTAATATTAAAATCCATCTTTTTAAAAGATCGGTTATTTGAACATCAGAAGTAATTACACGCGCTAAATATTTGATCGAAATCGACAGCTCCCATATAATAGGAAATTGTATACATCTGCTATTGAATGTGCCATGTCTGTCGTTTATGTTGATCGCTATTGCTATTGAATAAAACATAATACATTTTATATGCATAGCTTGATGGATTTGAATACGGACTGTATAGCATTTATGAAAACATATTGGTTGAATGCAAATGAGGTCGAAATTACTATTTATTATTCATTCTGTTAAGATTAATTAACAATGCGTGGGGGTAACCGTATATCGGAACTTAATTTAATGTGACTTTTAAAAAGTATGCATAGCGATTCAGCAATTGCCAGTGGATTTAGCATTTCTAGAGGATCATTTCATTATTTAATTTAAAGGAAAACTTTTATAAAACAAAGAAGTAACTTGGTATAGTGGTGCATTTGTATTTGACGTAATATCAGTGTAATTTGTGTTGAAAGACGAAATCTGGAATGTGGTTACGCAGTCAGTTTGTATAAAAAAAGGTTTGAGTCATAACATGAAAGAAACGCACATTATTTCTCGACTCTATAAGACTTGCTTTATGTAAAATAGAATTTCCCAAAGTCTGTCTGTCAGTCAGTCTGTCAGTCTGTCTGTCTGTCTGTCTGTCATCATCATCATCACAATCATCACAATCATCATCATCATCATCATCATCATCATCATCATCATCATCATCATCATCACCATCATCATCATTTTATCATTTCACTATATAATTTAACTTCTGCAAGAATATTATAGGGTCTCCGCTATATTGGTGTAGTAAAAATGCAAATGTTTTCATTCCTGCTTTTGTTACAATGTACCGAACTGTAATCAGTAGCGAAAGTTGTTGACACAAGCTACAAGCAATACATGTTCATTTTATTCGTTTACGATAACCCGAGGTCGTGTTTGTTCAATATATAGCCACCTACTTCAAATGCTCTAACCAAAATAATTGACTTTTCGCGTTTTACTATTGATTAACATTGAATCACGGCATTTGAAGTTTCAGTTAAACAAACTTTAATATTTTTATAATAACGCGTGAACACTTAATGTACATCCATGCCTAGTTGTTTGTGTCGTTCTAACTTTCGACAGATCAATGAGGGGAGTGTGTGAAAGCTGTATTTTACTCTCTTTATTCCTTTCATTTAGGTCATTATGTAATATATACACTTACGACACTGAAAAAGCGGCAATGCTTAAAACGCATTCTTAAATCTTTTCTTATGCAAGAAATATGCAAGCTAACTGTCTTATGATATTCAATGATCAATAGTTATAATACCCATCACGCATTCAGAAAGAAGAGCATTACGCCGTTATTGTAATTAATATGCTATAACAAGAATGCACTGAATTAGTAATAGTCAAGCGATACGATCAAACTGTTACGAGGTGGAAAGTTCACTTTGTATAATAAAACCCAATATAATTTCGTCGTTCTCCTCGTCATCATCGTCCTCCTCATCGTCGTCATCATCGTCCTCGTCCTCGTCGTCATAATCGTCATCCTCATCATCGTCATCCTCCTCATCATCATCATCCTCATCATCATCATCGCCATCATCATCATCAACATCGTCATCACCATCATCATCATCTTCTTCATCACAAATTAAGTAGCGCGGTTTAATTCACACAGGAATAATACCCATATATACAGAGCCAATGACAGCATTGACAATTGCAATGAATGTTACTATGTTCGAACCGTCGTTCGATATCTCGGATGTGCTGAAAACTGTTTCCGTTAAACTGAGGCCTGCTAGGTCGAGGAAACAACCCATACTTTTAAGTAAACCTAAACAGAGACATAACTCATTAGCAAACGGAAATGACGTCACGGGTGAAACGTCAGTCAAGCGTGCAGAAAACAAGGTGATTAGAATAACACCTACGGGAAAAAGAAGGCGTTACACTATCAAGTTTTGTATCATTGTGGCATAAAATTGTATTATGATATAACTGAAGTATGACGGTAGTAACTCTGTTTCAATGCCAATGTCTTTTTTCTCTGTTTTCGATTTTCGAAACAGACTTAATGTAGTTTTGACTGAATTTATAAAAATTAATGTAAAAAGAATGTGTGCTTAAACATGCAAATACATTATTTGATAGCTGACAAAATGAATACTACCATAATACGTATTACTGGGATACAATCAAGAAAAGGAAAGCATGTGTTGTTTTGTTTTAGTTTTCTTTTTCAATGTATATAATATATATTTAAAAAAAATTATATAATAGAACTATCATATTGAATGTGACAGCGAAAACATATTGTGCGTGACAGTTGCAACATATCGAATCGTATTGAATGTAACAACGAAAACGTATTGAAGGTAAAAATTATATCATATTGAATGTGAAAATGCCATCATACTGAATGTAACAATGGCACTATACTGAATGTAACAATGACAACGTATTGAATGTAATGACACTTTACTGAATGTAACAATGACAACATACTGAATGTAACAATGACAACATACTGAATGTAACAGTGACAACATACTGAATGTAACAATGGCACTTGACTGAATGTTACAATGACAACATACTGAATGTAACAATGGCAACGTACTGAATGTTACAATGACAACATACTGAATGTAGCAATGACAACATACTGAATGTAACAATGACACATATTGAATGTAAGAATGACAACGTATTGAATGTAATGATGACAACATACTGAATGTAACAATGACAACATACTGAATGTAACAATGACAACATACTGAATGTAACAATGGCAACATACTGAATGTAACAATGACAACGTATTGAATGTAATGATGACAACATACTGAATGTAACAATGACAACATACTGAATGTAACAATGACAACATACTAAATTTAATGATGACAACATATTGAATGTAACAATGACACTCTACTGAATGTAACAATGACAACATACTGAATGTAACAATGACAACATACTGAATGTAACAATGACAACATATTGAATGTAACAATGACAACGTACTGAATGTAATGATGACATCATTTTGAATGAATGATGACAACATATTGAATGTAACAATGACACTATACTGAATGTAACAATGACACTATAATGAATGTAACAATGACACCATATTAAATGTAACAATGACATCATATTGAATGTGAAAATGACAGCATAGTGAGTGTGACAATGTGTTATGACAACGTGTTGGATGTGACAATGATAGCTTTTTATTGTAACGATGACAGTACATTGAATGTGACAGTGATAACATATAAAATAGTGAGAATTACAGCATAGTAAATGTGAACATGACATCATATTGGATGTAACAACGACAGCATAGTGAATGTGACAATGACGTCATATTGAATGTAGGCCTAACAATGAAAACGTTTTGAATGTGACAATGACATCATATTGGATGTGACAACGATAGCATAGTGAATGTGACAATTATGACAGCGTATTTATATGATTTACAAATGACATCATTTTGAAAAATATCAATGACGTCATTTACTTAATGTGACAATGAAGGCATAGTGAATGTGACAGTGACGACACATAAACTAGTGACAATGACAGCATATCAATTGCCCCGCTGATAACATATATAAAACAAAGACACTGACAATGTATAAAATAGATATTGACACTTAATAGATATATTCGATGCTACTTATAGGCGCTGCTACAGAAGGCGAACGTGCTGGACCTGCAAGGCAACCAAGAGATGGCGCACGTCTACCTGCACAGGGGCAGCAAGCGCTACCCCCGGGCCAGCGAGTTTAAGGAGGCCATCACTCGTGTGGAGAACCGGTCGCATAAAAAAGGTGAGGCACGTTAGTTTTGTTTAAACCTATTTATTTAATCTCCACTGTGTCGAAACTCAGGCTCGAACTAATCGATTTTTTCTAAAGGATAACTGGCTGAAGACCTTTTTTTTTCAGCGATCACAATTATTGTTTTAAAATTAATTTACCAACACAATATATTATTAATTGTGGTTATATGACGTACAATTTTTATCCAAAATGTCATACACTTTTTACAACATTACTTATGCACACTATCGAATTATGAAAATAGTGAGCTTAAGCTTAGCCTGTTATAACATGCTTTTTTAGAAATCGGGACCAAATTTATGATTATTGATTCACGAGTCCGTTTTCTAGGTAAAACCAGTACATGGTGTTTTTTGTTGAGAAAGGTCATTCAAATACTCCCGCGAATAGGGATCGAATTTGAGATCTCCCGACACCATATCCATTATACCACTGCGTGCTAGGCTAATTAAAGACAGTGAAAAAAACACAACTGTCTTGTGAAGCGTTCTTACTGTGAAATTACACGTACTAGCTCATCTTGGTTATGTACCTATCAATGTTTCCCCCCGGGGCAGCGGGACTTTAGACTGAAAGCGATTCCCGACAGGCGGGAATTTGATATACCGAATGATTCCTGTCCCGGGGTAATATACTTACGGATATTAGATCCCGGTGATACAGGTCCCGGGCCATTTGATAGACATATAGCATCTCCCACTGAGGGGATTTAGACAAATATGCTTGACTCTAAGGTGGGCAATTAGACCCCAAAAGAGAAAGTTTGTCAAATTCCCCTCCTGGGTCAGCCCGCCGCCCCCCCCCGGGGGAAAATATTGATAGGTGCATTAGTGTTCCCTCTGGATGCACACGCAATGACTACGACGACGACAAGAATGACGATCGTTATAATGATACCGGCTGCCGTTACGTTGATTCAGTCGCTGGGGTTGTTTATAATGATACTACATTAATTACTTTAAACAGTATATTAATAGCTTATTATCCTTGTGTTTTATTATTTTCTTCAATTTTTTGTAGTCTACGCATTTACCCGTTAATTATTATTAATTATTTTAGGAAGGCGTATGAAATTAACCGCTACAGGGGACATAACATACTTTACACAGTCGCACAAGTTGGTGAGTATTTTATTGTCTTTGTACAATGCATTAAAGGGACTATGTCAACGAAAAAAATGACTTCCTATTGCACTATGAATTATATTATTTGATAGAAATGCGCTTTACTGAGACATGTGCATTAAATAAATAAAAATAATATAATTCAGTATAATATATGTGATAAAAACAAATTAGCAAAAAAGCTTGAAAAAAAAACAAAAAACCCAATGGGTATCGAACTCACGACTTAGGAGCCATACGAACAATTGACAGTAGACAGCGCTTTAACCAACTGCGCTATTATGCTTTGTAACGAGTTACAAAATGCTCACAATTCTGACGTCAAAATGTTATCAGGAAAAGGGCCCAACAAACGCAACCCGTATTATAAATTTATTTTTTTATCTCAGAATGCGTACACTCTTTTCCCATTATATATACCCTGTTTTAACCGTTATTATATACCAGTATTGATATATGAATTTCAGAATTTTAAAGATAATTGCCCCTTGAGGCCCTTTTTGAGGACATAGTCCCTTTAAAGCGTGTATGTACGATCTTACAACAGATATATAGTGGCACAAATACATTAATATTATTACAAAATAAAGTCAATTAACATATATTTATATTTAAAATGAAATAAAGGTTAATAACAAACATTGTTTTAAATGCTCAATAAGCTAGCGGGAATTCAAATACATGTACAGGGTATATACGTTGACTTTACATTTGGTTTAGGTTACACAACACTAATAAACGATGCAAAAGTCCACATTAGTACTTATTTCATATTAAAGTTTTTCCTTCATCATTTTTATGTTTTTCTGTTTGCTTTCAAGTTTTATTGTCACCTTCATCTTCATGTTTTTTTGAAAAATAATTGATATGAAAGATATTACATACACATGTAACAACTATTAATGGCTTATACATTATAATATTGGTTTAAGTTCAAACACATTTACATTGTATTTGCTATAACTAAAACGCTTTTTAATTTGATATACATGTATTTCATTGTAAGTTGAAAGCAAGAAGTGAGCGATTATTATTTCTCAGATCATTAATTTTATGGTCACTTTTATGTGTTAGTTCTCAAAGTTTTTTATTTTCTTTTTATTTTTTATTTTATTTTTATTAAATCATTGTGTTTTGCCATTAACCAAATTAAATATATGAACAAACAACCATCAATAAAACGTTGGCTAAATGATATCGACAAAATGTGTACTTGTCAGCCGCTAAAAAAAGAATTCAAATGGAGAAGTAAGCCAGTCGAAAAGGCCAACAAATCCATGATTCCTAGCGCAAACTTCCGGTCAAGACTGGTTCACCCGCTAGCGAAACTTCACAAAGAGCCGACAGTCAATCTCTCTGAGTCGCGTGCAACTGTGACGTCAATGAACAGCCTAATGGCGGGCTCGCTGGAAGCGCTCGACTACGAAGGGAAGTTGATAGAGGAAACGACGGAGCGGGAACTGCTCGGCAAGATGTACGAGGATAAAGAGTATCTGCAGTACGTCCTGGAGTCAGAGCGGAGAGAGCGTAAGTCTGTCTGTGTGTGTGTCCGTCTGTGTGTGTTTCTGTGTCTGTCTAAAATGTTTGTCTGTGTGTCAGTGTGTTTGCGTGTGTGTGTCTTTTTATTAATCATGGTGAGCTTTTGTGATCGCCGTTTGTCCGTCGTGCGTCGTCAACATTTACCTTGTGAACACTCTAGAGGTCACAATTATTGGCCAATCTTCATGAAACTTGGTCAGAACATTTGTCCCAATGATATCTCGGCCGAGTTCGAATATGGGTCATGCGGGGTGAAAAACTAGGTCACTAGGTCAAATTGAAAAAAAAGCTTGTTTACACTCTAGAAGTCACATTTGCCCAATCTTCACGAATCTTGGTCAGAACATTTGTCCCAATGATATCTCGGCCGAGTTTGAATCTGTGTGGGTCATGTGGGGTTAAAAACTAGGACACTAGGTCAAATTAAAGAAAAAGCTTGTTAACACCCTAGAAGTCACATTTTTTTGCCCAATCTTCAAGAAACGTGGTCAGAGCATTTGTCTGAATGATATCTCGGCCGAGTTCGAATCTGGGTCTTGTGGGGTGAAACACTAGGTCACTAGGTCAAATTGAAGAAAAAGCTTGTTAACACTCTAGAAGTCACATCTTTGCCCAATCTTCAAGAAACATGGTCAGAACATTTGTCTTAATGAGATCTCGGCCGCGTTCGAATATGGGTCATGTGGGTTGAAAACCTAGGTCACTAGGTCAAATTAAAGGAAAAGCTTGTTAACACTATAGAAGTCACATTTTTTGCCCAATCTTCAAGAAACTTGGTCAGAACATTTGTCTTAATGGTATCTCGACCGAATTTGAATCTGGATCATGTGGGGTCAAAAACTGGGTCACTAGGTCAAATTGAAGAAAATGATTGTTAACACTCTAGAAGTTACATTATTTGCCCAATCGTCATGAAACTTGGTCAGAACATTTGTCCCAGTAGTATCTCGGCCGAGTTCGATTCTGGGTCATGTGGGGTCAAACACTAGGTCTCTAGGTCAAATTGAAGAAAAAGCGTCAATTTCAATATGTGCTTCAAAATTTTGAATGTCTTTTGTCACTTAAGTTTTTCAAACCATGATGATTAGACCGCCTTTCCATCAGTCCGTATCAGTATATCCATATCCGTATAAAAATCTAACACATGGAAAATTGTTCGACTAATGAAACTCAGGTGAGCGACCCAGGGCCATTTGGCCACTTGTTGCATGTGTTTCTATTTGTGAGTATGTCTTTTTGTCTGTCATTGCATCTCTCTGTGTGTGTGTGTGTGTGTGTCTGTTTGTCTGTCATTGCGTTTGTGTGTGTTTGTTTGTATGTCTGTTTGTCTTCATTGCGTCTGTGTGTGTATGTGTGTGTCTTTCTGTCTGTCTATGTGTCTGTATGTCAAGTTAATTGTGTCATTATGTCTGTCTGACTGACTGTCTATGTGTTTGGCTGTCTAAGATGGTGTCCGCGTGTGTCTGTTAGTGTATTTGTCCATCAGCACGTATGTTTGATGAGGACAGTCCTTCCGTCTAACTGACCGTCCATTCGTCCATTCAATACGATAACAAAAAACAAAATGATAAAACCAATTAATGTTAAAGATGTTACAATATTTGATAGTAGTTTATTATAACCAGTCAACAATCGTCATTATTTCTTCGATGTATACTTAAGGAACCGATAAAAAGAAAAGCAAACCATCGCCGCTGGGTCCCAACCATGTATCCGAGGCTGCCGAGACGGCGCTCAACTTCCTGCAGGAGCGCACGCATTTCTGGGACAGTTTAGGCCCACTTCCGCCCCCGCATCCGAGTCGCCGGCGTGCCGCGGGGTCCCGTGACAGAAGTCAGATGTCGTCTTACACGAGCACAGAGTCACTGAACTCCGTGGGAACATTTAATACTGGTTTGTATTTATGGATTGTGTCAGTTGCATTATGGATATATCATTTTTGGTTATTAAAATTATTCAATTAATCCTAAGCTGAATGGAAATTCTAAAATTTTGACATTAAATCACGAAAGAAAGTGCGCATAGCTTTCGCCCTTATGTATGATTGTATGAAAACATCACTTAACATATTATTAATTTCCATTTTCTTTTACAGCAAAGAAATGTATAATATTTCTATTATATTTAACAATCATTGAAAACAAACGTTAAACAAACAATATTTATTGTATAGTTTGATAATTTTGCGAAGTATTCGGAGTGGTCTTGAATTCGCTGAGTACTGCGTGAGCGCGAAATGCGTGAAAATTAGACATTAGACCACCACGACAATGGTGTTTCCACAGTTAATGTATTCTCACTTTTGCAGCCTCCTCAATGAAAAGCTTCGGTTCCTCGAAGTTTAGTAAAGGCACCGGAAAAACCTACAGGTCTCGGTACGCGTTCGGGACTAAGAAAGAAAAAAAAACGATCCCGCCGAAACCAGACACAATCAAGTTTGACTTTTCGTCGTATCGGCGTGACGAAGATGTCCGAGAAATGACGTTAATTCCTGAAGAGGTCGACACGAAGAAGGAGTCGGAATCCGAACGGGAACGAGTACGTGACGAGGCTTTGAAGAGAGGACAGGAAGTGACGGCGTTCGTCGAGAAAGAGATCACTGTGATCGATAACTGTAAGGCGTTTTCCAAGTCAAAAATTATTCGTCAAAAGCAATTCAGAAAGATATATAGTTCGCACTTCATTATTACATTAAAGAACTAAAATACCACTCAATAATTACGTTTCCGTAGAACTGCTGTAATTAAAAAACAAAAGTATTACTTAAACAATTAACATCCGGGGGATACCCCGTTTACTAGTATCTAGACATGAACAAAATAAGGCGTACGGACACATTTTCAATGTAGACGTAAGTACGTAGTTACATCAAATAGGTTAAAAAGCTTTTCAAACTTTTATACACAAATATGAGGCATATTTGCAGATTACGCCAAGGGTCAGCTCGATCTGTGCAAGAAGCGCGCCGACGCCTGCGTGGACGTGCTGGGCCGCTACACGGAGGAGGAAGTGCCCAGCAAGCACATCTTGCTCTCCACCCTCTACAGTTGCCTTGGTAACTGCGACCTGCAGACGAGACGCTACACAAGCGCCCTCGAGAACCACGGACATGACCTGATGATCGGCGAACAGTTGTAGGCGTTTGCAGGATTTTGGTCTTGTAACCGTTCGAACTATTTTCAAAGCTAGTCGTTGTGTTTCAAAAAAGAAGCAAAACACAACAACAATTAAACGTTTGTTACTATCACCGCTGGAATGTATCAAACGTATTACATTGCTTTTGTAACCGTTCATAACTATTTCACACGGGTAGCAATTGTAATCTTACTAACAATCAACGTAATATATTTAAGATATTTTACTCTTATGTTTAAGGTTTGCATGTCATTCTTCTTTTTATTTAATATTCTTTAGCAAATGTGTTGCTTCGAGATCTATTCTTCTATTTTCTGTAGGAACAACCCCGATATCCAGTCCCGCGCGCTCGGTAACCTAGGACGCACGTACGTGCTGATGGAGAAATACAACCGAGCAATAGACATGTAAGAGTAATGTAACCCGTTACCTATGTCTTAAAGGGACTGTGTCAACGAAAAAATGACTTCCTATTGCACTGTAAATTATGTTATTTGATATAAATGCGCTTTACTGAGACATGTGCATTAAATAAATAAAAATAATATAATACAGGATAAGATATTTGATAAAAACAAATTAGCAAGAAAAGCTTGAAAAAATTAAAACCCCAAGCGGGTATCGAACTCACGACTTAGGAGCCATACGAAGAAAGTACAGTATACAGCGCTTTAACCAACTGAACTATTATGCTTTGTAAGGAGTCGTTCGTAAACTATGGTTATACAAAATGCTCACAATTCTGACGTCAAAATGTAAACAGGAAAAGGGCCAAACAAACACAACCCGTATTATACATTTATTTTTTTATCTCAGAATGCGTACACTCTCTTCCCATTATATATACCCTGTTTTAACCGTTATTATATACCAGTGTTAATATATAAATTTCAGATTTTTTAAAGAAATTGCCACCTTGAGGCCCTTTTTGATGACATCGTCCCTTTAACATCGTCGTCCTATCTCTCGTCAGCAATATCATCATCATCAATGCTAAACAACAACTTTTAAAATATAACTTTCATATCTGAAGGTACAACCGGAAGGCGCCTTTATGCAAGGCTCCCAAGGAGACAGCGTGGTTGTTCCACGAGATCGGCAACTGTTTCCTAGTGATGAAGATCTACGAATACGCGCACGAGTCGGGCCTGAAGGCGCTTCGGTCGGCACACGAGGCGGCGGACACGCGGATGCAGCTGCAGGCATACGTGCTGGTAGCCGTGTCGGAAGGTAATGGGACTGTTTGTAATGATTTTGTTCCTCCCACATGATCAATAGAAATAGTATATTCTTCGTTCTAAAATTTATAAATATTACAGCAACGGTTATTGTGCATATACTATCATGTAGGAAATATTTCACCTGTTCGTACAAACAACAACAAAAGTAAAACTTAAAACTAAACTTCGTCTGCAAATGCGATATCACAGTACTGCAGTATATACACTACATACAATAAAACCAAGCAGGGACACGTAAATAACGCAACCGTACCCGTGATTTGCAGTAAACCTGATGAAGTTCAAGGACGCCTACGACCATTTCCAGGAGGCCTTGGAGCGTGCCAAACTACTGGGTAAGTCCCTCGGTGATGTGGATTTGTAGAAGTCATGACAACCTTGTACACGGTTGAAATACGACTGTATTCAAATCGTACGAGATATTTATTTATGTTCGATTTTTATGGCGGCTGTATACTGTTTTCGTTTTAATTTTCTGCACATATAGTTATGTTTTGGTGGACTAAGCCCCTACCTGCCAAAATTAAATAGTTGCATCACGTATATTTTCATTAACCGCACACGCGACTGTCGCGGTGTGAATATTTTATCCCATTTGTTGCAAACATTTTCAGATTAAACTATTACTTACATAAATACGTACCTAATTAACTCATTGTTAACATACGTGTTTCACGTAATATAGGAAAATATATTGCAAACTGTGATTTTGAAGTACTGTTGGCTTGACTGATTTGTGTTTGCAGACGACAAGAAAGCCCAAGACGCCATGACACGTGCCCTCGTTGATGTCAACAAGAAGATGGTGAGTCGTCTGAAGAAGAAAGCGCACGCGAAGTCGCTGGCTAAGAGCCCCGTCCACTATGACGTCCCTTCAACGACGCCGGCGTCCAGAGCGACGTCACGATCCGCACTTTCTGACGTCACGGTTGAGGGATAGGTGACGTGGCGTCAGGTGAAGGTTACTAGTACTTGTGGATTAAACCGGATCAGTATTGTGCATACGTGATCAGTGTGATATATGCATTTGTTATGTAATGTATTTATCACATGCTATACCTTGTCTCCTGTGTAATACAACCATTACAAATATTTCTATCTTACACATGAGTAAGATAACATTTTGAGCGTTTCAATTGTCTACATATTTTTTGACTGACCAATCGCATGACGTTATTTTTTTCGTTTAAAAGCATGTGATAACAAAGTCCACAAAGGCTCGCTTACTAACAAAATTTCTGAACTCGTTTAATAAAATATGGTATGAAATGACAACGAGTGTCAGATCCTACATTTATTTGCTGAGTTCTTGTTTATTTATTTTGTTGAATGTATCACAGAAAAGTTATTTTCTGAATAGAGTGCATTGAACTAGCCAAAACAGTCTGCATATGCATGTACGAAATATTCGAATAAAACAACACGTATCTGTTCATAGGCTAGACTTGTTACTGAGTTACTCATTGATGTAAGCTTTGGATTTGAAGCTTTACACGCCTTTATTGGCATTCAAATTACATTCTAGTTAAAACATGTATAAATTAGTAAGTTCGCCAGCATCTACATTTACTCGTGTTAATTATAAGTAGCGGTTCTGTGTGTAGTGAGCGAGTAACATATCGGACTCAGGTCAGGCGCCAAAGGTCACAGGGTTAGAAACGTGTTCCGGAAATCCGGGCTCAAACCGGGACCTACAGGTGCTCTCCAGACTGAGTTAACCGGGTCGCAGCGTTACTTTCCCATTCAATTCACATGGTAAAGTCTTTGTACCCTGACTTTGAATAGGCCTTTGTTTCAACCCTTTGGGTTTTAATCATACATAAATGACGCAGCATCCATTAAGTTCCAGAACCAGTGAATAATGTTTACCGGTAGATTGTGTAAACAAATACTGAGATAACTGCAACATCCAACACCCAAAGGTTTAACTAAACATTGTCCATAAAATTTTATGTTCATATTGTTATTCTATTACTGTCATTATTGTTATATAATTATACTTTGTTTGAAAGTGCTTGGCGGTCTGTGATTAAAAATAGCAATAAGAACATGAAATAAAGAATACCTATAATATTTTCAACTTCACTCTGACCTATATGTTGGTTTGCACAACTTACATAAGCACACATACCGGTAGACTACTGCAGTAATGATTTTTAATTCAACATTTGAGTTAACGCGCAGCTTCATTTATTAAAAAGATTTGTTAGAAAACTACTTAACCTCACTGTGTATAAGTCCCGACAGTATTTTTAATAAGATAATTGTTTTATGCAAGATTAGCGAGACAGAAAATGCCATCATTTTCACACTTGGTTTTCTTACATTAGCTGAATCTATAAGGGGGTTTAACTCATTAAAAATCTTTTCGACATGGTGTATTGTTTTGTCCCGCCTGAAACGTAGATCTAACGGCAAACTTATGATTAAGGAGACAGAAATATTGATTTCACGTGCATTGTAAGTTAGATTAATGAAAATAAATATACTACATTTATATTTTTGACATGTAACAAAACGTGGTAAAGAAAAAGAAAAACGTTCGCAGACAGTAGGTTTATGAATTTAAGTTTACATTACATTGCATGGTCAGCAAATTATCAAAGCTGTATGCAGTTAAATAATGTAGCTGTGTCCCAATTGTGTCTCAATGTAAAGTCCTGACATTTGGTGACAGTTTAATGATAAGTAACATGTGTCAGATCCCCAATTTAGAATAATTATATTAATGTACGAAATATTACACTGAGCATTTCACGAGAACTGGATAGGAGTGGTTACAAATTATGGCAGATGACAGCAATGGAAGTTGTGTTACTGTTGCATGTACATTATAGCCTATAATGCTTTATATTTAAAAACAAGTATTTTTTTTATTTAACTAGCATGACATACCGTCATTCATTGGTACTCCTCATGCCTGTATAATTTAAGACATTTATATTTAATGTAGTAACATGTGAGACATGGATAACCTTTCGTTAATGCAAAGCTTATGTAACACAGAGGCATGTTTTATTGCCCAAGACAGTTTATTTTTAAATTCTATTATTTCTTTCGATAACAGCTTTGGATCGTATTTTTTCAGTAGGTATTATTGCAAACACAATTTTCATGGCGTTTGACAAATTTGACAGACACGCGAAACGTAAAGGAACGCCGCAAACGAAGTTAATGTAATCAACTTCTATAGACAACAACTGTCCCTTGTATTTATACGTATTTATTAAGAAAACAAAACAAAAATCCAGTGTTAAATATATGCAATAGTAAGAATTACAAACCGCAATGTATATAATCATCGTGAAATTTTAGATCTGATCATCGCCAATAGATTACCGCTAACAACCAAGGCGTAAAATGTATAGATAGAAGTGACAGTACTATTTAAAAGCATGAAAGGATTTTTTTTATGTAGAAAACCCCATAACCTCTGTTCTTTGATTAACTTCTTTGACAGAAAAAAACAAACAACATACAATAGTTTGATAGTTTATTATACATACTTTAGGCATTATGCCCATGGGTATACATTGATACACATTCTACACACAAATAATAATTACAATGCAATTGTCAATAGCTTACAGGTGCAAATTATTTTAAATTAAAATACATACATACATAAACAGAGTGTCTTTAAATTGTTGTATACACGTTACAATAATTTCTATTTAGTAATATTAATTTACAATGAATAAACGTAACATAATAAACATTACTAAAAATGTCTAAGTTATTGTAATATTTCAAAGATAAATCCACAAAGTATTATTTTGACAGAAAACATTACTAAAAATTCATATAATTATACATGTATTTATTTATACAATAAACGGTGTACAATACAATGGCGTACACTGAACACAGGGCGTACAATACAATGGCGTACACTGAACACAGGGCGTACTGGATTGTAACACTGATAGCGCAGTTCTTATTGTTAATATTGACCAAATCTGCTGGAAACAAGTTCATGAAAATGGTGCTTATTCAATTTTGATATATTTTACGCTGGATATTAAAATGCACTATGTCATTAAATGTTATCATTTTTTTCTCACCGTCCACAAATGTGCCTTAACGTTTTGGGTTTCACAGTATACATAATTATGTATGTGTGTACATGTACATGTATGCCTGTCGGAACAAATATTATCTTTGTAACAACTCATAGTGTATATAAACAGCTACATCCATCGTAAACCTGTTGTTTGATTGCTGAAAGTATATCAAATTCAATCAAGTACTGTAGCATTTAATAAACAAACATAATTTGCTAGCCGAATATCTTGGAACATCACTGGCTTCAAGGAACACAAACCACAATAATAACATTGACATATTAAAGCCATATTTCGATTATTTTTTTACCAAAAAGCAAAGGTAGAGTGGCGACACTTAATACTGTTCTAACAAATCTAGAATAATTGGCATGTTACATAGATCCATTGACCAATACATAAAACATAATTGACTTCATTGTATAAATTGTGTTGTCCGTAAAAGAGCAGATTTTAAAAGCAGAAAGCAACAACATTACGAATACACCACATTAAATCCCGAAAAAGGGACAAGAATTTAAATACTAGTATTTCATTCACTGCCCATCAGTGAATACAACCATTATATCCTGAATGTAGTGTGCGTATCGAGTTGTACATTGCGGTATAGAATATTGGAATAAAATAGAAATTACATTGTAATAATATGAGGAGGCAAATGTCATTGCTCAGTCACTAACTACGGACGAGGCTATTTAACAGAATGAACTTGAAAGTTATGTATAATCTCAAAAAATCTTCTTAACAAACTAGTATTGTAGCAAATGGCAATTATCTAGAAAACGTTTTTCTTTCCTAATCTATTCCTATTCAGTTTAAATATTCCTCTTTGCTCTATGGCGGAACGGAAATGATGTCATGACAATAACGTGATGCTGCTGATGACGTAATATCTGTGACGTAGGCATTCAGGAATACCAACTTTCGTGCCATCCGTGCAGATCAACCATCCTCACTACCGGATCGTACACGGTCCTGCAGGGGAAAATAATGTAAATCTATTATATCTGATAATTGAAACGTTAGAATTGAGCATTTTACAACGTTCATATACCCATTAGATCTAGAGGGTGGTCAAAGAATATTTTCGGACAGTAAGAATTTAGGAATGAGCATTTAGCAATATTGTGTTTTACAACGTTAATATACCTATCGGGTGGTCAATATACATGTATATTCTGATATTGAAACTTTTGAATTATGCAATGAGCAACATTTAAACGTTCATATACACATATCTTAATTAAGTCAGCTTCTTAATTTGGCGAGTACAGTTAGAAGGTATGGATGTTCAATAGGATGAGTGCATATGTTTTATAATTTCCTCACCGTTACCTATAAACACCAATTTGAAAACAAAGATGAACATCACAAACAACGGTACGCCAAACTGCCCACATTCAATGTAAATATTAGTTAGCACGACGTATAATGAAATACAGTAGAGTTGATCATTAAACACCCAGCACTAATTATCGATACTTCGTTAGTTTTTATTTCATATTCATTGTATTTGACAGACATCAGACGTGCTATTTCTTCAAACTATTATGGCAACGTATCCGTACACAAATAATAACTGTAGTTATAAAGTATGTGACAATGCTATACCTATCAGCCCTGGCGATAAGGTAAGTGGTAGAGCGAGATCCAAGTCATCTAATAGGAAAGTTTAAATAGAAAGGTCTGAGAAAATGACATACACCATGTACTTAAATAAACAGAAATTGTAAGATAACATGTAACACAAAAGACCATGCAACAGATTAGCATGCGATACGCAAAACCTGTTTTACGTTGTGTAGAGGGCAGCTGACTAATTAAGTGAAATGACATTCCAGAAAGCATGACAGTAGACATATAGTGATTTAAATATAATAAACACATTTATTACAGTGATTAATTAAAAGTTAAAAGCTAAAGCAACTTGGCTTCAGTTAATGAACCCTTCCTGGGAGGTCCACATAATTCTAGCGAACGGTCAGGCAAGAGCTTTGGTGTCACTTCATGCATGAGAGACGACATTCGTTGGGAGGTCCACATAATTCTAGCGAACGGTCAGCCAATAGCTTTGATGTCACCTCATGTATGAGAGACGACATTCGTACTGTCATAGTTTACAAAATAAAACAGGCGTAGTTTATAAAATACGACATGTAAAACTGATGTACAATGTCAACATTATTTCAACTATAACATGTCTCACATCAATTTTGTACCACACTGCCAAGAAAAAACACTATTTAATCTTTCACATGGCATCGCATGCCATATTAATTATTACTTAAAGTTATCTGATTAACTTATGCACTGATAAACACGTATAATGAAACCGACATTTATCACTTATACAGATATTTAAAATACGTATAATTTCAAATATAAAATGTTCTGCGATACTGAATGTGACCATGATCAAATGACGATGTTTTATTCAATACAGAAGTTACAAAACCACAAATATTAAATTATTAAAGCAAGTGTTAATAGAAATGCCCCTGCAATGGAAATTATAGTAAAGGTACACAATCACTAGTGTATATATGAAGCTTAATACGTTTTAAATAGAAATGGACATAACAAATACAACGATGTTTTATTCTTCCAAGAATGCTCATGTATTAATATTATGTTGATATTTTAATGTTGACTATGTAAACATACACGAATGAGGCTCGGATAAATAAATATATACGTATACATATATTTTAAAATTAACACCTTACATAAACTACATACACATAACTGTTAGAAAGGATTATTATACATTTAATGGGCAACTATCATGAAATATAAGAAACGTTACCCTCAACCAATACTATGTTCTAAACATCGCAGTATGCATAATAACGCGCTACATGCAGCGCTGCAAGTAAATGTTGCGCAAGTGCAATATACATGGATCATTTTTTTTATTTGATGCAAAGACGGTTGAAAAAAGCATGCTGATATTAGCAGTAAATTTTACATATTCGTGAACAATATAGTAATTGATTCACGAAATAGTGCTTCAGAAAAGGAAACACATATTGCAATAAAAATGTTTCCATGGACGTCGCGCAAAGTAATGACGCAAAACAGCGTAACGTCGAAAACACAGTTTGCGCTCCGGTGTTTGCTTTATGTCATTATTTTTTTTCAAAGTGAACATTGCGTTATTCGGTTTTCTTCAAACGTAAATAGACTGTGTCAGTACGAGTCAACATAAAAACCGCCAAATATAGCTTCTTTTTTTTTACATTCTGATAAGCGTGCAGTTATAAATTTTAACGCCACGACACCCAATGCAAATTCTCGCCATATTGCGCAATAGACATCATTCTGAATGACTGCAACTTGAATACTAGTGACATATTGCGTAGAGTTTCAACATTTAATAAAATATTAAACGTTAAACCACCCAATGTGATTTCATGTTGAGAGTTATTGTTGGTTAAGTAATGAACCTTTTGCGACGATACGAGATAATGAACGAACAATAAACGCTTTATTTCTGCGCGGCGTCTAAACGGAATGAAATTATTGTGTAGTACCTGATATGGGCGATATCATTACATCCTTATATTGCTATATTCTTACTTCAACATATACCACCATCAAATAGTATACTGACTGAGGGCGGGGTATGTAAACTAACTGTGTATGTTAAATGAGTATTACGGTTGCTTTTTAAACGTTATTTTCCGCTTACATTCGCTGTGAACGGCGCCCTTTGATGCCATTATTGCTTTTCTTGTGCACCATATTGTGCATGATCAGAAGCAATGAGCGTCTGGTCGCGAAGCCAGATTCCATAAGGCATGGTTCTCTGCCGAAATTCTTTTTGTATCAACGCGCGCAGCAAAGAGCGGAAGACAATAAAGCAAGCGTTTTCGAGATTACAAAACATCTTGAAGAATTCTTTTCTCGTTACTACTCTAAGGAGGAGACACACGTGTTCGTACTAGAAGGTGGCCGCTTGACGGTCAAACGAGTGACTGGGGTCGGGGTTGTACGCGTCCAAGAACGTGACCACCGGGTCATACACCGTGCTGAAAGAGAAGTCTAGAAGTGCACAAAGATTATAAAACGGGTTTTTCTTTGATGAGTTTGGAACTTATGTCAGGAAACCATGTACAACATACCTTTGCACAATAACAGCCTGACCAACAGGTGTACATATCTGCTTTTGTTGAAAAAGCATGGCTAATTGTTCCAATAAAATGAAACTCATGTGATGTATGAATAAACTTGGGTGTACACAAAAAAGCCGGCGTTCAATATTCTTTCTTGTAGTACAATTGAGAGAAAATTATAAAAGTGAAGTAAAGTAAAGTGTTTGTTTATTATAGTGTCACCCCTCGCGATTAAGGGCCAGCCAGTTTTGACTTATGAGACACCTTTACTGATGAACATCTTTACTCCCGATTCCTATCCTATATGCCGGGCGCTTGGCAGGAAGGCAATCGGTACCCCTTGATTTAACTAGCTGCTGGGTAGGCAACCGGCCATATCAGAACTCGCCCTGTGTAGGACTCGAACCTTCGACCTCCCGCTCCGTAGGCTCCGTAGGCGAACGCCCTAACCACTAGGCCACGGAGACGGTTTATATTTCTACTATCAACATCATTAGTTGGCATAGTTGATATAAATGTCTGTCATGAGGGATATTTTATTAAAAACATTTAAACAGTATTTGACCGTTTAACTGGTTTGGTAAATTGACATACTATATACTGGAAAAAGTGTATACATGTAGTTAAGTTGATCTCTTTGTTATCTGAAATTAATAACAACAGTATGAACGAAATTCCATTATATAAATACTGTGCGCAAATACACGTGCATACAGATGCAATAATGCAATAAGAGATTAATGCACAACTCAAAGCAATGTGAAAAGTGCAAAGGCGTAATTTGAAAAATTAGTCATTAATATGCAGTGAGTTACGGAATGTACGGAGTACAAATACCGTTGCATGCAGGCGTCATGTAGGGCAAATAATCATGCGTTAGCTCGGTAAGTAAGGATGTGCAGTAGTAGGTAATTTGTCGATTCATTACAGTGTAAAATATATACGCATTCGGTAATTGAAATAATGTATAATATTATTAATCATATTTTATCGAACAATTTCTTTGTTGACGTTTGTATGCAAAAAGTAGGCAACGAGAGCGAAATAAGTAAGTATCCTTGTAACAATGGAACACAGTGGTCCTGAGAAAAGGGCAAGTGATTGGAGTAGATGTTTCTCTAAAAGTTGTCAACATTTCTGTAAGCATTTGGTAATTCTGACGGAAGATAGTCGCGAACCATATACGTGAGGATTTTTTTGGAATGTTCGTAGATTGGTGGTCTAAACTGTACTGTTTTTAAAAGGATCTCTTTTGGTGTAATTTCATAAACATGAATAATTACCGTACTGTATACTTTGAGAAATATCTACCTGACGATTATCTTCATTTACATAATCTTAGAAACAATAGCGTTTAATAGAAACACAAAGTTAATTAAAAAAAATCACAATCGCGAATATAACAGTGTGATACATACGTGTATACATAGTCCACTGACTGGCCCAACCAGACATTTGTGTAAATGGCCTCGCTCTTGTACCTGGCGTTAAAGGTCACCTGGCTGAAATAAAACAAAAACGCAGCATTGAAATGTAAACATATTGTAAATACGCTTGGTATTTATGCTCGTAAAACTGTCTTGAAAATGTCAGCGATTTTAATATGAACTGTGGATGCACATGATTTCAACGTACCTTTCTGTGATATATGAAACCGATATGACTTTGTTCCTAAGGTTATACTTATTAAGATCATGTTTAATACGTCCGTCCGACTAGTAGCATTAAACAAAAAATCAGTTCTTAGCAAATAAAGAAATAAATTTAGCTTAGAGTAACATGGCGACGACTAACATTAAGTGTCCAGTTATAAAAAAGCTTTCGGTAACCAACACGACAGTGAGACAACAGTAGTGGCAGGTTAAATGCATTGCATTAATGTACGAGACAAACAGCGCAGCACAAAACAATGAGAAAAGAAACTCCTTTCCCATATTTCAGGTACATATAGATCCGAAACATCAAAATGTATCATGAGTATAAAGCCTTTTTAAACACATTACGTTGTATTTTTAGTTGTTGGGATTTATTCACAAGTAATAACCTTCTCGAAAAAAATCGCTTGTACGAGAAACAATATATTTACAGTCTATAATGAATTGAATTGTCTTAAAAATTTTAAGCGCAATGATCTGAACAAGGGATATTATTAATATACAATCATCATCATGTACGTAATATACACAATTATTTTGAGGACCATCCATATCACGTTTTGTTTCGTTATTGTTCAGGTTTTGCTACATACTCGTACTTTTAACATTTAAATAATATTCCTAAGTGTGCCAAGTTAAACTCCAAATTTCAGTGTTTTCCTGTAATTAAAAAGTCATCTCACAGACTTTTATTATAACGACTGCTAGATGTTCTTCAAAAGGAATGACGTCCCGAGTCATTATGTCGACAATAGCGCAGTGTTGACGTGGAACATAAATTATAAATTCTCACGAAATTTGCGGAAATACTTTCCAAAAAAAAATCTTAATATGCATTGTTAAAAGTGTGTTTACATATTTTTTGGTACATGTATTTTCATACACGGAAACATCAAAGGAAAAGCAAGAAAGCATTTAAAACGCCGTTTTCAACAGTATTTCAGTCATATCACGGCGTTCAGTTAACCTACTCACACTTTTCCTGGGCAAGCTTAGCCGGTCTAAGCGGTTTACCAGTACTAAGAGTGCACATACCTATGCCAGTAACTGACAACTGCCCTACTTGAATCACAGGTATGGGGAGAATGGCCGTAGAAATAATTTTATGACCAATCCCCACACTAGTTATGTGGCCGGGCTGGGGTTCGAACTCGCGATCCCCTGATTGACAGTCCTGCGCTCTACTAACTGAGCTAGCACAAATACGTCAAATAGCAGTCACAATTCTCATGTTTGTGTATAAAACGAAATGAGACAAATACGCGGACATGTTAGTGTATAGAAAGAATCAGTACTCATACAACACCATCATCACCACCTCATCGTCATAAATCACATAATCATATAAACGATCAGCACCAGTTGCATTGGTCGTTAGGATATTATGTATGACAAAGTTATTTTAAATACCAGCGGCAAATATCGTAATAGGTACATGTATATGAATATTTGAACATCCAACACAAACAATCCACTGCCATAAATAACTAATATGTTGATTACCTACCACACCATAAGTGAACCGGTTAGGTCCAGAGGTCATATAAATAAAGCTGTCAGACAAATCATTTAACGTCGAATGCATCATTCACCCCTTACTGGTCAAAAACACACACTAAGCATTATACGTCATTTTGTAGCGTCGATTCCGCCAATTAAGCAGTTCATTATGTCAACACGCGTTCAAATATAAAGACATACTTATTTTATCTACTTGTTGGAAGATGTCTCTGTCAATATGGCTATGATTGTCAAATGGGCTTGTTAGTTGTTAATAATTATGCGAACTGTGCATATGACTGTGCTCTGTGATGTGATAGAATCTACACCTTTTGCAGGCAGTTAATGGTGTAACTGACCGCAGTTGTAGCCATTGTGTCGATCTTCATATAACAAAGTCGCCTCTGAGGCTATGTATATATAAGGCACGCACACTACTGTCGATATAAATTGGTTGCACATAATTATATGTGATTCTCTAAATTAGCCGACTACAAAATTAAACATGTGGCTGAAAACATTACATCCTCGGCTAAAACTTTTTCTTCATAAAGCCAATAAAAGATCCGCAATGTGTACGATTCAACATACTTCATTTATATTTGAGTAAATTATTTGAGTAACGATGAACCCATGACATTCATTAAAGGCCAGTTGATACAACAGTATTTTGCATCTTATTCGTCGTATGCATGGCAAGCACATGATTTATGTTTACGTAATGCCTTTTTACTATTGTCTTCTGACGTGTCCCTACTATAACTTCTGACTTATGTGTTGCTTTACAAAATGTAATGTATAGTTTATTTTTATAGCTGTGAATATACGTGTATATTTATGTGTTTAGGATTTTATATATGTGTAAAAAAGAACTAGTGTTTCTTATTGTGATAAGTTCATGAAAGTTACTACTACTACTGTTTCTACTACTACTACTACTACTACTATTACTACTACTACTATTATTATTATTATTACTATTAATATTGTAATTTATATTATTTTTTTTTATTATATATTTTACATATATATTTTTATGATGAGCCCTACACAGTAACGCCTAGAACGGTCGCTGTTGGCGCAGCAGCTGTAACCGATCAATGTAAAACAGTGCCTGACAATTACTGTTGTGGTGCAATCTGACGGTGTGTCTAGAGGCAGATGTTTGTGTTCCTGGGCATTCGCCGATTATAACCAAAGAGCAAGTATCTATCAATAATAGATCTCTGCAAAAAGGTAAAGAACCCCTGACAACATTATTAGAATAACTGACCCACATTTATAAATATTCTTAAGCTATTCTTAACTTCAATGGAAAACAGGGTCAGAATTAGAATTTGTATTTGAAACACAATGCTTTGGACATATACTCGGCGCATACTAAATATGAATACTTTGGACATATACTCGGCGCATACTAAATATGAATACTTTGGACATATACTCGGCGCATACTAAATATGAATACTTTGGACATATACTCGGCGCATACTAAATATGAATACTTTGGACATATACTCGGCGCATACTAAATATGAATACTTTGGACATATGCTCGGCGCATACTAAATATGAATACATCTGGAATGATACATTTGCAACGTCTGTCTCATATTATCTTCAACCACTTCGTTTTGTTTTCAGAAAATCAAATTACAACGATTTAGTATTTAAAGATTTTTCTTACTTTTCGACCAAGTATCTTTATAAATATGGACGCTGGTATTTGACATTAAATATAATTTACAACACATAAACAAAGTATGTCAATGTTAAAATGCAAATAAACGTATTTAATGCATGTACGAAGTAGCACTAAGTAATTTATAAATCGTCTTTATTCCAATATTTGCAATAACACATGTATCTGGAAGATACATTCTTCACTTATTCTCACATTAATAATTTTCAGACACATTGCTAAGGCACATGTTGACATAATTACAACAGGTTCCGTCCGAAAAAGATATATATATTATTTGCATACTAATCAGCCAATTCATTGTAAATTATGAAGATGTTGACGGAGATGTTGACGAAATTTACAGTGAACAATCGGCGTTGAAATTAATATTGAGATGACATTTAAAGATTACCTAAACAGACGGCCAAGATGATCGGTTACGTGACTTCTCAGATCCCATATTTTTTGGTTCCCACCAATATTAGGGACTTATTGGACGCCAGATTTTTCGGACACAATAAGAAAACTTCTCGGACCCAAAAGTTAATTTGAAATAAATTTAAAAATGTAAAAATTAAGTAGAATTATAATTAATATCTATCCCGTCAATAACCAATCATACAACTCCATGTTTCCACCAGTGATATATGAATAACCAAAATAATTTAGGTTTACATAATTGTTATCTGAATTTGTCAAGCCTATTTAACAAATTAACAATGGAAGAAAATAATTTCGGGAATGAATGAAAATTTATGTATAAGACGAGTCTATATAGTTATTTATAGTACTGGTAATATACCATTCATGTTAGTTATCTAATATAATAACGATTTGAAGTCAAATAAGCATGTACACTGTGTATCCCAATAAAAGCAATAGTCAGGGAACATTCAGCGATTTTTGAAATGTTAAGACTTTATTTTTTGATAACGCAAACATAAAAAGTCATTAGACTATGACGATTTTAAATTATATCAGTAGAAATATGATATATCAAGGTTTCCTGTGTATAAATAGTATTGCAAATTATGTATTCATGCTACGCGAATAACAATTCGACATATTCCGAATCTTCTTTCATAACATTTTATCTATAGAAAATGTAGCATATTTTTACAGATTAAATAACATCTACTGGAGAAGTTGATAGAACGATGCAATTATAAATAATTGTTAATAAATCGTAACCACATTTTTAATCAAATTAACATTAAGTTTATAATATAAATTCCACATTTATTGAAATGTTTAGGTTTATGATTCTCTGAACGCTATTATTGATGCATGTACGAGTATATTAACACAGCTATACAGCCGTTGCTAGCTACGCGCGCTATTTTTAGAATGCCACTACTTTTTGTGGAATGCGATGAACTCGCTAGAATCAATGGGCTACATGGAATGGCAACTCTGTGAGTGAAATTTATGCATGGGAACATTGCACAATTGCTATTTATAGAGCGTAACGCTTATATAAATGTAGGCTAAACAAAATAGTTATTTCGTTACGTGAATGAATATATCATTCTGTTTATGGCATACAATGAGAAAATACGTTCATAATTAGCCTCAGTTCTAGAGTATACGCGAGGATATGTTTATAACTTCATTTTATCCGCTTATGTAAACAATTATGTAAATTTTTATTCCCCAAAAGTATGCAACAGTTATTGGTATACGTTAAACCATTGTTTGAAGTTTGCATTCCCTATAATTAGAAAGTTTGCCCAATTATATTGGCATTCAATTTTCCCGCTGCATAATTATCGCAATAAAATCTGGGGCAAAAGTGATCTTAGACAGCTACGCCGAAAATAAATATAGATACCATAGTCAATACCATTGGTTCTAAATGATAACAAACTTTTGTACTTCTACGACTGAACGAGCAGCGAATTAGCGGAATATAACCAATGGGTTGCGGTAGCAGTCAAATAATTAGCACGTACCCACTAAATGTAATTTTAACCTGCCCGGTATTTCGTTCGCCACACATGATTAAGGGAACTGTGAGTCAATACTTACATCGTGCGCAGCCGAGAAAAAGTTACTGTGAGTCCATACTTACATCATGCAGAGTCGAGGCTTGGTCTCCAGGTACACGGTGTAATCCTGCCAGCGGGCACGGGAGCTCGGGCACACGTGGTTGTCGTTCAGGTACGTGATGTTGATCGACACTGAAGCGTCAGTGGAAATCATAAGTGAACACAAAATAGAGAGAAATACAACATAGGACTTGGAGAGACCACCCTTTTCCATTGTAGACGCGGTTGCGGTGTAATCGATTAACTGCAATATGAAATCTATCCCTTTGAAATAAGCAGTATGTCAGCGGATCCCCTTGTAAAACTCCAATTTCCCGTACGGGGCACCGTACGTATTCCAGTTGAAGATGTTTTAAACAACAATGCACATGTGCTTCAAGCTAAATCTTTTCAGTATTATTAAATACAATGATTTCTCTTGTTTGAGAGTGATCGAACTTTCAAATCACTGTATTCCGAAATGTTATTTGTTATTATGTTATTTGATATAAATGCGCTTTACTGAGACATGTGCATTAAATAAATAAAAATAATATAATACAGGATAAGATATTTGATAAAAACAAATTAGCAAAAAAAGCTTGAAAAAATTAAAACCCCAAGCGGGTATCGAACTCACGACTTAGGAGCCATACGAAGAAAGTACAGTAGACAGCGCTTTAACCAACTACGCTATTATGCTTTGTAAGGAGTCGTTCATAAACTATGGTTATACAAAATGCTCACAATTCTGACGTAAAAATGTAAACAGGAAAAGGGCCAAACAAACACAACCCGTATTATAAATTTATTTTTTATCTCAGAATACGTACACTCTCTTCCCATTATATATACCCTGTTTTAACCGTTATTATATACCAGTATTAATATATAAATTTCAGATTTTTAAAAGAAATTGCCCCCTTGAGGCCCTTTTTGATGACATAGTCCCTTTAACATCGTCGTCCTATCTCTCGTCAGCAATATTATCATCATCAATGCTAAACAACAACTTTTGAAATAAAACTTTCATATCTGAAGGTACAACCGGAAGGCGCCTTTATGCAAGGCTCCCAAGGAGACAGCGTGGTTGTTCCACGAGATCGGCAACTGTTTCTTAGTGATGAAGATCTACGAATACGCGCACGAGTCGGGCCTCAAGGCGCTTCGGTCGGCACACGAGGCGGCGGACAAGCGGATGCAGCTGCAGGCATACGTGCTGGTAGCCGTGTCGGAAGGTAATGGGACTGTTTGTAATGATTTTGTTCCTCCCACATGATCAATAGAAATAGTATATTCTTCGTTCTAAAATTTATAAATATTACAGCAACGGTTATTGTGCATATACTATCATGTAGGAAATATTTCACCTGTTCGTACAAACAACAACAAAAGTAAAACTTAAAACTAAACTTCGTCTGCAAATGCGATATCACAGTACTGCAGTATATACACTACATACAATAAAACCAAGCAGGGACACGTAAATAACGCAACCGTACCCGTGATTTGCAGTAAACCTGATGAAGTTCAAGGACGCCTACGACCATTTCCAGGAGGCCTTGGAGCGTGCCAAACTACTGGGTAAGTCCCTCAGTGATGTGGATTTGTAGAAGTCATGACAACCTTGTACACGGTTGAAATACGATTGTATTCAAATCGTACGAGATATTTATTTATGTTCGATTTTTATGGCGGCTGTATACTGTTTTCGTTTTAATTTTCTGCACATTTAGTTATGTTTTGGTGGACTAAGCCCCTACCTACCAATATTAAATAGTCGCATCGCGTATATTTTCATTAACCGCACACGCGACTGTCGCGGTGTGAATATTTTATCCCATTTGTTGCAAACATTCTCAGATTAAACTATTACTTACGTAAATACGTACCTAATTAACTCATTGTTAACATACGTGTTTCACTTAATATAGGAAAACATATTGCAAACTGTGATTTTGAAGTACTGTTGGCTTTACTGATTTGTGTTTGCAGACGACAAGAAAGCCCAAGACGCCATGACACGTGCCCTCGTTGATGTCAACAAGAAGATGGTGAGTCGTCTGAAGAAGAAAGCGCACACGAAGTCGCTGGCTAAGAGCCCCGTCCACTATGACGTCCCTTCAACGACGCCGGCGTCCAGAGCGACGTCACGATCCGCACTTTCTGACGTCACGGTTGAGGGATAGGTGACGTGGCGTAGGTGAAGGTTACTAGTACTTGTGGATTAAACTGGATCAGTATTGTGCATACGTGATCAGTGTGATATATGCATTTATTATTTAATGTATTTATCACATGCTATACCTTGTCTTCCGTGTAATACAACCATTACAAATATTTCTATCTTACACATGAGTAAGATACCATTTTGAGCGTTTCGATTGTCTACATATTCTTTGACTGACCAATCGCATGACGTTATTTTTTTCGTTTAAAAGCATGTGATAAAAAAGATCTGACACTCGTTGTCATTTCATACCATATTTTATTAAACTCGTCCAGGAAATTCGTTAGTAAGCTCGCCAAAGGCTCGCTTACTAACAAAATTCCTGAACTCGTTTAATAAAATATGGTATGAAATGACAACGAGTGTCAGATCCTACATTTATTTGACTGAGTTCTTATTTATTTATTTTGTTGAATGTATCACAGAAAAGTTATGTTCTGAATAGAGTGCATTTGAACTAGCCAAAACAGTCTGCATATGCATGTACGAAATATTAGAAAAAAACAACACGTATCTGTTCATAGGCTAGACTTGTTATTGAGTTACTAATTGATGTAAGCTTTGGATTTGAAGCTTTACACGCCTTTATTGGCATTCAAATTACATTCTAGTTAAAACATGTATTAATTAGTAAGTTCGCCAGCATCTACATTTTCTCCTGTTAATTATAAGTAGCGGTTCTGTGTGTAGTGAGCGAGTAACATATCGGACTCAGGTCAGGCGCCAAAGGTCACAGGGTTAGAAACGTGTTCCGGAAATCCGGGCTCAAACCGGGACCTACAGGTGCTCTCCAGACTGAGTTAACCGGGTCGCAGCGTTACTTTCCCTCGATCGAAATTCAATTCACATGGTAAAGTCTTTGTACCCTGACTTTGAATAGGCCTTTGTTTCAACCCTTGGCGTTTTAATCATACATAAATGACGCAGTATCCATTAAGTTCCAGAACCAGTGAATAATGTTTACCGGTAGATTGTGTAAACAAATACTGAGATAACTGCAACATCCAACACCCAAAGGTTTAACTAAACATTGTCCATAAAAAAATTTATGTTCATATTGTTATTCTATTATTGTCATTATTGTTATATAATTATACTTTGTTTGAAAGTGCTTGGCGGTCTGTGATTAAAAATAGCAATAAGAACATGAAATAAAGAATTCCTATAATATTTTCAACTTCACTCTGACCTATATGTTGGTTTGCAAAACTTACATAAGCACACATACCGGTAGACTACTGCAGTAATGATTTTTAATTCAACATTTGAGTTAACGCGCAGCTTCATTTATTAAAAAGATTTTTAGAAAACTACTTAACCTCACTGTGTATGAGTCCCGACAGTATTTTTAATAAGATAATTGTATTATGCAAGATTAGCGAGACAGAAAATGCCATCATTTTCACACTTGGTTTTCTTTACATTAGCTGAATCTATAAGGGGGTTTAATTTATTAAAAACATCTTTTCGACATGGTGTATTGTTTTGTCCCGTCTGAAACGTAGATATAACGGCAAACTTATGATTAAGGAGACAGACATATTGATTTCACGTGCATTGTAAGTTAGATTAATGAAAGTAAATATACTACATTTATATTTTTGACAGGTAACAAAACGTGGTAAAGAAAAAGAAAAACGTTCGCTGACAGTAGGTTTATGAATTTAAGTTTACATTACATTGCCATGGTCAGCAAATTATCAAAGCTGTATGCAGTTAAATAATGTAGCTGTGTCCCAATTGTGTCTCAATGTAAAGTCCCGACATTTGGTGACAGTTTAATGATACGTAACATGTGTCAGATCCCCAATTTAGCATAATGATATTAATGTATGAAATATTACACTGAGCATTTCACGAGAACTGGATAGGAGTGATTACAAATTATGGCAGATGACAGCAATGAAAGTTGTGTTACTGTTGCATGTACAGTATAGCCTATAATGCTTTATATTTAAAACAAGTCTTTTTTTTTTATTTAACTAGCATGACATGCCGTCATTCATTGGTACTCCTCATGCCTGTATAATTTAAGACATTTATATTTAATGTAGTAACATGTGAGACATGGTTAACCTTTCGTTAATGCAAAGCTTATGTAACACAGAGGCATGTTTTAGTGACAAAGACAGTTTATTTTTAAATTCTATTATTTCTTTCGATAACAGCTTTGGATCGTATTTTTTCAGTAGGTAGTATTGCAAACACAATTTTCATGGCGTTCGACAAATTTGACAGACACGCGAAACGTAAAAGAACGCCGCAAACGAAGTTAATGTAATCAACTTCTATAGACAACAACTGTCCCTTATATTTATACGTATTTATTAAGAAAACAAAACAAAAATACAGTGTTAAATATATGCAATAGTAAGAATTACAAACCGCAATGTATATAATCATCGTGAAATTTTAGATCTGATCATCGCCAATAGATTACCGCTAACAACCAAGGCGTAAAATTTATAGGTAGAAATGACAGTACTATTTAAAAGCATGAAAGGTATTTTTTATGTAGAAAACCCCATAACCTCTGTTCTTTGCTTAACTTCTTTGACAGAAAAAAACAAACAACATACAATAAACGGCGTACAATACAATGGCGTACACTGAACACAGGGCGTACAATAACCTGGACTGTAACACTGATAGCGCCGTTGTTATTGTTAATATTGACCAAATCTGCTGGAAACAAGTTCATGAAAATGGTGCTTATTCAATTTTGATCTATTTTACGCTGGATATTAAAATGCACTATGTCATTAAATGTTATAATTTCTTTCTCACCGTCCACAAATGTGCCTTAACGTTTTGGGTTTCACAGTATACATAATTATGTATGTGTGTACATGTACATGTATGCCTGTCTGAACAAATATTATCTTTGTAACAACTCATTGTGCATATAAACAGTTACATCCATGGTAAACCTGTTGTTTGATTGCTGAAAGTACATCAAATTCAATCAAGTACTGTAGCATTTAATAAACAAACATAATATGCGAGCCGAATATCTTGGAACATCACTGGCTTCAATGAACACAAACCACAATAATAACATTGACATATTAAAGCCATATTTCGATTATTTTTTTTTACCAAAAAGCAAAGGTAGAGTGGCGACACTTAATACTGTTCTAACAAATCTAGAATAATTGGCATGTTACATAGATCCATTGACCAATACATAAAACATAATTGACTTCATTGTATAAATTGTGTTGTGCGTAAATGAGCAGATTTTAAAAGCAGAAAGCAACAACATTACGAATACACCACATTAAATCCCGAAAAAGGGACAAGAATTTAAATACTAGTATTTCATTCACTGCCCATCAGTGAATACAATCATTATATTCTGAATGTAGTGTTCGTATCGAGTTGTACATAGTGGTATAGAATATTGGAATAAAATAGAAATTACATTTTAATAATATGAGGAGGCAAATGTCATTGCTCAGTCACTAACTACGGACGAGGCTATTTAACAGAATGAACTTGAAAGTTATGTATAATCTCAAAAAATCATGTTAACATACTAGTATTGTAGCAAATGGCAATTATCTAGAAAACGTTTTTCTTTCCTAATATATTCCTATTCAGTTTAAATAATCTTCTTTGCTATATGGCGGAACGGAAATGATGTCATGACAATAACGTGATGCTGCTGATGACGTAATATCTGTGACGTAGGCATTCAGGAATACCAACTTTCGTGCCATCCGTGCAGATCAACCATCCTCACTACCGGATCGTACACGGTCCTGCAGGGGAAAATAATGTAAACCTATTATATCTGATAATTGAAACGTTAGAATTGAGCATTTTACAACGTTCATATACCCATTAGATCTAGAGGGTGGTCAAAGAATATTTTCGGACAGTAAGAATTTAGGAATGAGCAATTAGCAATATTGTGTTTTACAACGTTAATATACCTATCGGGTGGTCAATATACATGTATATTCTGATATTGAAACTTTTGAATTATGCAATGAGCAACATTTAAACGTTCATATACACATATCTTAATTAAGTCAGCTTCTTAATTTGGCGAGTACAGTTAGAAGGAATGGATGTTCAATAGGATGAGTGCATATGTTTTCTAATTTCCTCACCGTTAGCTATCAACACCAATTTTGAAAACAAAGATGAACATCATAAACAACGGTACGCCAAACTGCCCACATTCAATGTAAATATTAGTTAGCACGACGTATAATGAAATACAGTAGAGTTGATCATTAAACACCCAGCACTAATTATCGATACTTCGTTAGTTTTTATTTCATATTCATTGTATTTGACAAACATCAGACGTGCTATTTCTTCAAACTATTATGGCAACGTATCCGTACACAAATAATAACTGTAGTTATAAATTATGTGACAATGGTATACCTATCAGCCCTGGCGATAAGGTAAGTGGTAGAGCGAGATCCAAGTCATGCGAATAGGAAAGTTTAAATAGAAAGGTCTGAGAAAATGACATACACCATGTACTTAAATAAACAGAAATTGTAAGATAACATGTAACACAAAAGACCATGCAACAGATTAGCATGCGATACGCAAAACCTGTTTTACGTTGTGTAGAGGGCAGCTGACTAATTAAGTGAAATGACATTCCAGAAAGCATGACAGTAGACATATCGTGATTTAAATATAATAAACACATTTATTACAGTGATTAATTAAAAGTTAAAAGCTAAAGCAACTTGGCTTCAGTTAATGAACCCTTCCTGGGAGGTCCACATAATTCTAGCGAACGGTCAGGCAAGAGCTTTGGTGTCACTTCATGCATGAGAGACGACATTCGTTGGGAGGTCCACATAATTCTAGCGAACGGTCAGCCAATAGCTTTGATGTCACCTCATGCACGAGAGACGACATTCGTACTGTCATAGTTTACAAAATAAAACAGGCGTAGTTTATAAAATACGACATGTAAAACTGATGTACAATGTCAACATTATATCAACTATAACATGTCTCACATCAATTTTGTACCATACTGCCAAAAAAACACTATTTAATCTTTCACATGGCATCGCATGCCATATTAATTATTACTTAAAGTTATCTGATTAACTTATGCACTGATAAACACGTATAATGAAACCGACATTTATCACTTATACAGATATTTAAAATACGTATAATTTCAAATACAAAATGTTCTGCGATACTGAATGTGACCATGATCAAATGACGATGTTTTATTCAATACAGAAGTTACAAAACCACAAATATTAAATTATTAAAGCAAGTGTTAATAGAAATGCCCCTGCAATGGAAATTATAGTAAAGGTACACAATCACTAGTGTATATATGAAGCTTAATACGTTTTAAATAGAAATGGACATAACAAATACAACGATGTTTTATTCTTCCAAGAATGCTCATGTATTAATATTATGTTGATATTTTAATGTTGACTATGTAAACATACACGAATGAGGCTCGGATAAATAAATATATACGTATACATATATTTTAAAATTAACACCTTACATAAACTACATATACATAACTGTTAGAAAGGATTATTATACATTTAATGGGCAACCATCATGAAATATAAGAAACGTTACCCTCAACCAATACTATGTTCTAAACATCGCAGTATGCATAATAACGCGCTACATGCAGCGCTGCAAGTAAATGTTGCGCAAGTGCAATATACATGGATTATTTTTTTTATTTGATGCAAAGACGGTTGAAAAAGCATGCTGATATTAGCAGTAAATTTTAGATATTCGTGAACAATATAGTAATTGATTCACGAAATAGTGCTTCAGAAAAGGAAACACATATTGCAATAAAAATGTTTCCATGGACGTCGCGCAAAGTAATGACGCAAAACAGCGTAACGTCGAAAACACTGTTTGCGCTCCGGTGTTTGCTTTATGTCATTTTTTTTTTTCAAAGTGAACATTGCGTTATGCGGTTTTCTTCAAACGTAAATAGACTGTGTCAGTACGAGTCAACATAAAAACCGCCAAATATAGCTTCTTTTTTTTACATTCTGATAAGCGTGCAGTTATAAATTTTAACGCCACGACACCCAAGGCAAATTCTCGCCATATTTCGCAATAGACATCATTCTTAATTCTGAATGACTGCAACTTGAATACTAGTGACATATTGCGTAGAGTTTCAAAATTTAATAAAATATTAAACGTTAAACCACCCAATGTGATTTCATGTTGAGAGTTATTGTTGGTTAAGTAATGAACCTTTTGCGACGATACGAGATAATGAACGAACAATAAACGCTTTATTTCTGCGCGGCGTCTAAACGGAATGAAATTATTGTGTAGTACCTGATATGGGCGATATCATTACATCCTTATATTGCTATATTCTTACTTCAACATATACCACCATCAAATAGTATATTGACTGAGGGCGGGGTATGTAAACTAACTGTGTATGTTAAATGAGTATTACGGTTGATTTTTAAACGTTATTTTCCGCTTACAATCGCTGTGAACGGCGCCCTTTGATGCCATTATTGCTTTTCTTGTGCACCATATTGTGCATGATCAGAAGCAATGAGCGTCTGGTCGCGAAGCCAGATTCCATGAGGCATGGTTCTCTGCCGAAAATCTTTTTGTATCAACGCGCGCAGCAAGAGCGGAAGACTATAAAGCAAGCGTTTTCGAGATTACAAAACATCTTGAAGAATTCTTTTCTCGTTACTACTCTAAGGAGGAGACACACGTGTTCGTACTAGAAGGTGGCCGCTTGACGGTCAAACGAGTGACTGGGGTCGGGGTTGTACGCGTCCAAGAACGTGACCACCGGGTCATACACCGTGCTGAAAGAGAAGTCTAGAAGTGCACAAAGATTATAAAACGGGTTTTTCTTTGATGAGTTTGGAACTTATGTCAGGAAACCATGTACAACATACCTTTGCTCAATAACAGGCTGACCAACAGGTGTACATATCTGCTTTTGTTGAAAAAGCATGGCTAATTGTTCCAATAAAATGAAACTCATGTGATGTATGTATAAACTTGGGTATACACAAAAAAGCCGGCGTTCAATATTCTTTCTTGTAGTACAAGTATAAAAGAAAATTATAAAAGTGAAGTAAAGTAAAGTGTTTGTTTATTATAGTGTCACCCCTCGCGATTAAGGGCCAGCCAGTTTTGACTTATGAGACACCTTTACTGATGAACATCTTTACTCCCGATTCCTATCCTATATGCCGGGCGCTTGGCAGGAAGGCAATCGGTACCCCTTGATTTAACTAGCTGCTGGGTAGGCAACCGGCCATATCAGAACTCGCCCTGTGTAGGACTCGAACCTTCGACCTCCCGCTCCGTAGGCTCCGTAGGCGAACGCCCTAACCACTAGGCCACGGAGACGGTTTATATTTCTACTATCAACATCATTAGTTGGCATAGTTGATATAAATGTCTGTCATGAGGGATATTTTATTAAAAACATTTAAACAGTATTTGACCGTTTAACTGGTTTGGTAAATTGAAATACTATATACTGGAAAAAGTGTATACATGTAGTTAAGTTGATCTCTTTGTTATCTGAAATTAATAACAACAGTATGAACGAAATTCCATTATATAAATACTGTGCGCAAATACACGTGCATACAGATGCAATAATGCAATAAGAGATTAATGCACAACTCAAAGCAATGTGAAAAGTGCAAAGGCGTAATTTGAAAAATTAGTAATTAATATGCAGTGAGTTACGGAATGTACAGAGTACAAATACCGTTGCATGCAGGCGTCATGTAGGGCAAATAATCATGCGTTAGCTCGGTAAGAAAGGATGTGCAGTAGTAGGTAATTTGTCGATTCATTACAGTGTAAAAATATACGCATTCGGTAATTGAAATAATTTATAATATTATTAATCATATTTTATCGAACAATTTCTTTGTTGACGTTTGTATGCAAAAAGTAGGCAACGAGAGCGAAATAAGTAAGTATCCTTGTAACAATGGAACACAGTGGTCCTGAGAAAAGGGCAAGTGATTGGAGTAGATGTTTCTCTAAAAGTTGTCAACATTTCTGTAAGCATTTGGTAATTCTGACGGAAGATAGTCGCGAACCATATACGTGAGGATTTTTTTGGAATGTTCGTAGATTGGTGGTCTAAACTGTACTGTTTTTAAAAGGATCTCTTTTGGTGTAATTTCATAAACATGAATAATTACCGTACTGTATACTTTGAGAAATATCTACCTGACGATTATCTTCATTTACATAATCTTAGAAACAATAGCGTTTAATAGAAGAAACACAAAGTTAATAAAACAAAAATCACAATCGCGAATATAACAGTGTGATACATACGTGTATACATAGTCCACTGACTGGCCCAACCTGACATTTGTGTAAATGGCCTCGCTCTTGTACCTGGCGTTAAAGGTCACCTGGCTGAAATAAAACAAAAACGCAGCATTGAAATGTAAACATATTGTAAATACGCTTGGTATTTATGCTCGTAAAACTGTCTTGAAAATGTCAGCGATTTTAATATGAACTGTGGATGCACATGATTTTAACGTACCTTTCTGTGATATATGAAACCGATATGACTTTGTTCCTAAGGTTATACTTATTAAGATCATGTTTAATACGTCCGTCCGACTAGTAGCATTAAACAAAAAATCAGTTCTTAGCAAATAAAGAAATTAATTAGCTTAGAGTAACATGGCGACGACTAACATTAAGTGTCCAGTTATAAAAAAGCTTTCGGTAACCAACACGACAGTGAGACAACAGTAGTGGCAGGTTAAATGCATTGCATTAATGTACGAGACAAACAGCGCAGCACAAAACAATGAGAAAAGAAACTCCTTTCCCATTTTTCAGGTACATATAGCTCAGAAACATCAAAATGTATCATGAGTATAAAGCCTTTTTAAACACATTACGTTGTATTTTTAGTTGTTGGGATTTATTCACAAGTAATAACCTTCTCGAAAAAAATCGCTTGTACGAGAAACAGTATAATTACAGTCTATAATGAATTGAATTGTCTTAAAAATTTTAAGCGCAATGATCTGAACAAGTGATATTATTAATATACAATCATCATCATGTACGTAATATACACAATTATTTTGAGGACCATCCATATCACGTTTTGTTTCGTTATTGTTCAGGTTTAGCTACATACTCGTACTTTTAACATTTAAATAATATTCCTAAGTGTGCCAAGTTAAAATCCAAATTTCAGTGTTTTCCTGTAATTAAAAAGTCATCTCACAGACTTTTATTATAACGACTGCTAGATGTTCTTCAAAATGAATGACGTCCCGAGTCATTATGTCGACAATATCGCAGTGTTGACGTTGAACATAAATTATAAATTGTCACGAAATTTGCGGAAATACTTTCAAAAAAAAAAATCTTAATATGCATTGTTAAAAGTGTGTTTACATATTTTTTGGTACATGTATTTTCATACACGGAAACATGAAAGGAAAAGCAAGAAAGCATTTAAAACGCCGTTTTCAACAGTATTTCAGTCATATCACGGCGTTCAGTTAACCTACTACTCCTGGGCAAGCTTAGCCGGTCTAAGCGGTTTACCAGTACTAAGTGCACATACCTATGCCAGTAACTGACAACTGCCCTACTTGAATCACAGGTATGGGGAGAATGGCCGTAGAAATAATTTTATGACCAATCCCCACACTAGTTATGTGGCCGGGCTGGGGTTCGAACTCGCGATCCCCGGATTGACAGTCCTGCGCTCTACTAACTGAGCTAGCACAAATACGGCAAATAGCAGTCACAATTCTCATGTTTGTGTATAAAACGAAATGAGACAAATACGTGGACATGTTAGTGTATAGAAAGAATCAGTACTCATACAACACCATCATCACCACCTCATCGTCATAAATCACATAATCATATAGACGATCAGCACCAGTTGCATTGGTCGTTAGGATATTATGTATGACAAAGTTATTTTAAATACCAGCGGCAAATATCGTAATAGGTACATGTATATGAATATTTGAACATACAACACAAACAATCCACTGCCATATATAACTAATATGTTGATTACCTACCACACCATAAGTGAACCGGTTAGGTCTAGAGGTCATTTAAATAAAGCTGTCAGACAAATCATTTAACGTCGAATGCATCATTCACCCCTTACTGGTCAAAAACGCACACTAAGCATTATACGTCATTTTGTAGCGTCGATTCCGTCAATTAAGCAGTTCATTATGTCAACACGCGTTCAAATATAAAGACATACTTATTTTATCTACTTGTTGGAAGATGTCTCTGTCAATATGGCTATGATTGTCAAATGGGCTTGTTAGTTGTTAATAATTATGCGAACTGTGCATATGACTGTGCTCTGTGATGTGATAGAATCTACACCTTTTGCAGGCAGTTAATGGTGTAACTGACCGCAGTTGTAGCCATTGTGTCGATCTTCATATAACAAAGTCGCCTCTGCGGCTATGTATATATAAGGCACGCACACTACTGTCGATATAAATTGGTTGCACATAATTATATGTGATTCTCTAAATTAGCCGACTACAAAATTAAACATGTGGCTGAAAACATTACATCCTCGGCTAAAACTTTTTCTTCATAAAGCCAATAAAAGATCCGCAATGTGTACGATTCAACATACTTCATTTATATTTGAGTAAATTATTTGAGTAACGATGAACCCATGACATTCATTAAAGGCCAGTTGATACAACAGTATTTTGCATCTTATTCGTTGCATGCATGGCAAGCACATGATTTATGTTTACATAATGCCTTTTTACTATTGTCTTCTGACGTGTCCCTACTATAACTTCTGACTTACGTGTTGCTTTACAAAATGTAATGTATAGTTTATTTTTAAAGCTGTGAATATACGTGTATATTTATGTGTTTAGGATTTTATATATGTGTAAAAAAGAACTAGTGTTTCTTATTGTGATAAGTTCATGAAATCAAGTTACTACTACTACTGTTGCTACTACTACTACTACTACTACTACTACTACTACTACTACTACTACTACTACTACTACTACTACTACTACTACTACTACTATTATTATTATTATTATTATTATTATTACTATTATTAGTATTAATATTGTAATTTATATTATTATTATTATTTTATTTTATTTTTTATATATTTTTATGATGAGCCCTACACATTAGCGCCTAGAACGGTCGCTGTTGGCGCAGCAGCTGTAACTGATCAATGTAAAACAGTGCCTGACAATTACTGTTGTGGTGCAATCTGACGGTGTGTCTAGAGGCAGATGTTTGTTTTCCTGGGCATTCGCCGATTATAACCAAAGAGCAAATATCTATCAATAATAGATCTCTGCAAAAAGGTAAAGAACCCCTGACAACATTATTAGAATAACTGACCCACATTTATAAATATTCTTAAGCTATTCTTAACTTCAATGGAAAACAGGGTCAGAATTAGAATTTGTATTTGAAACACAATGCTTTGGACATATGCTCGGCGCATACTAAATATGAATACTTTGGACATATACTCGGCGCATACTAAATATGAATACATTGGACATATACTCGGCGCATACTAAATATGAATACTTTGGACATATACTCGGCGCATACTAAATATGAATACTTTGGACATATGCTCGGCGCATACTAAATATGAATACTTTGGACATATACTCGGCGCATATCTAGAATGATACATTTGCAACGTCTGTCTCATATTATCTTCAACCACTTCGTTTTGTTTTCAGAAAATCAAATTACAACGATTTAGTATTTTAAGATTTTTCTTACTTTTCGACCAAGTATCTTTATAAATATGGACGCTGGTATTTGACATTAAATATAATTTACAACACATAAACAAAGTATGTCAATGTTAAAATGCAAATAAACGTATTGAATGCATGTACGAAGTAGCACAAGTAATTTATAATCGTCTTTATTCCAATATTTGCAATAACCCATGTATCTGGAAGATACATTCTTCACTTATTCTCACATTAATAATTTTCAGACACATTGCTAAGGCACATGTGGACATAATTACAACAGGTTCCGTCCGAAAAAGATATATATATTATTTGCATACCAATCAGCAAATTCATTGTAAATTATGAAGATGTTGACGAAGATGTTGACGAAATTTACAGTGAACATTGTCTTTTGGATACTTTAGAGAGAAACTACATGTCAAGATATCAATCATTTTGCAACACTTGCTTCTTCAAAATCGTTTGATTCATTATTTATGAAGAGGTGGTTAGAATAGTGCACTTACAAGTTAAAAATAAATATAGATACCATAGTCAATACCATTGGTTCTAAATGATAACAAACTTTTGTACTTCTACGACTGAACGAGCAGCGAATTAGCGGAATATAACCAATGGGTTGCGGTAGCAGTCAAATAATTAGCACGTACCCACTAAATGTAATTTTAACCTGCCCGGTATTTCGTTCGCCACACATGATTAAGGGAACTGTGAGTCAATACTTACATCGTGCGCAGCCGAGAAAAAGTTACTGTGAGTCCATACTTACATCATGCAGAGTCGAGGCTTGGTCTCCAGGTACACGGTGTAATCCTGCCAGCGGGCACGGGAGCTCGGGCACACGTGGTTGTCGTTCAGGTACGTGATGTTGATCGACACTGAAGCGTCAGTGGAAATCATAAGTGAACACAAAATAGAGAGAAATACAACATAGGACATGGAGAGACCACCCTTTTCCATTGTAGACGCGGTTGCGGTGTAATCGATTAACTGCAATATGAAATCTATCCCTTTGAAATAAGCAGTATGTCAGCGGATCCCCTTGTAAAACTCCAATTTCACGTACGGGGCACCGTACGTATTCCAGTTGAAGATGTTTTAAACAGCAATGCACATGTGCTTCAAGCTAAATCTTTTCAGTATTATTAAATACAATGATTTCTCTTGTTTGAGAGTGATCGAACTTTTCAAATCACTGTATTCCGAAATGTACAACAAAAACACAAAGCACACACGAACAGCGCTTAAACTTAAAATGAGTCCAGTCGAAAGCGACAGCAGTTACTACGAGTGCACGCGTACCAAATACATGCCCTGCTAACGTCCTTTAACGTATGTGGGTAAACGTTAAATTATACGGCGAGACTGTCCATTTACTAGTGTATTACAAACTTTCATTGTTCAAGCAAGTAAGGCTGCTGTCAAGACTTCACATTTCGACGGCAAATGTAAATTTATAAGAGAAACATGCTGCACAGAATTATGAGCGTTTGACTTTTCTCCTCTTTAAATAGCGAGTATCATGCACGTTCCTGAATGAAGGCAATATTATATTTTATATGATTTATATTCCAGAAAATGCAAACATTGCACATGAATTATAATAATTTTGATATATTAGTGTTTAATATACGGAAATTACATTTTATAAAAACACGAGCAATAAAGATATTTTATAAGTAGCGGCATGTAGAGATCTGAGCAGTCTACGCATGTTTAAAGTAGATGTTGTCAAATATAGTTTTAACCGAAAATGCTAACTGGACGTTCATGTTGAACACGGTAAGTTATTTGGACGGATTGTTATTGCAAAGTGAATTGAAAATGTACATGACTATAGTTACAAATAAATTACGCCTTTTCATAAATTTAGTAGTCTGGCTGTAGTACCATATTATTTTTTGAACATATTCAAAACATTGTTTTCAATTAACAATTAAAAAGAGCGAAAAAAGAATAACTATATATATTTTGCATTAAATGTGAACTGTGCTGTATGAGAAAGGATGAATGTTTAATGTGTGAATTTACATGTATAATGAAAGACATACATTTTTTATTAATAACACAATTGCCAAGCAAAATTTTGGTTATTATTATAAGCATAAGCTAGATAACTTATGTTTGTTATAAATAATTTATTCCAGTGTAGACGTTCTTTATAAATACAATTTAAACTAAATTGTAACTAATGAAATTAAAATTCATGAATATAAAATTGTAAATGATGCAACTGATCAAAGATTATGTTCTTGTTTGAGCTATTCTTAAAAATATATCATCTTAAAGTTATGTTATCAATTAAATATTATGTGGACCCATATTAAATCAGTTATTTTGACACACTAGGTTCTAACACAAGATGGTTGATCCAATGAGTGCCGTATTTGGACCCGAATGCTAGCTAATTAAATATTGACGCAACAAGATTCGATTCATGGCTGAAATTAGTTCTTAGGTACTTAGGTACGACTTCATTCCCACTCAATAGCGGTGCCGAGAGTAGTTGATTATAATGATTGTTCTCCCCAATTACCGCCGCAGTTCATATTTAAGCCCGGACACAACTGTGTGTACTGAATGTTACACAATGACCCGACATAAAAGTCGTCAGCGGTACACGTCATGTGTCGTTGTTTGAAGGCCTTGTTTAAGGTAGGTCGGGCCCTGCCATAAGGTATGCCACTCTGTGTATCGGCCCACCATACTGAGCAATGGCTGAGTGCACTGCTTCAATTGAAGCAGGGTATTGATCTCAGCTGATAAGGGTCTCCACACTGTGTCCACACTGTGACGACAGCAGGGTGCCAATACAACTACATAATAACGTAGCGGAATGCAAACCGATATTGAAATGTATTCAAGTTGCGTTGATGTCGTTTTGTGAACACAATTGTTAAAATATAAACTGAAATTGTTTTGAATAGCGCTGGAATTGAAACGTAAATCGTTATAAAATATCATTTCCCATTCAAGGGACAGTTTCACAGTGTTGGGCTGTGAGAAAGAATTTTGTAAAACTGATTTTTTTCTTGTTGTATAATACATTTGAGGCGCGTAATAGGAAAATTGGACTTAATGCATGTGCGTAAAGTGTCGTCCCGGATTAGCCTGTGCAGTCCGCACAGGCTAATCCGGGACGGCAATTTCCGCCTACAGTGGATTTATGTTTAGAAGAGACTTTCTTGAAACAGAAAATACCATAAAAGCGGAAAGTGCCGTCCCGGATTAGCCTGTGCGGACTGCACAGGCTAATCCGGGACGACACTTTATGCACATGCATTAAGTCCAATTTTCCCATGACGCGCCTCATTTATTGTTCATGTTTCAAGGTTTGAAAAGCACATTATTGTGCAAAGCTAATCTTTTGACAAATATCTTTTATTTTTCAAGGATTGGCACCTGGTATACATACCTTAGTACGCTTTTTTACACCAACGAGCATATTAAATATCAAAATAATTATGCTTCCTAAGAAAAACAGTATAACAAACAAAATATGTCGATAGATTCTGCAAATTTCTGTTTTTAAAATTCCAGTTTTAGAGAAATATTGTCCCAACCCCAAACGGCGAAACTGTCTCTTTAATTATATACACTTCGTAGTTCGTTCTGTGCTTTCATGTTTTATCGGAGGCTTCAGTCTGGACGAAACAACGAGACCATGTAGAACTATAAACTCCCAGACATAAACAAAAGTTTCGATGTACCTAGATAAACCTAATACATGCAGTTTTCATTTCCAGACTAAATGATATTGTTTTAATTAATTCTTCTCATTAACAAATTTACCCAGTGACTTACCTTCAATAGAGTCAATGGACAAAATATACAGGAGTGGTCACGTGAGGTATAATACAAAGAATGCCTCTATATTTGAGGCGTATCTTGGGAAAACCGGGCTTAATGCATGTGCGCAGACTAATCCAGGACGGCACTTTCCGCTTTTATGGTATTTTCTGTTTCAAGGAGGTCTCTTCAAAACATAAATCCACTGAAGGCGGAAAGTACCGTCCCGGACAGCCAGTGCGGACTGCACAGGCTAATCCGGGACGACACTTTACGCACATGCATTAAGCCCGGTTTTCCCACGACAAGCCTTTTTTATATTGGACCAAGGACATACGTTTCGCCACGGAATGACACATCAGCAATCAATATGCTAGTTCGTGAGAAAGTCGACACAAAACGTGGGAAAATACTATTTCCTAGCTATTGCAATTTAAAAAAGAAGTCTGCATCTCTGGACTAACGTTTGAAATATGATAAATCAAGGATTAAGATTTGATAGGTTACATCCAATGAATCCACAATGCTAGGGCTATAAGTTTAGACAAACACATACCTTTAAACATTTCTTTAACACTTTATATCCATTAAAAATTATAGTCTAAACACAATTTTTAAACAATAAACAATAAGGAAAACACAAATTGGTACGATTAGGAAATATAGCCAATGTTTTCCCTAGATCAGTATTATCCAGTTATCTCACTTTTCATTTACCCGATTGAATTTTGTAAAACTGTTAATCGACTTGCTTCAATGTACGTTCATATTTACACATTGCATGTATATATTAGTTATTCGTGTGAAGAATTAACATTTAAAGAGGTGCGAAATATTGAAACAAATAAACTTACAGCCGCCTTGTGAGTAAAATGCTACGTCATCAGGATTTTCTGTCGGCGCCGGTGTAGTTGTAGTCGTAGTCGTCGTTGTAGTCGTCCTTGTGGTCGTCGTCGGCTTTGGCGTCGTCGGCTTCGGAGTGGGAAGTTGCACGGAGACGTTTGACGGCAGATCTGAGATTTTGAAGGCAAAGGCGGTCTTCGGTTTCCCCAGTGAATCCAGCACGGCCCTCGACCTCACCCCCGGGAAGTAGCGGGGGTCGTCCAGGATCGAGCTGAGAGTGTCGTCGGAACCGTACCCATTTTGATGACGCACGTCGTGTTGGACGGGCTGTTCTGGTTTAACAGGTTCTGCAACGGGAGCTGGTTCATTATTATTGGGTGCTGAACTGCTATGCGTTGACGGTGTACTTGAAAAATAAGTGCTAGAAGTGGGTTCAGGATCACGAATCTTAATCGCTATACCTGACGTGGAATTGGAATGGTCTTGACCTTGGGACATCAGCGGGGATGGCCTGACAGGCTCCATTTCAGAGATTGCGGTTGCCTGAGGGTGCGAGGCAGAGGTTATTGTTGGCGCCACTCTCGTTGGTCTGGCATTAGATTGTCTGGACCCGCCTACCCCGAAGTCAACGATGGAACCGTTAGGTAGGACTTGGAAACGTCGCGTAGTGGAGCTTCTACCCGGGCTGCTCTGGGCCGTCGGACTGACAGGTGCCGTAGACGCGGACCGCGTTGACGTCGCGCCGTGGTGAACATGCTCCATTGCGTATATAGCAACCACGCCGTCCATGGAAGTGACGTCAGTACGAGGAGATATAGTAGGAAGAATCCCAAGCATCCCTGCTTCTTCAAGAACACCGAAACTGGTGGGGTGAACTTCTCCGGGACTGTTTTGAGAATTACCTGCTGGTTGGGTCTTTACATTTGATATAGCATCAAACTTGTTTTCGCTTTGTTTATCGACGCTATTTGCCTTTGCTGAGACCCGACCTAAATTTCTCGAATGCAAACCCGTATGGATTGATGATCCCGAATTCCAAGTGTTTTCATCCCTGTAACGTTTAGGAGGCTCGAAAAGGCTGTTGGTGTGACTAGGCGCTTGATGGTGCATCTCCGCAGTGGGTTTCACCGGCTCCTGAACTGGAAAGTGTCCAAACCTCGGATCATGAGCGGTCGTGCGCCTCAAGGCTTCCTGGACCGCGCGCAGGGAGTCAAAAATAGTCCGGCGCGTATGTGGGCGGGCCGTTGTGGGCGGAGTTATTGTGGTCCAGATATTACGCCACGAGTGCACACGCACAGGGTAGAACCATACAACTGGAATTAAAAAAGAGAACAAAGCTGTGCGGGTCACTTCTTCAGTAACGAATGTAAAAATACGTACATGTATAATTCCAATAAATCGTATAATAGGTGTGATTTGATTCAGATGTATCATGCAAATAGATTTAAAGAAAACAATGCCATTATACTAAATAACTATGATTATCGGTGCTTGAACTTCACATTGGACGCTTCAGGCGAAGCTTTTGTCGGACTGGCGTTAGATTCATTTATTCTTATTTAACAGGAACTTTTCTGACGATACTTGCAACAAAACTAGAATAGACTCGAACGGATGGTTGGGTAGGTATTCAATTTACATGTACTAGTATTCAGATCTTATTTTAGACGGCAACGATTGTTGTTTAGCCCTATCGTCCTTAAAACTGTTTAGGTAAAGAAGAACTTCCCGACATCTTGGTAACAAGGGAACTAATTTATACCAACATTATCCACTTTACGTTAAAGTTGTCTCCCTTCTCAATATACACGCGATTGTAAAAACTTGCTACCTCCGCCAAGATCATAATGTGTTCGTCTGTTATGTTAGTTAGAGACGTTAAGAAAAAAGATTTGAACGATATGCCTGCAATTCTGGGAAGGTTGGAAATGGACCAACGAACAAATGATTCGGTCTTGGTGGCGTTTACATTTTCTTATAGGACTCTTTACCTTTGGAAAAATAGCTTTACATGAAAATTAGGTACGAATATACAAATAGACGAATATTTAGACAGGCCTGGGGCTTAGCTATTCCTTTAGGCACTATAGGCACGTGCCTATACATTTCTTTCCACAGATGAAAAATTTAAATATGCCAAAAATGCAATAAAAACAAGAGGGGGAATTTGGGTGAGGGATTCTTTCTTGGCTGTGTTGATGCTTCATTGTTTAACGAGTCGATTACGTCAATATGAAACAAATTTCATGAAACACACGCTTATTTTACAATTATTTTGTAGAATCGGGGTTTAGCTGAAGTTAGTTGTTTGTAGCCACATACGAGTATAAACTCTCCTGGCCCAATTACCGCATTTTGTAGATTCCTCCTATTGTGCCTATACATTTTTTGAACCCAAGCTACGCCCCTGCAGGCTGTAACAAAAATCACGCACATCACTGAAAAACACAGTGAAGTAACGCATCAGTATAATAACATTTTTGCAACAAAACAATTTAAAAAAATAAAGTGTGCACACATCGTTTATTAGCATATTTAATAATTATGTTCCATTCGCCGCCCTTACTTGTGTTTAAATGGCTAATTAGTATTCATATAATTAACTTAACTGGGAAATAATTTACAATGTTGGCAGCTTATTGTAGATTTCATTACACTTCACTTTGGACCATCACATAATGAAGTAAAATTTATAAAAGAAAGATATGCACATGTTTAATTAGTCTGTGTAACCCTTACACGCATTTATTTGCAGCTAACAAAATGAAATTTGAAGTAATGACTCTTCTAAAAACAAATATAATTCCAATTCTAAGTCATGTTGTTTATCAATGAGTTTTCGTGAAAATAAATATGTTTTAAAGTACACATTCACCTCAAATAATGAAGTCTATTACAGTTAGAGTAGTTTAAGACAATATATTATAACAACAGCATCAGCGACAACCACCACCACAATAAAGATCATAATTGATGACATCGTTGTAGTTACTTTACTACTTAAACACGGGTCTATAAAGTTACAACGTCGCCCCATCGTCTGCACTGAAAACAAAATCTATACCAAACATCTTCGTGTACGTCTACACAACGTCCTTGCATACAAACTTGGATTTGATACAGGCAGTTCTGGTTATACTGGAAATTCCATACATAACTTTAACCATCAATATAAAAAGTGTTAAATCGACAGTCGATGCTCTTGGCGAAGGTAAAGATATAGTGTATGTCGAGGAAATATGCTCATCTTCTTGTAAGGCACTCTCGAGAAAGCGTTGCCCCCAGACTGAGCAATAAATCGTCAGTGGATACATTTCTTATGACAAAGTAAACAGTATAATGTTGTCAACTGTCATGCTAATAGCTAATAATTTAAAGGTTTAATTGTTCTAGTATCATATTTCGGTCATCGCGATGTAAATATAAAATATGGAAACAATGGGGGAAATATTTATATATTTACATAGTATTATTAATTCTTAAATCCGGTTCCCAAAAATCAACTCTATTGTCCCGTTAGTCTTAATACCCCACCAAATAGAACTGGCGGCATAGAACTGCCTTACGATAACCACTTAAGGTTCGAAAAAATATTCGCGTTCGCGAACATTTCGTGTTACCACTTATTTATCATGATATTTTTCTGGATATTAAGATAGCGTTTGCGAATATTTTGTTCTGCTAGATATTTTATCATTATACTAATTGGCATTTAAGTGCCCAGAACAGACATTATTGACATTTTGTTAGGGTTGCGAGATCTTCCGAATTATCTTACTAACACTATATTAACATGATAATTATCTTAAAACGCGAATTTTAACAAGTTAATATTCGCGATACCACTTAATTTGTGCGCGAAGTCTTCCGCATTATCGTCCTAACACGAATATGATCATGATAATTATCTGACAATGCGAATCCTAACTAGATTATATTCGTGTTAGCAGGTAATTTAACGCGAGTTCCTCATTATCTTACTAACACGAATATTATCACGATAATTATCTGACAAAGCGAATCTTAACAAGATAATATTCGTGTTACCACTTAATTGGTGTGCTAGGTCTTCCGCATTATCTTACTCGTACTAACGCGATTATTATCACGATAACTATCTTACAACACAAATCTTAGCACGTTAATATTCGTGATACCCCTTGATTTTCATGTATCGCAAATGTATTTGCAACCAATTCGTGTTGCCAGTTATCTAACACGAATTTTATCATGATGATTATCTTACCACGCAAATCTTATATAGTTAATATTCGCGATACCACTCAATTTTCATGTATCGCAAATGTATTCGCAAACCACTTCGTGTTGCCAGTTATCTAACACGAATATTATCGTGATAATTATCTTACAACGCAAATTTTAACTAGTTAATATTTGTGATACCACATAAATTTTTATAAACTGAAATTCTAATGTCAGTTTTGGGCAGTTTTAGGCATGTTTTTCATTAAGCATATAAATATCTTACGTCGAAAAAAATCGCAAACGCTATAGGTCGATCATCCTTACCATACGTATACGACCAACTCGACCTTTCTCGACCTCTACCGTTATAAACCCGACCAGTTCGACAAAATGACCTTCAAAAGATACAACAATTCTTCTATCACTGCTTCTGTTACAGCAACTGCTGCTTTTGTTTAGGTTGCTGCAACTGCTACAGCTAGCACTAGCACTTAAACCACTATTACTACTTTTTCTTCTGCTTCTATCTGTACGAGAGCTGCTACTTCTCATAGTAATAACTACTTTAATGTGCATGGTTGATAAAAACAAAACATTTTCAGCCAAGACAAATTGAAATTTTTTAATAAGTTGTCAGTTGTGAAGTGTAGCGGGAATGAACAGATATCCATTTTCATAACACAGAACTGGTTTCATTGTGAAATCTGAAAACAACAACTACCAGGGGCGTAGCTAGTGTTCTTAAAATGTATAGGCAAAATAGGCGGAATCTACAAAATGACGTTGTAAGCGATAATTTGGGGCAGGAAAGTCTACATTGTATGTGGTTACAAACAACTAACTTCAGCTAAACCCCGATTCTACAAAATAATTGTAAAATAAGCGTGTGTTTCATGAAATTTGTTTCATATTGACGTAATCGACTCGTTAAACAATGAAGTATCAACACAGCCAAGAAAGATCCCCTCATCCCCATCCCCCCTCTTGTTTTTATTGCATTTTTGGCATATTTAAATTTTCATCTCTGGAAAAAATGTATAGGCACGTGCCTACAGTGCCTAAAGGAAGCTACGCCCCTGACTACAATACTATACAACAAGTGAGAATGCAGACAGGTTTAGGTCTACAACAATTTTAATTTGTGTTAACATTTGTGACAATTAAGGTGACAC